>CM053773.1:25932207-25962523 GCA_028658325.1 Potorous gilbertii | reverse complement strand
GAGGCACGGATGGGGAGAAGTTGGAACTCAAAGTTTTAGGACCAACTGTTGAGTATTGTTCTTGCTACTAGGAAATAAGAAATACAGGTAATGGGGAATAAAAAGTTATCTGGCCCTACAGGACAAAAGAGAAGATGGGGTAATGGAAGGGAGGGATAAAAGAAGAGAGGGCAGATTGGTGATAGGGATAATTAGAATGCTTAGTGTATTGGGGAGGGGGGAGGGGGCAAATGGGGAGAAAATTTTGGAACCCAAAATCTTGTGAAAATGAATGTAAAAAGTTAAATAAATAAATTTATTAAAAAAAAAAAAAGACACTCTGTCTTTGGGCTCCCAGAATTTTCGCAGGTTGTCTTCCATGCCTGTAACACTTTACTGCCTCTACTCTAACTTTTTACTATCTGGGATTCCATGGATTTTCAGCTAAAATCCCATCTTTTACTAGAATCTTTCCCCAACCCTTTAGTGTCTTCCCTCCGTTAATTTTCTTCTATTTATCCTATAAATAGCTTGCTTTGTATCTATTTGTTGTCTCCCTCATTTAAGCTCTTTAAGGATCTTTAGTCCTTAGCACAATTTGTGGCATGTAGTAGGTGATTAATAAATGTTTATTGATTGATCTGTTGATAATTGAGTCCCTAATATTGAATGTTCTAATAAATCCACAAAATTGCCTGTACAGAAGTACAATTCATAAATACAATTAATTAAAATTAATAACCATACATTTTATCATCTAATCTTTAATTTTCTTTCTATTATTATTTGAACAGTGTGACATCTATGCTAACTTTACAACTACAGCTACACTCTTCAGAGATATATGTTCCTTTCACTTGTGTGTCCATGTAGTCAGTAAGCTGACTTAATTGCTTTGAGAGCATGTGTTCTGAAAACCCTGTCCATTGTGGAAAGCAATTTGGAATTATGAAAACAAAGTGACTAAAATATCTATAATCTTATTAAAATTCCATTACTGGGCTTATATTCCAAGAAGGCCATTGATAAAAAAAAGTCCTCATGTATACCTGAATATTTCTAATAATATTTTTGTTTTAGAACAAAAAAGGAAATCAAAGTGAATTTCCATGAATTAGCAAATGACTAAATTAATTGTGGCACATGAATATAATCGAATATTACTATGATATGAGAATTGATTAATGTAATTAATACAGAGAAGCATAGAAAAATCTAAAAGACCAGTGCAGAATGAAGTAACAAGAACCAAGAAAACAATGCCCACTATAACTACAACAATATAAGCATAAAGAACACACACACACACACACACACACACACACACACACATATCCAAAGTGAATGTTTAAAAATTACAATGAACAACCCTGGCACAGAAAAAGAGGTACAAAAAGACACTTCCACCTTATAAAGGAAAATATACAAGGCATATTGCACATATTTTCAGACTTTTTCAACATATCAGTTTTGCTGATTCTTTACTTTTTTCTTTTTTCATCTTAAATATTAATATGCAATGACTTTCTGAGAAGATTAAGGAGAAGGATTGTACAGAAAACTATGATGATGTAAAGAGTAAAAGATCAATAAAAACTTATTGTCTAAAATGTTTGATTGAATTCATAGTAAGTCAATCTGGACAGATCAGGAGTTTGAAGTTTGAGGTTTGGTCTTTTTATGGGTTAATTTTTTTAATTGTTAATAGATGTGTTGATTCATTTTCACTGCTTTTTCTATCATTAGATTGTTTATATTCTCAAATTCTTGTGCTACTTTATATATTTTATAACCATTACTTTATTTAAATTTTTATTTTGGAACACAATTGAGTATAGTGATTAATAGTGGTTTTCTCAAGTTTCTTCCTACTATTGTGAATTCCCCCTCCTCAATGTCAGATCTTGATAATTTAGTTTTCCCTTATCTTTCTTCATACCTTAATATTCGATCAATTTTGAAAGGTATCATATGATTTTTAAAATAGGCATGGACTTAAATTTGCATTAAATGATTACAATAATCTATCATATCCAAATTTATTGGCATTCCCTTCACATCATTAATTTTTTTCTTATTTATTTTCATTAGACTTACCTAATTGTCAAAGATGAATGTAGATTTCACCTACAACTGTAATTCACTATCTAGATCTTTTTTGAATTTCCATAAGCTATTTAATTACTCGGGTAATGTGCTACTCATGCACATGCTTTAAATTGATAGTGTTCCATTATTTTTGTTCCTGAAAAACAAAATTACTGTTTATCTTTTTTGCCATGTATTATCTATTGCCTTATTTAAAACCATTTTTACCAGTCCAGCTTCTAAAGAGTCAGAATTGTTTTTCTAAATCTTCATTTTAACTCTATCAATCTTAATGTTTTGAATACGTTTCTTTCATGTGTAAAGTCAACTTTTGCTTTCTAATCTGTTTTATAACCCCTTTCTACAAAATGGGCAAATCCATCCAAATAGCATTATTAAGTTCATTTTATTACCATAACATTCTGTTATATTTTTCCATTTAAAAAGAAATTAAATCATCACTAAGTATTTGAAGTTCATTTTGCTTAGCAATATCCAAATATCAGTCTCAACTTTATCTGCCCTCCCTGGGTAAATCAAAATCACTGGGTGTTACTCCCTTGCCCCACACACACCTTTTTTTTTTTTTTTTTTGGAATCAGTCCTCTGCAGTTGTAGTTCATTTTGTATGACACGATAACCTCTCTCATTCTATCTTTAAATTCAGACACTCCTCTTCCTCCTTCTATAACTCAGCATAGTCCATTGTTCACTTTCTTCTATATTTGCTACTATAATATGTTTTTATCTTCCCTTGTCTGACCAAGATAAGTTAGTGAATTCTCCTCCTTTTCCCATGTCCCATTTCTACATACAAGTTACTGTTACTTTATCAGACTCCAACTTTAAGAAATACAGTCTCTTCTTTTCTCCTCCCTATGTGCCTGGCAAGTGGTAATTACTTAACAATTGCTTGTTTCCTTCCTTCCTGTATCTCGAGGAGGAAAAACCAAAACCTAGAAACTATCTCCTTTTATTCCTTCCATTGTCCATTAGTCAGTAATACCTGAGTTCAAATTTGACCTCAGACATTTTACTATAAGACCCTGAGCAAATCTCTCAAACTCCTTGAGCATCAGCTGTAAAATGGAGATAAAAATAGCATGTAATTTATTGGATTGTTGTGAGGGTTTAATGAGAAAATATTTGTAAAGAGCTTGGCACATAATAGGCACTTAAATGCTTATTCCCTTCCCAATTGGAAATTGGAAATCTGACATCAATCCCTCAACCATGTCAGACTTCAAATGAATCAAATCCTGTGATTCCACCACTTACTATTTGTGTGACTTAGAAGAGATAAAAAATGCTCTTATAGACTTAGTTCCTCATTTGTTGAATGCAGAACTGGATCATTTCTAAGATCTTTCCCAGCTCTAAACCTGTGATTATGATAATAGTCTTGTCTCCCTCTTTCTCTATGTAAGCTATGAGCCTAGTCCTTTCAAAATATTTGAATGCTGCATTTTCATTTAATTGATAGTCCAACCCTGGATTTTACAAAAGGAATGTGTTGAAGTCACTGTTCAAAAGTCAAAGTTCATTCATTCTGTAACATTATGCTCAACTTCACAGAATAATTTAAATTTTTATACAAATTATCTTTGCTTTTTGATATTACATACTCCAGACTTCTGTTTCATTTCTCATTATTGGTAAATAGTTTTAAGTAATTTTGACTGGTGCTCCTGAGTATGTTGCTACTTGCAATATTTTATCTTTGATTTGACTGGTCTAGAGCAGAGATTGGCAAATTATGGCCCATGGGTCAAATTTAGTCTCCCACTTGTTATTGTAAGGCCTGCAAGTCTGAATACTTTTTACAAGTTTTTAATAATTGAAGGGGGAAAAGAAAAATAATGGTTCATGATGTGAAAATTATATGAAATTCAAATTTTATTGTCCATAAATAAAGTTTCATTGGAAAATAGCCATGCCCATTCCTTTATATATTGTCAATGGCTATTTTCATGATAGAGAGGCAGAGCTAAGGAGTTGCAACAGAGACAGTATGTGGTACTCTCATCACTTAGTATTCCTGCTTGGTACACTACAAATCACTGTGATGCAGTTATAACTCAACAGCCTTTTGAGTCCAATGTGTATAGCCATAAAACAACATTTTGTTTTGGTTTATTATCAGTTCATACCCATCATGTTAAATCAAGAAAACACAGTTTGGAAGTTTTATGATTTTTTGAGCTCAGTGCCAAAGATTGAAATTTTTCTAAATGAGAACTGCTTCAATTGCTATTAATGAAGACTGAATAGCTTGGGAAATTAGTTTTGCTATAGCCTTGGTAATGTTTTTTAATGAATTCAACCTAAAATAACAAGACAAAACTATGCTTATATGCAAAAGTTATATTGCAGTAAATCAATTTAATGACATCTAACAGTGTTTGAATCACAAGTAATGTTCAGCTACTTTACACACTTCATGTGCTGTCAAAAGTTAAAACAAGAAGCAAGAATTCTTGCAGTGGATCTATTTTCCAAGCTCAAACTATAGTTATAGCAGCATTTTTCAGATCTTAATGCAAGTGCAAAAGAAATTTCCATTTTCCTGAATCCATTTGACTGTACAACTGAGGAACTTCTCCCTAATATTCAAATGAAAGAAATAAATCTGCAATCATGCTAAAAGGTAAAAATCAAGAGAAGAATCTAATAGAATACTACAAATGCCTTCTAAACAACAAATATGCTCAATCAAAACAATATATCCATGGATTGGTATCAGTATTTGATAGCACCTAATTGTATGAAAGACATTTTCAGAGATGAGATATGTAAAATCTCATTACAGATGATTATTAATAGATGTATGTTTGCAATCAATTTCAATAATTAAGAATACTAATCTTAAACCTTAATTAGGCAAAATGTTGTCCCTGGTCCCCCCAAAATTCCACTCCTTTCATTAATAGACCCATATAACAATAAAATGTCTTTTGTTATTTTCATATTTTAGGTTATCAACAAAATAGTCAAGGAAATGTGTTTTTTTCTCTTGTTATATAAATACTTTTATAATATCCTCAGTTTTGCCTCTTGACCCACAAAGATTAAAATACCATCTGGCCCTTCACAGAAAAAGTTTGCCAACCACTACACTAGAGCTCACTATCTCAGCTTCCGGGTAAATAAAAGCTAGCACTCCTTTCACATTCCTTTCTGGTGGTGTCCTGGGATTCTACTTATCTGTATTTCCCACCCCTCCACCCCCAATCTAGTACAACTTGTAAAAAAAAAAAATTTTGTGCCTTCATGATTCATTATATTAATACTTTTTAATTGTATTTTTGGAGAGGGTAATGATTTTTTAATTAGATAATACTTAATCTAGATTTTTTTTAAACTTCATCTTCCAAAGCAGACAGTTTGTCAGAGTTCTTATATGTCTTCCAGATTTGCTATAGCAGATCTTGTTCTACTGTCTCTGGTATCGGGGCTTTACTTTTTTTATTTTTTTTAGTTTGGCTCTTCAGCCCACTTTTTTTTAAATGTCATTGTTGTGTTAATTTTCCAGTTTCTATTCTAAATTATCAAATAAAATTTTGACTTTTTCCATTATGAACTATCATTTCACCACAATTCATTTATGTTGCTTTTAAACTACTCCTGATGTTTTTGTGTCCATGTCATTCTTCTTTCAGAGATTCTAAGTACAATTATTGCAGAACTATTCTCGTTGGAATTTTTCTTCCGTTTTTTTACCGAATAGTAATTTTTTTCTTCACATTAGAAAATATGTGCTTACATACACATAAGAGCATATGTAAAGATGTGGGGCAAAGCCCCTTCTAGACTTAAATCATCTGTATCTGAATATAAAGGGGCCAGTAATATAAACAGGTAGCAGAACTAATGACCTGGACACTGGGCTTATGCCGGTTCTATACCTTTTCTAAACCTCTTCACCAACTTGTACAAAGAATTAGGATATGAAGAAAAGAACTTCAAACTTCAGAGGTGTTTGGCAATTATTAAACATTCAAGTTTAAAAGCAGCAGCTAGCTATCTGTCTGTCTTCTGTGATTGGAACTTAAGATGAATCTCATCATGGGGGAGGGGAAGAGGGAGGCATGGGAGTTCATCAGCTGGCCACGTCTCTTATTAAGTCTGATCTCATATTATATATCCTTGCCTAGTGTCTGAATACTGTATCTTTATGAGCTAAGTAAACCTGTTCTTTTATACTTCCCTTGCTTATATTATATCAGCCATTTACAACATCTCAAAGGACTGGAGCCTCCTACTCCACCCATCGCTCAAGAAAGAGACTATTGTCAGAGTAGCAACATGATGACATCACTATAAGACATCAGTGGCCCTATGGTGTGGTAGATATCAGTGGCCTATGTTGTGGGAGGCATAAATTGTTCCTCTATAAGTATCCCTTGACCACTTGTGTTACATATATAGTACCTTCTACACTCTCCCAAACTCCTCTTGAAGTAACAAGCTATGTCTTCATGGGTGGCTGCATACTCCTCCCCTTAGGGTTACAGAGATAACCATAGATATTTGGGAATTCTACTACTATTGCTCATGACACCTCCTCAAGTAGTTCCCTTCTCCCCAATTTATTAAGCAGTAAATTTCTTACTAGTAGCAGTCAACTAGTTGATATCACTTAGGAGAAGGGAAAGGAAGGAGAAAAGAAGAGAAAGGAAGACCACCAAGTCATGAAATAATTATGAATAAAAAAAATTCCATATTGGCAATTTCCAAAATCACATTATTTATTCTGCATATTAGTACATTATCTCTATGTCAGGTAGAGGGCAAATTTCTTCATCATATAATCATGATTAATCATTTAGTTGATCAGAGTTCTTAAGTCTTTTAGAATGTTAATTTTTCCAAAATTATTGGAATGTTGGAATATAATTAATATTGTAAAAATTGCTCTCGTTCTGCTCATTTTACCTCTGCATCAGTTCATACAAGTCTTCCCATTTATTTCTGAAACTCTCTTCATTTATTACAGTCAAAAAGTTTTGCACTATATTCATATACCATAATTTGTTTGATCATTTTCCATTTAAAGAACCCTCCCTTAATTTCCAATTATTTGCCTGCTCTGGTTGTTTTTTAAAGGTAAACACATTGGTGGAACTTCATGACTCATAATCTTAGAAGTGAAGACCCAGGGAATATCTTGAACCTGGGGGATCTGTCTGCTTGGGGACCTGCACTGTGAGGTGTATGTACCCTACATGTGTATACTTACATCCTTTATTCATTCACTAGCCTTTCTGTGGGGATTTTATTGTGTAGATTTCTCCCCCTCTTTTCTCGTGTCATAGTCGTTAATATTTTATATGGTATATTTCTTGAAATTTTGAAGGGATTGGGAGGAGCTAGACTTAGATATAACTTCTTGCCAAGACTTTTTGACAGAAACTTACCATTGACCACAAAAGCATACCAATATTAATTTCATGTATTATTAAGGGCATAGAAACAAAATTCTAAAGGAAAACAACACAGTTTCAAAAGAGTTAGATTTTTAAAATAGTAGGGGACATGGATACTCTACACTAATGAAAAAGAACAAATGGAATATACAGATAAAATATGAGGATTTTAGAGACATGAAATGAATGCTGAAAAACTGGATTTTATGGATTATGGAAAGATCTAAACAGTGATATCAAGAAATTTCCCTTTTAGCCAAGTGCTTGTGAAACTTTTTTTAAAAGACCATGTTCTGTGGCATGAACAATTTATAAAGTATAAAAAGATTAAAATGTTAAACACTAATTTTATTGATCACAATATAATAGACAGTGTAATGAAGAATATCTAAGTTCAAATTCTAACTTTCACATATACTAGCTTTATGACCAACGAAAAGTAATTTATTTAATCTCTGTAAGACTTAGATAATTCTCTAAGACTTTCAGTCATATATGAGTTGCAATTCTATGTGGTTAGAGTTTACAGACTCCTGAAATTCCATATTCTGAAAGTATCATCAACATAGTGTAACAACAACAACAAAATATGAATAGCTATAAGAGCTGATGGAGACAAAAGTGAATTACTAAATAATGCTTAGCTCAAAGTCCAAATTAGAGAAATAATTAGAATTTCATTAAAGAAAATAATAGAACAGTGAAAATTTGTGAGATAGAGATAAAAACAATTCTTACAGGCAAATATATATGCCTTAATAAGAAAAAAAAAGAAATAGAAGGTTAATTTATTGAATTTAAAACACAAATTATGGAATCTTTTAAAAAAATTAATGGCCAAAAGCAATTATAAAAAAATCATCAAAATTAAAGGAAACTAAAAATATAAATATTAAATTAAAAATACAAAAAAATTAATAAATAAATGCTCCTGGGCATATATTTCAAAGAGGTCACAGAGTCAGAAAGAAATGCCTATATACAACCAAATATTTATAGCAGCAATTTTATTTTTAGCAACAAGGAACTGGAAACAAAATATGTGACTTTTCATAGGGACAAACAAGTCATGGTGCATGAATATAATAAATATTACTCTTCCTTAAGAAATGATGAATGCAAAAAGCACATGAAATCACAGAAAGACTTAAAATTCATGCAAAATTATCAGAATAGAGAAAATAATATACAGAATGACAATGCAAATGAAAAGAAAGAAATGAATTTTGTGTAATTAAAATGACCAAGCTTGTTCTCAAAGAAGTGATGAGAAAAACATTTCCCTTCCTTCCTTGCAGAGGTGGGGAACTACAGTTAAAAAAAACAATACATATACTGCCAAACTCAGTTGATAAAATCATTAGTCTTGTAAAAATACTTTTTTGTTAGCAGGAATAATCCTCTTGAGTATTAGATGAAGAGGAGTTATATGCAAAAGTGAAGGGGTTGTAAGGAAATACACATACATATGCATGCA
Source organism: Potorous gilbertii (assembly GCA_028658325.1). Taxonomy (NCBI): domain Eukaryota; kingdom Metazoa; phylum Chordata; class Mammalia; order Diprotodontia; family Potoroidae; genus Potorous; species Potorous gilbertii. The sequence goes on along the minus strand of CM053773.1, from coordinate 25,953,553 downwards.
TGCATGTACACGTGCACACACACACACACATACACACACTGCTTTTTTAAAAACAAATGCACCCTTTTCTTAAAATCAGAATTGTCCCAGAAAATCTGGGCTATCTAGTCCCCTTCCCTGTTTCTAGAAGTTTTCAAGTACAGCCTAGATATATAATGTAACATAGTAACATAAAAATGCTATTTAAAAAAAACCCTTTGGAGGGAAGAGGCTTGACTAAATTATTTCTATGATTTCTTGGAGCTCTAAGATTCTATGTATTTCAGCAGCCTAGCCTCACTAAATGATTAAAGCATGGTCTGGGGTCCAAAGTAGAATTCAGAGACTTTTATGTCCTGATATTGAGCATTCTATTATCCAAGTGGGTCCATTCAACTTATCTAATATTCAGCCATTCACATTTGCAACCAACCCTGTGAAATGTAAAGTGCTTGTTTTATAATCAACACAATTATGGAAAAATTCCAGCATATTTTGTGTACAATTATTCAAGACTTTGTGCAATGAGAAAGAACAAGGAAAGTGAATAAAATTCACAATATAATCAATACTTCTAATATTAATGATGCACAGCAGAAACACATTATGATTCAAGCTACACTGATGAGTCCTTTGAATATTGTTGAATATTATTTTTAATGTTATAACCAGTGATGCGGGGAAGCCGATAATCTTCCTTGGTGCATGTGTGTGCCTGTATGTAGTACATATATATATATACGCATATACATATGTGCACATATACACATGTAAACATGTACTTCTATATAAAAATATATATACATTTTTATATAGAAGTAAGCTACTTTTCCTAATCTCCACAAAGGGCTTAAACTAAAGCATGAGAGATTTAAGTTAGACATGAAAGAATTTCCTGGTTGGCTGTACTCTATTTCTCTGTCTCTCTGCCTTTGTCTCTCTGTCTCTGAGTTTGTGTCTATGTCTCTTTCTCCATTTCTGTGTGTGTCTGTCTATCTCTGTCTCTCTCTCTCTTTTTCTCTCTCTCTCCCTTCTCACCCCCAATCAGGGCTTTATTTCACACAAAATAGACCCACATTTAAATCCTGCCTCAGCCTAACCAACTCATAATCTTTCTCAACTCCGATTTCCCTGTCTATGAAATGGAGATAGTAATAGAGTTGTGGGGAAGATCAAATACCACATGAAAAATTTTTTGCAAACTTGAAAGCACTACATAAATGTTAGCTATTACTGTCTGTGTCTTTATACAATTCAGTCAATTTCTCCTTTATGGATTTTGATTCTATGCCATTTGGAACCTATAAATTTAGTATCAATATTTATTTAATGTCTGTGGTTCTTTTAAGCATAATGTAATTTCCATGTTTATTGATAATATTTTTCATTCTTACTCTTTTTCTTCATATGACACATAATAAATTTTGTTCTAGTTTCTCTTTTAGATTCTATGGATTTGTTTTGCTTTTCTAGATATATTCCTTGTAAGCTATATACATCATGAGGTTTTGTTTTCTTATCAATTCTGCCATTTCTTGTTTTATTGGATTAATTCATTCATTTTTAAAGTTATGAGAGTTTTACATTTTTCTCAAGTTTTGATATTTTTAAAGTGTTTTTATTCTTCCTTCTACTTTTAAGTGGATATGTCGTCCCTGATATTAGTTGTGCTTAGACTATTTTGAGTCCTAGTCCCACCCACCGTCTCTTCCCTTTCCATTTCCTGTCCTGTTCCCTAATTATGAATGATGTAAAACAGATCCTCAGTCTTTCATGCATGGCTTTAGTCTTCTGTGGAGACTTTTTAGTGGAGTCTTTTCAGTTTGGCCTTGATGATGCTGTATTGTTTTCCACAATTATAGAACTGTCACATTTGGACACTATCATTTCTTTATCCTAAGTACTGTTCAAGGAAATAGCTGAGATGCTTAAGATAAAATTAGGAAAAGCAGCTGGACCCAAGTACATACAGAGTTTCAGATACTGGTGAGACATTAAGGAAAGATGTGCTTTAGGCAATTGGAGATATGTCTGGAGCTCAAATAAGAAGCCAGAAATAAAGGGGAAAGAGAGAGAGAGAGGGAGAGAGAGAGAGAGAGAGAGGAATCATCTGCATGGAAAATAAGTGAAGTCGTAAGAGTATGTGAGATTACTGACAGAGAATAGAGAAAATGGAACAGAGAGCCAGAGATGGACACTGGAAAACTCTTGAGATAGAAAATGGAGGTGGGTCAGTCATGTAGTCAGAATGGGAGACAATGAAAAAGAACAAGTCAAGTGGAAAAATCATAAGGAAACATGACCAAAAATTACGGAGAACAAGAAAACATGGAATAAGGATTGTGATTTGTACCACTAGGCATCTATAAAATCAAATTATAATAAAATCTATGGTAGAAGAATACTTTTGCAAGATACTTTGTTGATAAGTTCTAACAATTTCAAATGTATATTTTAAGAACTACTACTTCCAGTTCTAGCAATCCAATTTCTTTACTAATTTTTATTATATATAAAACTAATATTATTACTATTAGTTTTGTTGGTGTTTTTTTACATTACAAATGTTTACAAATTACTTCCTCTTGTAACAAAGTAAAACAGTTAGCAAAAGTAATAGTATAGTTAACTTATTTTAAAATACATATATTTCATAACTATAGCATCCCTCTACCCTCTCTATTTTTTAAAATAAGAGAAATCTATTTTCTTTCTCTTTACCCCACCTACTCCATTGAAAAAGAAAATAAAATCAAATTACATTTCTTGTAATAAATATATATAGTTAAACAAAATAAATTCTCTCGGTGGTTTTGTATATGACTCATTCTTCAACTTAAATCAGTCACCCTTCTGTTATGGATAGTTTTGTCAGTGGTTCTCTGGAATGATGGATGATTATTTTATCATTCATACTTCTTACCACTTTCAAAGTTATTTGTTTTTTATAATATTGTTGCCTTGTTCGTTTCATTCATCAGTTTATAAAAGTCCTTAAAGTTATTCATTTTCATGATGTTGATACTATAGCATAAATTGTTCTTTTACTTATTTCACTTTGCCTCAGTTCATGTCTTTCTATGTCTTTTCTGAGATCATTTGTTTCTTATAACACAATAGTAATCTTTTATATCCATGTGCCACAACTTACTCAACCCTTTCTCAGTTTATGGGCAGCCATCTAATTTATAGGATTACAGATTTAAAGCTAAAAGCAACTTTGAAGTTATTGAGACCAACTTTCTTATATTAGATGAGGAAACTGAATCCCAGAGAGTTGAAGTGCCCAAGGCCACACTGGAAAGGCTCCAAAATCACTTTCTATTCACTAAATTTAAGAAAAGGACTTATAAATCTAAAAAAGTTTCAAAGGAAATGGACATAGAAATATTTTTGGTGTTGATTTACCATCAGATTCTAATCCAGGTCTACAATGAGCCTTTCCACCATGGATAATTCCAGGTTTTAAGGGTATATCTGGGCATTGTCCTCCCAAAAAGTTGATGGAGTTATCAGCTTTAAAACATCAAATCAAAATTTTCCTTGAATTTCATTTAAATAGGTTGATCTTATCACTGATCCATTAACTTAAATTATGTCACTCCATGTGTGCAATCAAAAAATAATGCAGGGCCTAGAAAACTGAACCCTTCTTGTTCAGATAAGTAACATTATTGTTTGACAGCATTTTCCATGGATCTGACAATCCCTAATAGGAAATTCTGGGAAGGATCTGTTTCTTTCTCTCCTCAATTGCGCTCTTTGGGTTTCTGAATCTCTCTTCTACAGCAAGCTTTCATTGATACTTGTAGATAAGACTCAGTAATAGCTCACCCATAAATGAACTGTTTCCCTGGATATCCATACATAACAAAAACTCAAACGTCTATTAATGCCTCCAAATGATTTCAGTGCCAGTGTGTAAAATGCTTTCTTAACTATTGTTGGAGCTACATCTTATATTGCAACAGAAAGAAGTTGGCTTTACAATCATTTCTCAAGACATCAAGTAAATGACATGAGTAAAGACTCATAAAATTTCATTTATACATAAGAAATTCTCAATTGATGGATCAAAACAAAGCAAAATAGAATTCATTTAGGAGGAAAATATTTCATCAAACATGAAAGTTGGAAATAATCTTTGAAATTAGCTTGTGTAATACATTCATCTTAATCAAAAAACTGTTCTAGGTTATGAGAACACAAAATCAAAAGTCAGGCAATTCCAGTCTTCAAAGAGATAATTTCAATTTGGAGAGACAAGATGTAAATATCATGCATACAAACATATACGTATATTTTAGTATATGAAATAAAACAAAAATTTTGGAGATGAGGACATTGAGACCCAGATAGGGTAGTGAAGGACTCTAGATGACATGGGAATCTACCCCTTCCCCTGAAATCACACAGCTACACACAGCTAAAACTACCAGTTACAGACAAAGTCTAGGATTGTTTCATTGTATTGTGGTTCCATCTCTTACCAATCCTCAGCTCTTTCTCTCTCTCCTGCTTGCCCCAACAATATAGTACAGTAGAAAAGTAAATAGATTGGAAATCTTACTTAGGTTTAAATCATCTCTCCCATTTTGTATGACTTTTGGCAAGTCTATTTCCATCTTTGAGGCTCAGGTTTTTTATGTATAAAATTATATTGAAGGACTTGAATTAAATAGCCTCTGAAGTTCCTTCTTACTGTAATTGCAAGATCTTGTGTTTGGCCATTTGTTTCATGACTATTTATGACCTGAATACTTTTATCTCTCAGTTTGGCCCAATGATTACTTGCTGTTCACATTCTACTTCCATCCATTACCCTCCTTGGTGCTGAATCATCCCTTGCAATACATGGTTTACCACAGGCCCACTTAGTTATATAATCTCTCCTCCAGGGGAAGGAGTCTATGTGTGTCTAGCTGATTTTTCTGTCTTCAAACTCCTATCTCTGGCTGTCCTGGTATTTCAAATCTACAACTTCTTTTAAACTCCAAAGACAACTCCAAAGTCAACAAGTAACAAGCATTTACTAAATGACTATTATGTGTCTAGGCACTGAGGATGAAAAAAAAGGCAAAAAAAAAGTAGTCCTTGTTTTCAAGGAACTCACAGTCTAATGGGGAAGATAACAGTTGAGACCTGAAGAAAGTCAAAGAAGTCAGTAAGTAGAAGTACAAAAAAAATTAAGAATTTTTGGCATGAGAGAAAGTCAGTGAAAACATCCAGAATGGAAGACAGAGTATCTTATATGAGGAACAACAAAGAGAACAATTTCATTGGATTGTAGAGTACTTAGAGGGATATATTATGTAAGAAGACTAAAAGGATAGATGGGAAGAGGGACAAGTTATACAGGGGTTTGGAAGCTGAGATACTTTTAGAATTTTATTTTTTGTCCTGGAGGTAATTGGAAAGTCATTGGAGTTTATTGAATATGAGGCTGACATGGTCAGACCTGCACTTTAGGAAGATCAGTTTGACAGTCAATTGAAGAAAGAGCTAGAGAGGGGAGAGATTCGAAGCAGTAAGACCAATCAGCAGATCATTGCAAAAGTCTGGGTGGAGAGTCATGAGGGCCTTTAGTGGGATAGAGATAAGGAGTATACTTGAGAGATGGTGTAAAGTTAGAGATGACAGGATCTGACAACTGATTAGATATGGAGGGTGAAAGACAATGATGAGTTGAGAAGGAAACTTCACATGTGTGACTGGCAGGATGAGTCCCAACATTAATAGAGAAGTCAGGAAAAAAGAGAGTTTGGGGAAAATCTTAATGAGTTCAGTCTAGGATGTGTTGAGTTTAAACTATCTAAGGGACATTGAGTTGTTCAATAAGCAGTTTGAGATACAAGACTGAAGGTGAGGAGAGAAGTAGGGGCTAAATAGATCTGAGAATTTCCTCAAAGAAATAACTGAATCTATAGAAGCTGATAGAATCACTAAGTGAAACAGTATATAAGTATAGAGTAAATCACATAGTATATAATTTTATATAGGTATATAATTATATAGTATATAAGAAGAGACTAGAACCCAATCCAGAGGTGTAGGGGAAAACCATGGTTTCTGGGCACAACAAGGATAAAGATATAGCAAAGGAGATTGAGAAGCAGTGGTTATGAAGGTGGGAGAACAGCCAGGAGAACATCATTGCTCAAACCTAGAGAGAAGAAAATATCAAGGAGAAGAGGATGAGTGATAGTGTCAAAGACTGTAAAGAGATCGTGAAGGAATGACAACTGAGGTCACTAGATTTAACAAATAAGAGACCACTGGTAAATGGTGAGAGCAGTTTCAGTTTGAAAAATGTCATTGGAACCCAGACTGCAGAGAGCTCAGAAGAAAGGCAGGGGAAAGGTAGTGGAGGCACTGATTCTGGAAATCTTTTCCAAGAAGTTTGGTCATATAAATGAATAGAAATTCAGGATGATAACTAATAGGAATAGAGAGATCAAGTTTGGGTTTTTGAGGATGGGGGAAACACGACTATGTTTGTAGACAGCAGGGAAGCAGGCAAGAGAGAGAGAGAGAGACTGAAAATTAATGAGAGAATTGGGATGAGAGAGGGGGCAATTTGCTGGAAAAGACAGAATGGAATAGGATGAATTGTGCATGTAGAGAGGATTGTTTTGGCAAGGAGAAGGGCCATCTTTACATATAAGACAGGGATGAAGGAAGAAATAGTGGGGAAAGACTTAGAGACAAGGAGGGGGAGGTAGGAGGGAACTCAAATAGCCTCAATTTTTTCTGGGAAATATGAGGCAAGGTTCTCAGTAGAAACAATGGAAAGTTACTGAAAGTTGAAAAGCTGTAGAAAAGTTGTCATGTTAATAGTAAATTGTTTAGAAAGCTGTAGAAAGGATTACCTTGCCTCAGTGAGAGGATAACAGATTTTGTAACGTAAATTCATGCTACACTTTGTCATCGTGGAAGCCAAAACACTGTAACTTAGATACAAAATTATATTTTAGACACTTAATCAAAATTTAAGATACCATAACCTATGAAAGCCAAAGCAATGATATTGTGACCCATATGTGACTGGTGCACAATCCATTCAAAAAATTATGTTTGGACATAATGTTGACCTAACTCTCAAGCTCATTACTAAGCAGAAAATCAAAAATACAAACTAATCAGTAGTGATGTACTCTCTAGCTCCTCCTGTCTTTGTTTTCTATAATTACTACAGAGATTTGAGGGTTCTTAACCTTGATTCACTAAACTGTCTAGTGGCCACCCCAGATTGCCCCTGTTTTGTTTTCACAATGATTTGAATAAACTATTATCTGTAATCAATTTGAGATACTTGACTTCTTCCTTTGGTATTAAAAGAACACCCCACGGTTATGGGGGAGGTACAGGGTTCCCCAACCAGGGAAATTCTAGACCCTACATGTAGTTTCATGATTTCCTCCAGCTTCATTCAGCAATACATGAGAAGAAACAAAAGCTGTGGAAAGTGGGAGCAGTCAAAGCTGGTGCTTGGCTGGTTAAAGTAGGTGATAAGATACAGGGCAAAGGACTAGGGAGAAAACAGCAGGGTAGATTTTAATTGGTCCATCAAGAGATGATGGGGGGAATGGGGAAAGGAAAAGAGTGGATGTAGCCAAAGCTGGGGTAATGGTCTGCATAAGAACCGAAGGATTAAAGGAGTACAAGTTACAATGAAGATGGAGAACAGGGTTTGGGGCTGCAAGAAAGAAGGAAAGGTAGAATGACAACAAATTATGGTCAAATAAAGTAATTCTGGAGTTCATGAACATGGAAGTGATGAATTTGTGAGTTATGGCAGGATCCAGGAAATTAGGGTCAGTAGACAGCAGCCACCAAATGTTGGCTGGGTCATAAGTCTGGATTGAATAAACCTCAAAGTTTCCTGAATTGTGTTGGCTGAGGGAGAACCTGGAAGAGGGAATGGAGAGAAAAAGGTATGAGTGAAAGCGAGAGTGAAAATATTAGAAAGGATGCTCAGAAAAGTGTGTCATCATGAGGGAGCCAGGTCTCTGTGCATGTAGGATAGAGGAGCAAGAAATGTAGAGTCAGAGGAAAGCTAGTTTTTTTACCTATAGACCAGGCATTCCAGAGAGCACAGTGGAAAAAGTGGGTAATTTTTGAGAGTAACATTACAGAATTTGGGTTGGTAGATATTGGAATAAGGGAATAGTCAATGGGGGGGGAGGGGTAAGAGAAAGTGCTCTGAACAATGGCAGCCAAGGGTTCAGAATCATGGAGTTGGGCAGAGTATGGCTGGATGAAAATTTGTTAAACATCAAGAAATAAATTCATATAGGTTATGACTTCCATAGGGGTTTTGTTCTATGGGTGGAGACTTCTCTAGTGTTTAACTAGAAAGCTGAAAACAGGATGAAGGGAAGTGTATGATAAATAATATATTCAGGTAGGTGGAGGGAGTACAGTGACATAAATGATGGTCTCTCCTTTTTCATGCACGGACTGGTAGAGGACTGCAATGAAACAACATCTCCAAGCAAGAGTGAAACCAAAATTGTAGTCCAGTCCCTTGATTTTTCTTACATCCAAGTTGTAATGTACTTATGATCATATTACTGAAGTCAATACTATGGAATAATTTCCCAGTGTTCAATGACTTTATAATTTCCACAATCAAGTTTGCCAATAAAACAAGTAGTAGCCATTCATGTGTTATGATTTAAAAGTTTCTAATAGTTAAATAAGACAAACCAAGGATCTAGGATCATGGCTCCCTAACTGGATAGAGCTATGCCCAAAGAACCATAGGGAACTCAAAGGGTGCCTTAGGAAATTTAAATTTTAGGGTTATCATATTGCTTTCCTCCTCAGTGGAGGAGGAAGGGGCTAGTGGAAGGGAGAGAATTTGAAACTAATTTTTTAATTAATGTTTAAAATAAATTAATTTTTTAAAAGACATTTTAAATTTCTACCTAACTACTAAATAAATATAAATGTTAGATATTTCTTTTAGCCTAGGAGCACTGTGAAAAAATTACTAAGGCAGTAAGTGGTATGAACTGAGAAAATTTAGAAATCTCTCTCTGATCTTTGGGTTGATTGGTGGTGCTGAAAATTTTAAGAGAGAAAACGGATAGTAGAAGGAGTATGTTAGTTCAGAAAGAAAGAAAGAGTAAGGGAGGACTTAACTATTTATCATAATAGGGGTTCATGAGAAGAAAATATATCAATATGGAGGATATAGTAGTGAGAACAGGTATCAGATAAATCTCACTTTTTTCTGAACTAAACAAAAGAGGGCTGAGCATACATGCTGATCCATAAACAAAGAATGGAAACACTATAGGAAAACAAGAGGAAATAGGGAGAGGGGATGTTAAGACGGGACAATACTGGGAGGTAATAGTTGCAACCAAAATAACCTTTTACTTTAAGGAATGGATCATGAGGGGAGTAGTAGTTCTTCAAGAAGAAGAACTAGTAATGGGTCTGGGTGAAGAAAAGAGAGGAAGGAGTAGTAGAAGCAGACTGCTTCACTTATAAATCACTCTTGTTAATTACACTTATTCTCGTTTACTAACTTCATCTTTGTGTAACAAGGTTTGTGTTATTCTGCTCCATCAGGGCAAGACCAAGTATGTTTTACACACACAGGATTTCCCAGTGCCCTTATGGTTTTGAAAAGTCCATAGATTGTCTTTTCCATTTTAGGGACCAAGTGATTAGTGCTTTGGTTTCCTTTAACCAATTCCCACTGAATTGCTTTTACAATAAAGATATTCATTTCAAAGATGTAACAAGAGTAAACAATAAACATCTCCCCCAATACTCCAGGGGCATAACCACCTACCTCTTCCCCTGTGGTGAGGGGGAAGGGGTTGGAGATAAATTAGGCCCATGTTTAGCTCTCAAGGGTAGAGCTATGTTTCTACATAGCACTGATCTCACGAAGATCATGTTCAAAGCCAATATCAAAGACTCCTCCCAGGCTAGAATCTCAGGACCCATACTACCTCTCTCAGGACATCACTGTTAGGCTGACAGCAACATTTCACTTGGATTCTTCAGTTCCCAGATCCCCATGGCCAGGCCACATATCCACTCCCTACTTCTAGAATAGAAAAGAATGGCACTGTTCTTTGCCCACATGGCCAAAATGGAGTGGAAGAAGACGACAGAACTCAGGTCCCTCCTCTTACTTCATAGTTTCACCGGATAGGCAGATGTAACAATAGCCTCTTTTGTAGGTACTGTGTTAGGCCATTTTAAACATGCAACATTTTCACAACTATAAAACCAATGGGAAAAAGCTACTTCTCACCTCCATCAGGAAGCTGATGTAACCTGTTCACGCATGCTTCAGTTTTCCATTCCGCATAGGTAATTCTGTCTTAAGTGGTCCAGGTTTATGTCAAAACCCAATTATATTTGGAAAGACAATTGTGGAGTACTGAGAGAAGTGACGATGAAAAAAAATATTTGCAGCAAGTTTCTCTGATATGAGTCTAATATGAAAGATACATAAGGAATTGATTCGAATGTATAAGGATGCCAGCCATTCCCCAATGGATAAATTGGTCAAGGAATATAAGCATGCAGTTCTCTTGCTTTTTTTAAAATTAATAAATAAATATTTTTCCCTCAAAAAAAGAAAAAGGGAATCTCATAACAAATACACGTAGTCGAGCAAAACAAATTCCCACATTTGAGATTCTACAAATGTATATTTCATTCTACATCTTGAATGTGTCATCACTGGATCCCAAGACTGGTAGTATGCTTTATCATCGGAATTCTGGAGTCATGGTTGATAATTACACTGACCAATTTCACTTAGCACAGTGCCTAGCACATAGTAGGCTCTTAATAAATGTTTGTTCATTTATTCTTCTCACTTCATTCTGCAATGGTTCATTCAAGTTTTGCCAGGTTTCTCTGAAACATTCCTTTCACTTTTCCTTGAAATACGATAGTTTCTCATTATATTCATGTACCATGATTTATTCAGCCCTTCCTCTATGGATGGCGACCCGCTTAGTTTGCAGTTCTTTGCCAATACAAAAAATGTTGCTCTAAATATTTTTTAGCATAAACATGTTTTTTTCTTTTTTTTTAACCTAATGATATTGCTATTAAATGGGGTCAAACTGGATGTGCCATTTAGTAAATTCTTGAGTGTAGTCCAAATTCCTTTGTGGAATAACTGAAACAATTCACAGCTCTACCAGTAAGTAGTATATTAGTGTGCCTGTTTTCCAGTCATTCATATATTTGTCATTTACTTTTTTTTTTACCTTTCCCAATTCATTTGGCATAAATAAAGCCTCATAGCTGCTTAAATTTGCATTTCTCTATTAGTGATTTGAAGTATTTTTTTAAACAGTTATTGATAGTTTACATTTCTATCCATCTACCTTGCTGCCTATAGTTAGAGCACTGGGCCTGTAGTCCTATACCTGGATTGAAGCAGGTAGTTGGATATAGAGATGAGATTGGAGTCAGGAAGATCTGAGTTCAAGTATGGCCTCAGGCACCTAATAATTGTGTGACCCTAGGCAAGTCATTTAACCTCCCTCAACCTCAGTTTCCTCACCTGTAAAATGGAGTTTCTACCTCTCAGGGTTATTGTGAGGATAAAATGAAACCATATCTGTTTAGCACTTAGTACAGTGCCTAGCATATAGTAAATAGGAGCTTTATAAATGTTTATTCCCTTCCCTTTCCTTCTTCCACACTCCCTTCTCACCTCTACCTTCCCAAATTTCCAGCATCTGTCAAGGCTCAACTTAAGTACCATCTCATACAGGAGTCCAATGCTGACCCTGTCCACCTCCCAGTCATTAGTGTCCTCCCTCAGGAAATAACTTTAGATGTATTTCATAATTAATCATCCATGTGCATACTATCATGCCTCAAAAAAAAAATGAAAGATCCTTGAGGCCAAAATACATTTTATTTTTGTTCCTAGTACATAGTACAGTATCTATCAGTAGCAGGCATTTAATAAATACTTATTAAAACATTGAATTGAATTGTATGTCCAATGATACATCACTCCCCCTTTATATAATCTTGTGTTCATCCTTCATTGCTGGAGAAGACCATACCATCAGAAAAATGATGACATGACTTGCACTTGACTTTGTTTTCAGTGACAGAGGGCTGTGCAGGTCACCAGCGTCACTTCTCCAGATTCATCTGAATCTACTGTACTATGCCCCAATCTCATCGTATACTTTCCTGTCTTCTTACATTTTCATGATCCCTCTTGCATGGAATGAACTCCACCTCCACCCCACCCCCACCAATATCTCTGCTGGTTAAAATCCCTCCCTTATGTCAGTGCCTTATGTAAATGCCACTGAAAACCTTTTACTCTAGTCCATAACTTGTCCACAAATACTTATTTAGTCCCCAAAGTAGTTGTAGTGCCATTTCCAACAATATTGTTTCCTGCTATAATTGCATTGCTAATATACAGTAGTTTGGTTACCTTCTGGTTAAATAGACTTTTGAGAATACACATGGATAATTAACATTATTTTTATTGGGAAAAAATATCCTGTTCTGTGCAGAGGAAGAAGGAAATATAAGTGTACAGAACTGCTGGACTGAGGGCACTGCGAAAGCTGAAGGTATTGAATGAACCAGGAAAGTTGGTTTTGTAAACCTAGAAATACTTCCATTTGTTTTTGTTGTTGTTCAGTCATTTCAGTCTTGTCCAGTTCTTTGTGACCCCAGCTGGGGTTTTCTTGGCAAAGATACTGGAATGTTTTGCCATTTCTCCAGCTCATTTTATAGATGAGGAAACGGAGGCAAACAGGGGTCAATGACTTGCCCAGGGTTACACAGCTACTAAGTGTCTGAGACCAAATTTGAACTCATGAAAATACTACAGTTTAGAAACATGTTAGCTGGGGAGATACAAAGCACAGTACTGGAGTTCAATCAGATGGTTTACTTTCTGAGTAACGAGATCTTAGACTATCTAGCTTTCCATATTTCACCACATAATCATCACATGGTATAATTCTGTTTGTCACACTGCTCAAAAGGTAAACAGAGCAGAAACAGAGCTCATATGATACGCACATTGTGAGCTCCAAGCCCATAATTCTCAGAGTACACACTATGTATATTTACAAGTATTCCATATATCCTAAACTTGCACCAAAGATGGTTTAGTAATAAATGATTTTCAAGTAATACCAGCACATTTTTAAATCCATAATGGTCACACCCCACCTTCTTTGCAAAAAATTTCAACATAAAATCTGCAGTGGTTATATGGTGAAATGTAGTATTCTCATTCCTGCTAGGTAGTGGTTTATTTTAATTATTCTAAATAATCTATAAAGAAGAGTCTGGAAATACTATTTGAGTCCATAACAGAGTCCAAAGTTTAAGACTTGTTTACCAACTTTCCTAAAAATATTACAGAAATGTATTTTCTCATGCACAATATTGTTAATGGTTATCATATCAACTATTTTATGATAGCTTTGAAATATAAGCCATCTGAGAAAATTCTATTTTTATAGAGCCATAGAATTTTAGAGTTGGAAGAGACTTCTGTGGCCATCTACTCCCAACCCATACCTAAAAAATATCACCAGTACTATATACCCAATTATTGAGACTCTGCTTGAAGACTTTCAATGATAAAAGACTCTCAACCATTCAAGGAAAGCTACCCCATTAGAGGATAACTCTTTATTAGAAAGCTCCTCTCCCAGTCCCCACTAACATCGGAAGCAGGGTTCCCACAGCATTACTCCTATGTCACCATCTTGGAATTCTAGAAGTAGCCTTGAGAGTCCACAAGGTGACTTTGTAATGCTATAGTTAATTGTACCCACCTGTGTGCTTTCTCTCATGCTTATCAGTTTGTATCAATTAACTAGTTAGGCTTAATTAGCTTATAGAAACGGGCATTTTACTATAGTGGTATAGTTGGTACAAAATATCCCCCAATATTCATCAAGATATTTCCCTTAGATATAGTGTAGCTCTTCTGCTAGATACCCTGTGGTGCCTTGAATCTACCTTTCCTCATCACGTCTAGTCTGTCCTCCATTTCCACCATAGATACTGTCATTAGCTTTTCCATGGACATTGCTAGGCTGTCAGAGTGAAGTCCAAAAACTCTCTGGACCCTTCAAAACTCACAAGATCTTCCCCAATGGAGTAAGAGAATAGGACCAGGGCTGAAAACAAGTCTCTTTTCCTACCCACAAAATTTCTTCTCAGGGGTTTAACTGCTCTTTCCTGGCTCATCACTCTTTCATATCCTCCAATTTGGAACTCATCTGCTATTTTACATAAAGTACAAACTCAAGTTTCCTCAAGCGATCTGAATAGACCTCCTATTAAACCTAGTTGAAATGCCTAGTTCACCTATTTCATACACCTCTGGTTGCTTGAGTTAATGGAAATGAGTTCTCATCTAATAAAGGTATCAGGGCACAGTGTTAGTTAATTTAAGTGACAAGGAGTGATTTGATTGACTCAAATTAACCCTATTCTTAAACACCCATTAGGTTCAATTTCCTTACCAAATGGTGTATAATCCTCTTTATTACCAAAACTCATCCTGAGTTTTCTTGTCAACTCTGAGGGTTTTTAGAAAGGACTAAATACCTCAGCCTCCCTTGGCTTCAGTTTCCTTGTCTATAAAAGAAGGGAGTGTGACTATTTGGCTTCTGAAGTCCCTCCCAGCTGGGAAAGTCACAAAGTAACAAGCACCAGAGGGAAGATTTTAACCCAGAGCCTCTGACTACAAAGCCAGCATTCATTCTCAGAAACCAAGCTGCCTCTTTGACCCAAGAATAAATCTAATCCCACTTCCACATGAAAGCCCTTCAAATGCATGGGCAGCTCTCATATCTGTTTTTAGTCTTCTCGAGACTAAGTCCTTTGGCCATTCCTCATGTAGCACCAACTCCAGTCCTTTTACCAACTTGGTTGTCCTTCTCTGGACATTCTCATGCTGCAAAAGTCATCTTAGCAAAAATGAATCCAATCTAAATTCTGAACCTTTTCATTTGTAGGATTAAAAAAGAATACTTAATCTTCTCTTCCTCGAATTATTGCTACACCTTAAGAGTCTTTACTTCTATAAGGGCCTGAGTAGAACCTTTTGTTTGTGATTACTCAACTTTATTTGGGGGCTGCTTGATGGAAACCTTTTGTCTCTTTTAGTAACTGTGGGAACACAGGCTTGGCTGTTCTTAGAGCCTTCCTAAGGAGAATTTTTTGTCTCTTAGCTACTTGCAAACAAAGACAAGTCTGTAGTCTGGGTCCCCTGACAAAAACCATTTGTCTCTTGGTATAGGTGGAACTCCAGACTTGTTTGTTTGTTGTCGGGACCAGAACACAGCTTACTTCCTTTTCTCAAAGCTTCAGTACTTACTGATGGTATTTCGGGATCTTAAATGAAATTGTTTTGGACAAGAATGTAATTTCTCATAAGCATCAACTGAAAAGGGGATTTCTTTAGTGAAATGTATGTTTGATACTAATTTAAGTATCCTAGGAGATAACTAGGCAAAGTGTTTAAGCAGGGCAGAAAGAAACCAAATGGAACACTTGGGACAAGCAGTGTGAGTATTTGAATAAAGTTCAAAGAGTGTATTAAATAAGCAAACTTAAAAAGTATTGGGATAAGGAAAAGGAGTAAATATTTAATAGTCAACAAGATATCTGAGATGATCTTCCCCACTTAAGAAAGCACAGTACAATGAAGATAAGGCTTTGTGTTTGAAATTGCATGTTTAAGAGAGGGGGAAAGTTGCATTCTGGGGTGGCTATTTTGACTAATATCTGTCACAGATAATTCCAAAGCCAACCCCTGTAGAGAGCCAATCACTCCTTGCCTTGTCAGTATCAATTGTTCTACAATTCCATTGAATATTCATTGAGGGCCTACTATGTATAAGACATAGACAGAAACAAGCTTCAGATGGGAGTTGAAGTGATCCCAACTATGAAAATTAAAGACATAAGTTGGGGTGAGGGAAGCAGAAAACCAGGTCAGTCATTGCACAAAAATGAACAAGACACAATCTCTGCTCTTATGAAATGTACAGTATATTAGGGAAAATCATGTACACAAACCACAAGAATACTACAATGTAGAATGTGATTTAAGAATGTAAGATATTTTTTATAAGTACAAGAGAGTACTTCCAGCTGTTGTCACCGTAGAAGGACGAATGGAGTGCTGCTAAAAATAAAAATAGGGGTGGACACAGGTCCTTGCATTGTACATGGGAAATTCCCATAGCACACTTCCAGCTGGAACAGGAGGTGATTGGTTACAAAGCTATTTCCACTAGAATATTGAGGGGATATAATGAAAGGCAATTGGTATATCTTGGAATAAAACTTCCTATAAGTGTTTTTGAGAAAGAGAGGGACAAGAATTTTCAAAACAGTAAACAAAAGACCTGACTTCATTTCTTTACCATTCTAGGTATTGGAAGTGGAATCTTCAAGAGAGAGGCCAAGAGAATAAGTTTGGAAAATCCAAGAATTGGAATGCAGACCATGGTTTATAGCCAATGTAGAATTGATCCTCCAAGGAGTCTAGAATGATCTTCAGGAGTGACCTTTGGGACCCTAGTCAAGGTGAAGTATTTAACCAAAACAGTATCAGTGTTGTAGAATGGGAACCTGATGGAACCAATATTATATAGGAACCAAGCAAAGTTAGAAGACTAATCTCTCCCCTTAGATGCCTGTTGTATAAGAGTGATTATGCCCTGAGATGCTGGGGAAAATATCTATACATTTGTAATTTCTATATTTGTGAAGTATATATCCCTTTGTTAAAGCTACCCTGTATTATAGAGTTAAATGAAAGTGCTAGTTAGCCCTCTACAAATAGAGAGAACAACATAGCACACATAATATACCCCTATAAACCACTCAGGGTACCAGAGAAACCTAAGAGGAAGATATAGCAGGCCCTGAAAGCATGGTCCCAGATCATAAATGTTAGTTATATTTACAAAATTGTCCATTTTATCTTGTGTGAATCTCTGTCTCTTTTTTGGTCAGTAATGTCAGTAACTCTTCCCCTATCCATAAATCTGAAAGGTAATGTTCCTCTAACTTGATTATCATACATAATCCTTAGATCTAGGTCAAATATTCATTTGAAGTTAGATAGATAGATAGATAGATAATGTGTGTATGTATGTATGTATTGTAAGGTCCTGATCTAAACCTGTTTCTGCCAGGGTGCCCTCACTGTGGTCATTAGTTTATCAAACACCATGGTACTGTATTTAGTTGTTTCTCTGTTATATACCTAATCTGTTCCACCTCTCAACTTCTCTATTTTTTAATCAATACCAAATCATTTTAATTATTATTGCTCTAATACAGTTTGAGATTTGGCTGATAATCTACTCAGTGTATCCTAAAGCATAATAGAACTGAAGAAAGAAAAGATAAGGAAGCAAGTCATCAACTGAATGGAGGAGCTTTTATAAATGGAGAAGTTAGTTTAAAAAAATGTCAAGTTAACAAGTACTTATTAAGTGCCTACTGTACACCAAACACGATGTACCACACACTAGGACCACAAAACTACCCTTAAGGAACTCATAATCTGTGGGGGAGATAACACAAAACAACTACAAGATTTTTGGCTCATGTCTAAGTTTTCCTAACATGGGGGGATATAATATGAGTCAGGTATGGGACCTGTATTTTAATCCTACACACAAAAAAATTATAAAAATAAAAAATTCAGAGTGCCTATTGACAGAATGACTTGAAGCTTAAAACTTAAAGCTCATAATTACTGTTAAAATTAGCTTAAAAGGCTTATGTGTAAATGTCATCAGAATGTAAAATACTTTGCAAAACTATATTATCTTACACAAAGTACACGTCTTCTGAAAAGCCAGGCCAGAGTCTTGACTTCTTCCTCCTGTGAGTAGTTGTCTTCTTTTGTAGAAAAATTCCACTTTGCACCTATCTGCTCAAAGGGTCTCTGGACTTCTTGAACTTATAAGGTTGCCTCCAAACCTGGACAGATTTACTTCAAAGTTAATACTCTGTCACCTAAGCAGCAAACACAAAGAAGTAAACACAGATGGGGGAGGGGGGAAGGCACAGTTACAAGCTGACCAACTGAATCTTTCTACCATAGCCAGCACATAAAAGTGGTTGCCATAAAGCCAGAGTGTGAAAGAGTAATCTCATCCCCCACCCTCACTAGAAGTCTTAGAATTTCATGATTCTACCTAGAGGGTCAAAGAAAAAAGAGGATCTCTTCTTTTAATTAATACAGTACCATGTCCCCTTGCCATTGTCACAGGATAAGAGACCACTCAGAATTTTGTGTGTCATGACAAAGCATCAAGTTCTTTCAGTGCTGGGCTATCATATGAAAGAAATCAGGTACATGGTTTGTCATTCCCCAGAAGGGAAATGAGAGTTAATGAGCTGTGGTTTTGAATAAATGATAAACTCAAAGGTTCCATAAACTCAAATATGAAAGTGGGATTCTGTATATATTGAGGTTCAAAATGGTAAATATGTGGCTCACTAGCTAAATAACATATTAAAAAGAGGAAATTTAAGAAGGTTTTGTGCCCCACCACCATGAACCCATCAATGTCAATGCTACTGTAACAGACATAATGTTGAGTTAACCAGACAAAGGCTCCGAACCAGTATGACAACTTTTGTGAATTTGAGATTGTAAGTATTTACATATCTAACATATATAGAGAAAGAAACAAACAGAAAAAGAAAGAGAATGAAAAAGACAAAGAAAGAAAGCAAGAGATAGAGCATAAAATGCTAGGAGCACAAAGACAGAGCAAGACTTGGGAAAAGATTTTAAAAATCCAAAAGCAGCTAAAATTGATTATGAACATAGCAACTGTGCCCTAGAGAAATCCAGCATTCCTTTCCCACCAAAGTGCATGAAAGAGTCCAAAATATATGCCCACATCTAGGTGGTACATTCCTCATTGTAAAATTAGTGTGCAGTAGGTACATCAGTTAAGAATTTTACTTCAGTTCTCTGCAAACAGCAAGTACTCAGTGACTGATTGTCTGATTACTGAATTCCTTTAATGGGTCATGCTGTACAAACAACACAGTGATGATTTCAATTCTCTCCAAACTGTTTGTTCAGTTTCATCATAGATACAGACAAAATCATAACTGTTTGCTGTGAGTCTTGAAAAAGAAAAAAAAACAAACTACCTGACAGGCAACTAAAGTCTCATATCACTTCAGAGAAAGTCTGAGGTAATTCTAAATTCCTTCCAAGAAAAACAAAGGCACTTAGCAAGAGTCACAAGAGAAGTAGGCACCTAGAGAGGAAGTGTTTGGAGGAGATGACACCTAGATTATTCAGTTTCCTTCACCTTGACCTGTTTTAACCTGACTCCCAACTTCCAGCGAATGTCCAGATTGGATAATAGATTAAGAGCTATAAGGAACCTGAGAAGTCACCTAATTCAACCTCCTCATTTTAAAGATAAGAAAATTGAGATCCATAAAGATTAAATGGCTTGCCCAATAAGTAGTATGCAGGAGAGTAGATAAAGTGGTGGATTTTGAGTCAGGATGACCTGAAGGAAGTCCTGCTTCTAACACCTACTATCTATGTAACCCTGGACAAGTTCTTTAACCTCTTGGAGTTCTAGAAATCTAGGTAATTCTATAAGCAGTTTATTGAAGAGAAGGTGCCAATTTGCATTGATAGAGGGATTTCCTTCATCTGGGAGCTCCCTATACCTGTAAAATAAGATGTATGGGTGATCAGGGAGGACTAGTAGCTCTGGTGTGAGGGCTGATGAGAGCCCTTTTCAGGGCTGCTCATCCACCTTTGGTGTCATTTGTAGTTCCATGTCCAGCAGATGGGCTAAACCAGGTTGATAGTAACTGATGGATCTCAAACCCATTGGTGAGTTAGAAGAATGTCTACTCCAAACACGTGATGGCTTCCCCCAGAGGAATGGGCAAATGACAATAATTTGTTCCAACAGCCATGAAGTTGGCTAAAGCAAGCACTGCAGAAAGCTTAGAGTTTGTTCAGACATCAAAGATGCCACCAAGTTCATTTACTGCATCCCAGGCCATCACCAGTGATTCTGATTTTTGTCTTGCCACTGGACTTGGAGGAATCTGGGAGATAGGGTGAAGCTAACAACTTTGTGCAACTCTGCCCCACTCAAATTTAATGCACAGGCAAGTCAAGAGATCACATCGTGATGTCACTGATCCTCTTTGAAAATGAAGGATAAGGAGGAGCTAAGATGGCAGAGTAGAAAGACACACATACGCTAGCTCCTAACACACAGCCCATAAAATACCTGTAAAAAAGAACTCCCAACAAATTCTGGAGCAGCAGAAGCCACAGAACAATGAGATTTCTGTTCCAGAGAGCCCTGAAAAACCAACACAAAAAGTCCATCACTCACCAGACCCGAAGCAGAGCCCAGCCCTTCTTTGGCCGCTCAGCACCAAGAGAACCAGATCCGAGCAGGCATCGGGGTTGGAATCTCCAGCAGCCATGCAACTCCCTCTACCCACAGACGCCAAAGGACAGTGAGAGAACTTGTTTGGCTGGCCAAGAGGGGAACAGGGTGTCTCCATAACTCAGGCCCCCTTGGGAGGCAGCAGCAGACTGAGGCTCCCAAAGCAGGCAGGAGCTTGGATCCATTATTGAAGGTCTCCACATACCCTGAGGGAACTGAGCCCTGTGTGACAGCCCTTCCCCCACCTGAGCACCTGTACTTAATCTCACACTGAATAGCAGCCCTGCCCCCCTGAAAGCCCTGAGGCCAGGAAGCAGCATTTGAATCTCAGACCCCAAGCACTAGCTGGGTGGATATGGAGGTGTGGTGGGGATGGAAAGAAATCTCAGAAGTCAAGTAACTGGCTGGGAAAATGCCCAGAAAAGGGGAAAAAAATAAGACCATAGAAGGTTACTTTCTGTTTGAACAGATATCTCCTCCCTTCCTCTCTGATGAGGAAGAACAATGCTTACTACCAGAGAAAGACATAGAAGTCAAGGCTTCTGTATCCCAAACATCCAAAATAAATATTCAATGGGCTCAGGCCATGGGAGAACTCAAAAAGGATTTTGAAAATCAAGTTAGAGAGGTGGAGGAAAAACTGGGAAGAGAAATGAGAGAGATGCAAGAAAAGCATGAAAAGCAGGTCAACACCTTGCTAAAGGAGACCCCAAAAAATGCTGAAGAAAATAACACCTTGAAAAATAGGCTAATTCAATTGGAAAAAGAGGTTCAAAAAGCCAATGAGGAGAAGAATGCTTTAAAAAGCAGAATTAGCCAAATGGAAAAGGAGGTTCAAAAGCTCACTGAGGAAAATAGTTCTTTCAAAATTAGAATGGAACAGATGGAGGCTAATGACT
>CM053773.1:25851596-25931707 GCA_028658325.1 Potorous gilbertii | reverse complement strand
GGGCTTGGAATAGGATAGCCCAGTAGTCAAAGGAACTAGGACTAAAACCAAGAATCAACTACCCAGCAAAACTGAGTATAATACTTCAGGGGAAAAAACTGGTCATTCAATGAAATAGAGGACTTTCAAGCATTCTTGATGAAAAGACCAGAGCTGAAAAGAAAATTTGACTTTCAAACACAAGAATGAAAAGAAGCATGAAAAGGTAAACAGTAAAGAGAAGTCATAAGGGACTTACTAATGTTGAACTGTTTACATTCCTACATGGAAAGACAATATTTGTGACTCTTGAAACTTTTCAGTATCTGGGTAGTTGGTGGGATTACACACACACATACACACACACATGCACACATGCACACACTTGCCAACACACACAGAAACAGAGAGCACAGAGTGAATTGAGTAGGATGGGATCATATCTAAAGAAAATGAAATTAAGCAGTGAGATAGATGTATTGGGAGGAGATAGGGAGAAATGGAATGGGGAAAATTATCTCTCATAGAAGAGGCAGGCAGGAGACTTTTTAGTGGAGGGAAAAAGAAGGAAGCTGAAAGAAAAACATGAAGTTTACTCTCATCACATTTGACTAAAGGAAGGAATAAAATGTACACTCATTTTGGTATGAATACCTATCTTTCAATACAGGAAAGTGGGGGAGAAGGGGATAAGCAGGGTGTGGAGGATGGTGGAAGGGAGGGCAATGAGAGGAGGGAACAATTTGAAATCGACACTTTTAGGGAGGGACAGGATTAAAAGAGAGAATAGAAGCAATGGGGGGCAGGATAATCTGGAGGGAAATATAGTTAGACTTATACAACGTGACTATTATGGAAGTCATTTGCAAAACTACACAGATATGGCCTATATTGAATTGCCTGCCTTTCCAAAGGAAATGGGTGGGGAGGGAGGGATGAGGAGAAGTTGAAACTCAAAGTTTTAGGAACAACTGTTGAGTATTGTTCTTGCTACTGGGAAATAATAAATACAGATAATGGGGAATAGAAAGTTATCTGGCCCTACAGGACATAAGAGAAGGGGACAAGGGAAGGGAGGGAAGATAGAAGAGAGGGCAGACTGGTGATAGGGGAAATTAGAATGCTCAGTGTACTGGGGTGGGGGGAAGGGACAAATGGGGAAAATATCTGGAACCCAAAATTTTGTGAAAATGAATGTAAAAAGTAAAATAAATAAATTTATTTAAAAATAAAGAAAAGAAAATGAAGGATAAACCCCTGTGAAATCACAGCCCCAACCCCTATCCTTATTGCTAATAGTATCTGTCTTGAATAACAATGTAATAATAAAATAATCTACAGGATTATTTTGAGAATCAAATAAGATCCTATGTAAAACACTTTGCACATCCTAAAGTGCTACATAAATGTTAGCTATTATGAGTAAATATCTGAGGTAGGATTTGAACCCAGGTCATCTTCTTTGACTCCAAAGTCAATGCATTTTCCATTGTACTACAGTATCTTTTATGGACTCCCCTTCTTTTCCCTTCAAGGCTCAGCTCAGATGCCACTGCTTCCATGAAGTTTTTCCTGATTTACTGCAGCTAGAAATGATCCCTCCCTCCTTGTGTCTCTCAGGCCATTTACTGGACTCTGTTCTAGGTTCTAAATTATATTCTCACAAGTATTACAGTTACGAACCCTTATCTCCTTGGGAGGACAAAGACAGTGGTGACAATGTTGATCTTTGTATCCTATCATCTTGCCCTGAGTTTTGTTCGTAGTAGGTACATAATAAATACTTGTTGAACTGAAGCAAATCACAGAATATCCAGATTAGGCAAGTAAATGGGACAGTGGATAGAACGATGGGTTTCGTATCAGGACGACTAGAGTTCTAATCCTGTCTCAGACACTTAGTAGCTTTCTGACTCTCAACAGATCACTTAACTTTGCTTATTTCCTCATCTCTAAAACGGGTAAAAGTAGGATGTAAATCATAGGGTTGTTATGAGGATCAAATGTAAAGGGTTTTACAAGAGATATATAGTGATTTTACTATATCATTTAAAGTGATATATAAATGCTAATTATTTTTCATCATTATTATTTCAAAATATAGAAGCCTTTTGAAAGTAGCAGATACACAGAAACTCAGGGTCAAATTAAAGGACAAAAGAGAAACATTGTTAAATGTTCAGTATGAGCATTTACTCGCTTGGGAATTGACAAACTCTACAGATTAGGACTTGAATTATTATTTTGCTGATTGTCTTGTCTTAAGAGAGTGATAGGGAAATTTTTAATAATGCAGTTAAGTTTAAAAGTGTGTCTGGCTACATTTTTCCCCCTAGAGAGCTGAGTGTTAAATATTTACCAACAAACTCCGGATATCAGCTCTCTTAGGTACAGCAGCCTCTTTTCTATGAATATTTTCTACTCGGGAGCAAAGTGCAGAATAAACTATATTGTTCTCATATCTTTTCCCCCATCCATTTCCTAATCTAGCAATTTTTAAGATATAAAATTAATTTTAAAATGTAACCTTTTGTGTCGTTAATGCCTTTGGTAATCTGATGAAGTCTATGGAATCCTTTTCAGAATAATGTTTTTATATTCATTAAAGTATACAAGATTACAAAGTAAAGGAATTATGCCAAGACACAGTGTCCAAAAAAATTTTTTTGATATGTTCATAAATCCCAGAAGAATCACTTGAATTTAAAAGAACAGAAAGGGAGTTTTTGAAAGGGAAAAGAATTCACAAAAGGGCAAACTGGAGGAAAATATATAGAATGTAGGAGAATCAGTTGATCCTTTGTCTTGGTGAGGAAGGGAGTATAACCCGATTAAATACATATGAAACTCAGGTCTTAAGCACCTTTTTTTGATCTCTGTCCAAGAGACTGTCCAGATGCCAGAAGCACAGGGCCCCAGGCAATTGCCCCAGTTTGCCTTCTCCCTAGGGGTGGCCCTGCATAGTATGTATTGTCCTTCACAAAAGAATGTGATAATACCAACTCAATACAAGTAAGGCATGAGTTTTAAATTGTTTTTTCAAGAGCAGTGATGGGTTCATTTGATTTCCCACATTTCAACAAGATGACTCCTTGATCTCCATAGCCATTAATCAGACCCAAGCTACTGACTTCTGGCACTAAGACCAAAGTCAGTGAGTTCATCCACAATGTTTCAGTTCACGGGCTTATCTTGCAGCACATAGTACACCACTGTATCATGAATATAGTCAATTCATGAACTCAATAAGAAAAAGAACTGACATTTTTTCAAGTTCTTTAAGGATTATAAAGCACTCTGTGTGTGTGTGTGAGTGTGTGTGTGTGTGTGTGTGTGTGTGTGTAGATAGATAGATAGATACAGATATATATATATATCACCTTCGTTGAGCTTGGTTAGTCAGTTCACAAATACATATAAAATTGTTTCATAAAGTTCACTTTACACAATGGGAGCTTGAATTTTCCTCATATTTTTTTTTCTTTTCTTGCTTTTCTCTTTTCACTTTTTTTTTTTTTGGCAGAAAAGGCAGATGTCACAAAAAGGTTGTTGAGGCTCTCTGATTGTCACCTACCCAAAACAAAGCAAACTTCCTCTCTTAGGGAATATCCCACCATGTCTTTGTTGCCTATAGATGTTAGTATTAGCAGTCTCAGACGTAAATATCTCCACGCAGAAGTCAGTGGTATATGGAAGATTGAAGGAAGGCCCTCCCTTCACCACTTAGCCCCTGGGTTACACATAACAGTATCTTCTTGGTTTTTACTGGAATGAAATAATTTTCCATCACCTCAGAAGCTTTAATTCAAAGATCTGTTTGTGTGCCTCAGCTAATTAGGTCAGAATAGCTAAGGGCATGATAGATGTACTCCCTGGATGATATTAAATAAAATACGGTCGCATAGGAGTTTTAAACTCATTGAGCTCAATTACAGGGTTGACATCCCATTGTTAGTGAAGAGTGACATAGCTAAGTTTGCTTATAGCAAAAAATCCTTCTAGAATAATTAAATAAGCTTGCAGAAAATTGCTGGTTTGGGCAGCAGTATCAAGACTCCAAACCTGACATACACAGCATGAATCATGCCCTTGGTAACTATTTAGTTCAGTCAAGAAATGCTAAACCTACAGTGGGTGCATAGGAAATATTTGTTAATAATGAAGACATGAAATAATAGTGATGTAAACCAAATTAGAGAAATAAATCAGTTTCCTTTGAAGTATCTGAGCCCTAGAAAAGTTAAGAAGCATGAAAACCAAATTCATAGTAATGAAATACCAGAAAAATGAAATGGGAAATTATAAAAACAAACATTCACAAAATTGACTTGTTAAAAGAGCTTCAAAACTACTGACAAAATAAGGCTAAATTTTTTAGGAAGAATCTTCTGCTTATTCAAATTTTGGACTCTGGCAAAGTTTTATTTTGCACCCTAAAGATGTCATGTGATTCATGTCTACTCCACAATATGAGGATTTTATTAATACCTACTGTCTACATTAGCCCAGTAATGTTATCAGTGGCTATAGTAGCAACTGAAGTGGCACCAAACACCATTTACTATAGTCTTGCATATCTTTATAGTAAGCATAAGAATGTGGTTAGAAAGTAAAGTGAAAACAAGGCAGACTGTCAGAGGCCCAGGAGTTTTTTGGAGATTAGGAAAAGTAGATGCCTATTGATTGAGGAATGATCATACAAACTGTGGAACATGAACATTATGGTATATTACTATGTTGTAGGAAATGTCAAATATGAATACAGAGAACCATGGAAAGACTTAGAGGAATTAATGCAAAGTGAAGTAAACAGGACCAGGAAAATGGTATACTCAACTACTACTATGGTAATGGGAAAAACTCACAAAACAATCAAAAATGAATGCTGCAAAATTATAAAGGATAAGCTTGTCCCCTCAAAAAAAATAAATATAAGAAGACACTCCACTCAAACTACTTTGCAGAGGGGGAGAGTCCAGTCCACAGTAATAGAATATTGCTTGTAATGTCAGATATCTTCAATGTATCAATCAGCTTTATGGATTTTTTTTCTCTTCAACTCTTTTTATTTTGTAAAAAAAATGTTTATAAGGTTGACTCTCTGGGAGGGAACAGAGGAACAAAGGGGAAATCTAAGTATGTAAAAATAAAGAATATCAATAAAAATCTATTAAAAGAAAGAAAAAGGTTGAAAATCAGGAAAGTGAGGCAGAGTAGAGGTTTACTTTCAAAAAAATAAAGGTTGGTAAATAGGGATACTCAAAGACATTGTTATAGAGGAATTTGTATGTAGCTCATAAGAATCTATCTCATTTTTTTTTAAGAAAAACACCCTTTGACCCAGCAATATTGCTTCTAGGACTATATCCCAAAGAGATTATAAAAACGAGGAAAGGTCCCACATGTACAATATTTATATCAACTCTCTTTGTGGTGGCCAAGAACTGGAAATTGAGGGCATGCCCATCAGCTGGGGAATGACTAAACAAGTTGTGATAAATTAATGTAATGGAATACTATTGTGCTATAAAATGATGAACAGGAGGACTTCAGACAGGCCTGGAAAGACTTATAGGAACTGATGCTGAGTGAAAGGAGCAGAACCAGGAGAACTTTGCACACAGCAACAACCACAGCATACAAGGAATTTTTCTGGTAGACTTAGTCTTTCAATGCCAGGACCTAAAAAATCTCCCAATGGACTTTTGAGGCAAAATGCCTTCCGCATCCAGAGAAAGAATTAAGGAACTGGATCGCAGAATGAAGCAGACTATTTTTTCTTGTGTTAGGTTTTGGTTTAGTTTGGTTTTTCTCATTGTTTCTTCCATTCATTTTAATTCTTCTACACAACATGACTAATGTGAAAATGCGTTTAATGAGAATGTACGTGTAGAACCCATATAAGATTGCATGCCATGTCGGAGAGGAAGGGAGGGGGGAGGGAGAGGGAGAAAATTTAAGACTTATGAAAGTGCTGGTTGAAAACTGAAAACAAATAAATTATTTTTTTAAAAAAAGAAGAAAAAAAAAGACCCAGATATACTTTGAATGATTTTCTTATTCTCTTGTCTCATAATCCTAACCCAGGAAACCTGGACAGTGTGTTATGGCATCCCATCAGTCTATTGAGGTCAGCTCCCCTTTTGGAAGCACAGTATTATAGAATGACATTTAATTAAAAGCAAGGAAGTAAAACAAAGGAAAGAAGGAAGGAGGGAAGGAAGGAAGGAAGGAAGGAAAAGAGGGAGGGAGGAATTTATTTTTATACTGAGTATGTCCTCTCTTGGCCAGCAATTACCTAATGACTCCTGGATACTTGAAGAAGAGGCGAGGAAGAAAAGGACTGGACGGTGTGCATTTGTGTCTCATCTCTATCTTCTTTCTCCTTTCCTCCTGATTATATCAAATTCTCAAACCAATCTACAGTAAGTTTCTAGAAAATCCTTCAATCTTTCAATTCCATCTCCCAGAAGCAAGAGGAGAGAAAAAATGCATTTTCAGAGTACTCTTTTCCTCAGGGTAGTACTATTTCCCCCAGTTGCCTATCCTCTTCTCTACCTTCATCTGTATCTCTTTATTAGCCCTATGTTTTACAATAAATATTCCTTACAATAAACTTGCTATTTTCTTGTTTTTCAAGTGATCATAGATGTAGATTTAGAAGTCTTCTCATATTTAAGAGAAGGAAAATTATCCCAGCCTTGCTCATTTCTCAAAGTCAAAAGATTTATAATTTTTTCAAGTTATACCAGACACTAGTGTCTATATAAAATACATTTGAATTATTCAAGAACATAGTGTTATATACAATAATTCCACATATACAAAGTTCAATCACGTCACTTCCGCAATCAAAAACCTTCAGTGGCTCTCCAGTTTTGTTTTATTTTTTTATATTGTGGAGGCGGGGGAGGTTAAGTGACTTGCCCAGGGTCCACAGCTAGTAGGTACCTGAGGCTAGGTTTGAACTCAGCTCTTACTGACTTCAGGCCTCATGTTGTATCCACCTAGATTCCCTTCTACAATTTTTTAAGGACAAAAAAAAATCCTTCTCACACTGTCATTTCAAATTCTGCATAAGCTGGCTTCTTCCTATCCTTCCATTCTTATTTCCTATTAATTTTTCTTATAAATTATATGTCCCAGTCAAATTGGACTACTCCATATTCTATATCCCAAACCCTAGAATATGAGATACCCTTCTCTTTCTCTCTCTGGGTTAGCACTCCCACTTCATCGGCCCACACACTGACAGGTCAGGGTTCCCAGAGAAAGATCACTATATGATTATAATTCAAACTCTCTCAGAGTGCTAAGGATAACTCTGTTGTGAGATAATATACTCCTCTGTATTCACCCCCATAGCTCTTGAGTCCCCACCAGTTTACTTCTACTTATATAAACCCAACCACTCACAAAGATAATAGCATCAGATCATAAACATAATCATTTACTTAACAATAAGACAAAGGGCAAAATAATTAATATGTCATAGATATTTGATATAAAGCAAATTCAGGAACAATCAATACATCAATGTTTATACATAAACATGGGTGGAACTTTCCCACCCACGTATTTATAGTGAAAATGGTCATAACCTGGCAGAGAAGCACATGAGTCTATAAAATTCATGTGTTTGAGGTAACTTACAAATCTAGATTATATAGACTTTGAGGTCCTTTGTCCATTCTCAAAAGCATTTGTGCCACACAAGGCTGCTTCTCTTCTAACTCCTCTCCTGAACCTTACTGCTCTTCTCCTGAGCAAACCTTCTTTTCTATAATTCGTAAACTGATGAACATTTATAAGATCTTTGAATTCATCAATGCTCTTAAAATTATTCTTTAAAAATGCTCACCAAAGCACTTGAAAAGGTATTATGCTACTGGATTGACTAGTAGTTCCCTCTAAGCTAGAGAGCACAAAGATCATTAGGCTGGTTCTCCCTGGGTATTAAGAAAAGTCAAACTCTTCATTCACCAGAATTCTTTGTCCTTTAAACATATTTGTTTAATTTGTTGTCTAATCCAACAAGAAATCAGTTGAAATGCCTCTTTTTCTTACTTATACAAGAGAGTAAAGTAAATAGCAGTAGGGACCTCTTTAGGTTTCATTTCTCTCACGTTGTAGTTGGTACTGTCTTTCTATGGAGATATATGAGGTGTTCAAGGAGGACTAAGAATTACGGTGTGAGGGCTTGCTGAGCCCCTTTCATAGCTTATCGTCCACTTTTGCTGTAGACTTGCCACCACCCTCCAAGAAACTGTAGCATGTGCAGTGGTTGCACCCTGGTAAATCATCATGGCAGATGGGTTAAACCAAATTAAGGGTAACCAATGGACCTCAAACTGTCAGTGAATTAGGGAGATGTCTACGCCAAGCATGTGAAGACTTACCCCAGAGGAATGGGCAGATGAAAACAATTTGTTCCAAAAGTCATGAAGACTGAGGCAGGCACTGTGCAGTGCTTAGAGTTCAGTCAGACATCAAAGATGCCAAAATCATCTATTGAATCCCTGGTCATCCCCAGTGATCTTGACTTATGTCTTGCCACTTGACTTTGATGACTTTGGAAGAGAGAGAGAGGCAGACAATTTTATGCAACTCCCTCTTACTTAAATCCAATTCAAGTGCAAGTCAAGACATCACAGCATAATGACACTGGTTCTCTATGAAAACAAAGAATAAGCAACAATCTTTCCATGAGCATTTATGCCTTATCCAGCCAACCAGTAACTAACAACAGAAGTCTTCTTGTGACTTGATGGACTATCCAGATTCCAGTTTTATCAATTAGTTCTGTCAGAAGCTGCCAAATCTGCATTCTTCCTGCTTCATTCTCTCCCCACTGTTTTTGAACACTCAAACCAGGTTCTTTGTCACCTTTCAACGCTTCAAGTCAGTGTGTCCTGGTACTCAGTGACTCATCTTTCTTATATGAGTTAAAACACTTATGAACTACCTTTTCTGTAAGTTATAAAAATCAATAGTCTTTATTTAATCAACTCATAGCATCCAAACAGTTAAGTGATTTACCATTTTGTGAGTCGTAACCTCTGAAACCTTAAAAAGTTAGATGCAAATGAGCTGAAAAATCATAATAGTTAAACCAGTCTTCTAGCATCATGTTTCTGAAAACTGTTTCTCCACATTTAAATTTTATGTTTTTAATCTTGCTGTTCTAGTCAACCATAATACTATTCACCTATGAAAGGGGTATCACCTTACATTATTTAAAAGGTGATTTAAGCCTTTTTATGTAGTATGGTATAATGGAGAGACGTCCTCAGAGCCATCCTGGGTTCAAGTCTTGTCTTTGACCCAGAGTGGTTGTTTGAATGTGAACAAGTCAACCTCTCAATGCTCTAGAAACTCTCTAAGATTCTAAGTTGCAGAGAAGCTGCCCACCTGCATTGATAGTAGAAGTTTCTCACTACTTGTGCCATGAAATAACAAATTAGTCCTAGTCTATTTATACAAAATTCCTTTTTCTACCCTTTTGAGCAATAAAACTGCATATGAAACCTTTTTCCCCACATGATTTTGTGGTTTTATTGATCAAAAATTCTTTATCTACTCAATTAAACCATCAAACTGTTCATCTATGAAAGGGCAATTACTTTACATTCTTCTCAAATTAATTAATTTATTCTTTATACAAAAATACTTTTTTTCACTTCTTAAAAAGGCAATACCTTGCGTCAATATCCAAGGTTCATCTGCAAATTCATTTCCTCTGTGAAGTTTTTTGTGATTTCCCTAGTTTTTAATGATTCTCTGGGGGCAGCTAGGTAGCATGGTGGGTAGAGCACTGGGATTTGCGTCAGGAAAATCTAAGTGCAAATCCAACCTCAAATACTTCCAAGCACTGTGACTCTGGGCAAGTCACTTAACCCTGTTTGCCTCAATTTCCTCATCTGTAAAATGAAATAATATCTAGTATCTTTGCTAAGAAAACCCCAAATGGGGTCACAAAGAGTTGGACATGATTGAAACAGTTGAACAACAAGGGGATATTCAGGTGAAAATGTCTAGCCAGCAGTTATTTGCTGACGAAGGACCGGAACTCAGGAGAGAATTGATCTGACATAGAACTTTTGGAGTCATATGCATAAAAATGATAATTGAACCCTTGGGAGCTGGTAAAGTCACCAAGAGAAAATGCAGAGATTTTACTTGATTCCTTTTTGAACTTTCCATCTCTATGATTTATGGAGCAAAATCTGTCTGCAAACACATCTGCCAGCAGCCTAAATTCTGGGCTCATAGATACCAGGGTGCTATTCAAGCTGTTTGTTGACTCTTGATTTATAGGTGTCATACATGGTCTCTGTCTCCTTGACATTTCCCAGTGCTAATGGAGCAGGCAGAAAGTTAGCTATCTGAATTTAGCTCCTATCATCTGCCAAGGCAGTTTCCTATAGGTTGAGATAATCTTGAAGTTTGAATGGATTTCCTTGGATCCTCCATGAGCACCATATACTGCCATATGTCCATCTCTTCTGCTATGTAGAATACTGAAAGTTTTTATATTTCTATCTGATAACTCTGTCCTTCTTCCCTTGCTTCTCTCATTTCACAAATTATGATTTTACGTAATTCACTCCGTGAACCTGGCATCTCAGTTATTAAATTGACAATTTCTCTTTTTTTTTCAACTAGCTCAAGCTCTGTTTCAATCATATGAATTACAAATAACACCTAAAGGCTCTGCTGAGTTCAGAGTTCCTCCAAGGAATTTCAGTGATATATCCTCAGTTTACTCCCAGATTCCAACTTTAATTTGGCCAGCTTACTTCACAAACTCAAGGAAAATTTATAACATTTACAGTAGAGAAAAATCTTCACAGTATTTGAAAAGAGCATCTTGATTTTTAAAATGATCCCCACATAAAAACTGTTTCAAATGGTATTAGAGTGTGAAACTGGGGGAATATTTACATAATAACAAGAGAAAAGGGGATGACCTCATCACTGCATAAGCATCTTTCAATGTAAGAATGCATGGTTCAGAAAATACGTGCTTCTGTGAGTCAGTGTTTTCATTGATATAGATATTCCAGTGATCCAACTAATTCATACTATATCATGCTGTGTTAATCTCATCCTAGTCCTTACACAAATCCTCAGCCTCAGAAAAATCATGTAAAAAAGTCAACCAAATGTTTCATTCCTGGCATAATGCTTCTTCTAGAAGAGGTATGAATCATCTGAGAGAAAAAAGGGAAGAAAACACCCAGAGAGGAGAGAGGGAGGTACCGCCTTCCACTGAAGCACCAATGTGGCAGCCTCAGCAATGATAACATCAACATGGCAATTCTCCTACTCGAACTCAGACCTTCAAGCAACCTGTGAAAGCAAGAGCTAATGGGGCATGTGGCAAGATCTGAAATTGTTCTTTTTATCATGGGCACTCACTTGGCAGACTGGAGCACTGAAAAAAACCAAAACAAATGGAATAGCACTAGAAATCCCTTATCTTCTCTACCTTACTTCAACTGTGTGTAACAATCACCTGTTTCTAGGAAAGTCCTTTTATTTGCATCTACTTAATCCAATCTTAAACTTAAATCTAATCATAAGTACCTGTGCTTTGCATTTCCTCATGTGCCTTTGTTAGCAGAATGAGACCTCTGAAAAGTTCAGGGAGTCACATAGGAGAGAAAACTTTTCCTAGCACAGGGCCAGGATCCCAATTCCTTGGACTTTTCATTCTTTAACTGGAAGCATGATCACAAGCTATTCATATGTTTCATTATTATACTTTCAAGAATTACTACTAACCTGGGGTTTTATAATCTTCTCCATCAGACCATGAGCCCATCGTTAGTGACATACAATGTTATACTAAGGTCTTAGTTTTAAGGACCTTGGAAATCACCCAGTCCAAGAACAATGACTTTGTCCTAGTGGGAGGTACTGGCAGTAGTGCTGAGTATTTCACAGGGAACTTCAGGTGAGAGGAACTATGACTCTAAAAACATTGCGAGGCCTATACCCAGAAGAATCCTATATGTACAAAAATATTTATAGCAGGTTTTTGTGGTAGCAACAACTGAAAACTAAAGAGATACCCATCAAGGACAGACTGGCTGAATAAATTGTGATCTCTAAATGTGATGGAATACTATTGTGCTATAAAAAATTAGAAAATATATCATTTCAAAGAGACATGGGCCAAATGCAGAGTGGTCAGCAGAATCAGAAAAATAATTTCTACTCTAACACTATTCTAAAGATCAACCATCTTGAGGACTTTTATGAACTTAGGAAAAATGAAATAAACAGAACCAAGAAAACAATTTATATAATGGTAGTGTGAAGATAAACAACTTTGAAAGCTGTAAGAACTATGTTCAATACAATGGACACTGAAGTTTACACAAGACTAATGATAAAATATTCTGTCTGACTCCCAACAAAGTTGATAGACTTACGGTGGAAGATGACTTTTTTTTGTATACAGACAATGAGAAAATTTGTTTTGCTTGACTTTGCACATTTATTACATGGAATTTGTTTTTCTCTTTTTCTTTCATCTTTTCTCTTTTTTCTTAAAGGGTTAGGGGACAAAGAGAAAATCAGTTTCTGCTTATTTCAAAAAATAAATTAAAAATAGATAGAGATTGAGGTGGGGTGCAACAAATGCTGAACGCACTTTCAGATGAGATTGCTGTGCTATTAGTTTTATTGAACCGTTTTACTTTGTCATAACAAAATTCTCATTAAATTGTAATAATGGATAGAAATGTTAGTAATGTAAAACATAGCATATCAATAAAACTTTCAAAGGAAAATAAGATAGATAATATGTAAACAAGAACCAGAAGCTATCTGAATTCTAGATTTGGCAAAAAGGCGAGAAGCACAGAGATTATATTCAGGAAATGCTTTTAAATATAAAGTTCATATAGTAATCAAAAATTCATATTTATGTAAGTCTTATAAAGAATTTTAAATGTGCTTTTTTTGTATTAACTACTTTCAAATATATATTTAAATGAGCTTATAGAGAAACTAGATTTACCTACATTGGGTCATTCCTCATTTCTTTTCACTGGAACATAGTCTGATTTTTTTCTCTAATGAATTTGAAGAAACTCTTTAAAAATGTTCTCAACTCATCCAAGAATTTTGTATATAGTCCATTTCAATGAAGGGTGAAAAGTTATGCATGATTCAATAGAAATTTTACTTTTTAAAAGTAATATTGAACTCAAATATTCCGGTGGATATGTGGTCTCATCAATAGCAATTGTAACCCATCCATGACTGCTCATATCATTCAGTTCTTATCCATGCACTTCATAAAATCATCATATTGTTCTCCAACATTCTGGGTGCAATCGTCAAATTCTCTTGACATGACATACACCAATGGTGCATGAAGATATTCATTGGTTATACCTCCCTCTCACTACATCATCAAGACATCTTTTTTTTCTGATTTTACATTTCTCTATTGATTTCCTTTATGTGATCTCTCCTGTGTAATTAATTTCTCATTTATAATGTGTCAAAGCATGTTTACACTCATCATGCACCTCTCAATTGCCCTTTGGGTAATCCTCAATTTAAAACTCTTGGAGACTGTAATCCCATGGCTTGTGGCCATATAATATCACTAAGAGAATATTAGAATTAAAAGATAGGCCTTTGTTTCACAGAAATACTTTATTTCACACTGAAAATATGTGAATTCACAAAGACGGCTGAGCATGCTCTTCTCTTCCATTTTGGGTTCAGCTCATTCTCGATTTCCAGTCAGTCTGAGGAATACATACTGGAATATAAACTCTATATTGTTAATTATATGTCCATGTTAACTGCATAAGAGAACATATAGTAAATATGAATCTTCCATTTGGCTTTTCTTGTACGGATACTTAAGTCAAAGCTATTTATTATAGGTCTAATTTAGGATGTTGTACAATGATTCTAGGCTTGGGAAAATATCATCCTCAAGCAGAAGTATAGGGAGAACTTCACCATCTATGAGGAATCCTTCTTCAGCTCAGAGCTGGACCTCCTCTGCAGCCATGACAAATACAAAAACCTTTTGTCTTTGATTGAATTTGATTGAAATGTTCCTGTCTTAGGCTTTACAAGATAATAATAGAGGATTATTTCTGTTACATCTTTTCAATAAACCTTCCTGGAGTGTGATATATGCAGGGAAGAAACATTGCCGGGAAGTGTTTTACTCCGCCTAATCAAATTAATTTTATAATCAACAAACCCTTTGTTATCAGCATCTTGAGTCAATTCTATGAAAATAAAGATAAGGAAGTTATCCTTCCACATCATGGGGGTTAGGGGCACGGTGTCCTAGAGACCTGGAAAATATGTGTAAAATTTTTTTGATACTCCCTTCATACCAGAGAAGAAATCTGATTTTTTTTTTCTCTTACGGCGTATTTACATGAGCTTATTGTAAAATTTGGATTAAGTATTTGGCCATAGTCTCTGCGTCATCTACTAGCCTTCACTGTCATCTGCGGCTTCCACAAAACTCCCCCCAAAATTACCATTTAATTTTTTATGTCAACCCTCTATATATCACACAACCATGGGGAAAGTCACAATGCGGAGAAATAATTGTACTTGCAAAAGTCTGATAATCTTTCTAGTAACCTTATCAAGGATGTTCTCAATGCATGTATAGAATAGATCCATTAAAGTTTTGTATAGACAGAAAAGGAGACATGTGGGTAAGTAGTTGCTTTTCTTTTCTCAGTTGCCTTTTCGTAGTGATATCAAAATCCAACATTTTGTAAGCCTTTGTCATCCTTCCTCCATTCATATACCTTGGGAACCAGTCCTTGAACATTCCCACATATGTATCAGCTTCAGTAATGTGTCTCTTCTGTGTGTAGTGTACTAGCTATCCCTTCCTACTTCTTTGCCATTTCAGAAGACAATAAGAATACCATCTATATCTTTATCCAAGTCACTGATAAAAATGTTCAGTGTCACAGGACCACTGGTGCTCCACTGGCAACCACCTTCCAAGTTGTTATCAAAAGAAAATGTGTAACGTTTTCCTTTGATCAAGTTGTCTACAAATCCTACAACTGACCTACTTTAAAACTTGTTCTCTTAAAATCTCAGGTGGTAACATTAGATATATGAGGAGTATATGCAGTGGTGTGCTGATAAATGATTAACGACTAGCTCTCTAAAGGTGAAAGTATATATGATATACTTTAAAATTTAACCTGCATTAGTAACATTTTCTCTATTACTTTGCCTAGATAATGAATAAAATAATAAATCAAGTCCTTATTTGTAATGTTTGCTGATTTCTGAGTTGTTATATTTACACTGAAAATTTAATGATCAGCTCTCAAAAGCCAGTTCAAACTGGCTCCTTAGAGAGTTCACTTAACCTCTCTGGATATGTTTTCTCATCTATAAGAGAAGGGAATTGTATTAGATCCTATAACCTCACAGGCCTAGGCTATCATCTTCGAAAATAATTAAGAATGATATTTATAAACAGTTGAGGGCTTAAATGTCATATTAACAAGCATATATTGAGAGCCTACTAGGTACAGAGTACAATACTGGGAAAGAGTTGATTTTTTATCAATCCTGCTACCTAGTGCCAATTAACATTGACATGGTTTCTTAAAATTTGCAAAATACCATAGATAGATAGAGATATGTATATAGCAGCATGGTTCAGAAGAAAACATATTGATTTTAAATTCAGAAAATCTATATGAAAATCCAGCATCTGATGTTTATTACATGTGTAACTTTGGATAAATCAATTAACCTCCCTGTGCTTCCGGTTCCTTATCTATAAAATGAAGGGTTTCTAGATAGTCTCTTTGATCCCTTCCAGCTACAGATATGTGTTGCTCATGTACATCCAGTAAATCCTAGTGGAGTAAGGCACATTGTATGAACAGCTTTATTATGAGAAGCAGTATGGTAGTACATAGTCCTTTGGATGTGAAGTCAGGAATATGGGTTTAAGTCTTGTGTCTGAAGTCTACTAGCTAGGTAACCATAGGCAAATCATTTAATCTCTTTAAACTTCAGTTTCCTAATATGTAAAATGGAAATAATAATATCTATAGAATTTCAGAATTGTCATCTTGTAGCCATTTTGTTCAACTTAAGCCTAAAAAGAATCTTCCCCAAAAATATGTCCAACAAATGGTCATCCAGCTTTTGCTTCTAGCAAAAAAAAAAATATCTTCTAGATATCCAAATGAGGGAGAATCACACTCTCCCAAAGCAGTACTTTTTAATTTTGAATAGTTTTAATTTTTAAGAAGCTTTACTTTTAACCTAAAGTTGAAATTGGCCTCATTGTAGCTTATACCCACTGCTCCTAGTTCAGCCCTGTGGGTCAAGCTGCACACATCCAATGCCACTTTCATACATTTGTGAAACTTCTTATTGTCAAGAAGGTGAATGGAAGTATTTTTTCTTGAAAGAATGGACAAGCCCAGTGAACTTTTGAATTCTACAGACAGCAAAGGTGCCACGATAATATGAACAGGTACCAGCACTGGAAGCCAGCAGATTGAAAGTGGATCCTCTGCAATGAATATATTCGTGAACAATTGAAACCTAGTCTGACTCACTGGCTTACTGAAAGAATGATTTGTCTGGACAGAACTTTGCATTTTCCTTGACTGTTGGTGCTATCGGGAAATGGTGAATTTATCCTGTCTCTACTTCCTTCCCCTCCCCTTCCTCACTGCTTGCCTTGTTTAGCCTTGAGAGTTTTCTATTCACTATTTAAACTTTGTTTATATGATTTATTCATTTTTATAACGGGTTTTGTCTCCATATAAAAATAAATTGATTTTCATTGCATTCTGAGGTAATGTTTGTTACAAAGGAATCTACTGTGCAATAGAAAAAGATTAAGACAACCCATGAATTTATTGTTCAAAAAAATTCTCTCTGTCTCTCTCTCTTCTCTCTCTCCCTCTCTTCTCTCTCTTCTGTCTCTCTCCCTCTCTTCTCTCTCTCTCTTCTCTCTCTCCTCTCTTCTCTCTCTCTTCTCTCTCTCCCTCTCTTCTCTCTCTCTCTCTCTCTCTCTCTCTCTCTCTCTCTCTCTCTCTCTCTCTCTCTCTCTCATTCTTGCTTACTCTCTCTCTCACACTATCTTTCTGTCTCACTTGCTCTCTCTGTCTCTCTGTGTTTCTCTGTCTCTTTCTCTACATCTCTCTGTCTCTCCCTCTTCTCCCTCCCACCTTGATATAGAGATTATTCCATTTTGAAACAGCTTTCATGTGTCTTTTGAGTCTTTTCCTCAGCCTCAATACTCCTAGTACTTTCAAATGGTCCTTACCTAATATGAGCACTCTCTTCTGGATGTTTTCTGGTTTGTAGATATTTTGCCTAAAATGTACTTTATGGAAGTGAACACAATATTCTAGACATGGTCAGACCAAGACAAAGCGCAGCAGAATAATCATCTCTTCATTTCTGGGAGTCAATGAGGCCCCAAATCACACGACTTCTCTTGGCTATCATATTGTACATACAGTTATTCATATTGAACACGCATTTATCTAAAACCTGTAGATCTTTTAGACCAAATGCAATCTTGAATTCCACCTTGTATTTGTGAATCTGATTTCTTAAACCAAGCATAAGACTTTATCCATATTAAATTTCAACCCAATGTTGTAACTTATTAAGTTCTTTTTGCATCTTGCTGCTCTCAGCTTTGCGTCATTTTCAGATTGGTCATTATTCCATCTTTCACTTTATCCAAGTCATCAAAAAATGTTGAACAGGACATGATCAAACACAAGCCCTAAGAGACAGCACTGTAGACATTTTTCCAAGTTGATAGAAAACATTTAATGACGACTCTTTAGGTCTATGTTGCTCTCCCTGCTCAGTGAACTCTAGTATCTCCCTATTACCTCCAAGATCTAGCATAAATTTCTTTGTCTGGCATTTAAAATTCTTCATAGCCTGGACCCTTCTTACTTTCCTGTACTTCTTAGATCTCACTCCCCTCCACATACTCCAATATGTCAATATAACTCTGTTGACCTAACAGCAATTCCTTGAATGTTATGATAATCTCTTTGGTATATTCAGAGTTAACAGTGGTTGCATAATTTATATGGCCCTTTCGTAATTTTTTTCAGAGATTGACAAGTGTGCCACTCCATCTCCCATCTCTCTTCCTTTGTATTGTCTGACCTCCATGAATAAAATGCTCTGTTCCTCACCTCTTCCTCTTAGTTTGCTTGGATTCCTTCAAGACTCAGTCCAAATCCCACTTCATTTTAAATCCCATTTAAGTGTTTCTTGTGGAAACCATAGAGGTGATATTGTTCATACTGATGACTATACTAGAAGTTTCATCTTTAGACTCAAACCCAATGATAAACAGAATCCTGCTCTTGAAAAAGGGGGAAGAAAGGAAAGCTCCTCTACAAGTGATAGGCTGAAGGGTAGGACAGATTCTAAAATGATAAGTTAGGTCACGGTAGAGTTGTGTGTTTTGCAAGGTAGTAGGAAGGAAGACATTAGAGATGGCATGTAACAATAAGTAGATGTTAAACTATATATCTGGACCATGTAGAAAAGACATCAAGGATCTTAGACATTGGATATGTTAGGGCATGGTTGCTACAAAAGGTTTAAAAAAAGTAGATTGAAGGTAGCAGGATTTGAAACATATGGAAAGGTTGGGACGTTGGAAAACAGTATGCAGAACCAACCTGAGAAAGGAAAACTAGCGTCGGGAGGCCTCATTCAACCACATTCCGCTTGTCACCTGTAGATTAGAGAAGGCATCAACCATTAGACTTAGAAGAAGAATGCAAGAATAAGCCCTGACTACTACTGGATGAATTTTTACAGACATTAGCCAAATGATGGCTAATATTAGATCAAAGTCTAATATTAGCCCAGTGGATAGAAAAGAGGCTTTAAAATAAGGAAGGTCTGGGTTCTAGTCTCAAATCATATGAACATAGGACATGCTTCCCTTTTACTTAACCTCCCCAGAATATACTCTTAATTCCCTGGACTTTCTCTACCATGTCATAGAAAGCCCTTCATCCTGGAAGCTCACCTACCCTTGGACTTCTCACATTAGAAATAACCTCCATCCCTGCAGTTTCTCTCTCTGAGTGGCCGGTTCCTCCCAGAACCTCTCTTTTAAGGAGAAGGCTCAGACCAAGCATGTTTTCATTCCTCTCCAGGTTGTACTCATGACTATCCAGACTTTCTCTCCCATGCCCCTATATTGGGCACGTTCATCTCCAATGCTTTTCATCTTCCTTGTGTGTTGTGTTCCTTCATTAGAGTGTAAGCTCCTTGAAGGCAGGGACTATTTTTCTGTTTGTATTTGTCTTTCCAACACTTATCATTGTGTCTGACTTATCCTAAGCACTTAATAAATGCTTGTTGCCTGACTGACTGATTAAATCTCACAATGTCCTCATACAACTCTCCATGACTCTAAATTGCAGAGAAGGAACTGAGTTACACTTGTAGAAGTTCCCTACCATGAGCACCATAAGTTAATGAAGTCACAGGTCCAGTCAAAATAAAAGTAAATTAAATAGAACAACCCTCAATTTAAGGAGACAGTTATACCTATAAGCAGTTATAATTATTAAAATAACATTTCTTATTTAGTTAGTTATCTCTCAAACATCTTGTTTCTACAGATAATTTTAAATTCATCACAAGCAATAATGTAAATGGAGACATATGTCCTAAAAATTAAAAACAGCATTCTCTATTAATATCAGCCATTCCTGAGTCAAACTGCATTGAAAGTCACAGCTGTTTTTCTAATGAAAAAAGGTAGCCTTATATCTTTTTAACAGTTCAGTCTGTTACTACTGATGAGTACAGAAATGCATTTTCTCCCATCTCTGCTTTCCAAATTGAATTGGTAACAAATATGAAAACCATTTTTCTGTACCACTGCAGAGTACATGCAGAGTGTTATCAAATACAGCCTGTATGGCTATTCATGTGAGAGCAAAGAAAGGGTCCTATCATATGGTTCTTATCAAAAAAATTAAATAGAAGGACTGATTACCAGTGGATAGTATTCTCTTGTGAGTCATTTTTTAAATGGGTCACATTGTTCTTTTCATTGGAAACTGAAAATAGATGCTATATCAGCAGCATTTGGGGGAAAATAGCACACTATCTGGACCTGACTTTGGAGGACATATTTCTTTGTAAATTGAGGCTGTGGTTTAGACCTGAATGGGATATATTCAGCACCTCCATTTCAAGATGAGGAACCTAAAGCCTTGAACAGAGGTTAATCAAATTACCCCAAGGTCACATGTCCAGTTAGTTGCTGGAGATATCATTAGAACCAATGTTCATAGTTTTGCTTTAATAGCTTAAGTATTGCCTATATTATATGCCGAGGAAATACTAAAATCATATATTTAAGTGCCTGGAATAGAGTAAAAGCTTAATAAATGCTTGTTGATCAACTTAATTTCTGAGACAACTCTAATATGTAATCAGGGTTTCTTAGAAATTAAAAACAAACATGTTTTATTTGGTTTTACATTGTAGCCATTTCCAGATATACAACCCTCCTCTCCCCAACCACCATCAAACTCTTATCTTGTATCAAAGAAAAACAATTGAGCAAAAGCAACCTACTCAGTATCCTTGTTCTACAACATATCCTAGACCTATAGTGCTCTAATTTTTTTAACTTTAAACTTTCTTGTAATAACTTTTGTTTAGATCTCCTTAATTCCCAAATACATCTCTTCTACTGCTTCCCTCTCCAGAGAGCCATCTCTTATGAGAGACAGAGAGAAATAGATTTTAGCTGAATTGGTAACAAAGCTTCTCATTCCATTCCTTATTATATGGGCTTGCTTCATCAACACACACGAAGCTGAGCAACATGGAAATTCTCAGGCGTACATTGACTCAACCCTCCTTGTGGGATTTCTGTTGGGCACATTAAACTTCCTTAAAGTTGAGTCATGACATAGCATGAGGGAATCTATAACTCTTGCAATGGCCAGTTTACCCTCTGACTGACTATAGTTAAGCCCAGATGTATTAGAAACTCTAAGAGAGAATAGCAAAGGGGAGATGCATTATTAACCTCATTTGTCAACAAATTTTCTTAAGAACTTATGTACCAGGCACTATACTAAGTGCTAACGACTCAAAGGCAAAAATATTTCCTGCCCTCAAGGATCTTGGATACTAGTTAGGGAGATAAAGTGCAAATGGTTATGTATATACAAGACATATACAATGTCAGTGGAAGATAATCTCAAGAAAGCCACTAGCAGTGAGAGGGATAGACAAAGTCTTCTCACCTTCACCTTTATGGGAAACAGAAGAGTTTATATTTTATCCTAGAGGTGATAAGATATCACTGGAGTTTATTGGGGAGGGGTAAAAGTTTCATGGTGATACAAAGCAAGGAAAACCATGAGAAGGTAAGATGTGAGCTGAGTTTTGAAGGAAGCCAAGGAAACTAAGAGAGAGACGTTCTCTTCTATCACCACCCTGCCACTCCCACTCAGGCATAGGGAACAGCCAATGAAAAGGCATGGAGTTGGGAGATGGAACATATTGTCCGAGGAACGATAAGAAAGTCAGTTATCACTGTACCCCCTGACTTTGGACTTTCTCCTCCATGCCACCAAAACCTCTTAACTCTGGAAGTTCAGTCCTGGATTTCTATACCCTGTAGCCTCTTCCTCTAATTGATTGGTTCCTCGCAGAACTTCCATTTTAAGAAGGAACCTCAGGCTAGCTATATCTTCATTCCTATTCAGGCTGTACTCCTGACTCTCCAGACTTTCTCTACCATGCCCTGCAGTGGTATACCCTGTACTGCACCCCCATCCCCACCACTTCCACCACCCCAACCTAATCATCCTTCATTTTTTCAGTTTCTTTTTATATATGGTCTTCCCCAATTAGGATGTAAGCTCCTTGAGGGCAGGAAGGTTCTTTCTCTTTGTATTCTATTCCCAGCACCTAGCACAGTGTATAGCTCACAATAAACACTTTAAAAACACTTGTTGATTTGTCCTGAAGGAGGCTAAAAGGTTGGGAAGGAGTTAGGTTAGGCAGAGTCCTAAATGTCTGATTCAACAACAAAGTCTATATTTGATCTTACAACAGGATGCCACTGGCATTTATTGAGTCTATGTAGTAGGGAGTAGGTTGACATGATGACAAGAGACAGGGAGACCCATCATCAGGTCATTCCAGTAGTCCAGGCATGAAGTGAGGAGGGCCTGGACAATGCCAGTGTCTATTCAAGTGGAGAGAAGAAGATGCCTAGGAATGATATTGTGAAGTTAGAGAGGGTAAATGGTAGCAGTGGGTAGTTAGTGGCCAAGATACAAAATCAAAAAATCTAGCCCAATAGTCAGAAAAAAACAGCTCACAATCCACCCCATAATCTTTACTGAACACATTCCCCTTAATGGCCTGAATCGCACCTGTTTCTTTTTCCGAGAAAAGGGAGAGC
Organism: Potorous gilbertii; assembly: GCA_028658325.1. Taxonomy (NCBI): domain Eukaryota; kingdom Metazoa; phylum Chordata; class Mammalia; order Diprotodontia; family Potoroidae; genus Potorous; species Potorous gilbertii. The sequence goes on along the minus strand of CM053773.1, from coordinate 25,909,242 downwards.
AAACACTTTTATGTCCTGCACATTCAGGTGGAGATCAGCCCAGGACCTCTCACCCACTGGGTCAGCTTCTCATTTAAAATATTCTTTTATATTTTTTCCCTTGATTTCTGCTTTGTAGAAGAAAAACAAAAACCTTTTGAAAGTCATAGAAAAATGAACAACTAGAAAGCTAAGTAATTATACTTCTATTTCTACATACTTTATTTGGTTCTAGTACTTTCAGCTGTCTGTAGCTCAAGGACATCCAGGGAGACTGAGCTCTGCTAAATTTGTTGCTAACTGAAGTCCCTTGGTAAATAAGGAGCACTGAATTAATACCAGCGTCCCATCAGGTGAGGCCCGAAGCACCTCACTGACAGTGATAACTTGAGGTGACCCAGTTGTGACTATAGGTAAGAAATGAGTAAGGTTTTTTGAGAGGGGAGGTTTAAACTATTTATTAACAGACAAGACCATTCCTTTTCTCTGACTTAATTTTTGTCTTGGTGTGGTAGCCTGGTACGTTTTGACTTGAAAAAGAAAGTTCACCATAAGATTCAAAAGACTGATGGGACTCTGGGGCCATGAAATAAATGTAGATATGTGAGATTAAGCCAACAATTAAGTCAACAACAAAACTACTAAAAGACAGAAATTCAAAAGATATGTTGGTTTTGTAGTTGGCAAGAAGGTAGACTAGAATGAACGGAGGCTACAGAGAAATAACAAGTACAGAGACTCAAAGAAGCTGGATGGAATGAAGCCGAAAGACAGGTCCTTTAACAGAGTAAGGAAGCAGATACACACAGAGAGATCGTAGTTGTTGATTACAGATTATCATTGTTGAAGGTCAACATCAACTGAGATTGTTCTTTTCCAGTTAGGGGAAGACAGGAGGGGAAACAAATCAAAATGCCCTTATTCCAACTCTGTAAGATAAGACAAAACAAATTCATAAAATCGGGTCTTAAAACCCGTCTTGATACATTGAAAGATCTTGAATGGATGAAATAGCCATTCCCCTGAAACTATTCTTTCATAGAATATTATTGACCTTCCTAAATTCCAAATCCTGTGATCCCTTTCAGTTCTCCTTCTTGGGCATTTAACACTGTTAACCACTCCCTCTTATCATCTCTATCATCCCTTGGCTTTAAAATAGCTCACTGTCCTCCTTCTACCATTGTAGGACCTCATTCTTTCTCCTTCTCTGGCTTCTCATTCTCTTGCCAGCTCCTTAAAGCAGAGTTTGCCAAACCATGGACTGACCTGGGTGGAAAAAAATAAGGCTCTTGTCTGGAAAGGATGTGAAGCAATAGTCAAACATCTAATTTTTAAATGAAAACAAAGGTCAAGTAAAAGTCAACAAAACTAGAACTAAGATGGAGATCTCATTCTAAATAGTAAGGAGAGTCGACAAACACTTAAGTGCCCCTACATTCCAGGGTCCATGGTTAAGCATACCTCACACCCTTATTTTCCCCCAGAGTTCCAGCTGCCTAAGATTTCCTGGCAAGGAATTACAAAGTTTCAAGGAGCCACCTCCCATGGACACATTTTCCCCTTTACCTTTGGGAGGCAGTATGGTCCAAAGGAGTTGCAGAATTGGAGCCAGGTAATATGGGTTCAAATTCGAATTCTGACATCTGCCTGACCTTAAATAAATTACTTCATTATAAGATCATAGACGTAGAGTTGAGAAGAAACTTAGAAATTACTAAGTCTGACCTCTTCATTTTACTGGGAAAACTGAGCCCAAGGAGGAGTGACTTGATTGAGGTCAAAATTCCATCAAATCCTCAAAATAATGAAAATTTTCCTTCCTATGGAAATATTATCTATTTTAAAGTTGGAAACTTCAACTATGCATTTAGAAAATTCCTCACGTTAGTTTAACTTATAACAGTTCTAGTTTATCACAGTTTTAAGAGATTTTTTGTGGTAAGTTACAAAAATAAATAATTTCAATCAGCAAACATTGATCAAGTGCCTACTATGTGCCAGGTACTGCGCTAGGCACATTTAAAGAAAGATGGCCCCTGCCTCTCATTCTATAATTTGCTTTTAAGTAATCTCTACTAATGAAAAGCAGCCAATGGAAACGTGCCCTGTATATAAAAGTGACACCATGTATTCATTTCAGCATATTTTATGGCTTTTGCAGACATGGGTGCCCAGTAGCTATGCCAGTTTATTCCATGTTATGGGAACTTTTCAGATAATCTCTCAAGGCATTTCCTAATTCATTAATTACAGAGTCTAAGTCATGGTTTAGGGAGACTGAAATCAGCTCAGACAACAATACACCATTTATTTTCCAAAGGCAGCTGACAGATTGAAAAGAATATTGTTACAATTGCTTGCCACACAGAACATGAAGCTACCTAAGAGAATTTAAGGGTTTCCCAAGGTAGAAAATGCTAATTCCAGATATGGTTGATCATAATGGAGATTTTGAGATAATTTGAAAAATGTTGAGGATTTTCCTTCTGAAATCCTTTAAAGGGCTCTAACTAAACACTTGTCATATGTACATTGCCACGAATAATTCTGGTTCTTTTATGAAAAATCTAGTTTGCCATTCAACAATTTACTGAATTATAGGTATAGTAAATGCTGCCCCATCACCTTCCCGTTGTAAGCCAGTTAGTATTACTTAACCTAGTCAAATTTCTCTTTTGTTTAGAAAGGTCTAGATTAAATCTTCTCTCCCTCTCCCTCTCCCTCGCCTTCCCTATCTCCCTTCCTCCCTCCCTCCCTCCCTCCCTCCCTCTCTCTCTCTCTCTCTCTCTCTCCTTCTCTCTGTCTCTGTCTCTATTTCTGTCTCTCTCTTTCCACAGTCCCACAGGTATCAAATTACTTAACAATAATTCCCTTTTGTTTGTTCTGAGCCCCCAACCAGAAAATTGGTGCTCTATCAAAATACTACAATAGTAAATATGTCTGTCTCCTCTTTGGGGCTTTGTCTTATGGCACTTCTGTGTTGCATGTGTGCAATGAAATATGTACATCATCAATGCAATGGTTAAACTATGTTTATCTGAAAACCAACTTTAAAGATAAGGTGGACAGAATACTAAATAAGTTTTAAAGAAACAAAGGTAAGTTTCTGGATCAGATATGTTCCTTCTTGGAAGAGATGGAGAAAAGGAGTAGCCAATCAGAAAGTGAGAAAATAATCTTTCCTCTGGATATGTTGAAGAAAACAGGATGTGCCTAGTCACATTTCATGGCTCCAAAGTCTGACACTCATGGAGTTATTGTTGGAGCTTTTCTCACACATCTATGACAATTCCTCTCCAATGCTCTTCTCTGATACCTCCTAATCATATGGCTAGGTATAACATAATTATGACAAAGGCTGGCTGGTCCCATTCTTGGACCAAGTGTATTCTAGTTAGCCACTCATTTTCCCCCTTTCCAATCCCTCTGGATGGAAGGATCTAGCTTGTTTGCCAGAGTCCATTCATGCTAATCACAGGGTTAATTCAAGCTAGTGGAGGCTATGGACACCCCAGGAGACTTCCTTCCACCAGTGAGCACTCATTTCTAGCCTCGTGTTACAGAAATATTTAAAGCATTGATCGCTTAGAGCTGATGTGGTTTGATGAAGAAAAGTAATGGCAGCCTAATTTGATATCATATTTTGACAGGAAGTGACATAAAAACAATACTGTAACAAAGCATTTTTTGAAATCTTTCATATTATTCTTGTGGACAAGATAGAGAGATCTAGCAATATTTGGCAATATAACAAATGGCAATACAGTTTAATATATTTAATAGATTCCCAACTTGTTAAATGATCACACCAAAAGGTACTGATTAATGGGTTAATATGAAACTGGAAGGTGATCTCAAGCAAAGTTTCCCTCAGACTGTCCTTGGCCCTGGGTTCTTTGGTATTTTTACCAATAACTTTATTAAAGGTATAGATAGCATCCTTATCAAATTTGTAACTGCTAACTTCTTGATTACAGAGTCAGGATATAAAAAGACCTCAACAGGAAAGAACGATGAGTAAAATGTAGCAAGGTTATATTTCTTTCTAATAAAATTCAATTTTTTAGATTTTTTTTCCCAGAGGATCCATAATCTCATGAATGTGGATATTCCCTCCAGTTGTATAGATCACTTCCTCTCCATCCATTATCATCCTTATTAATTCTTATCTGCATCCTCCTATAAATCCTCCATGAAACAAAAACAAAGAATAGATATGTTAAAATCTTATACTTGGCTTCAAAAAATAAACTCCTCTTTATAGACTTGACAATAGCTTGTCTGAAAAAATCCTGAGTTTCTTTGAATGATTATCAGTCCATATAAATCAATAGCATTGATATATCAACCAAAAAAACGCACCTAATTAGATCTTCATTAATTTAGTGAATCCATGATGTCATCAACATGGGTATCACCTTCAACAATGCAAATTGTTACCTCTCTGTGGCTTCCTATTTTATATGGTTTTTTGGTTCATGTCCTACCATGAATCTTTCAGAGGGTTACCCCCTAACATTATGGAAGACTTCCTTTAGGTCTTTTCACGGTGCAGCATTCTGTCATGCCTAGCTGCTATTATATGGACAGTTCATTTCCTTTCCTGGTAATACATATCCTGATAATATCTTTTACATAGCATCTCACATGTCAATCATGGCCTCTCATTTTCTACCGCTTTTTTATGCCTACCATAAGCCTCTCCATTGGACAATAGAAACACCACAAAAACTGGTTCCAGAGGCAATGAGTTTCTCATCAGGGGAGGTACAAAAGTTGAAGCTGGGTGAATATTTGTCACAGATATTTCAGAAGGGTGGTTTTGCTTTTGTTTTGGGGGATTGTTTGGGGGGATTTTTTTTACAGATACAGGTTGAACTAGACTAAATGATTTCAGATCTGTCTTCCAACTGTGAAATCCTTTGACTAAAATGATTTTTTAAACTATGGTTCACTGTAATAGTTCTAAATATATTGCAAGACTAAATTTTAAAATCTTAAATCCCCAAAGCAGATTTATCCCAAATAAGCAGGCATATCTGACTGCTAAATCTCTAGGCAATCCTTTAACTGGATCAAGGATTGTTTTTCCCAGTTGAAATTATTCTATTACCAAGAATAGATTTCTCAAAAGCTGGACTCTCATATTCATCATCCTGACAGGTTGTGAACATTAGAAATTTATGTTCTTGTGTTCCTCCATAGGTATGGCATTAGACTTTTATACAACTGTGTGTGTCCTTATAAAATGACATTTTATTTTTTCTAACACATTCTATCAGCATGCTTCTCACAACATAATTGTTTTCCTATTATTGTAAGAACCTGTGAATTAACAAGGGATTATTGACAAAAAATTACAGTTATGCTCTTGGGTTTCTTAATGGCTAATTATGGCTCTACATTTGATTTCAAACGTTGGGGCAGCAGATCTCAAATGTTTTTCTCTTTTGTTTATGTAGGTTGTATCTATGAATATTTGCCATATTATAAATTCAGAATAACTTTTAAAACTATTTATCTATTTACTTAAAATAGCTAATAATCACACTAGGTATAATATAAATGTTGTTAAAACATTCTACTTAATATAAATGTTTTGAAAAATAATTTTCCAAAGCAAAATAAAAGTAATTAGAAGAGTGACTATTTGTTTTACATGTTTTTGCAATTCTCTTTAATAACTACTGCAATAGGCAGCAGCTGGATTCTCATATATACTTCTGCATTCAATCTGTTGAAATGCATTGTTTTGGTTGAAGTATATGAAGAATATGAACAAAATACACAGATACATAATTGGAAAAGGGAGAAATATTTCAACAGGCAAATAACATCTGAGTATTGCCATGAAAAATAGTTTTGTTTTCAAGAGCCCTATGAAAAGGTCTCAGGGCTTCCTTTCTCAGGTCTGTGACTATGCTCTGAGAACTGTGGGGTCAGGAAGACATGACCTAAAGGAAAGGATTGATCCATAGAGTTTTGTCTAGTATAAATCTGTTATATAATTAATTAAACCTTTCTCCTCTACTTTCCTAACTTGAGACCTTTTCAGAATGTTTCCTTATTTTCATGAGCATAGAATCTGTAAATGAAAATGATTTTTTTCAGGAGAACTATTTATACAATAACCAAAATATTGTCAACGTAAACAACTTGAAAAATCTTCAAAACTCTGAAAACTGCAATGACTAGTCATGACTGAAGAAGACTTAAAAAGAAATATGCCTCTCACCTCTTAACAGATACTATCCCTAGGTGGACTAGAGGTGCAAAGTGAAGCACATATTTTCAGACTGCTGATATGCTGAATTTTTTTTAACTTGACTATACTTTTTACTTGCTGCCTACAAACAAGCCTGTGTCTCCCCATTCTCAAAAATAACCCTAACGTTCTTCTCCCACTATAATTATCATCCCATATTCCTTCTGCCTTTTGTGGCTAAAATCCTTAACAAGACCATCCACATTAGGAGCCTCCATTTTGCTTCCTCTCATTCTCTACTTAACTCTACAATCAAGTTCCTGATCTCATCATTCCATTGAAACTACTCTACCCAAAGTTACCAAAGATCTCTTAATGGCTAAATCCATTGTCTTTTTCTTAATCCTTATTCTTCTTTAGCACTCTTGCCACCTCTCATACTGCCAATTACCCTTTTCTCCTTGATAACCTCTTGACTCTAAGTTTTGGGGACACCACTCTCTCATGGTTCTCCTCCTACCTATCAGACCACTCCTTCTCAGTCTCCTTTCCTGGCTCCTCATCTAATTCACACACTCAGATCACAGGAGTCCTACAAGTCTCTGTCCTTGGTCCTTTTCTCTTCTTCCTCTAAACTACTTCACTTGGAAATCTTACAACTCCTTTAGATTCAAGTACTATATACTAATGATTCTCAAATCTACCTATCCTGCCCTAACCTTTCTGCTGACTTCCAGTCTCACATTTTCCACTACCTACCAGATATATCAAACTGGATGTCTAGTAGATATCTTAGGCTTAACATATCTAAAATGAACTCATTTTTCTCTTCCCCTGAAATACTCTCCCCTTCCAAATCTCCCTGTTGTTCAAGGTTACCACTATCCTCATCCCCCAGGCTTGACTGCTCACCATCTCTCATACTACCACCCCCATACCCATTTTTTTGCCCAGCCTTCTCAATTTCACCTTTTTTAAGATCTCTTGAATATTTCCCTTTCTCTTCTCTAATACTACCACCATTTTGGTGCAAGCCATCATCTCCTCACTCCTGAATTGTTGCAATATAGCCTGCTTGTTGACTGCCTGCCACACATCTCTTCCTACTCTAGCCCATCTTCCATTCAGCTACCAAAGTCATTTTCCTAAACTGTGAGTTTGATCATGTCTCTCTCACCCACCCTCCCACCCCAATTCAATAAACTCTAGCAGTTCCCTGTTAACCCAAAGATCAAAAACAAAATTTTCCATTTGGCATTCAAAGTCCTTCATAATCTAGACATTCCAGTCTTCTTATACTCTCAATAAGTACTCTTTGCTCCAGTAATGCCAATCTTCTTGTTCTTGAAACAAGACAGTCCATTTCTCAGCTCTGGGAATTTTTTCTGATTGTCCCCCCATGCCCAGAATGTTCTCCCTCTCCATCTCCACTGCCTGGATTCCCTGACTTCCTTCAAGTTCCAGTTAAAAATCTCACTTTTTACAGGATGCCTTTTCCAACCCTTCTTAATTCTAGGGTCTTCTCTCTGTTGATTTTTCCAAATTAAATCAATATATATCCTATTTGTACATAATTATCCACATGCTGTCTATCTCATTAGAATGTGAGTTCCTCAAGGGCAGGGCATGTCTTTTGCCTTTCTACTTTTTATCCCCAGAGATTACAGCACATCCTTGGCATGTTTTGACAACATAAGAAAAAAAATCACAAGAGCTTTAAACAAAATCAGATTTCTGATTTAGGTTAAATGTTTATCAATAATTGACTGACAAGGGAAGCATTATATTGGAAGGGGGAAATAGTGGGAAGTGACAGATTTTTAAAAAGAAAAGGGGACAAATAATACTTAAATATACACAAAAGAAAACAAAGAGAAGTTCATAAGTGGATACAAGCAAACTTTGTTACTACCTTGATGAATTTAATATACACTTTTAAAATCAAACTGTGTAGAAGTTCATAATTTCACATACAATTCTCCTTTTTTTCTTTATATATTGGGATGTTTGTGCTTGTTGATGATTTTTCAAATTTTTTTTAAAAAAGAAAGCAATGGTTTTGACAACATGGGAAAAAACAATCACAAGAACTTTAAACAAAATCAGATTCCTACTTTAGATCAAAACTGACTCAGTAGAGCTCCAGGAAGTGTATGATAGATATACTGAACATTATTATTCAAGGCAAAGAGAGAGCAATGTCTATTTCTTCAAGAGACATTGAAATTTTCACTATTCAGAAAGTGAAACTGAAAGTCATTTCAGTACAAAATAAGAAATAATCATCAGAGGAAACAGCCATATAAATGAAAGCAAAAAAAAACCAGCTGAGAAAAACTTAGGGGAAACAAGAGGCATTGAATAGAACCCAGAATATAAGTGTTTGTAAGAGATTAAGGCTAGTAGTGGTAGTGCCTGAGATGGAAATAAACAGTTTGACTTGTTAAATCATTTATAATTTGTCTTTAATGTTTACGTTACTTACTATTACTTTACCTTGAATCCTATATATCATATTTTCCCTTTTGTTCTGGTCTTTTCTTCATCAATAACTGAAAGACTTTTAGTTCATTAAATACCCTCTCTTTTTTTCATTCAGAATTACACAGTTTTGCTGAGTTATTCTTGGTTGCAAATATGGCTCTTTTGGTCTTTGAAATGTAATGTTCCCTGCCATTCAGTCTTTTAATGCAGAAATTGTTAAATTTTCTTTTACCTCCAGCTGTAGCTACACCATATTTAAATTGCTTATTTTTCTTGTTGCTTCACAGTATTTTCTCCTTAACCTGGGAACTTCAAAACCTAACTATGATGTTCCTGTGAGTTTTCATCTTGTGATCTCTTTCAGGTTGTGATCAGTGGATTTTTTTTTCAAATTCTGTTTCTCTCATTCTTAAACTTAAAGGCAACTTTCCTTAATAATTTCTTGAAATATAGTGGCTAGACTCTTTTTTTAGTTATAACTTTCAGGAAGTGCAACAATTCTTACATTGTCCCTCCTTGATCTGTTTTCCAAGTTAGTTGTTTCATATTCTCTTTTATTTTTTCACTCTTTTGATTTTGTTTTTATTATTTATTGGTGACTTATGAAGTCATTACCCCTTGCCCAATTCTAAATTTTAAGAAGTCATTTTCTTCTGTAAGTTTTTGTATCTCTTTTTCCAGTTGGTTGGTTTTCTTTTCATAATTTTCTTGGTTTTCTTGTATTACTCATTGTTTTCCTACCTTTTTTCAACCTCTCTTGCTTGATTTTGGAAGTCTTTTTAAAGCTATTTCAAAACCTAATTTTTACCTTGTGACCATTTTGCTTTTTACTTTGAAGTAGAAGTAGCTGCTTTAATTTCACTATCTTCTTTTCAGATCTTCTCTATTGCCATAGTTATTATCTATGGTTGGGTTTTTTTTTTGCTTAATTATCATTTTTAGCAGCTAATTTCTTGTCTGTTAATTTTTTATTACAGTTAGGCTCTGGTCCAGAGGTGTGGAGGATATTGTGCCACTGTTTTTGAGTTTTTCCCACCGCTAAGACATGACCAGGACACCCAGCAATGCTGTCACTGAAAATGCTTTCATTCCCTGAAGTCCCTCTCAAGGTTGCAAGCTTCAGCTCACCCCTCTGCCCTGGAACCAAAACCAGGGACTCCATTCTTCTTTGAGTGCCCACAGCCAGCACAGCCCCACCTTCTTTCTATGCCCTAGTGTGTGCTCATTCCACCTAGCCCACAGTCACAGCCTTGGACCATGCTTTGTCAGTGCACATGGGTCCTGTGTCCAGCACCAGCCCTGTGTCTAACCCCCACATTGGCTGGTTAAAGTTCCTGAAGCTGAAGGTATCTCAACACAGCTGCCCCTAGGGCCTCTTGTTTGTTAATTTAGATGCCCCAAGGTCTGTTGTTCATTGATTCCATGGTATCTGTCTGAAACTATCTGCACTTCAATCAGGCCAGACCACCACCACCAAAATCAAGTATTTCCAAATGTCCCCCCAAGTTATCTTTGGTGAACAACTACTTTACCCTTTTAATTATTTCTGCTACTCAACGTTCACTTTAAGGAGTTGTTTTAAACTATTTGAGGGGGAATTTAGGAGAGCTAAGTAACTGCCTGCTTTATTTCACCACCTTCCCAGAATTCTCTATTACTATTTTTCAAACATATACAAAAGCTGTTGCAATATGGAATACAAATCCACTTAGAAGAATTACTGATATTATGATGGCCTTGTATCATCATGTATTTTCTTTATCAGTGGATACTAAAAGTACAACTACTATCTTATAACAGTCTATGAAATTGTCTTACATTTTTAAAGGGTCTTCAAACTCCAAAATTTTGGGCACTATTACACTAGTGCCTGTAGAGCAGGAGCTCTTAACTCTCTTTGTGCCATGGGCTTCTTTTCAGTCTGGTGAAGTCTATGGGATCCTTTTCAGAATAATGTTTTTAAATGGATAAAATAAAAATGCATAGAATTAAATTAAAAAGAAAATTAATTACAGTGAAATATACTTATAAAAAATTTTATTAAATTCATGAATCCCAGGTTAAAAAAATCCTGATAATATAGTAGTGGTATGATATAACACAAGTACAAGAACAGGAATCAAAAGACCTAGGTTCTAATCCTAGCCTTGTCATTGGCTTATTATGTGACTGATGATGGTAGTGGTGGTGGCAGTAATGATGATGACAAAATATTTTGCATAAATATAGTCCTTTAAGGTTTATGAATTGTTTTATAAATATTATATAATTTTATCCTCACAACAATCTTGGGAGATAGATGCCATTACCATCCTTATTTTACAGATGATGAAACTTAGGCTGACAGAGGTTAAAGGACTTGCAAAAGGTCACACAGCTTGCAAGTATCTAAGGCTAAATTTGAACTCATGACTTCTGAACTCCAGGCCCAGAACTCTTATTAGCTAGCCTCATCTATGAAATGAAAGGGTTGGAGGATATTATCTTGAAAATTTCTGCCAACTCTAACCTTCCATGATTCCAAAAAACAAGAGAATGTTGACATCTTCAGGACTCTCACTTTAAAGATTACTCTGGGGAGATAAGAGGTATGGTAGTGTGGAAGGAGAAAATGAAGTATCAGAGAAATATTGGGTGCTACTTGAGAAATTCAATGAATCCTTCACCTGTAGCTTGTCATGTAATATTTATTGCCTCACCTTAACTCTAGCTGGTGAGATGTGCAAGATAAACAGAACCAAGGTTCCTAAGTCTCTTCCCCATTGTTTACCACTGAACTCTTCTTTCACATTGATGAATGGTTCTAATAGTCTGATCTCTGGAAAAGAAATTACTGGAATTTCTTTTAAATCTAATGATTTAAAATCAGTGGTGAATAAAATTAAAAAGTATATGTGATATCTCCTTCCCCCATAATACGTACCACAGCAATCTTTATTCCTTCCTCCTCCTGGCCCAAAAGTTAGAGAAAATCATTTCAATTCTTCTTTGGGAAAAGTTTAACCTAGAGGATTAAGACTCAAACTATATAAAATGTTTACTGTCTATAGATGCCACTCTATCCTGCCACCAAAAGATAAAAGAAGATCACACTTAATAGAAAAATGTAGAATAAAATCTAGGTGATAGAGGCAATAATAAAAGCATTAGAAAATGTGCTATTCATTCTAAGACAGGCTCTCCAAGCTTCCTCTTGCATCTTGAGAATGATCATTTTAGACCCAAAAGGAAATTAAATCTTTCAGACAACAGCAAGTGTTAATGAATGGATGACTGACCACTTCTACTTCATTTTGTTAATTCTGAATCCTTCATATTCAATTGCAAAACAGGAATTGTGTCAAGTTAAATTAGACTGGACATCATTTTTGCAAGCTCATGTGAAGAATAATTGGCCTTGTGAGCTACACAAGCATCCATGATAATATAACACAAAATCCCCAGAATGAACCATGCAAACCACACTAAGAAAAAAATCAGAAACTGTAACAGATGAGGCACCTTTACTACTTTTAAGTACTGACACTTACACAAGAGGAAAATAGGCAGACAGTGCTGACCACACAAAGACATCTACTATATATATATGTATATGTATGTATATATACATATAAACATATGTATGTATGCATGTATATATTGACTTATTTCTATTTGATGCCTCAAAGACAAAAAGATTATTGAGAGATTCCTCTTAGTATCTAGCAAATAATTCTAAAGGCTTATTTTATCATGTAAGATCATCTGGTATAATATAAGTTCCTTGAGGGCTTTAGCTTTGTATTCCATTCCTAGTTGACACTATGTTATTAAACTGTTTGTGTCTGCCATCAGCATGCAAAATAAAACACTCCAAGTTCTTTCCCCAGCATTCAGTTTTGTCTAGAGACTAAAACGTTTCTTCCTGTTCCCAAAACTACAAATGGAAGCATATGATGGATCCTGGGCAAAGGGAATCTAGTATGAGTGCTTTCATTTGATCATGCCATAAATAATTTCATATTTCGGGGATCGATTTCTTAACTATGACTTTTTTAGATAAGATAAAAAGAAAATTACACTACCCAAAATCACGTGTAACCTCAGTCCCAAAGTCCATTAGTGTGGGACTCTCTCTTTGTTGAAGGAGATCAATACCCTGAGCCTACATGAGGGAGTGGGACAGAGTTGGTGAAAAAAGAGAGTTGAGTTGTCTTTCAGATCTTCAAGTTGCTTTAAGTCTCTCTAGATTTCAGGTGCTTCTAGCTTCCAGCTTTGAGAGAGAAGATAGAAGATGCCTACTCTACTTCAGGTTACTGAAGAAAAAGTCTCTAAGAAGAAATTGACATAAGAGGAACAGGCAGTCTACACTATGTCTCTATCCCCAACTTGCTACACCAGAGACTTCGTGGAACTTCTTCGTAGGGGATATCTAGGACTCTCTCTCTCTCTCTCTCTCTCTCTCTCTCTCTCTCTCTCTCTCTCTCTCTCTCTCTCTCTCCTAGTTGAGCTGACTTACCTCATTACCAATGGGAGAGAGATCCTTTGCTATATTGTCTGATATATAGTTTCTCTGATTTCTGTTTCGCTTTCAAATTGGATAAATGTGATATGTCTGTTCACTGTGGAACTGGTATTTGGTTGGAAGGGAGTCGAGCCTTGGATATAAATCTTGGGGTCCTCTATAATGAAACAGCAATCAGAAGTTGGACTGAACCTGAAATTACATCTTTTAGACTAACAATATTTAAGGGTACAGAGAGATGAAATTCTAGACCAGTAGCTTCTCTCTCTGGAGAGAATAGTAGCCAGCCTCTACCTTCCTCCTCCTCCTGATTCTCTTTCTGGAAAGTATTAAAAGTTTCCCTTGGAGAGAGGCAAGGAGAGAAGAATCCAGAAATGTGTATTCTGCCTCCCTTCAAGTCACAAAATGACACCACCATTCTACGTGAGTTGAGAGTAGACAGTTCTTACAAGATATGGGGCCATGAAACACATGTGTTTCTTATGATCTCACAATCTTGAAATTCTCACAAGATCATTTAATAATCTCTCATATTCTCATCTAAATTCAGGATCTCTAGCACAAATTTACCTCCCACCCCATTGTAAGTGAAGAAATCTTCAGGGAGATGGATAGGGAGGAGCATGTATAGGAATACAATTCCAAGAACTATATCATAATCTCCCCAGTTGTTATCAATTTTTCAAAAGTCATCCCTAGGAGTTTGCCGCTTTTTTTATGTTTGATTTTTTTTCCTTTTGTTTTGTTTTAGAGACTTGCCCTTCCCTATCTTGCCCAAACTGGACATGCTGAAATCTCTCAAAAGTCCAATTCCAATACTTATTGGCACAGAAGTTTTAACCTGTTTTATTCTTCCAAACTTGATCCACTCCTAAGCTGCCTGGTGGCTCTTTACCCCTAGGGGCTTTAGTCCAACTGAAGCTTGAGTCCTGAACTCAAGTGATGCACCATCCTCATCCTCCCCAGCAGTAGGGGCTAATATAGAACATTTCCTTCTCCCTGCAATCCTCTTTTAAAATGTAAATATGTCTGATCAGGGCAGGGTAAGTGACTTACATCTTAGTAAGAATTTATTTGTTCACTTTCCTCTATGACAGGGCAATAGAGACAACTAGAATCCTGTAAGTAGGAAAAGGAGGCTAAAAGAATATAGAGGAACTAGAAATCACCAGTAGGATCCACCAAATATAAACTGCCTCCTTATGATGTTGCCACAGCCTATCCGTATACCTTCTTCACCTGTGAAGTATCTGTGATTTGAATATTGTTAAGTATTCCCTCCATAAAGCACAGAGTAAAATCCATCGATGGCTTTTTCTCTTATGCACATATCCCACAGAGGATCTCCCAGGGTGCTAGCAGCCTTTCTCCAAGCATCTTTGTGCAAGTGTTTCATGGAGAAACTGAATACAATTCCCTGCCAAATGGTCTGCCATTTAGTACTCACATAACTTGGGGCAAGTTCTTTAGCCTCTCTGGGCCTATTTACTACTCTCTAACACAAGAGAGATTAACTGGATGATCTCTACAGCTTTTTTCAGTCCTAAATCCTATGACTTCACCCTGTGTACCCAGCAATTCAAATCATTTACCAAAAATCAAAACCAAGATCCACAGAGTAAGTCTTTTTCATCGCCATTGGTGGTTCACTCTCCAACAGGCAAATGAATCACTTGACATTTGTCTTCATGGTAAACTTTGTAATGGACAAACTATATATGTGTATAATAAAAGCTATATTGAGCAGCTAGGTGGTGCAGTGTATAGAGGACTGGGCTGGGAGTCAGGAAGACCTGAGTTCAAATCCAATCTCAGATACTTACTGTGTAACCCTTGACAAGTCACTTATTTCTGCCTCACTTTCCCCACCTACAAAATGAATTGGAAAAAGAAAATGCCCAACCACTCCATGGTCTTTGCCAAGAAAACCCCAAATGGGTCACAAAGAGTTGAACATGACTGAAATTCACTGATCAACAGCCAAAGAAATAAAATCTATATTAGTGCTGGGGTTTAGGGGATGGGGAGAGTGTCATTGTTTACTTTCACTTTCCCAAAGATCACCAAAGTCCTGGAAGATTAATCATTTGTAGTATTAGAATAGAAAACAAATGTGTATGTGAGGGAAGGAGGGCAAGTGCTCTGGCCCTTTCTTGGTGCCTTGAGGGGTGAGACCTGTGGTCATGGAAAAGGGGTTATTGCCAAAGAGTTTGGATGATAGGTGCTGGAAAAAAAGAGGCACAGTGTGTTTGGGGAAGGCACAGGGATGGCAGAGCCTTCAGGTCCTTGCTATCATGGTCCTCACTTTAGAGGTAAGAAAACTGAGGCAGACGGTAAGTATCTGAGGCCAAATTTGAATTTAGGTTTTCCTGACTCTAGTTCCAGCACTCTGCCCATTGTACCACCTAGCTGCCTCCAGTAGGCAGTAGAGGTCAGATGAAGGCATCCAACTGTAACTTAGAAGAGTTTTTGTGACTGGATCTGTGACCTAGGACAGATCCAAGAAGGATAAAAGAAAGACTAGCAGGGGGGAAATGAGGTGGTTAGCAACTACAGGGCTTCTTTGGTATATTGGTCTTAACAAATATCAATTAAGCTAATGATGATGAAGATGATACTGATGATGATGATGATGATGACATAGGTCCATAATACAACTACAATTTTTTTTTTGCTATTACTCCCTTCAACTGAGCATAAGATAGCATTGAAAATGCTTACATAAATGGATTTCCCTTGCCTGCTCTATCAAAGTTAATTGACTTGTTCTAGGGACTTGGGATTTGGAAAGAAGGGAAGTTAGGGAGTGGCATTTATTGTTTGTATTGGAATAAATTTCTTCCTATTGCCCCCTGAGGGAATCAATTAACCATAGCCCAACAAAAAATCACTGACACCTCCTCAAAGAAATATTGATAGGACTTAATGGAAGATAAGGGTTTTTTTCCATTTATGAGACACCTTATTTAAAAAAAGTATTCACCCCAGTTGTCAGAGCAGACTTGAGGAATGGTCTTCCACTGCAGTGATGAGCTTGTATAAGAGGCAGCTATTTCAACTGCTTCGAACAGTTTTTTAGTTCAATTCAAGAACTCAACTTCACAGGTTTTCTATTATATATGTGTACATGTATATATACATATATAAATATAAATACATGCATGTACACATGTATACATGCATGTACACATGTGTACATGCACACGCATGCATGCATGCACACACACTCTTAGCAATAGATTCAAAGTGCTAAAAATGATTTACAAAATTTAAGTTATGTTTACCTATGGCAAGGTGGATCTTTGGGGGGTAGGGGATCTTTCAGCCCCTGATAGTAAGCCATCCCTCCCTAAAAGAGCTGTGTGATATAGAGGAAGTGTGTTTGATCTGAAATTATCAGCCATGGGGTCTGAATCTTAGCTCTGTCCTTTCTAGCCCCTGTGACTTTGTAAAAGCTGCCACCTTTCTGAAATCCAGTCTCATCATCTGTAAAATAGAGTTAGACTATATTTGAGGTCTCTTCCAGCTCTTAATCTGGAAGTTCTTTGGGTACAAGGGTGAGGTCAAACAGGAATGAGAATTTTGAGGTGGTCTGTTGCATCAAATGTTTTCCATTTCAGGCCCTCTTCACCTTTCGACTAAATTATTGCAAAAGCTTCCCGTTTGGTCTACTTATCTCAAGCCAGTCCAATTCATCCTTCACATAACCATTAAAGTGATTTTCCTAAAGTACAGGTACCGTTACTCCTTTACTGAATAAACACCAGTGACTCTCCGTTATCTCTATAATCAAATAAAAACTGCTTTGTTTGGCCTTTCATGATATTTACAATCTGGTCCTTTTTACTAAACTTTATCTTCTCACAAACTACTCTTCTGACTTCCAAACTTACTCTCCATACACTATGATCCCTCCATACTGGCCTTGATGTTGTTACACACACACACACATACACACACACACACACACACACACACACACACACACACACACACACACATACTTCATCTTGAGTCAGCTTGATGAAACAGTGGATACAATGTTGAATATCAAATCAAGAAGATCTAAGTTCAAATATAGTCTCAAACATTTTAGCCATGTGACTCTGGACAAGTCACTTAACCTATGCCTACTTCAGTTTTCTCAACTGTAAAACAGAATGCACAATAGTATCTACCTCCCAGGGTCACTGTGAGGATTAGATGAGATATTTATAAAGCACATGTCACAGTGACTGGCTCATAGTAGGCACTTAATAAATGTTTATTTTCTTCCTTCTTTTATCTAGATGTTTTATGCACTAGAACATAAATTCTTACCTCTACCACTTGGAATCCCCAGTTTCCTTTAAGATTTAGCTTAATAAGAATCATCTTTACCATGGATTCTTTCTTGACTGCAACTAGTACCCTCCTTCCTTAACTACCTTGTATTTATGTCTATGTACGATGTGTAACTTGTATACAAATAGTCAATCCTCAACTTTTGCACAGATATCATTCCTAGATAATGGTGTGAAAGTCAAAAACATGAATGTTGATACATTAAATCTTTGGGAAATAGGGGGTTAAGTTCCCACAACCACCAAAAACTATAATCTTTCATAGAGATTGCTGAAAATATACTTTTCTTTGTACAGTTCTTTATAACAAAACATTAATTCTGAGAATACATACTTTTTAAACAAAGTAACCATGAAATAACCTATAAAATGTAGTACACAAAATAAAATCAGTAACCTGAAAAACATTTTTCTCACTAGTAATTCCTTAGAATCTGTGACTTTTATGCTAATATCATGAAAAAATATCAATTTCAGACAGTACTCACTTTTCATAACATATGCAGTACCATAAATCTTGTATGGCAAATAAAACTCTTAAAATCAAAATATTTTTTAACTTGAATCTTACCTTCCACTATGTCAGATGGCAGTGTGAGGGTATTGTACTGTATACTATATTGCTGTACTCCTCTCTACCTTGGACACTGAAAACAAAGGGAGAGATTATTAGGACTTTAGTCACTGCTGTTGGAAGATGCAGAGATTAGCAAGGTCTCAACATCACCTCCAACACTGTCCTTCACAGCTTCAGAGATCATGAAGCATGTGCCAGCTTGAAATAATTGGTCAGTAACATCTGCTTCATGTGCTATTTGAGATTCTTAAGGGTCTTGGAGTTTGGGAGCATAGCAGAGGCAAGTTGACATTTAACCTTGAGGCTATGATGGATGATGGGATGGGCAGCCTTGATGTCTCTAATAAGTTGGTCCATTAGGCAGACAGTAACCGCAGACATTCTGACTGAAGTTTATTGAACACCTTTATTTTTTCACTAAGCCTTATGACTGACTTTGCATGCTTTGGCTTAGAGCCCAAAGGATTTGCACTACATTTTAGGGGCATAATTGCAGCACAAAACTTGAGTTTAAAGGTAAACAATGAAAATTTTAACAAATGTACAGGGACCTTTTTACAATGGCAAATTGAACAAGACCAGTGATGCACCTAACAGGAAACCAGCCACTTCTCAAATTTGAAATCGCATCTCTTTTTTCTTCCTCTTTTGTGCAAAGTCACAAATGTGCCTGGTTGCCAATATGAAAGTGAAAATGAAATAACAAGTAAAATCATGAGACTGCCTAAAGTCATGAAAATTAAATATATGAATTTTGAGGTTTAACTGTGCATGCTATTTCCCAGATTAAAGGTCTTCAAGTCCAGGGAGGATTTTAATTTTGTTTTTGAATCCCTAACACTTAGCACAGTGCCTCACACATAGTGAGAATTTAATGAGTGCCTATTAATTTATTAGTTGATTTAAGAATATGACCTCAAAAGCTAATATTTTTCCAGACTGGATATCCCAGTCTCGCCCAGGCTGGAAGTACCTCAGCCACTCCCAGATGAATCCTACTACCCATCAGCACAGGAGTTTTGACCAGCTTCACTTTTGTGCTAGGCTTATTCAATCCTCTTTAGGTAATTGGTGGCCCCTATTTCCTAGGTGCCCACTATAATGGTATTTGTCTTAGTACGGACATCTGATCAGCTGTAGCCCAGCTGTAACTTGGAACTCCCAAACTCAAAAGATTTACCAACATTGGCCTCCTTGATAACCGGAATTATAGGCAGCTGCCACCATGCCTGGACTCAAATCATTGTTTTTTTTTTTAAATTCTCATAAAAGGACTTAATAAATATTCATCAATCCCTTTTAAAAGCTCCAAAACATTCATTATCAAGAAATAGTTAATTTTCATCCCACATAGCAGAGAATGTAAGCAAGGATTCCGGTGTCTTTCTTTGGTTTCAATTTTAAAACTAGACAAAGCAGCAGCACTGTTGCTGAAAGACATTTAGGCAAGGAGGGGCTACGGAAAATAGATCCCTTCTGTCTGGTAAATATTAAAGAGAAAGATAGCAATTACTAAGCTTCAATATTAATACCTAACATGCCTCCAGAGATAGTATTTCATTCCCTAAAGAAGAGGAATCATGGTTCATAAACAAATGCTTAGCACAATGCCTGGTACATAGTAAGCACTATATAAATATTAGCTACCATAATTATTCAAAATTATTATTGTTAAATTAAAGAAGTGCCCCCAAACTGCCTGATAGACCTTTAGGCAAAATGGGTAAACTATTTAGGAAGAGAATGACATTCTCGACGTGGACATTTTCCTTAAAACAATCACTCATATAGGCAAAATTTGGAAAGAAATAGAAAGAGACATATTTAAAAGAATGACCTTAGTTCAAATCTATTCCTGAAAATCACTTCCAAATAAACTGTAAATTCCATAAGTGCAGGTGATTTTCCAAACATTACGTATCCTGCAATACTTAGCATAGTTCTCTGTACACAGAAAGCACTTAACTAATGGTTACTAAATTTGTTGGTTTGACCCATCCCTAAGGACGGGCCCAAATGCTAGTCAATAGTGTTAGGTTTTTCTTAATAGTAATGAATATGAAGACATGAGGATAGAGAAAGAAAAATTAGGTCTATTGGGAGATTACAAAGAAAAGTTACAATACTGATGGAAAGGGATGTTATTATTGTACTACGATAGCATGAATGATGAGTAGAATGATACATATTGTCTTTCAGTTTCAAGTCGTCTCCCTAATTTCTATCCATTTTCCCACTTGATTTTTCTAAAGCATAGGCCTAGCTAAATCAACTCTACTCCAAAAAAAAACCCCTCCTTTTACTCCAGGATCACATATAACATCCTTTGGCATTTAAAACTCTTTGTAACCTGGCCCTTTCCTATGTTTCCAGTCTTCTTACACTTTATTCCTTTCTAGACAATGCGCATTCCAGCTAGAAGGGTGATGAAGCCAGGGTTTTTATAGGTTAGTGAGAGTCAATTGTTAATGTTCAATGTGAGCATTTACACTATGCAAATTGGAAAATGATAGAAATCAGGGATTGATTTACTGTTCATTGATTATCTAGACTTAAGCAAGCGTTGTAGAAGATATTAATGACGAAGATTAAATTTTAAATCGTTAGGCATAGATTTTTTCCTGGAGAAATTGTTGTTAAGCATTTATCAGCAGACCCCTGATTCTAGCCATTCTGGCCTTCTTATTCCTCACCTATGACACTTCATTTGCCTTTGCCACTAGTGGATGTACTTAGATACCCAAGTGCTCTCCCTTCTCACCTCTACTTAGGATCCCTTTCTCCTTTCCAGACTCAGATCATATACTAACTTCAAATAAGAGACTGGTCTCTCCAGCTGCTAGAGCCTTTATTTCCAAAGTATTTGTCTTGTGTGTATGTATATTATGTATATGTATCTATTAACCTATTTAACGTTTTCCCCACCATTAGGATGTAAGTTCCATGAGGTCAGTGACTCTTTTTGCCTTTCTTTGTAATCTTAGCCATTGGCACATTACCTGGCTTCAATCCTTAATATGTGCTTTTTGAGGGATTGACTTTAAAAAACTGGAAAATTGTGGCATTAGGAAAATCACTTTAGTGACTGAATAGAGAACACACTGAAGTGGGGAGAGAGGTGAGGCAGTCAGACTCACCAGCAAGCTATTAGAAAAGTTTAGGAGTGGGGCAATGAGGGGCTGTATCAGTATAACACCTCATCAGAGGAGAAAAGGGTGCATTTGGGAGATGTGAATAGAAAAAGTGAAAGGTGAAATTGGCAGACCTTGGCAACAGATTGGATATTGGGAGATGAGAAACAGTGAGGAGATGGTGAGCATGAGGGCTTGGGAGAATGTCATTTCCCTTGAAAGTAGTAGGGAAGTTATGGGGGATGACTTAGGGAGAAAGATAATGAGCTCAGTTGGGACATTTGGAATCACAGATTCCTACTGGAATCCAATTCAAGATGTCTGAAAGGCACTTGGAAATGTGAGGTTGCAGGTCAGCAGAGAGGTGAAGAAGGGATAAGGAGGTCTGAGAATCGTCAACAAAAAGATGATAATTGAATTCAAGGGAGCTGATAAAATCACCAAGCAAAGTGGTATAGAGGGAGAAGAAAGAAGAAAAGCCCAAGAGAGAACTCTGACGTATGCCTGCCGTTCTGGATGAGGAAAGGAGACCGAGGAGGGGTCTGAGAAGTAAGAGGAAAACCAGGAGATAGCAGTGTCTTGGAAACTTAGAGAGAAGAGAATTGTCCAGGAGAAGAGTCATCAATAGTGGCAGAGGCTGCAGAGAGGTCAAGAAGGATTAAGATTGAGAAAAGGTCACTGGATTTGGCAAATACTTTGTTAGTAACTTTGGAGACAGCAGATCTGGTAGAAAGATGAAGTCAGAAACTGGATTATAAGAAATTAAAGAGTAAGGGGAGAGTGAGTAGAGTTTCCTATTGTAGACAGACAGAAGAAATACTAGATGACAATTAACAGAGATGGGAGAACTGAGTGAGAGTTTTTTTAAGATGAGAGAAATATGGGAATGTTTGTAGGCAGTAAGGAAGGAGGAAGTAGAGGAGAGTTTAAAGCTCGGAGTCAGAGTGGGGATGGCATAGCAGGCGATCTATTGGAGGAGATGGTATAGAATAACATCACTTGTGTAAGTAGAGAGGTAGACCTTAATAAGGAGGAAGGCCACTTCATTGAGTGAGACAGGGGAGAAGGAGAAAGTAGTGGTCAAAGGCATTTGAGTGATATAAAATGAGGAAGAGGGGAGAAGAGGGAGGTCTTGACAAATTACCTCATTTTTTTTCTATAAAATATGAGGCAAGGTTCTCAGCTTAGAGGTAGAGGAATGGGAAACCAGAACAAAGACCTAAGAAACTCTTTGACCCATACAGCTGATTGGCATAGATATCATCCTTCCTTTATACTACCAACAGCTTATTCATTATGCATAAATCCTATATTTAGTTTCAAGGAGTGTGAGATTGTGTTTCTGTTTCTTGAACTCGGGAACTGTAATAGCTCAGAAAGTCAAAGTTTGAGATATGGAATCTCACCTCATAGTTTCCTTGTGAGCATCAGTATTGCCATTCCAATTTTGAGAGTGATAGAGTCATAGAATGTTAAAGGATAAGGTAAACTTAAAGACCTAGTTCAACCTCTTCATTTTACACATAATAAAACTTGAGCTCACAGAAGACAAATGACTTATCCAAGGTCATACAACTAACAGCAGGACTTAAAACCAAATCTCTCACCTCCAAATTTGATGGTATGCTTTGAGAAACTTAGAGAGAGAAACTCTGATTTAGAGTTGAAAGGAGGCTTAGAGATCACATGGTACCACTCATCATTTCATAGATGTGGGAAGCTAGAATTCAGAAGAGATCAATGGTTTGACCAAGGTCATATGATTAGTTAGTGGAAGGAAAGGAGGCATGTCATAACCAGTTAGTGGTAGAACCAAGATTAGAGCCTAAGATAGTAAATCTCTTTCCAAAAGGTAGTGCCATCTTAGAACTTAGCACATTATTCAAGCATTAAATCCTTGTATTCCTTCCCATGGCACAATGGGTCAAAGTTATTGTGATTTACTCTGATGGGTTCCATTAAAATGTTGTCATTTTTAATTTTCAGAGGCAGTATAGAGTAAATATAGTAATAACAAATCACATCTATATAGTGTTTTAAGGTGTACAAAGAATTCTGGACACGGAATTGAAATACCTTCTCCCTAGTCTTCATTCTGTGGCTTACTGGTTCATATGACCTTATGTAAATAATCTGCCCTCTCAGAAGTTCATCCATAACTTGCAGATAAATACATCTGTTCTGCCTCCCTCAGAGGGTTATCTAGAGGATTAAATGATACTGCTTAATGTATATGGAAGTTATAAATTACTGTAGAAATGTATGCTATTTGGGGACTGAAACTGATTTTGTCAGCATAGAGAATTCTCAATGAGGAAACTCTCCATCAATGCAGATCATCACATGCTTTGAAATATATAATCTTAGGGTTGCCTGAGACATTGAGAGCTTAAAAATCTTTTCCAGGGTCACACAGAGAAGAAGGACTTGAACACATCTTCCTGACTCTAAGATCCGCATGCTATCCATTATATTACACTGCCTCTCATGCATTAGTATTGCTAAAATTTTGAGGCATGAAATATTACTTAATATGAGTTGTCATCAGTCTGGCCTTGTATTTTCTTATGCAGAAATTGTTGCAATTATGGAAGCTGTTGAAATATACATCTCAAATTCTTTCCAAATATTCCTGTCCTTAACATCTACAATTCTTATAACTTTTCTATATGACTCATGTTTCAGGATGTCACATTTTCTTGCCCATAATTGTAAGAGTCTGTACTCATGAATTACCCCTTGTCCTTGGTTATATATATCCTACCATTTGATTTATTAATAGCAATAGAAATAAGATCTTTGAATTTAATCCATACATCTAATTCACATACTCTTTGGAAAGAATCAATGTCAGAAAAATTAAAAGAGATACCCAATGGTACTGATAGGGTTACAGAATTAAAGAAAGAAAGGACACTGAGTCATCATCTAAGCCAGCCCATTCCTTCTAAAGGCAAAAAACCTGAGACCCAGAGATACCAACTTACTTGCCCAAAGTCACTCAGATACTAAATAAAGCACAGGATGACAAGACACAGATTTAGAACTGGAAAGTTCCCCTGAGACCATACTGCTCTTTATTTCAGATAAGTGATTTATCCAAAGTCACAAAGGAAATAAATAGTATCTTAGGGTGCCATTTAAGAGAACTCTCTGTTTCCTTTATTCATTGACCAGCTCCAATTCCCCATTGGCATATAGAAGTGATCCTAGGTTACAAAGTGTTCTTTAAAGAAATGAAAAACCAATTAAAGAACTAGAGGAATATTGAATTTCATGGCTAGGCTATGCCAATATAATAAAAATGACAATACTACCAAAGATAATTTACACTTTTAACATTCTATCAATCAAATAACCAAGGCAACATTTTGTAGTAGAGGTGTCAAACTCAAACAGAAATGGAGCCAAAAAAAATCCACACAAATGAATACCATTTGTGTCATATTGTATTTTTATTTGTTTTGTTAAACTTTTCCCAATTACATTTTAATCTGGTTTCACATCAGGCACTGGGAGTTTTGCATTTATGACCTGCTAGTGATGAGTATGATATCTCTGCTTTACAGAACTTGGTAAAATAATAACAAATTGCATTTGGAAAAACAAAAGATCTAGAGTTTCAAGGAAGTGATGAAAAGAAGTAAGGACAAAGGAGAAATACCATTTCTAGGCCTCAAATTATGTTAAGAAAGCAGCAGTCATAAAAATCATTTGGTATTCATTAAATAACAGATAAATCAATGCAGCAGATAAAGGGAAATTCAAAAACAATGGAACTCAGTAACCTAGTGATAAAGTGGAAAACATAAATCACCTGGGAAAACACTCCTTATTTGATTTTTTTAAACTACTGAGAAAACTAGGAAGTAGTCTGGCACAAATTAGGCTTAGATCAACATGTTACATCATAAAAAAAATGCATTCCAAATGGATATGTGACTGTATTATTAAAGATCATACTATTAAAAATTAGAAGAGAAGCAAATCATACATCTCTCACATCTGTAGATAGGAGATGTCTTCTTAAACAAAGAAGAGGCAAGTGCAAATGATAAAATATGCCATTTTCACTATATGAAACTGAAAAGCTTCTCTACAGATAAAATTAATGCACCAGGACAAGAAAAAAAAGCAGTTAAATTGGGAAAAATCTTTGTATCAAACTTTGCTGATAAAGGTTTGGTATCTAAGATATATGAGTAATTTACGTGTGTGTGTGTGTGTGTGTGTGTGTGTGTGTGTGTGTGTGTGTGTGTGTGTGTGAGAGAGAGAGAGAGAGAGAGAGAGGAAGAGACAGACCAACAGAGACAGAGACAGAGACAGAGATAGAAACAGAGACAGAGACAGAGAGTTTATGACTAATAACCATTCTCCAACCCAAAAGTGGTTAAAAAAAAGATATCAATAAACAATTCTCAAAAGAATTGCAATTCACAGTTACATGAAAGAATATTTCAAATCACTAATAATAAGAGAAATGCAAATCAAAATTACCCTGAGGTAATTTGCAAATTGTCAAAGGTGACAAAAATAGTATTAGTTGGTACTGAAGAGGTTGTGCCATGATAAGCACACTAATATATTGTTGGCAGAGCAATTTTGAATTATGCAAATATAGTGACTAAAATGTCCATGCCCTTTGATCCAAGGACTATTACTGGGCTGATGCCCCAAGGAAGCCATTGATATGAAAAAAAAAGTCTTTATATAGACCAAAATATTTACAGCAGTACTTTTTATAATAGCAAAGAATTGGAAACAAAGCAGATGTCCATTGATTAGGCAAGGGATAAACACATTGAAGTACATTAATATAATGGAATATTATGGTGCTATAATAAATTATGTGTGTGATAAATAAGAAAAACTTGGAAAGATCTAGTAGAAAGATGAACTGATGCAAAATGAAGCAAGCAGAGCCAAGGAAACGTAACAATGTTGAAAAGAACTACACCAAAAAAATCAAAAGTGAAACATGACTAAAATGAAGAGATATGAAAAAACACTCCTAACCTCTCCTTCATGGAACCAGGAGGTGAAGGGAAGAATTCTTGGGATTTTGTGTCCTGGAAAACAGTGTAGGAGTTCCAATCCTTCACTCAAATGCTTCCCATGTTTGAAGTTTCAAAATCAAACTTTTTTTGTTCAAAATACCCCTTTTCTCAACAACTAAAAGAGAAGAGCAAGGCCTTGGCATTTGAACCCATTTTACACGTCATTTAAGTAACTTAGAACTTGTTTCATTCACTGTCAAAATTCACTAAAATTTACATAGGTGAAAATATTAGAAAGCTGATGAAAAGCTTTCAGTTAGGAATAATTCATGAACACAGGTAAAGAACACATATACACACATATATATATATATGTATGTGAATTTTCACCCACCAAATAGGTTTATTGTAGCCAGCACAGGAAGAACTTTTTTCCCTCTCTCTTTCAGAATGACTGGTGTCCCCTGAATCAAGTAGCCTAAAAGACAACTCCTCTATCAGTTACTCCAACTCTAAGACCTACTAGTAAAATACTAATATCCATTTGTTTGAAAGATACTCTTCAAGATTTGAGATATAATTAGGGAGAACTAGGATACTTCTTCAGCTTCTGGAAAAACTAGGCAATGTTCTTTCTAATGGAAGGTATTCCTTTATGGTATCAGAAGAAGAAAGGACATTGAGATATGCAGTTACTGGAGGAAAAGAAGTGTGATATAGTAGAAAGACCACTAGTTCTAGAGTCCAAAAATAACAATTTAAATCTTACCTTTGACTAGTCAAGTAATTCAACTTCTCTGGTACTAGTCTATGAAAATGAAGGTTTTAGACTAAATGGCCTCCCTTTGAGTTCTAGATTAATGGAGAGGTGACCGGAACTGGGTGGCATAGTAAATAAAAGACTGTACCTGAAGTCAGGAAGACTCACTTTCCTGAGTTCAAACCCAGTCTTAGACACTTACTAGCTGTGTGGACCCTGGGCAAGTCACTTAAGCCTGCTTGTCTCCTTTTTCTTATCTGTAAAATGAGCTGGAAAAGGAAAACCACTGCAGTATCTTCCAAGAAAACCTCAAACTGGGTCATAAAGAGTCAGATACGTCTAAGCAACAACAGTGACTGGAACTTTTTTGAAAATGGAGAGCAGCAAATCTTTTTCTCCTTATATAAGCTTTTATAATCCCAGAGGTCGGTAGGAAGCATCAAAGGCAAGTAGTTTCAGTGAGATAGAGTCTCTAGTCTGGCCTCATATAACAAGAGCTGTAATGAAGGGATGCCAGCCACTGTAAACTCTAGGGACTTTCATCCCTACTTGATACTTACAGTACAAGACCCCATGTAATGGTAGAAAAGTGTCAAAACAAAGGTTTGAGAATTGACCTACAGGAAGGGCTGCTAAAGAAAACAATGCCTGAAGCTTGCTGCAAGAGAAGCATGCCTGACCACATCTGCTGTAAGGAACAAGGGGGAAATCTGCCAGTTTGTGACTAGAAGAGATCTATTCCTTATCAACTGTTTAGAAGCAGTTGCTGCATTGTAGGGTTTCTGTAAATTATCTGAGAGTTTTATTGTGAGTTTTATCTTGTTTTCTTTGATATTTCAATGAAATTAAAGTTTGTGACTTAAATAATTGCTAGCAGGTAGAGGGTTTCAGTACTCTAGTAGATACCAGGCAGAGACTGTCCCAAGTTTCCAGTATAGGAGACATATCCCAAGAGAGTGAAAAAATGTATCAGTGACTGTGACCTGGACCCTTCTTGCCATGAGAGACCCTGACCCTTTGTCACAAAGGTTACATGAGCAAGAAAAAGAATAAAACTTTTCACAAAGAAATTCTCTTTAATTGCTTTGAATAAATTATGAGATGTACACAAACCCAAAACATACTCCTCAACAATTGCATAGGGAAATTCATCCATCCTAGCAAGTTTTGTAGTTGCTATCTAAAATCTTACACATTTTGGGATGATTACAGAGTAAATTTGTTACATGGGAAATTTAAAATATTATATACCCTTCATCAAAGTCACATGAATTGATTTTCACTTTCAGTTACTGCCATATGTTGAATATTTTCATTTAAAAAGAAAATGTGGCTCCCATCTAAGATGTGAAGTTTGGGCAATTTTACCAAAAATAGTATAAATATGTTTGAGAAGTATTTATCTTTGAGGAAAAAGGGAGACTTTGCTGTCAGACCTCTGAATGTTTGACATGTGTATGTATGTGAATTCACAAAAAGTTTACATTTTCAAGAAAGAATAGCTCTGCATTAAGGCAGTCAAGCATTCAAGGCTATTCAAAGATGACCAAAGGGATTAATCTCCCTTTTAATTAATAAAAGACTGTTGAAATTCAAAAACAGCATGGTTTAGACAACAAATTACAGACTAGATGGTATTTTTTTGCTTGTTCGCAATTGTTGTTTGCTATAATTTGCTACTCTATAAAAATTGAGTGCGTACACATTTGGAAAAGGAACAGAGATCTATGGACTTTCCTAATAACAATTTTGTTGTTGTTGTTGTTTGAGCATTCCAGTCATGTCTGACTCTGTTTCCCCATTTGGGGTTTTCCTGGTAAAGGTTCTAGAGGGGTTTGCATTTCCTTCTCCAAATCAGTTTACAGATGAAGAAACTGAGGCAAACACAGTTAAGTGACTTGCCCAAGATTACACAGCTAGTAAGTTTCTGAGGCCAGATTTTAACTAAGGAAGAGAAGTTCTTGATTCCAAGTCAAGCACTTTATCCATTCTATCACCTAGATACTCCATTACAGGCCTCTAGATAATGTTTTAATAATTACTATTCTGCTTTTAAATTTTAGGTCAATTTCACCTACAATTTCACTCTACTACATCGTCTATGACTGTACATTGGAATGGATAAAAATAATTTTTTTATTTACTTTTTTAAACTTTTTGAAATGTTTTATTGATGCCCTTTTACATTATTCATATCCTAATATGCCTGAATCTTCTCTTGTACAAGTTACAAAAGGTTTTTTTTTTAAGTTAAGCAAAACCAACCTCAAATATGACCTCATCTGAACAGTGAATGTAACATTCTGTTTCCCTACTATGCCAACTGTCTATCAAAAGGAAATGAGTCTTACATTTGTTCAATAGTCCCAAAGTTGATCATTGTAATCATTCTGAATTCAGCTATCTTTTAATATTGTTTGCATTTGCATCGTTGTAGTCACGGTGTTTCTGCTGTCTTTACCACACACATTTTTAAAGCATGATTCAGAGACCTGTTTGGAACAGAGTTAAGAAGAAAGCACCATTTGATATGTAATAATAAGCTATCATGCTTTTCATAGCTTTAAGTTATGAGATGCTTTTTGAACAAAAAAAATCTAAATATTTGCAAGATACTTGAAAGATACCTGGTTTTGTTGACTTCTTTTAGTAGTCAACCAACTTATAATTCAATGTGTCCAATTTATTTTATATTTTATATTTATATTATAATGCTATGGGAAAAGTCTGACATGCCTTTTAAGGAATATTTTTCTTCAAAACCAAATACATTGAGTGTTTATGTATATCAGGTACCTTAAGTGAAATATATCTTAATACATATGAGAGAAGTGGAATAGATGAAGCAAGAGGTGTCCCAAAGCAATGGAAAGAGAACTGAACTAGGACACAGAAAAGATAGGTTTGAAGTTTGGCCTTGACTCTTAGACAAATCACTGAACCCTTCAATGCCTGTTCCTTCATCTGTAAAAAGGGGCCAATAAAACTTGAACTACCTGCTTCATAGGGTCATTTTGAGAACCAAATTGAAATAATACATACAAAGCATTGTGTTAGTTATTTTACATAACTAGTCCCCAAATAGGAAGTGTCGGGTTTTGATGTTGACAGGCAATAAACCAAGCTGCTGTACTTTTGTACATTCAGCTTAGAGAATTCTCTACTTACAGAAGCAACTGCTATTTCAAAAAAGAAAAAAATGGGAGATGGGAAATTAGAAAGGAAAGGCAGAATGTGGTTCAGGGATATGTGATGGGGAATATTTCAAGTAAATATGTTATGTCACAAATATGCCAACACTACTCATTTTGAAAAAGTGAAGAACACGCTCGTTCTCGTACCAAGAAAAGGTACAAATTGCCTCAGCTTCTCGGTTTCTTTTAGTGGATCTGATTTTCTTGCATATTTTATTCCTAAACCTGAAATTAACTTTCATCTCCTCCATGTTGCTCTGTGAGTGTATTCATGCTAGTTAACTTTTTTCCCTCCACTTATTAACTTAATAACATGAAACAATACATGTTGAAATAACTACAGAAATCAAAACTCACATTCTTTCCTTGTCACTCTTCATTTTCTCACTTTTCTTATCTCTTCCCTGCCCCTAATTCACTTCTATTTTCCTTTCAACAGCAGTTTCTCTATAGTTATAAAGAGATTGTTTATTTTGTGCTTGAATTCATTTGCATTTATTAATCCTCTTTCTTTAAATAAAACAAACACATTTAGAAAGAAAGACAACTCCAAGACAGATACTCAAAGAAGGAAGTGATTAAAGCCACAGACTGGGAATTAGGAAAAGTCTTGCATGACATAATCAGTAGAAAGTTACTCTCTTTCTGTGTCATATATGTCCATCTGTGAAATGACTGGTTGTACTTGTTATAAGTATTTGTGAGAAATATTCTAATGATAAGTTAAAGCTTCTAAAGTTCTCTGAGATTGTTGAGGGGAACTTTTCATCCTTCGACCCAGTAGAAAGTGAAAAAATTTTATGGGAATTGCCCTTTGGCTTTCAAAGCTACAACAAAAGATGGAGAAGTGTTAGATCAGGCCAATATATATGCTGAGGTTGGGGGCTGTTTTGTTTAGTTCAGATCTGTAATTTCTTTGATATCGTGAACTCCTTGTGAAGAATATGTATTTATCAATGTAGATCAGTACCTGCTGTATGACTTGGAGAGCTGTCTTAGACATTAAAAGGTTGAGTGCCTTGCCTGTGGACACATTTTGGTCAGAAGAAGACTTGCTGTCCCTCCTCTATTCCAGAGGTTCTCACAGTGTGATCCAGGGTTTCCTAAGGGGTTCCTCAAATCCTTTTAAGGGATCCATGAACTCAAAACTAATACTGACATTTTAATTTGCTGAAGTTGTTGCTGTTTAGTCATTTCAATCGTGTCAAACTCTTTGTGACCCCATTTTGACATTTTCTTGACAAAGATAATAGAGTGGTTTGCCATTTCCTTCTCCAGTTCATTTTACAGATGAGGAAACTGAGGCAAGCAGGGTTAAGTGACTTGTCTAGGGTCACACAGCTAGTAAGTGTCTAAGGCCAGATTTGAACTCAGAAAGATGAGTCTTCCTAACTTCATGCCTGGCATTCTATTCAATGCACCACCTAACTGCCCCAGACATCTTAATACTATCCTATTGATTAAACCATACTTCTGTTGTTGTCCAGTCATATCAGTCCTGTTCAATTCTTTGTGACCCCATTTGGAGTTATCTTGGCAAAGATACTGGAGTGATTTCCTTTTTCCTTCTCCAGCTCATTTTACAGATGAGAAACTGAGGCTGACTTGCCTAGGATCTGAGGCCAAACTTGAAATCATGAAAAGGAATATTTCTATTCCAACCCAGTGCTCTATCCACCGGGCCATCAACATTTCAACTTC
The DNA here is from genome assembly GCA_028658325.1 of Potorous gilbertii. Taxonomy (NCBI): domain Eukaryota; kingdom Metazoa; phylum Chordata; class Mammalia; order Diprotodontia; family Potoroidae; genus Potorous; species Potorous gilbertii. The sequence continues at coordinate 25,877,364 of CM053773.1, read as the reverse complement.
TAATATGGTAAATGTCCAATGGATACAACCCACCTAAAGCCCTTTGGAGTTCTCATAAAGTGTAAACACCACAGCTCTGTATCCTCCTGCCTCACATAACGTTATGTGAAGAAAAATAAATGAAAGACAAACATGAGGTACATCTGCTCTTCACCAGTTTAGACAGGCTAGTATGTCCTGCTGTGAACATTACTATTCATCTTGCTTCAGTGTATAAATTAAACAAAGCCTGACAAGTCGATTTCTTCTTTAAGAAATTCATTGCCCTCTTCTGACACATTAAGCATTTAGCTGACCTATTTGAGGCAGCAGTAGCACAGGATCTTATACATATTATTAACACATAAGAAATGAGGACAAGAGTTAGCCCAGGTGACTTGTCAATTCCAGATGCCATACTGTTTTCTGGACTACATTTCATATTAGGCCAACATAACAAAGGAAAAACAGCTACTGTGTTATAATAGCTGGAAAGAATGAGTGTCTGATTTGCCCTGTTGTAAGATCTGTTCCTAGATTTATTTTCCTATATCTAAAAATGTGTTCAATGTATATTATAACTTTAACACTGGACTTTCCATATTTCGTCATTTCCTTTTATTCATGTTTGTTCAGTGAATTATTTCATGAGCCTGGTCCTTGCCAGTACCACTAATTCTCTCAGTTGCTTAGTACCAACAAACGACTCCTTCCTCAAATAAATGATTACAAAGAAATTGATGGAGAGAGGAGGGAGACTTGTTCTTTAACCTTGAAAACAGTTTTACCAAAATCTTAATTTTACATTTCCCTCCTCACATCTGAGTAGAGTGGGAATAAAAGTTTTGGGGCAGAATGTAGCCTATCTACATTGTTAGATCTAGTCGCTGTATTGGGTGTTTTGGATTGTTTTCTTTGTTGCTAAGGGTATTTCCATCTGGGAGGACTTTCTATTTTTTTTTAAATCATTGAGATGTAATAACAAAGAGTATAAATTAAGTATTTTTTAAAATATTATGCTTAAAGTGCTTGTTTCTGTGGTTGTGTTAATCAGGTTTAGAGAGTCTGAGGAACAGAAGAAGTTTCTCATCGCAACCATATAACTACAAGGTTTATTGATCATATATAGACTGATATTATGTATATATTTATTCATAAAATGAAGGTACAAGAGGCATGAGTATATTCTCTACTTTATTGTCATCCTCAAGTCCCCACTTTGATCTGGTACAAGGAAATGAACCTGTGCATTTAGGGAGTTAAATCCCAAGAAACAAGATTGCTCCAAGTCATCAACTGGTTCTGGATGGCCTGTAAATGTTAAGGTTGTGAGATTTTATACAGAGATATACAAAGGAAATTGGACTCTTTATGTATAAATTTTATGATAAGCAGGTAAATTTAAATACAATGGTTAGCAGAACTGGAACTGCTCTCATAGATGGTAACTCTATCTGTCTATCTGCATACATCTCTCCTCATATGGGATCCATTGCTAATCCACCTTATACAGTGTCAACTGCAATTTCTCTTTGTCATTGGAAATGGAATAAGGAACAAAAGTGTCTAAATATTGTTTTTCACTTCTGAAAACTTGTGCCAAAAGTACATGAGGTGGTATGGTATAGTGAGAAAGCTACCCTGGAAGACAAAGACCATCAACTAACTAACGAGTCCAAACCTTGCCTAAAAGGAATTCCTACTGTACCATACCCCAAGAATTTTCATCTAGCCTCTGATGGAAGACCTCTAAGAAGAGGAATCCACCACTCCCCCAAGAAGTCCATTCCATTTTTAGGTAGTTCTTGTTGTTAGGAAGTTTTTCTTAACATCAAGCAACAAGTCAATAAGTATTTATTAAGTACCTACTATACCAGGCCCCGTGTTAAGTGCTGGTGATACAAAGAAAGGAAAAAGCAATCCCAGCCCTCAAGAAGCTTACTGACAATGTACAAACAACTATTTATAAACAAGATATATAAAGGATAAATCAGAGATAATCTCAGAGGGAAAACACTAATATTAAGGGGGATCAGGAAAGACTACTTGTAGAAGAGGTGATTTTATCTGAAACTTGAAGGAAACTAGGGAAGTGAGGAGATGAGGATGAGATGAAAGATGGGAGGATAACTAGTGGAAATAACTGGAGTTTGGAGGTGGAGTGTGTTGTGCAAGCAATAGCGAAGCTAGTGTCTCCGAATCTCAAGGTATATGGTGGGGGGCAAAGTGCAAGAAGGGGCTGAAAAAGTAGAAAGGGATCAAGTTATAAAGTGCTTTAAAACCAAACCATGAACTATATATTTGATTATATTATATATTACATATATAAATATTATATATTTGGTCCTGGATAATCAGAAAGTCAGTGGAATTTATTGAAGGCTCCACTTGCCAGTCTTCATCATCCATCTTTATCTACCTTATTGCATCTTAGTTTCTCCTTTTCCCATCCTGTTCTTTTGAAAAGCATATCCAACCAGATCAATGGACCATTCATGGGTTTCATTCCATCAAACCCTAATTATACCTATAAGGTCAAATTTCATTCCTTGTGATGTGACTTCTAGTTTATTACCTAAATTTTGGGCACTTATATGCATAGATATTTGAGGTCATAGCTTTTACTCTTGGCTCTTCACTGGACTTTGTTTCCTTTGAACTTTTGAATACCTAACCTGCTATTTTTCTTCCTTCTTTTTCATCATTTTCTATATGATATAACTTGAGATTTATACATAAATAGTCTTCTCTTCCTTTTTCCAACCTTCCAACTTTGGCATCAATAACAACTGTTCTTCCTCTGATACATACTAACCATGTAACTTTAATCTTCCAATTCTCTAAGCAATATTTTAAGACTAGAAGTAGATGCCAATTTGCACTAGTAAAGAGAATTTCCTCATTGAGAGTTCTCCATATCAAAGAAGTCAAAGATCCTGCCCCCCCAAAAAAGGAAGCAATAAACTCAATCAATTATAAACACCATCTTATTTGTTTTTACCTGGATGGAGAAATATTTAATAATTGCCTTAGATGCTGAAGGAAAGATATCTTTAGTACAAAGTGTTCACTTACAACATGCAAAAATGTGCTAGCTGAAACATGAGGATTTGTAACCAATACATGAAAGATCCAATGTCAATAATCAATATGGACCTAATGCATAGGCTTGTCAGGACATAAGAATGATCATAAGACATGTTTCTCCTCCAATCTATCTGTTTGCTTGATCCTTCTCAGTCTCTTTCTGGGTCATCATTTATGTATAAACCCTAACCATGGATATCCCAAAAGATTTTGACCTGAGTCCTCTTCTTTTCTATCTATACTCTCTTTCTTGGTGATCTCACCATTTTACATAGGTTTATCATCACTATTCAGATGTTTCACAAATCTATATAAAGAAAGGGAGGTAAGGGGGGAGGGGAAGGAATAGAAGGAAGGAAGGAGGGAAGGAAGGAAGAAAAAGAAAAAGAAAGAAAGAGAAAAATGGAGGAGAGAAGAAAGAGGGGAAAAGAAATAGGGGAAGAGAAAAGAAAGAAAGGGGAAGGAAGAGTAAAAGAGAGAAGAGAGAAAGGACAAGGGAAGAAGGAAAGGGGAGGGAGAGGAAGGAAGGAAAGGGACTGGGGTCAAAGGGAAAAGAAGGGAAGAAAGGGGAAGAGAAGTGAAAGAACGTGAGAGGAAATGGAGGCAAGAAGATAAAGGACACAAAGTCCAAGGAAATAGAACTTTAGGTAAACCTGTAAGGAAACACAGAACAAAAGTATTTATTTCTTTTTCTAAGTTAAATGCTAAGGGTTTTCTGGGAAATCTTACGCCTTACTTTGATTATTTGTTTTTGTTGAAATTTACTGAGTTTAAAATTTTTAAATTTTAAAAAAGCAGATATGGGAGAGATCATTTGGGAGAATCAGGAAAGGCTCAGTGAAGGAAATGACATTTGAAGTAGGGTGCTGCCATACACACATCTTTTTATACAAATCTACTATCCACTTTATTGTATCTATGTGCAGTTTCCATTTGAGCTGTCTTGGGAAGATTCTGAAGGTCACATATCAGGATAAGATACCAGACACTGAGGTCCTCACTCAGACTTTATTTCAGACAGTGCAACTCTGATGGGCTAGCCGCATTGTTCAAATGCAAAACATATGCTTGCCAAAAAGACTATCTTATGGAGAACTCACACAGGGCAAACAATCACAAGGTGGTCAGAAGAAGCAATATAAGGACACTCTCAAGGTCTCTCTTAAGAACTTTGGAATTGATTGTCTAACACAGGAGACATTGACAGAGGACAGCTTAACATGGCATGCTCTATGAGCAAAGTAGAATTGAAACAGCTCAAAGGAAACACAGGATGTGCAGATTTAAAGTATCCAACCCAAATGTTCACATGGAATATTTGTGCCTGATCAGTGGTAGAACATTCCAAGCTTGTATTGGTCTGATCAGCCACAGTCATACCCATTGAAACTTGACTTTATCATAGTGATGTCATTTTGGTCCTCTTGGAGAATGAAAGGCAACAACCAACCAACCAATCAACCAGGTACAGAAATTTGTGGACTTTTAATGAGTCAGGGGGGAAAAGTTGAAACTCTAGATTTTTATTTCCTGCTTTTACCTACAACCTTATCAATAATCCTGACTTTATTTTTTCACTTATAAAAGCTTATAAATTTCAGTCCCAAGATGCAAACAAGTAAAATGATCAGCAGATCTATACAAACAGACCTCCTCTCTATGGCAACAGTCTAGCTCAAATTTCCCTTTCTCAATGAAGCATTTCTCTATTCTTATCATATGTGCCAAATAAATCTGTCTGGATCTCTCCATGGTCCTTATCACATTCTACCTTATATTATCCTTACTTGAATATAGCTTTTCACAGGTAGCCCAGTATTGTAGATCAGAGCCCTAGACTTGGTGCGAGAAAGATCTTGCCTCTGACACCTGCCAGCTGGGTAGTGACAAACAAGTTGCTCAAATTCTAGGAGGTTCAATAGTGCTTAGTCCTGAGCTCAGCTGTGAAGATCAAATTCAGGAATGTGGATAAAGTACATTTTTAAGTTTAAAGCAGTAAATATTCATTATTCTTAATCCTTCTATCCATGCTATTAAATTATCTACTCTCTAAAGCAGCAATTCTATGATTTCTCATTTTGGAAAAAGTACCTAGCAGGGTGTTTTGGATGTAGATAGTAAATACTTCCTCAATGTTTATTGAATTGCACGAAAGTAACTTGTGATGTTTCTCCTTAGGAATGAGGTTAGCTTTATTTGAGCACGTCTAAGGACCTATTATTTAAAATTCCCCTATGTGTGTGGCCTCCAAACCCCCCCCCCCCCAAAATCACTTTCTAGCATGTTAAAATTCATTATTTCTCCTTCCATGTTATAAGGGAATAGGAAATAAGCATTCATTAAGCGCTTGCTAGGTGTCAGACACTGTGTTACATTTTACAAATATTGCCTCATTTGAGTCTAACAATACCCCTGTGAGATAGATTCCATTTATATTCCCACTTCTCAGGTGAGGAAACTAAAGCAGAACCAGTAAGTGACTGGTTCAGGGTCACACAACAAGTAAGTATCCAAGGCTAGTTTTGAACTCAGACCTTCCTGACTCCAGACCCAGGGTTCTATTCCAATGTTATCTGGTTTCTAACTGGCATCCTTGGCAGTTTAGCTTTTAAATTTCTTATTTTTTTCATAGATGCATCAATCATATTCAGAAATAAAGCCAGGGTTAGATACATCAGACACTCTAGGCTCCCTGTCCCTTCACCAAGGTACAGGGAAATCAAAGTTCAGGTGTTTCCTCTTCTTTCACACCACTGTGCCTCCCACCCAGGACTGAACTAGAAGGGGTTACAGGAATGTGAATGATAGTCATGTTTAACCTGTCTCGCTGAGGACAAGCCAGATACCGAGGGAAGAGGATAAGGAATATGGGACTGCTTCACTTCTAAGTGTCAGATTCTTTGAATATCTATTATTGTGTTTATTCAGGACTCAGCCCCACTGCAGTTGCCCATACTCTGGTAGAGACCTGAGTGTTCAAGCACCATTTGCCTCTTGTGAAGTATTGCAACAACCTCCTAAATGGACTCCCAAATTCCTACAGCTGCAAAAAATAATTTTCCTGAAGCATATCTGACCATATCATTTCTCTTCTCAAGAACTTCCAATGGTTTCCTCCATTGATTCTGGAAGAAAATAGATACTTGGAATTTAAAACTCCTTACTACCTTGGCTCCAGCTTACTTTTCCAGATTTATTTTACATTAATTACTCTTCATTACACACCACACTTCAAACAAACTAGCCTACTTGCTGATCTCTGAATGTAACATTTTATCTCTTACCTCTGTGCCTTTTTATAGGCTACCCCAACGGCTTGAAATGCTCACTTCTACTTCCAGACTTCTGAGATCCCTTCAAGATTATGATCACATGCTAAATCTATAGGATTTAGATAGAGGAAACCTCTCTAGATCCCCTTAGCTGTTCCTGCTGTCACCTCATAAACTGATCATGTAGATACTTACGTCTTCATATGTTGCATCCCACCCCGCCACCATCCCCCTCAGTAGAGTGATAGCATTTTGACAAAGTAGATAGGAACTGTTTTTCATTTCATCTTTGTATACCCAGAGCCTTACACATAATAGTTTTTAAATAAATGCTTCTTGGATTGGATCTGATTGAAAGATTCCCAGTAATTCAGAGGAGCAAATCCTTCTTAATCTTACCTTCCCTCCCCACTCTCCAGTGCCCCAAGGCCTCCATTTCTTTCCCCTGTCCTCTCCTCCACCACTTTCTGGTATTTGTCCCAGGCATGAAAATCCCTAGAGGTGATCCCTAGAGGTTCTGTTCAATAGAAGTAATTCAGTCAATAAATGTTTTCGAAAGGAAATAATTATTGTAAAACTTTGCATAGGCATATCACCTGAGATAGTTTCCCAGTGTATACTTATATCTTAGAATACTACAAATTATATGAACACACATAGATACACACACACACACACACACACACACACACACACACACACACACACACCGAAATTCTGTTCACTGCAGTTGCATCCCGGAGGTTCAAGTTCGATTATCAAAGAGAAGTGTTTATTAGGAAGTGCTTTGATCAACATGGAAATGTCATAACATCCTTCCCCACATTTTATACAAATCGCATAAACTGTAAAACATCATTTATAAAGTTAGGCAGTTTAAAGATTTCTTTAAGCTCTACTGAAGAAGTTCTTAACCTTTTTTGTGTGTCATGGGCTGCTTTTGGAAGTCAGTCTGGTAACCCCTAGGAACCCCCTTCACAGAAGAATATTTTAAATGCATAAGGTACATAAGATTAAAATACAAACCAATTTTATTGAAATATATGATAAAGACTTTTTTTAAAAAATACACAGACCTTAGATTAAAAGCCCTTGACAAAAGTTCAATTTTTAAATTAAAACTAGAACGGATGCTTTTTTTTAATCTCTCTTATTCCATATAGCTTCTTTTCAAAGGGTTAACACAGAGATAAGATTCCTCCTAGACAGGTCAAATTACCTGCATGTATGAATAAAAACAAAATATGGAAATATCTTTGGCATGGCTTCATATGTATAATCAATATCACTTTGCTTGTCTTCTCAAGGGATGAGGAAGGGGAAAGAGGGAGAGAATTTGGAACTCAACTTTATTTTAATGAATACTAAAAATTTTTTAATGTAACTAGAAAATATTTGATGAAATAAATGAAAATATATTTTTAAAAGAGTAAAAGCAAATAAAACTTTGTGACACCTGAAGTCATTTGCCTTCTACACCAGCTAATGGAACTGTAGTAATGGAATAGTTCTCATCCCTGTAATTGACCTACCCTTATGTTATGACCAAGAGAGATATCTATCTAACCACCTGCCTATGATTATCCTGAGAATTACAATATTTAGTTCGTCATTCTTTATTATTCTGGTTTCATCTCTCCCAGAGAGGGAAGGAGCCTCAACGAAGGCTAATGTCATCCACATTCCTCATTGAGTTTTGACAATTACATCACCATATGCTACAGTCAAGTATAAATATGTGATTTAGCATCATTTGTGCTAGGTATGGGTTCACATCCCAGCTTTCTTACTTTACTATTTACATGATTTTTGCTTGCCTAATTCCTCTACATCTCAGTTTGCTCCATCTGTAAAAGGATTGGGTTGCATCAAATGATCTCACAGAGGACTTTCAGCTGTACACCCTATGACCAAACTGTATAAAATAAAAAATAATTAGGACAGGCAGCTTTTTATAGTGGAAAGAGAGCTGAACTTGAAATCAGAAAGTTAAAAAAATAGGCTAGCAAAAAAGAAAATGAGAAAGAAAAAAAAAGAAAGATGAGTTGTGTCTATCATATAACTGCTGTGCTTTGGGAGAAGAGAAAAATCAGTGGTGTCTGGATCCCAGATGCCTTGTACCATGTAATCAAATATGGTAGATTTTGCCTTATAGATTCATTTACTTGGTATAAATTTTTCTCAAGGTCAAATTCCTTTCTTGTGTTTGACTGTATGTAAGCCACCATGTTAGTGGTTGGAGTTTGTTACCTTCTCTGGAGAAAGGTGTTGCCTGAGCAGCATAGTCATTTAGTAGACTGCTGTACATAACTAAAGGCACTGTCTATTTAACCTAGAGAAAAGAAAGCCCAGGGAAGAATGTGATAGCTGTCTTCAAGGATTTAAAACACTGTCATGTGGAGGAGGAATTAGACTTGTTCTCTTTGGTACCAAAGGACAGAATCAAAAGTAATGTGTGGATATTGCAAAGTGGCTGTTTTAGGCATGATGGCAGAAAGAATTTACTAACAGTCCAAAAATGGAATGGGTTTGTCAGGAAGTGGGGAATTCCTACTCACTGGAGATCTCCAACCAGAGGCTGAATGACCACTTGTTGGAGAATAGGGATTCCTTTCATATATTGGTGGTACCATGTGACCACTGAGGTCCTGTCCTTTTCTCAAATTATGTGATTTCATAATGTTTAATTATCTAAGAGCTAAGCCCTTAAGAACTTCCCACTGAAAGGTACACAACTCCCTCTAGACAAGAAGGCAATTGACTCTTCAATTAGGTTTTATTTCTCATCCCTATAGGTGTCCTACCCTTATGTTATAACCAAGAAAGATATCTATCGAACCATCTGCCCATGATCAGCACCACATAGAATGGCCTGGGAATTACAATATTTAGTTAGTCATGCTTTATTATTCTGGTTTCATCTCTCAGAGAAAGAATGAGTCCCAACCAAGACTCATACCATCCACATGCCCCATTGAGCTTTGACAATCACATCATCATATGCTATGATTAAGTATAAATGTGTGGTTTAGCATCATTGGTGCTTAATTTTATCTCCTTCTTAGAAAGGGATTAAAATTTATCTTCTGTATCTTAGATTTTACCTTTAAAGAAGAGAGAGAAGAGGGGTGGGGAGAGAGAAGGAGAATCCCTGTCTTTTAGAAATTTTTGTTCTGCTGTTATGTAGATCCACATATTAGAAATGAATAAACTAAACATAAAAATAATTTTTACTTACAATTTTCTCATTCATTCTGACTTTACCTTCTCATCCCTCCACAAATTCACAAGCACCAAACGCGTATTCCCCAACAGCTTTTTTTTAACAGACCTTACAAAGACCCTATACTTAATTTCTTACCACCTTAAGGGAAAAAAGAGAAGTGAACCAGAAATCAGGACTGCAGGGCAAGATTTCTCCCTGTAAATGGGAAGTCTTGAGGATCTCTTAAGAGAAAGAGGAGGGCACATGGAGTAGCAACACTGCACTGGCAACAACATCTGCCATCCCCTTCTTTATGGTATCCCTTGGAAGGCCAAAGTCTAAGACACACTGTAAGACACCAACTCTAACAGACAAGTTTATAACTTTATGTGAGTGTATGTATATGTTTGTATGTGAGAGTGAATGTGTATGTATGTGTGTGTATGTGTGTGTGTGTTATTTTGAGCTTTGAGCTCTAGCCCTGGTAGCTTGGAGAGCTGAGAAAAAAAACCCTGCCTTCCTCCTGCTCAGTGTGATGGTGCCCATTTTTAATTTTATTTTATTCTGTCAAAGGTTACATTTGATGATTCAGATCCTATTTCTTATAAACACTTGTAGTTGACCCTGTACTTATATTTCTTGCCATCCCTTTGTTCATAGCATGAGGGGGAGAAACAGCTCTGGGAGCCACAGAGGACAGAGTGACCTTTCCTAGAATAGGCCTGGAATCCCAATCCCTCTGTAGCTCATTTTTGCTCTCTAATGGGGCACATCATTATGATACATTTCATAAGTCCACACTGCCAAGGGCAGAATTGCTATGAACTTACATAATTTTTTTTAATCTACCTGATAGACACAGCCCAATAGTGACCAAAGGTTATGCATTTTTATATTTAATGAGACCTGTGTCTTTGAAGGAAAAGTTACAATAGCACTTAGAATTTCTGATAACTGGATAGCCATAACGAGGGGTGTTCATTTCATAACTGTGATTTTTAAAACATCTTTTCTGTCCTTCCCTCCTTAGGGAAGTGGAATTGTTACCGACTACTAAGAGGTTCTTGTTCCAACTCATATATTTCATTACTACAACAACCTGCTTAAGTTGGATGTGCCCCAGATTCATACCCCAGGAGTTCCTATAAGGAATGACAGTGGTTTTTACAGTCATCCACACAGAAAACATCTGTTTTTTAAAATGCTGCATGTAGCTCTGCTGTGTGTGTATTTAATGACTATAACTAGGCTGTGATTATTTTCTCTTAAAAAAAAAGAAGCATGATTAGAACGTAGCCTCGAGGACATCTTGATAGCAGCTCATCAGATAGCTTTGCAATTAAGAACCTTCTGAGTTTTATTCCTATAAAGAGATCAGGGTCTGATCCTTTAAGAAAATGAGACCAAAAAGTAAGACATAAAAAGATCAGCTGTTGTACAACGAGAAGGGTACAGGAATTCAGTTCATCCCGGGGCCTCTTGCAGTAAATGCTACCAGGATGCCCCTCATAGTGGGGAAGGAACCCTGAACCCTTAAAGTATTTGCCAATAAAGCCGATTCTACCAAACTGGAAATGTTTCAAATATGGATGTGTGATGACAATATAAAATTATAGAACTGCAAGATGACATGGGAAGGACTTGTAGAATTCCCTTTGTTTATCCTCCTGCCTGAAAACAAGATGTGTCATTCAGAAAAGCATCTCTCAGTTTGCTTCATTCAGAGAACATCTCCAAGAGGCTCTCTTAAAAATCCATTCCCATTTGCTTCACAATCTGTTACATTTCAAGGAAATATATGATGACATTTTAAGTGTAGTAAGGAACCGGACAGTTCTGTGCCTATGTTAGTAAATGGACATATAAAGCTAAGAGAAAATCAAGCAATAAACAAGCTTTTACTAATTACCGTTCTTCATTCCCCTCCCTGCTGTGTTTCCAACTCAATGGTCTTTGACACCCCCCTTTCTAGCACTCTTTTGTTTATTGTTTCCTCCATTAGTACGTAAGCCCATTGGAGACAGGGTCTGTTTCTTACAGCATGCATTTATATCTGCAGCACTTAAGATGGGGCCTGGCATATAGTATAAATATAGTTGCCTGCCAGCCTACTATTTGCTAGAAATTGTGCTAAATACTAAAGATATAAACGTAAAAGTGAGATGGTCACTGCCCTAGGCATCTTATAGTCTATGAAGGGATATAATATGTACACAGGAAAGTAAATACAGAATTTGTGCCCCTAGCACACCTGACAATGGGTATGGGAGAGAACCTAAGAAATGAAAAAATTGGGAAAATCCTCTTAAAGAGGTACATAAGCAGAGTCTTGAAGAGAGTTAGTGGTTCCAAGAGGCAAAGAAGTAAAATGTATAGGATTGAGGGAAGAAACAAAAAAGACCTATAGAAGGGGAGCTAGAGCTCCATTTATATCATCAGAGAGAGCTTAAATAGGCTCTCCCTTCATTCTCTATTTTGACCCCCTTGATGAACACTCTTATATACTTTTGAATTTCTTGCCTCCTTTTCCTATCACTGATTAGTCCTTACTAAACCCCAACCCTGAATTACTACCACCATCTGCCTCCTTCACTCCTAATCATATGATGCTAAACAGAGATAGAGGAAATGGATAAACTATGCTGATTGGGTCCACTATGAACTTATGTTTATTTATAACCTCAACTGCAGCAGGGCAGCCCTTTTAGACCTTCATAATAAAGTCTTCCACTCACTACAGTAACTATTCAAAACCTTTTCATCCCTCCTCAAGCCTCTCCCAACAAGCCCTCCCCCTACCCTCTCAGATGAGAACTTCTCCAGCAGACTGCCTTTACTATCATCCTTCATCTCTAGTCTTCAAATTCTTTCTATTTATTGAATCCTTTCCTGCTGCTCTACAAAAATACCCATGTCTTCTCCATTCTTAAAAATCCCTCCCTTAAGTTGACCATCTCCACTAACATATAATGAATACAATACCTCTCTCCTCCTCTTGGCTAAATTTCTTGAGAAAGCCATTTAAATTAGGCTCCACCACTTTCTCCCCTCTTATTTTCTTTCCTGCAATCTGGCTTCCAGCCTTCCCATTTAATTGAAACTGTTCTCACAACAATTACCCCTGATCTCTTAATTGACAAATCTAGTGGCTTTCTCTCAATTCTCATCTTTCTTTGCCTTTGACATTGATGATTACTATCTGCCCTCTGGGTTTTGCTAACACTCTCCTAGTTTTTCCACGTGTCTGACTGTTCTTGCTCCTTCTTGTATTTCATTTGCTGTGTTTTCATCCGAGTTATAGTCCTATCTCATCAACGTCTTTTGGACATCTCAAACTGGATGCCTCATAAGCATATCAAAATCAATATGAACATGAGAGAGGAGAGAGAAAGCGGAAGAGACAGAAGAAGGAGTTGCTGTGACCAACTATTTTTTAAATTGCCTGGTGGTCGACCATGTGGTAATGAGCCTCTCTGAACTTAGCTAGGCTACTCTTTGGGTTATAGATATCCAGTCTACCACTGGGGTCCTATTCAAAGACTTTCCAACTTAGTGGGACCTCCAATAATTTACCCCATAACTTATCCTGTAAATTATCCTATAACTTATCCATTGGCCTAGGCTTCCAGAGACCAGAGTCTACAAGGCAACAATAGTACATGTTATGGTGCTACAATTCTCTATGTTAATAATTATTTGCACATATTTTTATTTGTCATGTTATTTATGCTTTTTGCTTTTTTATCACTTTCATTTCAGAGTACATCCTTCTTCTTTCTCTACCCAGAAAATCAGTCCTTGAGACAAAAAAATAAATAAAAAAAAGAAAAAAGCTAGTTTAGCAAAATTAAAGAAAATATCAACTGAGTCTAATATTATGTGCAATATTCCATACCCACAGTCGCCCATCTCTGCAAAGAATGGAGGGAAGTCTCCTTTCTCAACTCAGATTCTAGGACAAGCTTAATCATCATAATTACTCAGCTTTTATTCTCAGATCCTCTCTTGTACTTTTCCATTTATGTTAGTATAGCCATTGTGTAAATTGGTTTCATGATTCTGATTGCTTCCTTTTAGAGCTGTTCATATAAGTTTTCCCAAGTTTCTCTTAGCACCGTTTCAACTCTATCCCAGAAGGGAAACACTCAGTCTGGCAAAGGGGAACATATGCTGGATTTGGAGTCAGATTTCCTAGATTTATCTCCTGGCTCTGTCACTTAATTGGTAAGTCAATGCCTCTGGGCTTCAGTATCCTATATAAAATGCGGTGGTTGGACTAAATGACCTCCAAAATCTGTTTTGCTATGATCTTATATCAAATTTTCAACATGTTAATGAAATAGAAACCACATTTTAACGTATCTGAATATGACCTAGGAAGGCGAAGTGAGCCCTTCGTTCATATGGAAGTCTTTGGGGCTATATAACACTACCAAAATGGATAGAACTGGGACCTTGGATGGATAATAAGAGAAAGTTGAGATTACAGGGAATATTCATAAGGAAAAGGCGGAAGGTGAAAAGACAGGAAAAAAAGAAAAAGGGAAACAAGTGTGGACCCAGATAGACTTAAAATAATGGCATTCTGACTACTGAATGCAGAATTTGGTTACATTTTGTCTCAGGGCTCCCAGGTAGTTGTTCATACAGTTTGAAATGCCTCAAGTTCAGGCATTGCATATTTTACTACATTATCCAAATGTGATTTTTTTCTTCTTACTCAAGACTAACAATGAGCACACATATCTATAAAATATGTGGTGCATGAGATGAGCCATAGCTTTTTTTAAAATCTCATCTATGATTCTCAATAAATTTTTAGTAACTCCATTCTTTTGTCTATGGAAAGCAATAATTGTCTCAAGCACTGAGTTGGCAACCCTAACCAACCTGCTGACTGGTATCATTTCAGACTCCCACAGAGCAGGGTGGGACCAATAGAAAACATCAAAAGGACAGCTGCCCACCAGCCAACCAGGATCACTGGAGCATGCTGCCATTTGGCTGTCAGGCATCAACAGAAGACAAACAAATAACTACCCAAATGAAGTGAAATATGTTTGAACATGTTTAAACTGTGATATAAAACTTTTGAGATATAAGACTTGGAATAAAATGAACAAGAGAAGTACACTGCCAGATATCAGGGACCCTACCTCCATTTTTGACTGTAACAAGATTTTGCTTGTCTGTTTTTAACGATATCCAATTTTTTTTTTAATGTAAACGGATGATAACACTGTCTTTGATAAGAGAGGACAACTAGAATGACTATGGCCCTTTGCAAACAATGTAGCCTAGAAGTCTTGATGTCCCAAGCAGTACTGCTGGTCATCATTTGCAAAGATGCCACCAATCCAAAATTAATTGCCAGCTGCTCACAGAGTCTTTGCCATATAACACAGTCAATAAATCCTTAAAGACACTTGTTTTCTGTTTACTGCATTAGCATGGAATAGAAGCAGGAAACCATAAACGTTGGATAGGTCAATGATGAAGGAAGCTCAATCTGGTAACTTTGTCTAGACTAGAGAATAGATTTCTTTATTTTCACAAACATACAGTTGTCATAATAGTGTTGCTGGAGACAGAACTAATGCTCTTGCTACAGGACAACTGTGTTATGTCAGGTCTCTATTGTCTATAGTTATTTGGGGTCAGGGACAACTAGATTCCTAACTCTTTTACTTAGTCTCCCAGATTTGCTTATATCTGTAGGATCTGAGGATCAAAATCACATAGGGTCTAGAGTTACAATAGACCTTAGACACATGTTCTTACCCAGGATTTCATAAACTTATTTTTATAAAATATTTTGATAACTATATTCTAATATAATTGATTGCCCTTGTAATTCTATGTATTTTTATACATTTAAAAACATTACTTAGGCTGCCAAAGGAGTTTGTGATAAAAAAAAAAATGATTAAGAACCCATGCATAAAAGGTCACCTAGACCAATCACCTTTTTCCATGTAGAGTGACTTGGAATAGACTTGGAATCAGGAAGACCTGAGTTCAAATTCTGCATCATATACTTATTATATCATCCTGAACAAATCACTTGACCTCTCTCTGTTTCATCATCTGTAAAATAAGGATAAATAATATATAACCTCACAGGACAGTCGTGAGGATCAAATGAGAAGGGATTTTCAAACATTGAAGTGCTATATAAATGTGAGTCTTCTTACACTTTGCCCCACTGTACCCCTCCCCACATACTCTATTATCCAGTGGCACCCACCTTCTTGCTCTTCCTTCAACAAGACATTCAACTTCCCTGAATTTTCCCTGGCTGTTCCTCCACGCCTTCTCCATACATGGCTATTTGCGTGTTGTCTCCCATTAGAGTATGAGCTCCTTGACAGCCAGGACTTTTGACTTCCTTTGTATCTCTAGCATATAGCATGGTGCCTGGCACATGGCAGGAACTTAATAAATACTAGTTGACTAACTTGTCATTAACTATCATTAAAAATAATAATTAGGAACTTCCAGAGGCTGAGCCAAGATGGCAGAGTAGAGGAAGCACTCAGCTTAGCTCTCCCAACATTCCCCTCCAAACAACTTTAGAATAACTCCTCAAGTTCAATGTTGGAGTGATAGAGCCGACAACAATGAGAGAGTATTCCAGCCCAAGACAACTTAGGCAGTCTTAAGGAGAGAACTGTGATATGGAAGTAGAGCCCACATGGATGAAATACCAGAAGTGAGACTTGGTGGTGATGACAGACCCAGCTCAAAAGCAAGAGAAAGTAGGGGGATCTGGCAATAGGTTATTACAGGAGACCTCTGTGCTAGCACTGGGCACAGGATCACTGGTAGGCAACTCCATTTCCTAGGCCCACTTCCAGGTCACAGTTCAAGGGCAGAAGGCAATAATAACAATAGTTTATAGATGAAGAATCAGGGTCCTGAGAGCTTGACTTGCCCAAGCAGTTTGACTGGCATAGTAGATCCAGGACTCAAGCCCAGGTCTTCTTATTCTAAGTATTATACTCTTTATATTACATGATAGTTTATAAATTTGAGGTTTGTCTTTTTCTTAAAAGAAAGCAGAAAGCATGAAATTTTCTATTTGTTCATTAAATATCAGTCTTTTCCTGCAATTCTGATGCCTATGCCTTGAAATCCTTTATACTCTGCCCTTGAGATCAGACCATTGCCTATCACTATTTTCACTTAAGAAGCTAAACTCAAACTGTAGATCCCTTGAAAACAGCTTCCTGGTGGCCTCTGGGCATATTAATGTGACTTTCTTTTCCACAAAGGACATAAAAAGCACACCCACATGGAATCAGGGCCCTTCAGACTTGGTAGATGTCCCAAAACTGAGCAAATCATTGCATCTTGCTCTGCTGGTCAGACTGGTTTCCACATAGACATGAAGGAAGCATTCTATCCAAACTAAGTTCTTCAGCATCCTTACTGAATATAGTTTCTTCTTGAAATAAATTTTATTATTTTTCCAATTACTGGCATTTATTTTCCCTCCCTGTATCACCAGGGGATACAGGATATCACCTGTATCCCCTGGTACATAGCAGTGACTATGAACATGCCATTGTAGTTCTTAATTGCCAAGACTCTCCATATAGAAGGCAGAAGAGAAAACATTTATTCAAATCCCACAACCAGAAAGCAAAATCCGTCATGGTGACCAGGAATTTAATAGACATAATCACAGCAGGGGCAAAGCCATTCTCAAACCTCCTCTTCCTCAGTCAGGGCCTTCTCCCTATCAACTGTCACACTGTGTTAGTTGGCCTGCATTCTATCCCCTCTTACCTGATTCTACTCATTCCCTTCCTCCCAGTTCTGCTCCACCCTTCCTGTTCTGCCTCTTCAGCAAGCTCTTCCTACCACATGTGACTTAGGCTTCCTGGTGATTTAAGCAGATCCTATGGGCTTATTAATTAATGAGAAAGATCTTCCCATTTAAATTACTATTACATTCCCTCTCATTTCTCTTCCACTAATTAAACAACAAAAATGGGGAAAAGTCATTCATGTGTATTGTCAAACAAAACAAATTCCACTTTGGCCATGTCAAAATTGTAGGTCTCCTATATTTTAAGTCTTTCATTTCTCTGGCAGGAAGTAGGTGGTGTGATTAACTTTTAGTCTTCTGCAATCATGACTGGTCATTGCGCTGATCAGAGTTCTGAAGCCTTTCAAAGTTGTATATCTTTATAACATTGTTATAAACATAAAAACATGGTTGTCATTGTATAAACTGTTCAATTTCTGCTTGTTTCCTTCTACATTACTTCCGAGAAGTCTCCCCAGTTTCTTCTAAAACCATCCATTTTATCTTTTCTTATGGAAATTTCTTATGGTACACTAATATTGACTATCCTTTCTATGCTATGGCTAAATAAAGTTTCCTTTTGTTGACTGTTAACCTACAAATGTCTCATTTCCTTTCAACACTTAAACATGAACTAAAAGGGGCCTGAGTCAGGTTCACATTACAAGCCTCAACACACATAGTTTTGTTGCTTAAACTTCAACCACTTGATTCTGGTTTAGGTAATTCAGTGCCTCCATGTTTTAACCCTGATCTTTTGTCCAAACCCTTTCCTTGTGTTATTAATTCTAGTTGATCTGTGTTTCCAAATTCTGCTCTTGGTTGTACTGAGACAAGTTCATTACCTTAACCTTGTCTGACCTCCATAACACGATTTCTATTTACCCTCTCTTTTGGATGCTGGTGCCAGTCCCTCCAGTGGTATGGTTTTGGAGCATGGACAGAAGTCCTGAGTCTGTGTTTTGATGTTATATATCTCGATCCACGTAACAGTGAAATAGTGCTATAATAATACCACGTTACGAAGGAAATATATCAGAAGTTCAAAAAATAAAAGCTCTCTGGAAACCCCAATTATAAAACACATAATTAATGGTATTTTAACTGTCCAGATACTTTTTTAGAGGAAAAGCCTTTGTGATCTGTAGTTTAGTCTTTAACTGATGCCCCAAAAATGTCGTTATAAAAGTAATATAGCATAAAATTGTTTCCACTAGTCTGGAATCAGAAGTCAAATGAAACCCTTAAAGGTGATTGTAGTTCATTTGTTATCTGTGAGGAAGGATCGACTAAGATAAATGTTAGCATATTCACTTCATAAACCTCTAGAAAATGAGTTTTCATGACTGAGTAACCACTGCAGTGGGACCCAACTAGTCACATAAGTTATTCCGGATGGCTCTCTGGATCCTAAAATATGCTTTGCATTCTCACGTTTCTGGATCTTTCTTCAGACTGTTCTTTATGCCTAGAATAAGCCATGTTCTTCTTCACCTATTTGATTTCTATCTACCCTTAAAGTCTAGGGGCAGCTAGGTGATGAAGTAAATAGAGCACTAGTGCAGGAGTCAGGAGGACCTGAGTTCAAATCTCACCTCAGACACTTGATACTACTAGATGTGTGACCTCGGGCAAGTCAATTAACCCCAATTGCCTCATCCTGGGTCATCTCCAGTCATTCTGATGCATATCTGGTCACTGGATTCAGATGACTCTGGAGGAGAAGTGAGGCTGGTAACCTGCACAGCCAGCGCTCCTTCATTCAAAACAAAGTCAAGTACAAGTCATATCATCACTTCTCTGATGGCATGGTCTTCTTCGGCAATGAAGGATGAACACACACACTCTTAAAGCCTAATGTGAATGCCACCTCCTCCAGGAAGCCTTCCCTAATTCTACCTAGTTAGTAGCAATCTTCTCTAGCTGACTTCTCAAAACATTTTGCCCTGTAACTTGCATCTATTATGTAACGGTGTTTATTATACCTATCTGTACAGGTATCAGTTCTCCCTTGCTGTAGGCCAGATTAGTAGAGGAACTTGAGAGGCATGAGTAAATATCCCAACACTTCCATAACACCAGCTAGGACTATTTCCACTCACAAGTTGTGGTGAAGATCTGGGGCAGTTTGGGTTAAGTTTGGGGCCAGATGGATTATCTGGGACCCAGCTGTGGAAACTTTGGGCAAGAAGAATATTCAAACAGTTTTTAGGACTCTGACAGGACCACCCCTGGGAACCTCTTTGTCATTTGCTTTAATCTATTTTTAATCTTCCTGAACTGTTTTTCACCACTGTGAAAATTTGTTTCACTTGAGGACATTGGAATTTGTTTTTTGGTTAAAAGAACTTTCTGTTTGAACTTTCAGGTGCACCAGATAACATGATAGCAACACCCTTCCCCCACACTAGACTCTAAGTTCCTCAGGGATAGGGACCATGTCTTATGTATGTATACTGTCTATATCCCACAAAACCAAGCAGAGTATTCTACACATAGTAGATACTTCATCAGAGCTGGCAATTAATTGATTGATTATCATTTGGAAGAAATTTGGTGCAAACTGCAATGAAAGGGAACTCAAACTCTTCACATTCCTCACAGTGGTGATCAGGTCCAGATTAGTGTCTTTAGACAAATAAGTCATCCACCTGCTTCAGAAGCCTGGGCCCCCACACAATATCACTATTAGGTGGAAGAGGGCTCCAGAAGGAACTGAGGAATTCTCTCCAACAAAAACAGAAAAAGCTAACCCAACAAGTGGCCAATGTTTAGTGCTTTTCTCTGTGGAGAAGTTACTTAAGTCATAGAAAGCCTAAGAAAGGCTAATAGGGACAAAAGGGTTTAAGAGGGTATTAGATGCAAAGAAGTGAACAAATATGTGTTATTTCCATCCATTATATTCTGAATTGTATGTATTAAAACAGAAATACAGGGTACTTTAAGTGCCATAGATTATTACCAAGTGAATATTAACAATTAAAATGAATGTAAAAGGAGATTACTTTTCTGAATGGTCAGATCCTCTGAGCTATTTAGAACACACTTGGGTAACATAGTTCAAATAATTGCTTTGTGAACTAAAAAGTGGCAAGTAATTATAAATGATACTAATTATTCTATCACTTATCATAAGAATTCTCTTCTGCTCTAGACTACACATAATGCTATTTATTTCTTTTTAAAATTTAAGACATTGCTTTTAAACAGTTACCAACTGAAAGTCAAGCCTTTCCTAACATGAAATAAGTGATCTCTATTGAAGAAATTAGTGTTTTGAACCAATGACAGTCCTGTGATCCAGGGAGAGCTACAGATCTTTTCAGTCCAATGAATCTCAATGCCTTGACTCTGTCTTCAAGAAACTGCAGAAAGTACTGTACATCCTTCAAAGAATAATGGACAGAGGGTAGAACACCTTTGACATTACATTCATATTTCTATTAAGGTCCATCTAAGATGCAGACAGAATTCATTTGGGGGACATTGGAAATGTCATTCTGAACTCCTACAGGGACTTAAATTTATGCCATTTGGAAGTCATTCCACTGGGTGATAGTTTTAGTCTCATCAGTCAACCGACAAGCATTTATCAAGCTCCCACTAGATGTCAAACTCCACTAGGTACTGAGTATACAAAGACAAGAATGAAACAATCCCTGTTCTCAAGGACCTTAGATCTGATTAAAATGCGAATGTTTCCAGAATACCACACATTATGATATAGTCTGTATCTAATTATAGTTTCACAGATGTATTTCTAGCTGACTCCAACTGACCAAATATGGCAGGGTGGGGGAGTGGGAATTTATAAGGGGTGGATTAGTTTTAAGACCTGGAGCAAGGAACATTAGCTAGTGAGTGGAAAGGAAATCTGGATTGAATCCAGTATAGTGAGGAGGTCTGTACCCAATGGGGTGCTAAATTCCTAGGGGAAGAAATATGGGAAGAGATAAAATACTGAAAAGGAAGATCAACCAATATGCAGACTGGGATGATCCTTGCATGTGAAAATTTATTTTGATTGACTATGCATATTTGTCACAAGGGTTTTATTTTGCCTTTTTTTTTTTTCCCAATGAGAGAGGGTAGAAAAGAGTAGGAAGAAAAGGATACGATAAACAAAAAGAAAGTCATTGAAATTTTTTTGAAGAATACACAGAAAAGAACAAAAGGAAGGCAGAAAGAATCACAGATTCTCAAGATAGCTTCAAAAGTTACACATCATGATTACACATGTATACTCAATATCAGATTGCTTATGGTCTCAGGCAGAGGAAGGAAAAGAAGTGAGGGATAAATTTTGAAACTCAAGGCATTCAAAAAAAAGAAAGTTAAAAATTGTTTCTACATGCAATTGGGGAAAAATAAAATACTTTTAAAAGAAAAGTCACATGTTGATTTTGCTATATTAGAAAAGTTGTATGTAGCAGATATTACTGGTTTCATTTACAATTAACTTTTTCTGTTCTACTGCCCACTTTGTTTGGTATTTAAGTTCAGGATAAAGAAATTAAATTAAGATAAGGTCAGAGAATGGCTAAGACAATTTCTTTTTTACCCATACTGACTTCCACTGTTAATTCTGTACTGTAACTTAAGTGACCAAATGATCTACATGAGGTATAGTAGTGCTAACTTTATGCTTCTTGCTTCATTAAAAAAAAAAGGTCCCATAAATTATCTTAAATTGATCTTCACTAATCTCCACTAGCTTCCTTCTTCCTTCCTTGACTACTTTGTCTTTCTCTCATCTTTTTCTTTGTCTCTATCGTGGAGCCTTTCCAGAGTATCTTAAAAGTTGTGACAGGAGTTAGAGTAAAAATGATTCTTTATTTTTTTATTTTTTTATTAATTTATTTGTTTTCAGTTTTCTACAATCACTTCCATAAGTCTTAGATTTTCTTCCCCTTCCTTACCCCTCCCTCCCCAAGATGACATGCAATCTTAAGTAGATTCTATACATACATTCGTATTATGTACTTTTCACATGAGTCATGTTGCATAGGGGAATTAAAATGAACGGGGGGAAAAAAACTAATTAGACACAAGCCAAACAAGAATTCTTGAAGCATTAAGGAGATGAGCAGTAGAGGGAAAATTGGGGAAAGAAATGAGAATGATGCAAGAAAATTATGGAAAAAATGGGAAAAAAGGAGCAAAAAAGCTAAAGAAAATAATACCTTAAAAATCAGAAGTAACAGTAAAAGAGGCACAACAATTCACTGAAGTAAATAATTCCTTAAGAAAGCAGAATTGGTCAAATGGCCAACAGACAAATGGAAAAAGATGTACCAAAGCTTAGTGAAGAATATAATTCTTTAAAAATTAGAACTCAGCAAATGGAACCTAATGACTTCTTCATGAGACAACAGAAAATGTGAAATCTCATTAGAAAAAACTGGTCTGGAAAAGAGATCAAGGAGAGATAATTTAAGAATTTTTAGATGACTTAAAATCCACAATCAAAAAAAAAATATTTCAAGACATTATAAAAGAAAATTTCCCTGATGTCTTAGAAGCAGAGGGTAAAATAGAAATTAAAAGAATCCGCCAATCACCTCCTGAAAGAGTTCTCCAAATGAAAACCTCCAAAAATATTTGACCAAATTCCAGGGATCTCAAGTCAAGCCAGAAAGAAAAAAGAATTCAAATATCATGGAGCCACAGTCAGCAACACACAAGATTTAGCAGCTTCCATGTTAAAGGAGTGCAGAGGTCTTAGAATATTATATTCTAGAAGTCAAAGGAGTTAGTATTACAACCAAGAGTGACCTACCCAGCAAAACTGCATATACTCCTTGGGGGAGTAAGGAGGGGTGAACGGATGTTTAACGAAAACAGAGGACTCTCAAGACTCTCTGATGAAGTGATAAGGGCTGGATATAAAATCTGACATTTAAACACAAGACTCAAGAGAAGCACACAAAGGTAAACATGAAACAGTAATCATAAAGTTAAATTAATAAAGTTAAGCTGTTTACATTCCCACCTGGGCAGATGATACGTGTAATTCCAAAGAACTTTATTATTATTAGGGTAGTTAGGAAGAGTTTACTTATACAGACAACATGAATGTGAGTCAAGGGGAAGGGGATAAGAGGTATCAAGGAAGGGGATGATAAAAGTGATGATTGATTAAGAAAGGCAGTGGTCAGAAGCAAAACAAACTTTTGAGGAGGAGATGAAATAAAAAAAGAAAGAAAGAAAAATAGACAGAAGAAAATATGATGGAAGGAAATACACAGTAATCATAACTGTGAATGTGAATGGGGTAAGATTACCCATAAAATGAAAGAAAGTAGCAGAATGAATTGGAAATCAAGTTGGATCAAACAGCTTTTCCCCAATCACTGGTAGTCCTCCATCTTCCTTAATGACTTATAAACCATCCTCTGAACTCACTAGTCCTAATGTGCTCGATCGGCATCCCCTCTTTCTCACTGCTCTCTAGAAGCCTGGTAAGTTCAGAGAATGGTATATAAGTAGTGTTTTCTTCTAGGTGAAATAAAGCTTGTCCTGTATTCTATTATTAGTCTAGTTTCTGTCATCAAGGGGAAAAGAGGGCAATCTTATTATCTTATTTTATAAGCCTAGACACAAAAGTCACAAAAGAAAGGAAGAATTTTTTGCACAGGGGAGATAGCACAGAAAGGATTATCCTTTACTTAAGAAACAAAGTAGAATCCTAAGGATCAGTAGACAGAAGGAGGAGCTCTAAGATGTTTTTAGTTCCCTGGGATAGAGTTGGGGGCAAACTTTTACATATATAAGGCAAATCAAATAATAGAAGGCACTTTTTTGACTAATTGGAGGCTCGCACCAATCAGGCTTCAAAAACAACCAGTGATTGATTCTTTTAGAGAATTTCCAGTCATAGTTCTGCATAGTGTCTCTTCAGTTGTGGCCAATATGTGTCTGCCATCCCAGGCCTAGAAGGAGATCCTGGTGAGAGGGAAATAAAGGGAAAAGTTTTCTCTCCAGATAAGTCCAGTAGCATTCCCTTTTCCCAGCTTTATCCCCATTGATAATTCTTAGTGTAAAACCAGGAAAGAAAAAAAGTAGCTGCTCAGTAGCCAGTGTTGGATGCTACAAAGTACTCACTCATGGGATAGAGAATGCTAACTAGCACCCATTCCATATCTACTTCAGTCTTGATCTCTATTTCCCAGACCATTTCCTATAATTTGAGCCATACCCTAGACAAGGCCAGTTCCACCTGTAACTGTCTGCTCCCGACCACTCGGTGAGACAAGCTGTCCTTCAATTTGCAAAGTACAGTAAATAGGACTCATTCCAGATTCTATTCTGCCTTTATTTCTGCCCACTTTTGATTTTCTAATACCAATTCCTCCATTTCAGGCCTCATATAAGACGCGTCTTGACCACTGGGGTCAGAATTAGATATCCAAGGTGCTAAAAAGTCTCAACTTACCTTAAAAGTTCAAGGAAAGAAGAAAAGGACTCATGACACAAAAGTACTTATAGTATCTTTTTGTGGTGGTGAAGAAGTGGAAACTAAGGATGTATCCATTATTAGGAAAATGGATGAACAAATTATAGTATATCAATGCAATAGAATATTACTATGCTTTAAGAAATGATCTAAAAGATGGCTTCAGAGAAACCTGGAAAATTTGTATAAACTTTTTCAGAGTAATGTGAATAAAACCAGGAGAACAATTTATTCATTAACAATAAAATTATGAAGAAAAACAATTTTGAAAAATTTAAGAACTCTCATCAATGTAATAACCTATCATGATTCTAAAAGACCATGATGAAGCAGATGACAGAAAGGTGATAGACTCCAAGATGCAGAATGAAACATATATTTTTGCACACAATCCATAGTGGGATTTGTTTTTTGCTTGCCTGTACACATTTGTTGCATAGGTTTTGTTTTAATTTTAATTTCTCAATTGGAAGGGAGTGGAAGGGAAATTTATAAACTATTATAGACTATCTTTCTACATAAAGTCTTTCCAAAATTCCCTGTCTTCTTCATGGATATTGTGAACACATTTCCAAAGTTTTTGTGAGGGGAGTGGAATGAGAATGGCTAAGAAAGCTCTTGAATGTACCTAAACACTTCATGCCATGTGACTAGCTTAGATGCCTACCTGGAAATCATGACTTTCAACTTTGACCTCAGGAGCTACTGATAAACTAGAGAATATCCAGAAGTGAATGTTGTGATGGCTCACCATCACAATATATTTATGTTTTTATTTATATTTTATGTTATATTAAGTATAATATCATTTATGTTAATAATTTTTTTAATAAATTTATTTAACTTTTTACATTCATTTCCACAAGATTTTGGGTTCCAAAAATTTCTCCCCATTTGTCCCCTCCCCCCTCCCCAATACACTGGACATTCTAATTACCCATATCACCAATCTGCCC
>CM053773.1:25833750-25851096 GCA_028658325.1 Potorous gilbertii | reverse complement strand
GTTTTTCCTCCACCTGTCTGACTTTATTTTCAAAATCCTTTTTGAGCTCCTCCATGGCCCGAGCCCATGGGGTATCTATCTCAGATATTTGGGATACAGAGGCCTTGACTCCCATGTCTCTACCTGATGGCAAGCAGACCTCTTCGTCATCAAAGACAAATGGAGGAATCATCTTCTCAAGAAAATAACCATCTATGGTCTTAGTTTTTTTCCCTTTTCTGGGCATTTTCCCAGCCAATTACTTGATTTCTGAGAGTCCTCTCCATCCCCTGGCCTAGATCCGCCCAGCAATGCTTGGGGTCTGGGATTCAAATGCTGCTCCCCAGCCTCAGGGCTTTTGGCGGCAGGCCTGACTGCTCTTCAATGGGAGCTTATCTGCTGGTTCTCAGGTGGGGGCAGGGCCGCCTCTCAGGCTCAGTTCCCTCAGGGGGTTTATGCAGAGATCTTTTGTAGTGGAGCTGGGGTGGAGCTCCTGCCTGCTCTGCGGGCCTCTGGCCAAGCGGCCACCGCCTCCTGAGGGGGTCCAAGTCCTGGAGATCCCCTGCTCCCCTCTCAGCCCGTCTCTCTCACTGAACTGTGCGTCTGTGGGTGGAGGGAGCTTCGCGGCCACCCGGAGATTCAGGTCTCTGAAGCCTGCTTGGGTCTGCTGGCTCCTCTCAGTGCCGCGTGGCCGGACAAAGCTCCGCGGCCAGGGCCAGGGGAGGGGAGCGCTCCGCAGCGCAGGACTCTGCTCCCGTGTCCGGGGTACCTTTGCGGTCGGTTTTTCAGGGCTCTCTGCAGCAGAAATCTCCTTCACTGTGTTGCTGCGTGGCTTCCACTGTTCCAGAATTTGTCAGGAGTTCTTTTTACAGGAAATCTATGGGCTGTGGATTCGGAGCTAGCAAATGTGAGTCTTTCTACTCCGCCATCTTGGCTCCGCCCTGCCTATGTTAATATTTTTATTATTTTTGTGAACCAATGAGGGGACTTTCTAGTCAAGTGCAGATCTCATCACTGTTGTCCAAACCAAAGCTTATGGGCTATTTATTTGGTCTTTTGTAGTGTGGAGTCTTATTCAAGTATACAATGAACTACATGGTATCTGAGATCCCTTCCTTCTCCATTTCCTATACAGCTGTACCCCTCTCTTCTTCATCCTGAAAGATCACATCAGACCTGGAACTCAGATCTCATTAGAATGTTCTGCCCTTGCTGTCTCTTCCTCTGACTAAAGTATGAAGAGCTTCTACCAGAATGTTCCTTTAAGAAAAGTAGCCAGAGGGGTGGAACCAAGATGATGGAGTGAAAGTTGGGACCTTCTTGAGCTCTCCCCCAAACCCATTCAAATACCTGTAAAAAATTATTCTAAAAATATTCTAGAGCTCCAGAACTCACAAAATGACAGAGTGAAACAAATATCCAGCCCCAGACAGCCTGGAGGGTAAAATAGACATTGAAAGAATCCACTGATCACCTTCTGAAAGAGATCCAAAAAGAAAAACTCCTAGGAATATTGTAGTCAAATTCCAGAATTCTCAGGTCAAGGAAAACATATTTCAAGTAGCCAGAAAAAAACAATTCTAGTATTGTGGAACTATAATCAGGATAACACAAGATCCAGTGGCTTCTACATTAAGGGATCAAAGGGCTTGGAATATGATATTTTGGAGGTCAGAGGAGCTAGGATTAAAGCCAAGAATCATCTACCCAACAAAACTGTATATAATCCTTCAGGGGAAAATGGAAATTCAATGAAATAGAGGACTTTCAAGCATTCTTGATGAAAAGACCAGAGCTGAATAGAAAATTTGACTTTCGGATACAGGAATCAACAGAAGCATGAAAAGCTAAACAGGAAAAAAAAATCATAAGGGACTTATTAAAGTTGAACCATTTATGTTCTTACGTAGAAAGATGATATTTGTAATGTATGAGATCTTGCTTAGTATTAGGGTAATTGAAGGAGATGATAGATGGATAGATAGATAGATGAGAGAGTAGATGAAGAGTGAGTTGAATATGAAGGGATGATATCTAAAAAATAAAGTGAAAGGGTGAGAGAATTTTTGGGAGAAAGAGAAAGGGAAAGATAGAATGGAGTAAACTATCTCACATAAAAGAGGCAAGAAAAAGGTTTCACAGTGGAGGAGAAGAGAGGGGAGGTGAGAGGGAATGAGCAAATCAAGTCTCACTGGACTTGGCTTAAGGAGAGAATAACATACATGCTCAATTGGGTATCTTACCCTACAGGAAAGTAAGGAGGAAGGGGATGTGGGAAGGGGGTATGATAGAAAGGAGGGCAGATTAGGGAAGGGGATAGTCAGAAGCAAATACTTTTGAAAAAAGACAGGGTCAAAGTTGAAAATAGAATAAATGGGGGGCAAAATAGGATAGAGGGAAATATAGTTAATCTTACCCAACATGATTATTATGGAAGTGCTTTGCATAACTACATATGTATAACCTATATTGAATTGCTTACCTTCTCCATGACAGTGGGTGACAAAAGAAGAAAGATGAGAATTTGGAACTCAAAGTTCCAAAAACAAATGTTAAAAATTATTTTCCCATGTAACTGGGAAGTAAGATACATAGGCAATGGGGTATAGAAATCTATCTTGGCCTACAAGAAAGTAAGGGGGAAAGGGATAAAAGAAGGGGTGTGATAAGATGGAGAGCATACTGGTAAAAGGGATAATCAGAATGCATGCCATATCAGGGTGTGTGGAGAGGGGAGAGATGGGGAGAAAATCTGGCACTCAAAATCTTGTGGAAATGAATGTTGAAAACTAAAAATATATAAATTAATTTTTTAAAAAAGAAAAGTACCCAGACCAACCATCTAACTTCTTCATTATGCCCCTAACCCTAAATGCACTTGGTACCTTCCAATTCCCACACCACTCCTTTTCAGCTTTCTTTTGTGTGCTCTCTTTCCCCATATGAACATAAATTCCTTGAGGGCAGGACTGTCTTTTGCTTTTCTTTGTATCTACAGAGCTTAATACAGTGCCTGGCACATAGTAGGTGTTTATTGACTAACTTCCCCTTCTAATATTTAGAGACTGACAAATTAAGGATTATTTTGTGAACAGGTATAGAATCAATAGGGAAAATGGCTAAAATCCAGTATCCTGTGATCCTTTGTTCCCATCGGTTGTGTTTCTTTGGCTAAAATGTCATCCTTGGGAGTGGGGGAGGGGGAAGCAAAGGAGGCAAAGGAACAAAGCAGCTGGCCGATGAAGCAAGCAGTGTCCTGACTGATCAAACAGACCCAGTGCTTCCTGCTGAGCAAGAGTCATCATGAGTGTTTTCAAGCTGAAGTCATAAAAATAAAACAGAAAAGACCCAACAATTTTCTGAATCATTTTAATAAATTAGACTACATTCATGTCAATGAGCTCCTAGTTTTATTTCTGAGGAGAAAAGTTCTGAATGTTCTGAGGAGGGGCTAAAAATTTTCCATTTTGCAATTCTAAACAACTCAGAAGCATTAATGCTTATCGTTGCAATCAGATTGCCAAGGTCTCCAATAGTTCACCCATGTCAGATCTAAACAATTACTTTAATTTGAAAGTTCAAGTTGCTCCCACTCTGAAAAAATAGCAAGAAAAATATACTAGGGTATTTTCAGATCAGTATTCAGTGCTCAGCCCAGTGCTTTATACACAGTGGGCACTTAATAAATGTCTTGGTTTTGACTGGCAATTCTAAGTCACTCACTGAAATAAAATGAATGGTTCTGTCATTTTGATAAAGTTAACAGCAAATCAAAGAGGTATTCTCCTCTGGTAATCAGTCCCAATTTGTACCATGCACAGGAGTATGGTATAATATAACAACAAATAAAAAGATAATGTGAAATAATGCATAGATGGGTGGCCCTGGAATTAGGAAAAGCTGAATTCAAATCCTGCCTCTTATAAATATTAGTGGTATTAATATGTACAAGTCAATTTTTCAGTACTCTTGTAGAGACAACCTGTGCCAATAAAACATCTGTCTGTACCAAAATAAAGTAAATATACATTTGGTGCCAAAGACATGTAGGCTTCAGTGCAGAAATTAGCAATTTTTCTTGCTTGAAAAATAAAACTCAGGCTCCTTAACATGACATTTTGATGCCCCAGCAATCTGGCAGCTCCCTCTCTGTATTTCATGTCACTCCTTTCTATTTATTGACTTTTCTTGCTAGTCAAACTTGACTACTCATATTATCCCATCAATGTTCTGTTTTGTTTGGGATTTTTCTGTTTGTAGACATTGCAACACTTTGAAGACAGTGTAGTAGGGTAGAAAGAGTGCTGGGTTTCGAGTCAGAGGACCTGAGTGTAAATTTCAGATTCACCACTCATTTCCTTTATGAACTTAGTGTTCTCACTTCTTAAGTTCCTGATAGAGGCAAGAATCGCAAAGAAGTGAAGAACAGTTATCTTCTATATCCAGAATATCACAAAGCTACTAACCTCCTCAGTATCAGAGTTGTATTTCTCTAGAAAATAACTGGACACTATATTCAGTGATCAATCCTCACCACCATTTTCTAGGTGAAATAAAGGAGGAAGGCCCTTAAAAACGTGGCCTAAAAAATCAAACATCATGATAATTTGCTTGGCTTCTGTTATTAATGCTATCCCTCATTACTGTAAACAGAGGAAAGAATAAAACTATTAAATTATAGAATCTCAGAATTGAAAGAGATCTTGCAGGTCAAGTTGTCAGACCTGTACCTGAATAGAAATGACCTCTATGCTATTAAGAACAAGTGGTCATCTAGTTTTCACTTTAATATGTGCAATGATGGGAAACTCACAGTTTTTCAAGGAAACCAATCATTTCGAATTACAAAGCTCTAAGTGTTGAGAAATCTGTCCTCTACGTTGGGCTGAATGTTATCAGCAAAGGAATGAGTCAGGAATTGAGTTAAATAAGAAGAAAATACTCCTAAAGTTTAGCTTGTCTTGTGCCTTTTCTCTCAACTTCTCATCTACGTGAGAAAAGAGAACTTTGTTGTTGGGAAACTAGGAAATCCAGAGCTGACAGACATAGACACAGACAAGACCAACACATCCAGAACAGACAACATAACTGTCAACTCTCTTAGAATCTAATGGTTACATTATATTAGAAGGGTCATTAACCCTTAAGAAATTAAAGTGCTGAGGCATAAGGAATGTTTGCCACAAGTGCAGGTGAGATTTCTGACAGAGGAGCCCAAGCCCTTAGATCAGGAAGAGAAGTAAAAAAAATAAACACAAGAGCCTTAAGTAACTGGGAGGACCCTATTCTTGTTCTTAAAAGCTTGCTATCTGGGCTGAAGAATATCTTACTGGGAAGATACAAGATCTCAAAGTCAAAATTCTCTTCAGAAGGAATAAGGTCAGGAGAAAACAAGGAAAAAATCCTTTCCTAGTGCCAAGCAAGAGTTTCTGTCTTTTTTAAAGTCAGAGACCTTGCCTTCCCCCCCAAAAAAAGCCTATGGTTTTTAAATTAAGAAAGCATGACAGCTACTGCTCTTCCCTTGAATGAGAGATAGCCACGGATTTCAGCTAAGTCAGAAGTTAAAGCAAAGCAACATCCAGTGGATAGCATTCAGCAGAGCAGCACTGGAACATCATCCATATGAGTAGCCTTGAGCGCATACTACAAGATCACTAGAGAATAGGACCAGTGTGGGCAACATGGTGACATCACTAGAATACATAAGCATCTGTAAAACCATTGGAAGCATGAGTTATCCCTCCATATGTGTGCCCTGGTCACATGTGTTCTTTAAGTGAGCATCCATAGTTGTGTTTTCTATGGCCATACATGGAGTTATCCCTCCATATGTGTGCCCTGGTCACATGTGTTCCTTAAGTGAGCATCCATAGCTGTGTTTGCTATGACCATACATGTTCCCTACATATGTACTTCTCCACATCTTAACTCTGGCCACACATGTTCTTTGTATGTGTACCCCTTCACACATTGTCCCAACATGTACCAACTTTTCCTCTGATTTTTGTGTGTATTTGTGGGAGAGTAGATAACCTTAGTTCAATAAACCCAAAGACTCTCCACCCCTCACATTGATTTAATGAATCACTATCTGACCAAAAAATGTCTGGAAAACTGGAAAGCAGTTTAGCATAATTAAGTTTAGACTCACACTGCATACCTAGATAAGCTTCAAATGAGTATAAATATAAATGGTCACAATTTTTTTTAAAAGGATTATAAACTTCTTGAGGGTAGGGGCTATTTTTCATCCCTTTCTGTATCTGATAAAGTCAAAGAATTTGAACAGACAGCTCTCAAGGTAAGATATCCATGCTATCTGGATATCTTCAAATTACTAACAGGTAGAGAAATTCAAATTAAAACAATGCTGAGGCTCTACCTCACAACCATAAGATTAGCAAAATCTACAAAAAGGGAAAATGGCAAGTGTTGGAGAGACTGTGAGGAGGGGGAAAACACAATAATGCCATATTATTGAATCTGAGAATTTACCCAGCCATTTGGAACTATGCCCACAGTCATCAAACTATGAACAAGGCCTATAACACAAAGTAGTACAAAGAAAGGGGGAAATCTCTCTCTTACAAAAGAATGCAAAAATACTTGTAGCAGCTTTTGTTGTAGTAGAGAAGAACCAGACATCAAAAAGGTGCCCATCAGTTATAGAATGGTCTACAAAAAAAATGATATATGCATGTTTTGGAATACTATTTTTCTAAAAGAAATAGTGAAAGAGGTGCTGTGAGAGAATCCCAGTAAGATATATGAACTGTTGCAAATGAGAAGAACCAATAGAACATTTTCCATAACAACAACATTGTACAGGCAAACAAC
Source organism: Potorous gilbertii (assembly GCA_028658325.1). Taxonomy (NCBI): domain Eukaryota; kingdom Metazoa; phylum Chordata; class Mammalia; order Diprotodontia; family Potoroidae; genus Potorous; species Potorous gilbertii. The sequence goes on along the minus strand of CM053773.1, from coordinate 25,844,280 downwards.
TTTGAAAGACTCAAGAACTCTGATCAATTCAAAAACCAACTATGATTCTAGAAAAACATCCTATCAACTTCCCAACACAAAGATGACAGAAGATGCAGAATGAGACATAATTTTCTAACACCGCCAGTGTGGACATTTGTTTTGGTAGATGATTTGTATTTGTTCACAAGGGTTTTCTTTTTCTTTTTCTTTTTTCATTGAGAGGGAAATGTAAAAGATGCTTATTAGTTCTAGAGGTTAAAAAAAGCATTGCCAACCTTGACCCCTATTAGCCTCAAAAGATATTAATAATTTGTAATTGACTGAAAGACACTATGGAATAATGCAAAATGCCCTTGGCCTAATGTAAGGGTTCTGAATCTGGGATCTGTGAGCTTGGATGGTGTGATAGGACCACTATCTACAGAGCTCCCTCTTCCCCTTCTCAATAGGGATTAGTTTTCCTAAAAAGGTGATCAAAATATCCTCAGTTCCGACTGATGTTTGTCTCCATTGAAGCAGCTTCTTTATAACCAAAGGGCATTAAAAAGTCCCACGCACATAGCTCAGGACCTTAAAAACTATGAACCATCATAGGCTGCCTGCTGACCCGCTCAGTTTCCATACAGAGATGAAAGGAGTCGTATCTACAGAAACGAGGTACCACTGCATACTTGTTGAATATCCTTGCTTGTTATGGCTAAGCAATTCTTAACAAACGTATTCTTTTGTTAACTGCTCAGTAACATATATGTGTCCCATCTCATCCCAAAATCAAACTTAAATTAGCAGAGTACCGACAGGCCTAGCCCTAATAGACAAGTGGAAATACGTCTTTATTTTTATCATCTTCTTATTGAAATTTCCTTCAAGTATCAATGTATATGACAAAACACAGTGGTATTAAGCTTCACTAGGCCTCATTAGCCAAATGGGTCCACAGCAACCAAAAATTAATTAATTAAGAGAAGCCTCTGGCCTGGAGTTAGGAGAGGTAGGAGTTTGAATCTTGCCTTGGACATTCAGTAGCTATGTGAGCATGGACAAATCATTTAATCTGTCTTAATTTCCTGATCTGAAAATGTAAATGAAAACATCTATGCTACTTGCCTCACAGTTCTATTGTAAGAACCAAATGAAATAAAATATGCAAAGTATTTTATAAATTGCATAGTGTTAAATATCAACTACTATTTTACATCATTGATGGCATAAAGAAACATTTATACTTCTGGAAACTTTGCAGAAGAAATAATTAAGTGTAATATTGTCTTATTTATCTGCAAGTTATTTTTAAGTGATTTATTTTGACATTTTCAACATACAAATTCCAGTAATAAATCCTTATTTAGTTTTTAAAGCATGAGGAAGTGCAATTTTGCAATACTTTAAATCAACTTAGGAAATAAAAAGACTAAAAAAAAAACTTTTCCCACAGTATAAAAGGGTAATGTGACTTTGTTGTGTGATTTAGGAACACACTGAAGTTAAAAGAAGGGGTGGGGGCAGTAGTCTCATTATTTTCTTTCATCACCATCCCCACTTCCATGTCATCTAAAGGCTTAAAAACATTAGATAAGATGGCAAGAAAGGAATTTCTCCTACAGCAGCAGTGTTGGGCATCACCTGTGTGTCTAGCACTTTGGCAGGTTATTTCTCGATGGTTTCATGGATGAGTGATTTTATCACTATGGATGCTCCTTCTGATGAAGTGGACCGTAGTAACTCCATGTCTTCTTATCCTAAGCAATTCTTACACAAGTTTCCCCATAAATCTTCTATAGACAATCCATTGAATATACTGGAGGGCTTTCTTTTAGCCTCTTTAATGAACCAATATACTACTTGGGCTAATCATCTGCTATCTCTTTCTATGTTGCTACGTGACTGACTTATCATCTTTTCCTCTCATAAAGTCAATTCATGAGGTCCTTTATAGCACCTTTGACTTCAAGTAACCACTAGTAAATATTATGACCTTAACTCATTATGTGGTTTTTTTCCCTGCATTGGGCTTTAAGATATTTGTCATTTTAATTCTCTTAATTGATGCACCTTAATTTGCAGCCACAGAACATCAATGGACAAATACATTTGTCAAAGAGGTGGTCTTTTGTAGCAGTGAGCAATTGGAAATAAAAGAAAATGTCACAGAATCTATTAATTCAAATCTAAGAAGTGATAGATAATGTAGGATTTAATAAGAAAAAGGATAAGACTTAGTCCTTGACCTCAAGAAATTCATAATCTAATTGAGGAGCTCTCAAAAAAAGGTTCCACAAGCTTAATAATAATAGTAACCAACAAATATAGACAACTTTAAGGTTTACAAAATAAACATAAATATATGTTATTTCATTTAAATATCACAACAACCCTGAGAGGGAAGGGCTATTACTTTCCCCATCTTACAGATTAGGAAACTGAGGCTGAGAGAGGTTAAATGACTTGCCCTGGATCATACAGCTAAAAAATATCTAAAGGAGGATTTAGATTCAGGTCTTATTAACATCAAGGTCAACCCTCTGTCTTCTATTCAGCATTTCTTAAACTGTGGGTCATGACCCTATGTGGGGTTGCAAAAAATCTGTCAACAATAAAAGGTTTCTGAATGTGCAACAACCAAAACTTAATTTAAAATCAAATGCATAATGAATCCTGGTGTTTCTGGCAGCACTTGCTCATGCTGCATGTGCCCAACTTTACTGTAGCCTTGGTTCTGAACATAAAGCACATTCACTTTGCACTGCATATACCCTCAGGCCATGAAACACCAAGAAACATTACCAAAAAAAAAAGAAAGAAAGAAAAGGGGTCTCAAGTGGAAAAGTTTAAGAAGTCCTGTTCTATATGACCTAGGTGGCTCTTTAATAAATTTATTAATATAATTTAGGAAGTCAAAATCAAAAAGTTCTCTGCTTGTTATACTGTAGGGGAGATCCTTTCCAGGTAGCAGTTGAACTAAAGGACTTCTGAGGTCATTCCAAAAATGAAATTCCATGATTTTCTGATTCCTTGTAGAGCAATGAAATTGGAATCAGAAAACCCAAGTTCACACTTACTAGTTCTGTTACCTAATGGCTTTAGTCATCAGACTTCTAAGTGTGGCTGAGTAGGGTCTGCAGCTCAAAAGAATTGAAACAACCTTAGACTATATGCTTCTCAGAGATAAAACATAACAAGTATCAAAGCAGCTAGCAAAAACCAGAATCTGGCTATAAAAAGCAGCAGCCATTCAGTGGATATACCCATCAGAAAGCACAAATACCCAGAAGAGGTTGATGTAATGGCATCATAGAGAACACTGGCAACTGTGCAACACTGAAGGAGCGGGCTACAACAGACATACTCTAGTAATGCAGAAGGGGAGAGAACGATTGTGACAAAAAGTAGCAATGTCACGCAGGGATAGCAATCAAATTCACAAAAGGAGGAGGAGAACAGAGGCCAATGGGGAATAGTTTCAGAGTGTGGCGTTCATGGTCCTTAGTCCAAGAGTTTTTATACAGTTGCAAAGGTATTAGCACTGTAAAGGCCCAAAGTCTCTCAAGGCTCAAACTTACAGAGGGTTTTAGACAGTGCCAATATGGCACTAAAAGGCAATTATCCTATCATCCACAGAGAAAACTAGCAGTATAAAGGACCAATGAAATGCAGGTATTTTCTAAATTGCCTAATAAGGAGGGAGAAATGAGGGTCAGAGAAGGTAGGAGGTAATTCCCAGTCTCTGGGTGGGGAGAGGAGAGGGGTGATGCTAAGGACACACTACTCAAACTGATTTCCACTATCTCTTAATTATGTTCTTTAGTCATGCATGTTCCCCAGTTACAAGCATTCCCTGTGTGCGTGTACCCCTTAAAGTGCTTCAAAGAGGCCACGGAGAATATATACTGGAAAAGCTATATTCATCTGTGGAAGAATATACTCCTATAGGTATGAAGGGCATTTCCTTGCACTTATTCTGCATGCCATTTGAATAAAAGTCTTTTGATTTGAACTAATACATCTGACTGACCTCGTAAAAGCATACACATTGATAGGGGCTTTTTAGCCATGAATCTGAGAGAATGCTCATTCCTAGAGAGCTTCAGAAAAAAAAAACTAAACTCTTTTTAATCTTGTCTATATATTACCCATGATATGTATGTGTGGGAGTAAAAGAAACTTTGTTACTCTAAGTAAAATAAAAGTTTGGACTGATGCAACTGCTTCCCTCTACTCCAATTCCACAAGGAAAAGGGAGCTCCTGAGTTGTTTTTAGGAACCCACATGTGAGGAGATGCCCTAGGTCCTATACTTTTTATTGTGTATTATAGATATCTGTCTCTGTGTCTTGGTTCTCTCCTAGATTGTTAGCTCCATAAGTTCAGAGATTATCTCATACTCAACTTTGTATCTTTCCTAGCAACTGGTCTAGAGATCTTCATCTTAATTAGTATTCATTGAATTGAATTCTTCGTCTTTGCACGACACAGAGAAACTATCTAGCATGATGCTTTCACCTAGGAAATATGAAATAAATATTTGTTTACTTGAACTGAACTGCAGAAAGTCCTTAAATTTCCATCAATTGAATTCCATTGCCAAAAAGAGTTTGGGATTTTCCCAGTAGCAACAAAGCCATTCTACAAATTGAGATATTTCTTAAAATGACTTGCTAATTCTTGTTCGCTGTGAAAGTCTTTGTCTCTTTTATAGTCATGAAGCAGTTTAGTACAGTTTATTTCTTCATGAGGAAGAGAAATTTACAAAAGAGAAAATAATATGTAGGACTTATGGGTGCTGATTATTTTTCTTTCCATAGGTTCCCTTCAGTAGCAGAAGAAAAATTTAAAATAGCATAGTAGTCATATCCTAGTCAAGACTCCAGTTCTAAAATAAATTAACAACATAGTATGATTCAGTCTTCCCTCTGCTGTAGTCCTAATTTGCTTATGGTATCACTCTTTATGTCTAAATTGTGTGCATTATCTTGGAATACAGTGTGAGATATTGGTCGATGCCTAGCTTCTGCCATACTATCTTCCAGGTTTCCCAGCAGTTTTTATCAAATAGCAAGTTCTATCCCAGAAGCTGGAGTTTGGAGGTTTTTAAAACAGTAGATTACTATAATCATTTACTGCTGTGTCTTTGTACCTACCTATTCCAATGATCCATCACTCTGTTTCTTAGTCAGTACCAAATAGTTTTGATGATTGGTGCTTTGTAATACAGTTTGAGATCTGGTGCAGCTAGGCTACCTTTCTTTGCATTTTTTTTTCATTATTTTCCTTGATATTCTGGACAGTTTGCTCTTCCAGATGAATTTTGTTATTATTTTTCTAGCTTTATAAAGTAATTTTTTAGTAGTTTCGTTGGTATGGCACTGAATAAGCAAATTAATTTAGGTAGGGTTGTCATTTTTATTATATTGTCTCTACCTACCGAGCAATTAATATTTTTCCAATTGTTTAGATATGACTTTATTTGTGTGAAAAATGCTTTGTAATTGGATTCATATAGTTCCTGGATTTGTCTTGGCAAGTAGACTCCCAAATATTTTATATTGTCTACATTATTTTAAATAGAATTTCTTTCTATCTCTTCTTGCTGAACTTTGTTGGTAACATATAGAAAGGCTGATGATTTATGTGGGTTTGTTTTATATCTTGCAGCTTTGCTAAAGTTGATGATTTCAAGTAGTTTTTTAATTGATTCTCTAGGATTTTCTAAATAACCATCATTTCATCTGCAAAGGGTGATAGTTTTGTTTCCTTATGCCTAATCTAATCCCTTCAATTTCTTTTCCTTCCCTTATTGCTAGAGTCAACATTACTAGTAAAATACTGAATAATAGTGGTGATAATGGGTATCTTTATTTTACCTGATTTCACTGGGAAAGTAAAATCCCAATTTTCTTATCCCAATTCTAGCTTCCCAATTAGTGATAATGCTTGCTGATGGTTTTAAGGAAAGCTCCTTTTATTCATATACTCTCTAATACTTTTCATATGAATAGATACTGTATTTTGCCAAAAGCTTTTCCTACATCTATTGAGATAATCATATGAGTTGTGTTGGGGTTTTTTATTGATATGGTCAATTATGTTAATAGTTTTCTTAACAGTGAACCAGCCCTGCATGCCTGGTATAAATCCCATCTGGTCATACTGCATTATCTTCATGACAAATTCTTTTTAATGTCTTTGCTAATATGTTACTAAAAATTTTTGCATCGATATTTTATTAGAGAAATTGGTCTATAATTTTCTATCTCTGTTTTGACTTTTCCCAGTTTAGGTATCAACACCATATTTGTGTCATAAAAGGAATTTGATAGAACTCTTTCTTTATCTATTTTCCCAAATAGTTTATGTAGTATTAGAATTACTTGTTCCTTAAATATGTGATAGAATTCACTTGTAAATCTATGTGGTCTTGAAGATTTTTTTCATAGGGAGTTCATTGATGACTTGCTCAGTTTCTTTTTCTAAATGTAGTTATTTAAACATTTTATTTCCTCTCCTGTTAATTTGGTCAATATATATCATTATAAATATTCATCCATTTCACTCAGATTGCCAAATTTCTTGGCATATACTTGGGCAAAATAGCTCCTAATTATTGCTTTAATTTCCTCTTCTTTGGTTGTGAATTCATTTTCATTTTTGATATTGGTAATTTGGTTTTCTTCTTTCTTTTTTTAAGTCAAATTAACCAAAGTTTTATCTATGTCACTGTAGCTCTTAGTTTTCTATTAGTTCAATAGTTTGTTTACTTTCAATTTTATTAATCTCTCCTTTGATTTTCAGAATTTCTAATTTTGTGTTTAATTAAGGATTTTTAATTTATTCCTTTCTAGTTGTTTTCATTGCATGACCAGTTCATTGATCTGTGCTTTCTCTATTTTAGCAATGTAAGCATTTAGATATAAAATTTCCCCTATATGCTTTGGTTGCATCCCATAAATTTTGGTATGTCATCTCATTATTGTCATTCTCTTTAATGAAATTTTTTATTGTTTCTATGATTTATTGTTTGACCCACTCATTCTTCAGGATTAGATTATTTAGTTTCCAATTAATTTTTAATCAGTCTTCTCATGACTCTTTATTACATGTAAGTTTTATTGCATCATGATCTGAAAACGATGCATTTAATATTTCTGCCTTTCTACATTTGATTGTGAGGGTTTTATGCCTTAATACATGGTCAATTTTTGTGTAGGTGTCATGTGCCACTGCCTATAGCCCACTTAACTTCCTCAAGAATTTGAATGCTAGGAGGGGGGTGGAGCCAAGATAGTGGAATAAAGGCATAGACTTTCTAGAGCACTCCTACCAAGCCTAGCCAAATACCTATAAAAAATGTCTCTAAACAAATTCTGGAGCTGCAGAACCCACAGAATGGTGGAGTGAAGCAAATCTCCAACCCAAGACAGCCTGGAAGGTCACTAGAAAGTGTCTATCATGCCATATTAGGAGCACAGCTCAGTCTACTGTGGGCCATGAGCACACAGAGGGGAACTGAGCAGGCCTTGGGGAGACTGAATCTCTCACACCTCTGGTAGTTTCTACACTTCATGACCCTAAAACACTGAGGATAAATTAGAAGGTCAGTGGGAAAAGCCTGTGGGACCAGTGCAGGAGAGTGGAGTGGTCCAGCCCCAGCCCTAGGGCAGCAGAGGGAGGAAGGAGTAGAGGAACCCACAGCAGCAGCAGGGGCAGCTGCAGCTACTATTTCTCACTCTGGGTCACGGATTGCAGGGGGATTGATCAGCTGATAGTATACCTCTTCACTCCCATTGGAAGCAGAGAACTACCTTGACAAAGAGCTCAAAAGTCAAGTAAATGGCTGGGGAAATGAGCAAAAAACAGAAAAAGAATCAGACAATAGAATCTTACTTTGATGACAAGGAAGACCAAAGCATGCAAACAGAAGACAACAAAGGTCAAAGCTCCTCCATCTAAAGCCTCCAAGAAAAATATGAATTGGTCTCAGACCATGGAAGAGCTCAAAAAGGATTTTGAAAATCAAGTAAGAGAAGCAGAGCAAAAATTGGGAAGAGAAATGAGAGTGATACAAGAAAATCATGAAAAATAAGTCAACTGCTTGCTAAAGGAGACCCCCCCAAAAAAAGCTGAAGAAAATAACACTTTAAAAAATAGAATAACCCAAATGGCAAAAGATATCAAAAAAGCCAATGAGGAGAAGAATGCCCTAAAAAAGCAGAACTGGCCAGATGGAGAAGATCCAAAAGGTCACTGAAGAAAATGATTCCTTAAAGATTAGAATGGAGCACATAGAAGTTAATGACTTTATGAAAAATCAAGAAATTATAAAACTCAACCAAAAGAATGAAAAAATAGCAGACAATGTGAAATATCACATTGGAAAAACAACTGACATGGAAAAAAGATCCAAGAGAGACAATTTTAAAATTATGGGACTACTATTAAGCTATCATCAAAAAAAAAAGCCTAGACATCATCTTTCATGACATTATCTAGGAAAACTGCCCTGATATTCTAGAATCGGAGGGTAAAATAAATATTGAAAGAATCCACCAGTCACTTTCTGAAAGAGATCAAAAAAGAAAAACTCCTAGGAATATTGTAGCCAAATTTCAGAGTTCTCAGATCAAGGAGAAAATATTGCAAGCATCCAGAAAGAAACAATTCAAGTATTGTGGAAATACCATCAGGGTAACACAAGATCTAGCAGCTTCTACATTAAGGAATTAGAGGGCTTGGAATATGATATTCCAGAAGTCAAAGGAACTAGGACTAAAATCAAGAATCACCTACCCAGCAAAACTGAGTATAATACTTCAGGGGGAAAAATGGTCTTTCAATGAAATAAAGGACTTTCAATAATTCTTGATGAAAAGACCAGAGTTGAAAAGAAAACTTGACTTTCAAACACAAGAATGAAGAGAAGCATGGAAAGGTAAACAGCAAAGAGAAATTATAAGGGACTTACTAAAGTTGAACTGTTTACATTCCTACATGGAAAGATAATATTTGTAACTCTTGAGACTTTTGTCAATATTTGGGTAGTTGGAGGGATTATATACATATAGACAGAGGGCACAGGGTGAGTTGAAGAGGAAGGGATGATATCTAAAAAAATAAAATTAAAGGATGAGAGAGGAATATATTGAGAGGAGAAAGGGAGAAATGGAATGGGGCAAATTATCTCTCATAAAAGAGGCAAGAAAAAGCTTTTTCAATGGAGGGGGAAAGTGAGGAGATGAAAGGGAAAAACTGAAGCTTACTCTCATCATATTTGGCTTAAGGAGGAAATAACATGCGCACTCAATTTGGTATGAAAATCTATGTTACACTACAGGAAAGTAGGGGAGAAAGGGATGAGTGGGGTGTGGAGGGATGATAGAAGGGAAGGCAAATAAGTAAACACTTTTGGGGAGGGACAAGGTCAAAAGAGAGAATAGAATAAATGGGGGGCAGGATAGGATGGAGGGAAATATAATTAGTCTTTCACAATATGACTTTTATGGAAGTCTTTTGCATAACTACACATGTATAACCTATATTGAATTGCTTGTCTGCTCAATAAGGATGGGTGGGGAGGGAGGAATGGAGGGAAGGTGGCACTCAAAGTTTTAAAAATGAATGTTAAGCGGGGAGGAGCCAAGATGGTGGAGTAGAAAGATACACATATGCTAGCTCCTAACCCACAGCCCATGAAATACCTGTAAAGAAGAACTCCCAACTAATTCTGGAGCAGTGGAAGCCACACAACAACAGAGTGGAGGAGATTTCTGTTCCAGAGAGCCCTGAAAAACCGACACCAAAGGTCTATCACACCAGACCCGGAGCAGAGCTCAGCCCTGCCTTGGCCATAGCACTAAGAGGAGCAGACCTGAGCAGGCTTCAAGGACAGAATCTCCAGCAGCAACACAAGTCTCTCCACCCACAGCACCAAAGGTCAGTGAGAGGGTCTTTTCAGCTTGCCAAGAGGGGAGCAGAGTGTCTCCATAACTCAGGCCCCCTTGGGAGGCAGCAACTGAGGAAGCAGCAGACAGGGGCTCCCAAAGCAAGCAGGAGCTTGGATCCATTGTTGAAGGTCTCCACATAAACCCCCTGAGGGAACTAAGCCCTGTGTGTTGGCCCTGACCCTACCTGAGCACCTGAATTTAATCTCACACTGAATAGCAGCCCCGCCCCCACTGAAAGCCCTGAGGCTGGGAAGTAGCATTTGAATCTCAGCCCCCAAGTACTAGCTGGGCAGAATTGGAGGTGAGGAGGATGTGGCTATGAAAATGCCCAGAAAGGGGGAAAAAATAAGTCCACAGAAGGTTACTTTCTTGGTGACCAGATATCTCCTCCCTTCCTTTCTGATGAGGAAGAACAATGCTTACCATCAGGGAAAGACATAGAAGTCAAGGCTTCTGTATCTCAAACATCCAAAATAGATATTCAATGGGCTCAGGCCATGGAAGAGCTCAAAAAAGATGTTGAAAATCAAGTTAGAGAGGTGGAGGAAAAACTGGGAAGAGAAATGAGAGAGATGCAAGAAAAGCATGAAAAGCAGATCAACACCTTGCTA
>CM053773.1:25802258-25833250 GCA_028658325.1 Potorous gilbertii | reverse complement strand
GAATATGATATTCCAGAAGTCAAAGGAACTAGGATTAAAACCAGGAATCACCTACCCAGCAAAACTGAGTATAATACTTCAGGGGGGAAAAATGGTCTTTCAATGAAATAAAAGACTTTCAAACATTCTTGATGAAAAGACCAGAGCTGAAAAGAAAATTTGACTTTCAAACACAAGAATGAAGAGAAGCATGAAAAGGTAAACAGCAAAGAGAAGTCATAAAGCACTTACTAAAATTGAACTGTTTACATTCTTGCAATGAAAGACAATATTTGTAACTCTTGAAACTTTTCAGTATCTGCGTAGTTGGTGGGATTACACACACACACACACACACAGATACATACACACACACATAGAGACAGAGACAGAGAGCACAGGGTGAATTGAATAGCATGGGATCGTATCTTTAAAAAATGAATTTAAGTGGTTAGAGAGAAATATATTAGGAGGAGAAAGGGAGAAATGGAATGGGGCAGGTTATCTCTCATAAAAGAGGCAAATAAAAGTCTTTTCAGTGGAGGGAAAAAGAGGGGAGGTGAGAGGAAAACATGAAGTTTACTCTCACCACATTCGACTAAATGAGGGAATAAAATGCACACTCATTTTGGTATGAAAACCTATCTTATAATACAGGAAAGTGGGGGAGAAGGGGATAAGCAGGGTTGGGGGGATGATGGAAGGGAGGGCAATGGGAGGAGGGAGCAATTTGAAGTCAACACTCTTGGTGAGGGACAGGATCAAAAGAGAGAATAGAAGCAATGTGGGTCAGGATAGGAGGGAGGGTCTTATACAACACAACTATTATGGAAGTCCTTTGCAAAACTACACAGATATGGCCTATATTGAATTGCCTGCCTTCCCAAAGGGAATGGGTGGGGAGGGATGGATGGGGAGAAGTTGGAACTCAAAGTTTTAAGAACACTGTCAAGTATTGTTCTTGCTACTAGGAAATAAGAAATACAGGTAATGGAGAAAAGAAAGTTATCTGGCCCTATAGGACAAAAGAGAAGATCGGACAAGGGAAGGGAGGGATGATAGAAGAGAGGGCAGATTGGTGATAGGGGAAATTAGAATGCTCGGTGAATTGGGGTGAGGGGAGGGGACAAATGGGGAGAAAATTTGGAACCCAAAATTTTGTGAAAATGAATGTTAAAAAAAGTTAAATAAATAAATTATCTTTAAAAAATTAAAATAAAAAAAATGAATGTTAAAAATTGTTTTTACATGCAACTGGGAAATAAGAAATGCAGATCATGGGGCATAGAAATCTATCTTGCCTTGAAAGAAAATAGAGGAGTTGGAGATAAAGGAAGAGAAGGGTGTGATAAAAGAGAGGACAGATTGGGGGAGGAGATAATCAGAATGCACAGCATCTTAGGGTGGGGGGGAGAAATGGGGAGAAAATTTGGAACTCAAAATCTTGTGGAAATGAATGTTAAAAACTAAAAATTATAATTTCTTTAAAAAACAATTTGAATGCTATACTACTTGGTGCATATGTGTTTAGTATGGATATTACTTCATTATCTGTGGTACCTTTTTTCCATTTGGCCAATTCTATTTTTTAAGGAGTTGTTTTCCTTGGTCAATATATGCTTTCTTTCCAAACTATTGACTCTTTTTTCATAACTCTCTTACATAGCTCTCATTTCTTTTCCCCAATTTTTCTTCTACCTCTCTTACTTAATTTTTAAAATCCTTTTCGAGCTTTTTGCTTTCCACCATGGTTTTCCAAACCTTCTCATCCATCCTTCAACTGCCTATGACCCCCTTCCCCTTACTCTTTCAGCTGAGAACCTCACCTAATATTTTACTGGAAAAAATGTGGCCATTCATCATGAACTACCTCATCTCCTATCACTCGGATACCTTCTACTACTTTCTTCTTCACCCCTTTTTCACATAATGAAGCAGCCTTATTCCTTGCCAAGGCAAACCCTTCTAGTTGTTCAATCAACCCCATCCCTTTCTGGCTCCTCCAAAGTTGCCCCTTGTCATCCCCACACTTTCACTTACTTTTAATTTCTTTCTGTATCCTGACTCATTACCTACTACCTACAAACATACCTATATGCCCCTTTTCCTGAAGAAATTCTAATTTAAGTTTTCTATTCCTACCAATTATTGCTTTACATTGTTTCCACTTTTTCTACCTAAACTCCCCAAATCAGCCATCTACAATAGATGTCTCTATGTTGTCTCCTTTTACTTTCTTCTTAACACCTTGTAGTCTGTGCTCAGAGGACTTCTGGGATTTGAGACGAATTCATATTCCCCTTTAAGGCTTCACATGTAGGCATTTTGACATTGTTGTCCTCTTCTGAGTTTGTGTTTTTATCTTCCCTGTCACCACAGTAGCTTTCTATGGTCAGAGCTCTTTTTAGTTTTTGCTAACTTTTTAAAGTTGAGCTCTGCTCTGCTTTAAAGTTGAGCTATCCCAAGCTTCTTGCACTGGAGGCCAGGGCTTGGGTCACTGGCTTTCTGTACCAGGGCCTCTGGGACTGGTGACTTGTCCACTGTACTAGGGTGGCCTGGACTAACTGTGACTGTTGTGCCCTGGGTGCAGGGTCAGAATCGAGTTTGCTGATCTGTATTGATCTGTGCTCTGGCTAAAAGCCTCTAACTGGCTTGCCTAGATGCTGCCTGCACTGGGCTGAACTCCCCTTTTACCCAAGTCAGACAGACCTTTCCTGAAGTCCTTATACGTTATCTTGGGTTAGAAAATTGTTTCACTCCATCTTTTTGTGCATTCTGTTGCTTCAGAATTTTTTGAGAGACTTGATTTAACATTGTTTCTGAAGGAAACTAGGGAGATCTCAGGCAACTCCTGGCTTCTCCCTGTTATTTTCTCTTCATCCCCTAAACTCCCTTTTACATTCTGACCAAACATTTATAAACTTAGTAAGATTTTAAGCATGTAATCTACCTTTGATTCTTCTAACTAGGACAGACTTTGGAACTGAGTAATGCTGGGCAAACGGCCATCTTGTTGGTTCCCTCCTTCAAGTCTCTCTAAGTCACTGCCCACTGTGGACAGAGTCAACAATAAATTGTATTTGAAAGAAATGAAAATCCCAAGAAAGTTTCTGTGTAATTATTAATTAATAATCAATTTATTAATTAGTCTAGTTAATAATAAATTGATTTTCAGAAGTTTCTCTTGGTAACCAAAAGACAAAACCATGGAAATCCTTGAATGTTGAAATACCTTTAGAAAAAGAGATACCTCTGACAGTGATCAGTGAACAATTAAGGAGGAGGTAGGCTAACAGTCTTCAGCTCCTCCTGCTGAAAACATAGTTTGATCATGAGACTCAGTCACCTCCAGAAATCTGGACAAAGGAATCCATATCTACCCAGACCATTCTGGTTAGTTTTCTCCTTCATGAACTAGGTTGCCCTAGACTCCAATAGAAAGGTGAAAGAGCATGGGCATAACAATTTAGAACTGGAATTCATATAGATTAGATTAGATTCTGTTTATGCTATAAATAAAAACAAGGTCTCCAAGAACATTAAACATGTATCCCACATATTTTGACAATCTCATCTGTCAGCTTTGTCCTTCAGACACTGATTGAATGGCCTATAAAGACTGGTCCCTGAATGAGGAAATAGAAAAGAAAAATTTCAATCCTAATTTAATAATTGCTTGGTAATATAATAGAAAAAGAATCACTTCTCATATTAGAATGTTAAATATATATACATACATACAAATTTTTCATCTGTATGTATATGTGAGTGTGGCATGTGCATGTATTTGCATTATACACCACTTGATACTTGAGGGAAATCTTGAAAATGACTTAATGATCATGCAGTTTACCAATATTCCCCAGCTCTGTTCCTGTGGACAGTGTCAAAGACAAGTTATATACATTTTTTATAATTAACATCCAGATTTTTTTTAAGTGTGCCCTTAATTTTATAGGCTTGGTTGGAGCTTGAAGGTACTTTAGAGATCAAGTCCAATCCCCTTATTTTACAGATGAGGAATCTAAGGCACAGGTTATGTGATCTGTTCAGGGTCATATAGCCAGTAAGTATCTGTGGCAGTATTTTAACCCAGGTTTTCTTAATTCCAAGTCCAGTACTCCATCCACTACAGTACACAATTTACAGAATGAATTGAATGTATACTGACAAAACTATTTATCATAAAAAATACTAAAATATGCAAATGTGACAATTAGTCTCTATATAATCTCCTGATTTGTTTACAATTACATCCAGATTGGGGTGGGGAGAAGGAGGGAAGGAGAGAGGGGGGAAAGTTGGACAGAGGCAGAGAAAGACTTGGCCTGCTTCTCAGATGGCAGAGAAGCTGAACTGCAGTTTAGATCCTTCGTTCACAGGCAGAAAGAGATGCACTGATCTGAACAGTGATCATGTGTAGTACTGGGTTGAGGGGCTGCCACTGGTATTTTCCCTCTTTACAAATATTGTTTCCTGCCATTCTGTTTCAAGTTGAACACTGCAACAGCATTTATAACACTTTTCTCTGTTCATTAGTTACAGCTGTTGTTCCATAATGTTTTACTTAGTATAATTAATGTGCTAACTTGGGGGCCTTGCACCCTAGGGCACTCATGTGAAGGATACAATTTAAAAGCCAAACAAGCAGCCTTTGGAAGATGAGTAACATAGTCTATTTCTCTCTTTTCCACCAAGAGTTTTGGGGACTATATCATTGTTAAGGAAAGGGATCCTGCTGTGCTTTTCACAGCCTATCCCCCAAATCTGAAATACACCGTCTCCTTACTTCTGCCTCTTAAAATTCCTCCACATTTCTTTTAAGGTTCAGTTCGAACACTACTGTCTACATGAGGCTTTTCTGGAAGCCTCTACCCCAGTAGCTAGCATCCACCTTGATCTCATATTTATTTTAGACATACTTGTTTGTGTATATATAATCTACCCCTATATAATGTTAGTTCCTTGAGGGCAGGGATTATTTCTTTTTTATTTTATTTTCCCTGTACCTACTACAGTCCCTACTACAGTACAATAAATGCCTATTGATTAATTTCTTTTTTAGCAATGAAGTATAGTTAACTTACTAATTAAGTGGGGGTAGCAGGCTTCATAACAATTTGATAAGAAAGGTACTACAAAATATTTTTATCCTCCTCTAATGCTTTGAGAAAGGTCTATGTGGACAGGTCAGTGACCTTTCACAGAATACCACCTAAAGCAGGAGACAACTATATCTGTTTGTGTTATTTTGCCCAAAGAAGCAAAGCAAAAAAAAGTTTGACTAAAAAGGCAAATTTACCAGGCCATTTGCTGCTAACAAAATAGAATTTTGTGATCATCCATAGCTGAAATGTTACCAAAGGATCTTGATTTGGAATCCCTAAATCCACAGTATCACATCTGAAACTCACACTGGTCTAGATCAAATGAGTTAGTCTGCTGAATGATCTAAATTTTCTGGTTAATAAAAGGTAAGTAGAAGATTAGCATAAAATAAACCTTGTTTTTATCAGACTGAATATTTAGTCCATTTAACAAAATGAATTCTTAATATTACCTTTAAAACCAACTTAGCCACAATGTACTAATTATTGTTGATCATTGTTGTTTGTCCCTCATTTTCTGAAGAGGACCAGTGACATGACTCCTGCATGAGTTGGATATAAGTGAGGCAGAGTTGTGCAACATCATTAGCCTCACTCCTTCTTCCTGTCATTGAAATCCAGTGGCAGAACAAAAGTCAAGGGGACTGATGATGATGCAGGATGCAATGAGTGACCTTGTATCTTTGATGTCCGACCAAGCTCTCTTCATGGCCAATGGAACAAATTGTTCTTATCCACCAATCCATCATGTGTAGTCTTCAGATACTTGGGGTAGACATCCCCCAATTCACCAAGAGGTTTGAGATCTATTGGTTACCCTCTATTGAGATCTATTGGTCAACCCAGTTTAGTCCATCTGCCAAGGTGGTTTTACTGGATTGTGACCTGTAGGTATGCTGCAGCTTCTTGGAGTCACAAGTGAGAGTTGGATAGCAGGTGGATATCAAGGCAGATGAATGGTCCTTGAAGAGGGTTCAGCAAGTTTCACATCAGAGGTGCTAATCATATAACCCTAATTATAATTATACTAATTAAAAATGGTACTGAATTATAGAATCACGGCATCTGAGACCTAGAAAAGACCTCAGCATTTTTCTGGAGAAAGAGTAAATGTCTTGGAATCAGAAGACCAGTGTACACCTTGGTTCTGACATTTAACTAGCTATGAGACCATGAAAAACTCAATTATTTTCTCTGCACCACAGTTTTCTCAAAGGATTAGATGTGAATAATGCTTGGTAGTACCTTTCTTATAAAATTGTTATGAAGAACCTAAAAACGCTAATCCAACTGCCACATTTTACAGATGAGAAAATGAGACATATACATGTTTATTCATAACCAATGAGGGGATTTCTTTTGCTTGACTATGGCAGTTCATTGCAAGGAATTTTTTTTTCTATTTGTTTCAACAGGGCAGAAGTCATGGGGGGCGGGGGTAGATTCAATCATTTTTTTTAAAAAAAGAGAAGTGAAAAGGTACTACAGATAGGGAAAGGTGCATGAACTTCAGGGGTCACTATATTGGTAGTTTTGCTTAATTGCATTATTTTGTTACAAGAGACCAGTCATAAAGTGGGGGCAATCTCTGAGTGTTTGTAACGTAAAAACACAACATATCAACAGAAGGGGAAGGAAAGAAGGAAGGAGGGAAGGAAGGAAGGAGGGAAGAAATGAAGGAAGGAAGGAGGGAAGGAAGGAAGGAAGAAAGGAAGGAGGGAAGGAAGAAAGAAAGGAAGGAAGGAGGGAGGGAGGGAAAGGAGGGAAGGAAGGAAGGAGAGAGGGAGAAAGGAAAGGAGGAAGGAAAAAAGAAGGAAGGGAGACAGGAAAGGAGAGAGGGAGGATGCCAAAAGGCAATAAAGTTGGAAAACTGACTCCATTATTGCCTAATTCACACTCTTTTCCTAATTCAGACTCACCTATCAGTAATGTGAAGTTAAAATACATTGAAATGACCCTAAAGACTTGCTGTTATCAGGGTAGATTGTGTATGTGGATTATAAAGGGTATAGAAATCTCTGTGCAAAACTGTGCTCTCTCTGTCTCTCTGCCTCTCTCCCCCCCCTCTCTCTCTCTCACACACACACACACACACACACACACACACACACACACACTCACGCCCAATTTTATACATTAGGAAAATGTAAACCCATAAAAGTGATTTGTGAAGTGATTTGTGTAGTGTTACAGTAAGTAGTGGAACCAAGACCAAAATATATACCTTCTCACTCCCTCTACATTGGCCCTAAGAGTTGGCTGTGGTTATGGTTTAACTTTGGCAACCAACTCATGTCAATATTGACCAGCAAATTAATATATTATTTCTGTCCCTAACCTAATGACTTGTGTGTTTAAGTGACAGAATGGTTTGCTCACTAAAAATAGCAATCTGAAAACACCAAGTATAAGCAAGCTTGAGCACTTTATATGGCAACTCTAGAGCCAGCCCATCACATGCAAAAAAAATCAGCACTTTCCTCCTGAAGAAAATAATATCACAAAAATCCGAGGTTTTGTTCCTAGGAGGTAATAAAACAAAGAAAGTAAGGCCAAAGGGTAGCCCAGTCTGCTCCATTTAACCCTTTGCCGTAGAGTCATTTGCCTGCCAATACAAAGTATTATGGGAACGAATGGAATCTGCATCACCCCAGTGTCCACACAGTATAGGGTTTGGCTCTGTATAGTAGGGCAGCTAGGTGATCCAGTGGATGGAATGCAGGGCCTGAAATGAAGAAGACTCATCATCCTGAGTTCCTATATTGTAAAATGAATCAACAACTCTTTTCTGTAACTCTTACCCTCCTTCAAAGACCTATTTCTGGAAAAATACTACAATTTTAAAGCTCTCTCTGTTCGCCATCACTATCCAATAGCCCCACACCCAGCATGTGAGAAATGATGCATGAAGATTAGCCATGTGAGTGGTTTATTACAATTGCTATGTTGTAAATGTTTACACAAAGAAAGGCAAATAAACTTTTAAGAAGCAGGGTAAGCTTACCACCTGTGGAGACAGAATAGGTACCAGGTTCAAAGGTATAGAGTACTCTAAGGAGAGAAAGAAGGGAAGAGGGAAAGAGATGAAAGTCACAAGGCTCTGTCTGCAACCTGAAGTGGATTTTCAGCACTAAAAGGTGCACAGAAATGTCTGCCTGCACAGACTCAGTCCAGCAATCTGGGGCTGATGACCTCATAATAGCTTCTCCAACACAGCTTCCAGTTTCTAAGTCTGGGGAGTGTAACTCCAGTTTCAAAGCCCATTTTTATGGGACTCTCTCCTTTACTGGTAGAGATGAAGGTGGTACCCTACGTGAGGAGTCAGGGATAGGTGAGAGGCAAGAACTTCAGTTCTCAGCCTGTCACCCTTTTCAGACTCTTCAAGCAGGAGGCCCTCTTCAGGATTCTTGAAGTTGGAACTAACTTATGGAGATCTGTTAGCAGTCCACGTCTGGCTTCAAGAGATAAAGTGAAAGAGGCCAACACCCCTTAGGGCTGCTGAAGGAAAAGACTCTGTGAAGATGAGAGGAGCTGGCAATCTCCATCATGTCCCTGTCCCCCAGCTTACTACAGTAGAGACTTAGGGGAGTTTTCCCCTTGGGTGAAATCTTGGATTTTTCTCTCTTAGTTGAACTGAGTTAAATTGCTCCCTATGAGAGAACTCCTTCACTTTGTATTGTCTGGTATAGATTTTCCTATGTATACCTTCTTTGATTTCTGTTTTGCTATGATTTAGATAAATGAGTTTTTACTATTCTCTATATGTGTTCACTGTGGATCTAGTATTAGGTGGGAAAGTGGTCAAGCTTTGGATGTAGAGTCTGGGGTTCTCCTCTCCCCCATCCCATATGACAAAGTGATCAGAAGTTATGACCCAATGTATGGTCCAAGGTATGACCCAATCATGTGCGCTAGACAAATGATATTTAAGGGAACAGACAGATATACCTCTAGCCCAATACCCCCTCTCTCTGAGGAGAGAAGAGTGGTAGCCTCTGACCTCAACCTCCCATTGTCCTTCCTGGAAAAAATAAATAGTCTCCCATGGAGGAAGGTGGGAGGAGAAGAGGTCAGAGATATCTAGTCTACCTCCCTCTGAGTCACATACACCAGGACACTGAGCCTCACTACAGATGAGACTCACCTTTCCTTACATGAATTCTCTCTGCTATTGCCCTGGTCTGTCCTCCAGCAGTTTCACTTTCTCCCTCCAGCACCAAAGATGGGAGGCATGACATTGTCACTCAAAGTCAAGACCTACCAGTTCTGAGGTGACAGCAAAACTCCCTCAGTGGACTAAGGAGGAGGAGGAGGAGGAGACTTTGGCTGGAAATCTGTAACTATCCATGTCCATCACCCTGATGTTACATTCTGGTGACATAAGAGTCAAGAGAAGGGGTTTTTTTGGTTTTCTTTTTTTATGATATCAGACATCAGGGTACATTTACAAGCAGCTGGAAAGGAGCATAGTAGATAGGAGAATGAAGATGAGAAAAGGGGGATAATTGATGGAGGTAAATTTTCTGAGAAGGCCAGAGGGGGTGAAGTCAAGGGTGCTAGTAGAGAAGGATTAGAAATTCTAAGAGGAGATCCAGGCAAAGTCTCTTCTTTAACTAGAGCACAGCAGGAGGAAATGGCAAATCACTCCCATATCTCTGTCAAGAAAACCCCAAATGGGGTCACACAGAGTCAGACACAGCTGAACAACAACAGCAAAGGGTAAAAATATAGAGGAAGTTTGAAGCTTGGGATAAAGGAGATGAGGAAGTTAATGACTTTATTATCTCAATAAAAAAGGACCTGAGGTCAGTGGCAGAGGGAGGGGGCCCAGAGGTGGTAGGAAAAGGAAAAGTTTTAGAAGAAGTACTAAAGAGAAGGTGGTGGGGAGTCTGAGAAAAGTAAAAGGATTACTGCAATGAGGGGCCAGTCAAGATTAGATAATCTGGATGAGAATTAGAGTCAATCAGCACAGTTACCAAACTTCCTCCAGGAGGTCGATCATTGCATCTCCTCAGAACAGGAAGAATCTAGCTCATCCTTCTCTGGCACTTAGTTACCCAAGGACTTTTCTTGCAGCCTTTGAAACAGGCATTACTAGCCTCACTTTCCAGATTAGGAGACTAAGGCCCTTGACAAATATAGTCATTTCTGGTAGATTTAGCCCTTCACAGCAATGCAAGCACCTAAAACACTCCCAATGGACTCTTGAGGCAAAATGCCATCCACATCCAGAGAAGAACTATGGAATCAGGTCGCAAAATGAAGCAGAATATTTTCTCTTGTGTTATGTTTTCTTTTGTTTTGATTTTTCTCCTGGTTTCTCCGATTCATTTTAATTCTTCCATACAACTTGACTAATGTAAAAATGTGTTTAGTAAGGATGGATGTATAGAACCCATATAAGATTGCATGTCATCTCCAGGAGGGAGGGGAGGGAGCAAGGGAGAAAATCAAAGACTTATGGAAGTGATTAGAGAAAACTGAAAACAAATTAATAATTTAAAAAAAAAGAATAATATAGTGGTTTGCCCAAGATTTCAGTCATAAGACACTCAAGGCAGGTTTCCCATGTCGGGCTCCCAACTCCAGGTCCAGTACTTTTTTCACTAGGCCATATTGCCTCTCAAATACAGAACTCTCACCTGTGGCTCCAAGAAGCCGCAGCATGCAGTGGCCACAGCCAGTAACCTGCCTTGGTAGATGGATTAAACCAGGTTGAGAATAACCACCAAGTCTTAAACCTGTTGCTAAGTTACAAGGTGCCAACCCCCAACATATGAAGACATCCCCAGGAGGACAGGTGGATGAGTGTTTCAACTGCCATGAAGGCAGCTGAAGAAGGTGCTATGAAGTGTTTACTATTTGTCCCAATGACCTCAGGAAGGTGAGAACTTGACTTGCAAGTGAATTGGATTTGTGATTCAGGGCTGGGCAGAGTCACCAGCTTCACTCTGCTCTGGAGCCATATGAGTTTAGTAGCAAAATAAGATCATGATGACCGGAGGTGGCCCCACAGGCAGTAGGAGACCTTGGCCCTTTTAAGTTAAGGTCTTTCCCAGGTCTCCCTTTGTCTGAGGCAAGGCCCATTCAGTGATTAAGGATTGAGAAGAAATGAGGCCCAAAACAATTTTCTTTTACCTAGTCAAAAGAAAATCAAGCAGGGAGGGAAAGACCCTCAGGGTTTCTGGCCAAAATAGAAACAATTGCTATTTACAATCACTCTGAGCCTTCAAAACTTGAACAAAGACAAGTGAGACTTGATTAGATTGTGGAGTGCTTAGAGTGATCAGGCACTGAAGACACCAAGGTCATCCTGATTTTTGTCTTGCACTGGAATTTGATGACTCTGGGAGAGAAAGGCTGGCAACTTTACACAACTCTGCCTCATTTAAATCCAGCTTAGAAGCCAGTCAAGACACAGCTGAGTTGTTGATGTCCTTGGTTTTTCTCCAATACAAAGGATGAGCAACCACAACATTGCCTCTCAAGTACAGATAAGGTAGGTAGTGGGAATGATCAGAGGTTAGACATTGGCTAGTTTTAGATGTCAATAGGACAAGGGAGCAAAGGATTCCATAGTGGAAGGAGGACATCACAATGTTGAACTGGTCAGGGTATTATTCTTTTCCTTCAGTACAATACAATCAATATTTATCAAGCTGCTGAAGGGCAACTAGGTCTGGAGTCAGGAAGCCCTAGTTCAAATCCAGCCTCAGACACTAGCTGCATGTCCCTGGGCAAGTCACTTAACTCTGTTTCCTCATCAGTAACCTGAACTGGAGAAGGAAAACCACTCCAGTATCTCTGTCAAGAAAACCCTAAATAAAGTCACAGGGAGTCAAATACAACTGAAACAACCAAACAACAACAAACTATGTGTCAGTCACAGTGCTATAATTACAATTAATTAGGGCTACAATAAATAAAAAAAGAAAGAGACTCTAATCTTGAGCAGTTTACAATCTAAAGGGAAAGATAATATACAAAAAGAGGCAGGAAAGGAGGTAAATGGGTACCAAATACTACCCTATGCAAGGGCATCTTGTTGTGTGAAACTGAAACCAGACCGAGTGACATATGTAAAGCAAAATGAACTAAGCCAGTTTCTGCTCTCTATAAAGGAGGCCATTGGGAGGACTTTGGTGCTCTGCTCTCCTGCCTGCTAACTGTGGGAGAGAGAATGCTGAGGGAGTTGGTGTCAATAACATCTCAGGTTAGCAGCTCTGTGATGAGATTAGAGGGCATGAGCTTAACCTAGGAAGGGCATCTCCTCAGCTTCCTCTGGGATCCTGGGTCCAGTGTCTCACTGGAGAGGTCCTTTTGCCCTTCTCCCTCTAGCATCTATGGTGCTTCCTCTTGCTCAAAAAGTGAAATCAAATCTTTCCTTCAGGAAAGAATGTGAAGCCAGTACATGAGTGATAGACTGAGGGAGTATGGAAAGATAGACAGAAGGGAAGCTGTGGTTAGGACAAAGAAAAAACCAAAATAATAGCTAGCATTATTATAGTGCTGTAAAGTTCACAGAGGGCTTTATAAATACTGTCTCATTTGATCTTCACAGCAAAATACTATTATTACCCCATTTTACAAATGAGGAAACTGAGGCAGGAAGAGGTTAAGATGACTTGCCCAGGGTCACATAGCTAACAAGTGTCTGCAGTCAGATTTGAATCTAGGTTATCTTGACTCCTAGTCAAACACTCTGAGAATCGGTGAAACAGAAACACCATAAACATAAAATCCCCTTATTTTACAGATAAGGAAACTGAAGCAGAAAAGTTAAGTGACTTGTCAAAGACCATACAGGTGAGTAACAGAGGTAGAAGGTGAAGTTAGGCCCACTAGCTCCCTAGCCCACACCCTTCCCTCTGTACCAATCTGCCTGAGGAAAGAACTAAAGATTAGAATAGAAGAGGGAATTTCAGGAGTTGTTGTAGTTTGGGGCAATTTTGATATCTAAGTCAGGGCTCCCCCTCCCCAGTGGCTCCAGATTCAACGCCCTATCCATTACTCTACATTGCATTACAGTATTAGCCCTGAAATGGAAAAATCCTGGTGAAAAGTTCTTTGGTGTTTGCTTTTTTTTATAATCTCCTTCCTCATCTCATCCCAGCATGCTCCTGGGTACATAGTCCACTCAGTAAATCCTCTTTTTTTGATTAATACTAAATGGTGAAGTATGAGAGAATACTCTGAGAGGCAGAGGATAAAACTATAGTACTGATTATGACCTGTTTGGACCATGCAACACTGAAAATATGCCTAGGACTGCCAATGGATTCATCTAATTCTTTTTTTTTAATTTTAATTGTAATTGTCCTTTAGTTATCAAGAGATAGCCACCTGTGAGATACCACCTCATCCCTATCAGATTAACAAAGAAAGAAAAATGACAAATGCTTAAGGGATGAGGAAAAATTTGGACACTAATGTACTTCTGATAGAGTTTGTGAACTGATCTAACCATTCTGAAGAACAACCTAAAACTACACCCAAAGGGCAATTAAATTGTGCATACCCTTTGACCTAGCAATGCCCTTACTCAGTCTGAATCCCAAAGTGATCAAAGAAAAGGCAAAAAGACCTATTCACACACAAATATTTTGTGGAGGCAAAGAACTGGAAATTGAGGGAATGTCCATCAACTGGGCATCAACTGGCTGAACAAGTTGTAATATATGATTGTGATAGAATACTACTATGCTGTAAGAAACAATGAGCAGATTGGTTCCAGAAAAACCTGGGAAATCATATTAACCGACGCAAAGGGAAGTGAGCAGAACCAGAAGAACACTGTACACAGTTACAGCAATATTGTAACAGTCATCAATCATGAAAGATTTAACTCCTCTGATCAAGACAATGATTCAAGAAAGTTCCAAAAAATCCATGATGAAAAATGTTATCCATCTCCAAAGAGAGAATTGATGAACTCTGAGTGCAGATTGAAACATACTTTTTTTAACTTTATTTGTGTGTGTTTTCTTCTGCAACATAGATAATATGCAAATATGTTTTTGTATGACCACACAGATAGTTGATATTATATTACTTGTGTTTGGGGGGTAAGGGAGGAGTGGGAGAGAGAAAGAGAATCTAGATCTGCAAATTTTTTTAAATGAATTTTAAAATTATAAGTTAAAATTAAATGAGTTTAAAATATATCTTATATGAGTTTAAAAATTTTAATGTAATTATAGAATTATTTAATGAATAATAAAATTTTTAAAAGATAGTCACCTACATTAGTAGAGGGATTTTCCTCATATAAGAATCCCTATACCAAAACAGAGATCTGATCTCTATTGTCCCCCTTTTAATAATAATACTAACTAGTATTTATATAGTGCTTTAAAGTTTGCAGAGAGTTTTACATATGTTATCTCATTTGATGTTCACAACAACTGGGAGGGGGGCAGTTATTTTATAGATTAACTGTGGTTCTAATAGGTTGTGATTCACTCATAGCCACACAGCTAGTCTTTCCTCACTCCAATTCTAGCACACTATCCACTATGCCACCCAGCTTCCTCAGTGGTTGAGGGCCCTCAGGCCTAGAGAGGTTAAATGACTTGCCTATCTTCACATAGCTTTGTACGTGTCAGAGGTGAACCCAGGTCTTCCAGACTTCAGATCTAGTATACAAATGACTGTTCAACAGCTGACGGTCCTCAGAGCAGGTAGAGATGTGTGACAATACGTAGAGACACAGCAAAGGGGCTGAGAAAGGCAGTGAATATGATGAAGTACTCAGGAGTGATTCTTGAAGTGTATGAAAAAGATGTCTGTTTCTCAATAAATGACGAGAGCCCCATAACTTGAAGTACAGACCCATTACAGCTGACGCACAAAAGCTTCTGGCCCCATTAGAACACAAGAAGGTTAGAAAGATTTCTCCAAGAAAAGATTCAAGAATGAATCTCTCAGACTCAAATGTCCTGGTGCAGTAGGGTTACTTCTGCCTGAATGTTCTTTATCTTCAAATGGTCCTTCAAGATTTACTGAAATTGATATAGTGGGTAATGCTGTATCTAAGCACAAGTAGTCCTAGGAGAATTTAATGCAGTTCCAACAGCTCTGAATAAGGTGTGCTATTTCCTCTTCAAAAACAGAGCAAGTTTCTTGAGAAGAAAAATAAAGACAGTCACTTAAGGCATCCCTTTGCAGGAGGAATTGACCTTGATTCTTTGTAGTTAGTGGATGCAAGTTCATTCTTTTCATCCCCAAGCATTCATTACTATAAGTTACAGGCATGAAGTCTGGGGGAGTCCAGGCTGTAAGAGAGTTGGGAGGCCTTGTTGTGTATCCCAAGCTTGTTTGCCTTGACACACTGCATCCTGACTTTAGGGACAAGCTTTATATTGCTGCCAATGCTCACATCTGGGAAAGCTGGGAGATAACCACCAACAATTCTGAATGGATAACTGAGATAACTTTCAATTGAATTACTCCTTGCTCTCTGGTGGCTTTGTTATCTGCCCGCTCACTATTGTTCATTTGAAAAAGAAAAAAAAAATCAGCATCTCTGAATGGATAAATCTAGCAACTGAGGATGCTTCCTATAGAATTCCTTGTTGCTTTGAGCTGACTATTATCTGTCCACTGTATTGTTCATTTAAAAATCATTAGTTCTTCAGGGGATGCACTCATTACCAGTGTAACAGGATGGACACTGGGAAATGCTGACTGCACCATTTATAGCCACATTCCCTCTGGATACCAGCCTAATTAGGTTAAATTTTCAAATTCATAGTGAAGAACAATTCCATCAGCCCTGGTTGCTCATGTTTGCCAATAGCAACATAAAAATCTTGCTGTTATACAATGAGTATATCATATTAAACCATACCTGCTTCCCTCCAGATCCACAAAGTAGACACATTCCAACCACAGACACTTGTTTGTGTTAGCCAAGGCAAGACAAATTCATTAGTAACTTTTAAGTAACATGAATTTTGTAGCACCACTGCATTGTGCTCTGCAAAAGACACAAAGAAGTTAACTGTTCTTGAAATTTAGTAAACTAGTTCAATCTTGTCTTGTATCCTTTTGTTTTATGCATCCTTTTTTTTTGGCAACCCCTTCTTAATCCAACTCAGTATTCTACTGGACTTGTAGTATACTCAGTAAATACTTTTTGTTGTTGTGATTGCTACTAATTGTGCTTTGCTCTACCCTGGTTCACCTAGGTTATTTTATCCAGTCTCCACTGTGACCAAATATACAGATTTGTGAAACCCTACCAAGGTTATATGCAGCCTATAATGTATGACTGCATACTTAATCAAAATCTCTCATTCTGAGAGATTGAGATTTCTCACTTTGGAGACCAGGATCCATCCTGAGCCCAGATGTGGAGAAAGACTCAGTTGTGTCCAGCGGTCAGCTAGCTACCAGCTGTAAACTGAGGAGAGCAATGACAGCTACTTCCCAGGGTTGTTGTAAGGATAAAATGAGGCGATATTTGTAAAGCATTTTAAAGCTCCAAGTGCTCTAATTGCTAGCTATTGTAATTTTCTTAGTCTGTAAGGGTTATTCAATCAGTTCCATAGATCACAGATTTGGCAATGAAAAGAACCCCTGGGGCCACCTTCTCTAACCTCATTTGGCACATGAGAACCCTGAGACCCAGGGAGGGTAAATGACTTAGGGTCATAGAATCAGAGCTGGAAGGGACTTTAGAACTTGTCGGGTCTACTCACCTTAATGCTGTGTTAATTTTAAGTAGTTTGCCCTCTGCTACCAGCTGCCTCTAACTCTCCTTAGTGGAAGTGGATTTTGCCTTGATCATACAGCCAATTACAAAGTGCTGCACTTGGGGTCAGGAAGACCTGAGTTCAAATGTAGCTTCAGGTGATTACTACATGTGTGACCCTGAACAAGTCACCTAATTTTTATTTGCCAGGTTCTCCCACTGTAAAATAGGGACAATAACAGCACCTATCTTGCAAGGTTGTGGCTGTAGTCTATTGAGATAATATTTGTAAAGTGCTCAACAAAGTGTACGTAGTAGGTGCTGTATAAATTCTTATTCATTTCCCTTCCCATTGAGGTAACACAGGTACATCCAAAAAACTCCATCTTGCCATTTTAAAGGAACACTTGCAAAGAGAAACTAACAAAGTATCCAAGGTGAAAGGCAGCAAAGAGCACTTACAATTAAACTGTAGCTGTGTCATCTGATACTTAACCTCCCATTTAAAGCATTACATTTTAAAAGCCAATCACAGAAGAGATTGTAACTCTATAGCATGTTATCAACCATAAGCTTAAGTCACTGAAAAACGTTTTAAAGCATTTCATTGTAGGCTAGAGTTCAGCATTTCATAGTGGGTGATACCTGGGAAAAAACAAAGTTTGGGTTTCCTTGGTTGTAACAATTTCAGTGGCATATCTGATGCAAGTTCACCACCTAGTGGATGCTTTAAAAAAATTTGGCAAAATAAACTCTAGACATTATAATGAATGGCAAGGAAATTTAGGGCTTCTTAAGACTCCTGAGGCAATGGGTGCCATTGCACCATGGAATTTTTTTTTTCTGATTTCTATCTCCCTCTTTCCCAACTCATGTTCTTTATTCTCACCTTTTCTTCCTCACCATCTACCTGAAGCCTGCCTCTAAGATCCTATGACGTCCATGGGCCCCATGCACCACTATTAGTGATATTAGGAGTAAGAGATTTCTGGCCCTGCTAAAGCTAGACCATGGCACTGGAATCAATAAATAGAACCACTACTAGGTAATGCTTTGAAAAAAACTCACACTATAATTATTTTTGCAAGATAATATTTTTCCAATACTTTTAAAAGTATCCGTTTTTCCTGTAAGAAATTTAATAGTACTAATAGTACTATTACTAATTGACAAATTAACTTCTAGCCTCATTGTAAGCATAAGCATTTTCCTAGTTTTGAGAACAGTTCTGTCTTATTGTCAAGCAGGGAGGTAGAGTGCTCTGCCCAGGTCTGGGAGTTTTGCAAGCCTTTTGTATGGATAAATAGGTCAAGGAGAAAGATTTGAGTAAAGGAGAGGTTATTATTGAAGTGACTGAGCGTTGGGTCAAGGCTGGGTAGAGAAGAGAGGTTAAAACAGAGTTGACAGACTGAGAGAACAGGGAGGAATAAAGAAACTGACAGTTACAATAAGATCAAAGAACAGATAAGAGAGAAGAGGTGGGAGGGCAGCATATTGTGGCTCAAGGAAGGGAATTTCACAGTTCAGAATCTTGTAGGCAGAACACTTTTGAGTGATGATGAATGTGATTGTAGAATCCAAGAATTTTAGAGATGGCCATCTGGTCCAGCCCATAGCCCAAAAGAATCTCTGCTTTGTTGCATGACTGAAGTAGAATGGAAGTAGAGAGAATAGGAGATGAGGACTTTAAAAAACTATGAGGGGTTATCATTGAAAACATAAAGGGGTGCCTCAGACACTTACTAGCTATGTTACCTTGGGCAAGTGATCTAACCCTGATTGAAAGAAAGAAAAGAAGGAAGGGAAGGAGGAAGAAAAATAGAGAGGTGGGGGGAATTCTAGGTGTGAATGCTGCTTGCATTTTCAGATAGATAAAGTTACTGCATTGTTGTTTTGATTAATTACATGAAATCTGGGGAGGCAGAGCCAAGATGGCAGAGTAAAAGCAGAGACTCACCTAACCTCTCCCACAAACCCCTCCATATATCTTTAAAAATGACTCTAAACACATTCTAGAGACATAGAACCCATAAAAAGACAGAGTGAAACAAATTTCCAGCCTAAAACAATTTGGAAAGGCTGACAGGAAAGGTCTGTTGCACCAGAGTGAGAGAGGAGCACAGTTCAGCGCAGGCTGAGTCAGCACAGACCGGGCCCCAGCAAATGAGGAGCAGACCTCAGGGTGAATAAGTAAGTGGCAGCAATAGTGGTTTCCAGACCTCTTGGCCCATAGATGACAAAGATAACTTTTAGAAGGTAAGGAGGAAAAGTCTGTAACACCAGGGCAAGAATGGAGCACAGTCCAGCCAAGGTTGCACCAACATAGCCCTGGCCCTAGAAAGCCAAGAGCAGGCCTTGCGAGTTATTGAATCAGCAGCAGCAGCTGCTGCTTTTGGAGCTCTTAGCCCACAGAGTGTAAGGAGGTCAAACAACTGATCACAAGGAGATTACTGGGTTTCTTTGCTAGCACTGAGGCAGGACTCTATTGCTTTCCCCATTCTCACATCTTGGGAAGCACTAGCACTACAGAGCTTGTGGCAGCAGTGGAGAAGGGTCCCTCCTCACAGTTCCATGGCAGAAAAGAGTGCTTGTTGTCACTCACAGATCAGAGCACAGACCAGGAGAGTAGTAGACACCTCTCCCTAGACCATGCCAGATTGGAAGAACTGGAAATTTACAAGTCCTTAGAAGCATCTCTGAAAACAACTGCACAAAACTCCTGAAGTTTGAGACAGTGAGACTTCCACCCTAGAAGCAGAGTCCTACTTTAACAAAGAGTTAAAAGTCAAGTAGTAGTCTGAGAATATGAACAAACAACAGAAAACAATTCAGACTACAGAAAATTACTATGGTAACAAGGAAGATCAAAACACATACTTAGAAGAAGCCAACAAAGTCAAAGCTCCTTCATCCAAATCCTTCAAGAAAAATATGAATTGGTCTTAGGCCATGGAAGAGCTCAGAAAGGATTTTGAAAATCAAGTAAGAAAGTAGAGAAAAAATGGGAGAAAAAATGAGAGTGATGCAAGAAAATCATGAATTGTATGAAATCTCATCATTCTAGATGTTTATTCATCTTGGATACTCAAAACGTCCTCAGCCCCCTCCATGGGACTGAATGAAAAGGTGAAGGCAAAGCAATAAACTCCTTCCAAAGTCTCCTTTCTCCTACTTCTCAGTTTCCTTCCGTACATTGCCTTCTCCCATGAGATTATAAACTCCTTGAGGACAGGGACTCTTTTTCTTATTTGTATTCTAAGTGCTTAGTACCATGTCTGACACACAGTAGATGCTTAATAAAAGTCTGTGAATTACTGACCACTTTGTTTCAAGAAAGCTCCCATAGAGTGAGGTTAATCTGGAGATGTTTATAATGTAAAAATAAAACACATCAATAAAGTTTTTTAAAAAGAAATCTCTGACACATTCCTCTCTTTGAGCTTTTACTACCAAACTCCTGGAGAGAGTAGAAGCTACCTCTCATTCCTTCTTCACTGATTAATCAATTTTCAACCTTTTGTAAGCTAACATTTTGTTGTTATTTGGTCATGTATGACTCATCACTACCCCATTTGGGGTTCTCTTGGCAAAGATGTTGGAGTGGTTTTCTATTTCCTTCTCCAGCTCATGTTACAGATGAGGAAACTGAGGTGAGCAGGGTTAAATGATTTGCCCAGGGTTACATAACTAGTAAGTATCTGAGATCAGATTTGAACTCAGAATGACAAGTTTTCCTGACTCCAGGCCCAGCATTTTATCCACTCCACCACCTCACTGTCCATTCTAGATTTATTGAAAATATTCAATACAAGGCCATTATTTTCCTTCAAAACTGAACAATCCATCCATTGAAACATATACTGAGCTATGATTTTTCCCCATGGTTACATCTTCAGTCCAATGGTGATTGGACCACCCCTCCCACTGCCTCATTCCTGAACCATTCATTATGTCCTCTGGTCCCACAATCTCTCCCTTTTCTTCCAGTCCATCACTCCTATCTTGAATTCCTTTCCTTTTCTTCCCTTTATAGTCTTGAACCTATTGGTTGGTTATTTTAATAATGTGATTTGCTCTATCATTAAATTCCTCATCACCTTATCTTTCCATTGTTACCAACCTGCTAAGCCTCCGTATTGGGCAGGGCCCATGTCTACCTTCTTTGTTACATGAAGCTTTTCTGCCTGTGTTCCTAACATCTCCCCATTGTACTCCACCTTGCAGTTAGATGGTAAAGTAAATAACATGCTGGACTGAGTAGGAAGAGCTAAGTCAAACTCCATTTTACTACTTAGTTGAGTGAGTCAGGGCAAGTCATTTAATTTTTCTCAACCTGTTTTCTCATCTGTAAAATGGGGGTAATAACACCTACCCCAAAGGGTAATTACGAGAATCTAAGGAGCTAACTTTTATTTAAAGGACGTTACAAATCTTAATGCACGATATAATGTGAGCGCTTATCATGCCAAACTGTTTTCTACTTTTCTCAAGGTCCTAATCTATTCCCAACACCTTCTCCCTTGGAAACAGACCTCTCCTACTTTATGGGATGGGGAGAGAGAAGCACTCACAGAACACATATATATCCCCAAGAAGAGTAGAGTACAGTCCCATTGACTCCCCTAACAAGTCCTATTCCCCATTTACACCCCATTCCCCAGGTATACAGTCCTCCAGACTCACAGTACCAGTCTTGTGATCAAAACTTCCTGGGGGGAAGAGCCAAGAAGGAGTAAAAGCAAGGACTTGCTTGAGCTCTCCTCCAAACCCTTCCAAATACTTATAAAAAATGACTCTAAACAAAGTCTAGAGCTGCAGAATCCACAAAATGACAGAGTGGAACAAATCTCCAGCCCAAGACAACCGGGAAAGTTGACAGGAAGGATCTATCTCACCAGGCAGGGAGCAGAAGTCAATCGAGTATGGTCTATGCCAGAATAGACAGAGCCTGAGCAGACCTGGCAACTGTGGCAGTTTTCTGACTGTTCAGCCTACAAACACCAAAAAAAGCATAGAAAGTCAGTGGGAAAACTCTACCAGACCTGAGTAAGAGAGGAGCATGGTCCTGCCCCAGCCCCAGGGTGGTAGAGGGGCCAGTAGTGGCAGCTGCAGCAGCTACTGCTGCTGCTTCCAGAGCTCTCAGCCCATACATGGTGTGGGGATCAAGAAGCTGATCGGAGGGGGATTTCAGGGATTTCTTTGCTGGCACTGAGGCAGGATTCTCTTGTCCATGCTTACATATGGGTCATGGTCCTGGGTGATGGTCCTGGGGCAAGGAGGAGTGCCAGTGTAGCTGAACTTGTGGCTGCAGTGGAGAGAAAATCCTCCTCACAGTTCCAAGGCAGAAAAGAGTACTTTTGGTCACTCATAGATCAGAGGACAGATCAAGAAATGAGAAAACACCTCTCCTTTATTCATACCACCTTGGAAGAACTGAAAATTTGAACACCCCTAGAAGTTTCTCTGAAAACAGCTGCACAAAACCCCTGAAGTCTGGGACAGGATACCCTACACATTGAAAGCAAAGTCTGACCTTAATAAAGAGCTAGAAAGTCAAGAATTTGGTGGGGAAAATGAGTAAACAGCATTTAAAAATTCAGACTATAGAATCTTACTTTAATGACAAAGAAGATCAAAACATACAACCACAAGACGACAACAAAGTCAAAGCTCCTACATCCAAAGCCTCCAAGAAGAATATTAATTGGTCTCATGCCATGGAAGAACTCTAAAAGGATTTTGGAAATCAAGTAAGAGAAGTAGAAGAAAAATTGGGAAGAGAAATGACAGTGATGCAAGAAAATCATGAAAACTAATTTGCTTGCTAAAAGAGACCCCCAAAAAAATACTGAAGAAAATGACACCTTAAAAAATAGACTAACCCAAATGGCAAAAGAGGTCCAAAAGCCAGTGAGGAGAAGAATACCTTAAAAAGCAGAATTGGCCAAATGGAAAAGGAGGTCAAAAAACTCACTAAAAAAATTAATTCCTTAAAATTTGAATGGAGCAAATGGAAGCCAATGACTTTATGAAAAATCAAGAAATTATAAAACAAATCCAAATGAATGAAAAAATAGCAATGTGAAATACCTCATTGAAAAAACAACTGACCTAGAAAATAGATCTAGGATAGATAATTTTAAAATTATTGGAGTACCTGAAAGTCATGGTCCAAAAAAAAAAACATAGACATCATCTTTCAAGAAATTATCAGCTCTGGCCTGCTTATGAATACAAGCATTACAAATGCTTAGGTTCCTTAAGAGCCAACCCAAGATGGTGAATCTTTAATAAACTTTGTTTGCTTTGGCTTAAAAAAAAAAAAGAAATTATCAAGGAAAACTGCCCTGATATTCTAGAACCAGAGGGTAAAATAGAAATGGAAAGAATCCACTGATCACCTCTTAAGAGAGATCCCAAAAGGAAAACTCCTAGGAACATTGTAGTCAAATTCTAGAGTTCCCACATCAAGGAGAAAATATTGCAAGCAGCCAGAAAGAAACAATTTGAGTATTGTGGAAATATAAATCATGATAACACAAGATCTAGCAACTTCTACCTTAAGAGATTTGAGGGCTTGAAATATTATATTCTAGAGGTTAAAGAAGCTAGGATTAAAACCAAGAATCACCCACCCAGCAAAATGGAGTATAATACTTCAGGGGGAAAAAATAAACATTCAGTGAAATAGAGGAATTTCAAGCATTCTTGATGAACAGACCAAGACTGAATAGAAAATTTGACCCCCCAAAAAATAAAATAAAATTAAGGGTGAGAGGAGAATATATTGAGAAAAGGGGAAAGGGAGAGATAGAATGGAATAAATTATGTCACATAAAGGAGGTAAGAAAAAGTTTTTATAATGGAGGGGAAGAGAGAGGAGGTGAGAGGTACTCTTATCCGATTTGGCTTAAGGAGAGAATAATATACACAATCTTATCCTACAGGAAAGTAGGAGGAAGGAGATAATGGGAGGAATGATAGAAGGGAGGACAGATTGGGGGAGGGTAGAGTCAGAAGCAAACACTTTTGAAAAGGAATATGGTCAAAGGAGAGACTAGAATAAATGGGGGATGGGATAGGATGAAGGGTAATATAGTTAGTCTTTCACAACATGACTATTATGGGAGTGTTTTGCATAACTATACACACATAACCTATATCGAATTGTCTGCCTTCTAAATGTGGGTGAATGGGGAGGGAAGAAGGGAGACAATTTGGAACTCAAAGTTTTAAAAATAAATGTTAAAAACTGTTTTTACATGCAACTGGGAAATAAAATGTACAGGCAATGGGGTATAGAAATCTATCTTGCCCTATAAGAGAGTGAGGAGGAGGTGGGATGATAGAGGGGAGGGGAGACTAGGGAAAGGGGTAATCAGAATGCATGCCATCTTGGGTGGAGGAGGGGAGAGATGGGGAGAAAATTTGGAATTCAAAAATCTTGTGGAAATGAATGTCGAAGACTAAAATAAATTAATTAATAAAAAAAATAGCTAGTAAGACAGGATTCAACTTCAGGTCTTGCTGTTCGATCCACTATGCCATCTAGCCACCTCTATATACAAGTAGAAAAGATGATGCTATGGCCAAGATGAGGATTATTTTAAAAATAGGTTCCCCCATATGGTGGATTTAGGGGAATGTAGGAAGACTACTCAGTGAGATATTAAGCACAGATACTAAACTTAGAGTTAGGAAGGCCTAGGTTCAAATTCTGCCCAAAACACTTACTGGCCCTGTGATCCTTGACAAATCAAGAAACAAACAAACTTTCTGGAAAAGAAATTCATATAAGCATAACCCTTCACACTATCATCCACCCTAACCTCTACCCTATCTCTCTCCCATCTAGGAATTCATATATTATAGTGCTCTCCTAAGATTCTAGGTCTATTCCCCACCTCCCCCAAAAAAAGAGTTTTGCCCTTGTTTAGTTACTGATTACTTTCAGATGAGTTGTCCATCCCTTCTTTCCCCCACCAACCTGCACAGTTACATTTATAACACCACCCTGTGACAGATTCCACTTCTTTCTCTGATGAGCCCTTCTTTCCCCTGCAGACTAAGAGCAGACCTACATTGGGAGATTGCCCCCAAAAAGGAATTTTTGACCATGGGGTTGCTGTATTCAGCCACCTTTCCAAACCTATCTTCCCAGTCTACACAGGTAGTTGTAGAGAGAACTTTGGTTCATAGGAAGAATTTCCCAGGGTGAGGGATCACGAGTGGTCACTACCTGCAATGTCTGAGGGAGTCTACAAATCCATTACAACACAGATTCATCAATGTATAAATTATTATGAGTTTCTAGCTGGGGCATTTTTATCTCCCTGCTCAGACTAGCATCAATCATTTGGGAGTGACCATTTATATGAGCACTCTTTGGGTGTTTTATGCATACATTCACATGTGGATATGCTTGAAGATATTTCTGTAACATTCCTAAGTAACAGCCCCAGGGTCCAAGCATTTTCTCATGTTTTCTCCCTCTCCTCCTGAGTATCATAATCTGACCTCTAGAAATATTCTGCTGAACTCTTTCATGATAAGGCCTAAATGGTAAACAC
The DNA here is from genome assembly GCA_028658325.1 of Potorous gilbertii. NCBI lineage: Eukaryota > Metazoa > Chordata > Mammalia > Diprotodontia > Potoroidae > Potorous > Potorous gilbertii. Next base: position 25,807,898 of record CM053773.1, on the reverse strand, counting down.
AATTTAACAGGATACCATTCCCAGAGGGCATTTTTACATTTTAATAATGAAATAGAAGGTTTAAACTAAATGAAGAGGCTCTACTTTGTGAGTTAGTGAGCTGGTGGAAAAGACAAACCTCCTAACATCCACCCACACATAAAACCAGCCCTAAATGAGTGTCACCATGTCTCATAGCTACTACCTGATGCTCAAGAAATAAGGCTCTTTTGAATTCCAGATTTCTTGAGCAGCTGCCAAAAGCCAAGTACTCTTCTAGATTTTATAAGAAGTGCAGAACAAAAATAGGATATGGTCCCTTTCCCTTACAAAGTTTAAAATCTTCTTGGGAAGGAAAAATTTAGGCACAAAACAACTTAAGAGCAATGCATAATAGAATATAGTTAAGAGTCCACAAGTACACAGACAATAAAAGATACAAAACAGGAAAAGCAGATAGGTCAGATGGACTGATTTTGGGGGAGTTTCCTTCAATCCATCCATCATATCTTGTTCACCACTTTGAACATATTTTAGCAAAAAAAAAAACAAAACCTTGCAACTACTATTGAAGTAATTTTCCATGAAATCTCAATGACATTGTACCTTCTGCAATAAATCTTTTGTCCTGAGTTATCTGAGAGAACATCATCTTCAGCTTTTAAGATAATTAGCCTTTTAATTGAGGCTCTTCATACTATTATCCCCAACTTTCCTATCTGTTTGGCTATTACTTAAGAGTAACTACAGAAATATCTTTAGTTTTAGGCACAAGTATATGAGAATGGAGAGAGAAAGTGAGAGGGTACACAGTCATATAAATGATCACTCCTAAGTGAATAATGAAGTTTTGAGCAGGCAGATAATAAAAAATGACCCTGTTGGGAACTCATAATAATTTTTACATTGATGATCTGTGATGTCATGGATATGTGGACTCCCTCAGACAATGCAGGTAGTGACCCACTGATGATCTCTCATGCTGTAAGACTCTTAACTTCGGACTTTGCTCTCCACAACTACTATCAGTTATGTAGACTGTGCAGATAAGATGGAAAAGGAGAAAGATTGTGGCAACCCAAGCAGCCCCAAGAGTTCACCAAAGAATAAAGTGGAGTCTCAGTCACATGGTGGTGCTATAAGCATTGTAGAGGAGGATGGTAGAGGAGAGGGGGGTGGAAAACTCATCTGAAGGTGATTAGCTGATTCTTTACTCAATCTTCTGACTTTGTCTTATTGTTTCTTGATGTCTTGTGGAGTCATTATCTTCCATATGACCAATTTTTATTTTTAAGGAATTATTTTCTCCATTATTTTTGTGCCTCTTTTACCAAACTCTTTTCATAATTTTCCTCCATAGCTCTCATTTCTCTTAATTTTCTGCTCTCAAGTGATTGTTAAAAATCATTTTTTGCTCTTTAAAAAAAAATTTCTTTATTTAGCTCTACTAGGAATCCTTTTTGGGCCTATATCCAATCTGCAGTCTTCTTTGAGGCTTTGCTTATGGATGTTTTCAAGTCATTGTCTTCTTCTGAGTTTGTGTCTTGCACTTTTCTTTCACCATGGTACATTTTTATAGTTAGTTTCTTTTTCTGTTGCCTGCTCATTTTTCTCACCTATTTCATGTCTTTAGACTTTATATTAGAGTTAGGCTCTGTTCACCTCTGGGAGGAAGACTTGTAGTTCTATCTGGGAGCCGTTTTCAATGCTCCCAAACTGGTATGATTCAGGGAAAGGTCAGGTCACTGCCCTCCTGGTCTGCACTCTGACCTTTACCAAGTCAGGGCTTCTGCTCCCTCATAACTTTAATTGCTCCTCTTCCCCTAGGCACTGTGATCTGAAACTGGATAACAGGCTATGCACTGTCAGATGGCACTGATCCTACATGTAGTACTAGCACAGGGGACCCTGACCAGGTGTTCAGTCCCCTTACCATCACAGTGCATTGTGTGCACCCAGTTCTCCTGCTGCTCTTACTGAAGCTGCTACCTCTAAGACCCACACACAGTATCACTTTCATTGCACTCCACACTCCATGCTCCCAGCCAGCTCCCACTCCAGCATCTGCAACCTTTCTTACTTTCTTCCTAAGAAACCTTGGGCTAGAAAAATGTCTCACTGTGACTTTTTCTTGACTTTTCTGTTCAGAATTCAATTTAGTGTTTTCTGTGGTCATTTTGTAGAAGACATTTTGAGGGAAGTTTAGTATTTGTGACTTCACTCAGCCATCTTGGCCACATTGGTCTAATTGGCTAACTCAATACCAAATGTAAAACTTATTTTAGGGAAACTTAAAACCTTAAGATAACACTAAAATACATAGATCCCTAGAGGAGAGAGATAGGTTCAGGAGTGAGGCATGGGGCGGGAGGAGGAATTAGAAGGAGGAGGTGTGGGATGCAAGGGACAATGTGAAGTGCTGTGCCTTTTCAATTTAAATGGATTTCTTTTCTAGGTAAGTCTCAACCACAGGCTGTTACTATGAGTCTGGAGAACTGCATCCCTGGGGGTTGGGTTGGGTTGGGCAGGATGCAAGTTGGGAACAGTTGGATGTGGAAAAATAAAGGAAGTTATTCTCTACCCTTGTGGGAATAATTTTGATTCCCCCTACTCAGTTTGATCAGTATTTATTCATTTCATTGTGATTTATGAGTATCAGTGAGTATCTCTGAAAAAAGATAAATAGGATAGAATTAAGTTTAATTGTTAGAATAAGAATTTTGTACACTGGAATTAATTAACCTACTATGTATTTATTATAATATCCCTGTATTAATGATTATATTGCTTTTAATTGATTTATAAGATAGATCTGTATTATAGTTTGTTGTTTAGGCCTGTATGAACCTGGGCAAGGAACAGAGATAGAAACTTACTGTACTACCCCCACATTCCTATGAATGATAGGATCCTGAAAGCTGCTGTGTTCCAGAAAACCAGTTTTCACTTTTACTTTGTTCTTTTCTACCTGATGTTTGTAACATATTTGTGGAAAGTCCCAGAATCCTATTACCTGGTCACCTACTAAACACTCCTGATTAATGAGATGTGGGAAGTCTGATGAAAAAACCTTAGTAACTGACAGACATTTTCCTTAGCCAATCAAGTGAATGTTCCCTTTTTGGAACTAACCAATAAAAGAATTATACCACTTCATTCTGTTTTTAGAAGTCTCTTAAATTATATAAATATTCCCTCAAAACTAAGCAGAAGGGTCCATGACGGCAGAGGCAAGTCTTAGGTCCAATTTTTTTAGGGACCACCAGTTTCCCTAATAAATTAAAACTGCTCAGAGTGCCTCAGTGTTTTTTTGGTCGCATATTAGAATTTTGGGATCACATCCTTTGGGACACCTATGAGTATTTTATGGTTTGGGGTTTTTTTTCTTTCTTTGAGGTAAATAAAAGCTATCTTATAAATGATAGGTATGTTTTATGTTTGCACAAGAGCAGAGGTAACTTGACCACATCTCTGAAAATCTAAACATGAGTTATTCTCAGAAGATTCCCAGGGGGATGAGAGAGGGGAGCAGGAGAAAATTGAACTAAATTCTGAATATACAAGCTAACAAAGTGATTTTAGAGAAGTCTCCACTTGTGAACCCAGCCTTTATAATTCCAGCGCTAGGACACAGGTCACAATTTCTTCAAAAATATAAGACAATGAAGGTCTGTACTAAGATCATGGCTATGAAAATGGAGAGGAATGGATGAAAGTAAAACACATTTAAAAGAATTACAAGTGGTCACAAATTAGATGGAAATAAGCGGGGAAAGCTTCTACTACCCTCCCAGGTTGATTGGGAAAATGCAGCATCAGTGATGAAAGTTAAAAAGTCAGGAAACAGAGTCAGTTTGAGTTATCTGATGACAAGTTCCCTTTTGCATATGTTGCATCAAAGGCAGACATCCAAGTGGAAAGGTACAGGGTCAATTTGACTTAGAATTTGAAGCAGTTTACCAAATTAAACCACTATATTGTAAAGTGAGGTGGGGATAAACGTGGAAGGAGTATTCAACAGGCATTTTGGACACATAATGGGACTAGAGTCAGAGTGAGAGGTAACTTTTAGGAGCGTAACTAAAGGAATCATGAGCATAGGGCTGATGCTTAAAGCTTTAACACTGGTAGAATTCTCTCAGGGCAAGAAAAACGGAAAATGTGCTAACAAAGAACAGGGTTGCAAGAATCAATTCCACAGATAATTTTTAAAATCCTATGTTATCCAACCTCCCTTTTGCCAAACATCTTAGCCAAAAAATATTGACTTGAGTTTCACTTCCCATTCATTCTCTCTGTCCATCAATTCAGTACAATTCAATTAGATTCAATAAGCAAGAGAAAATCTAGAGAAAAGTATTAGCAGGGAACAGTCGTAGAAAAGAGGAGAAAAGGTAAAGGGCCCAGATAATTTCCAAATTGTATAATCCATCCACCCCATTTGTTGTCACTTAGTAACCAAGAACTGTTTATTGAGGGGGAGGATGCATTTGAAAGCAGATAAAACCAAGATGGAAAAGAACATTCTGAGAGGTGGCAAGTGTCTTCATACTTGTTAAAAGGAGATTTCATACTTGTTATAAGGTGACAGAGGTCATTGTGCTTAAAAATGATCTGAGCCCTTCCAACTCCTAACAACTATTCATCATTTCAATGCCATAAGGTTTCTTTTCAGTCATTCATCAGATACTCTGAATTCCCACTATGACTGTGAAAGAAAACAAGCTCAAAAGAAACCCACAGCTCCTGTCCTCAAAGAGTTTCTAATCTAGCTGTTGTGGAGTCTTCTAGTCTTATCCAACTCTTCATGACCCCATAAAAGGTTTTCTTGGCAAACATAACTGGAGTGGTTTGCTATTTCCTTCCCCAGTGGATTAAACAGGAGTTAAGTGACTTGTCCAGGTCACACAGCTAATAAATGTCAGAGGCCACATTTGAACTCAGATCTTCCTGACTCCAGGCCCACAGCACTATCCACTGAGCCATCTAACTGCCTCTAATTTAGTCAGGAGGAGGAAAACACAAGCCCAGGAATTACTGAAACACATGGCAGGATATGACAAATGACAAAAAAAGTATCAAAAACAAAGTGGGAGATGGGAGAGATGGTGAAATTACATCCAGCTGATGAGATTATAGACAGCTGCAAGAAAGAGGTGACAACCATGCTGGATTTCTCTCTTCCCAAACCCTAAGTGGAAAAGAATGAGTAGTAAAAGTGTTCCCCCTGCATGGAATGTTTTCCCTGCTCATCTCCACCTCCTGGCTTCCCTGGATTCCTCCCAGGATCAGTCAAAATTCCATTGTCTGCAGGAGGCCTTTGCCAACCCCTCTCAATTCTAGTGCCTTCCCTTATTAATTACGTTGCAACTTATGCTATATTTAACTTTTTTTCACAGCTATTACCATGCTGTCTCCTTTCTTTCACCTTTCTTTGTATCCTCAACACATAGCACCATGCCTAGCACTAGGCACTAAATAAATTCTTAATGACTGACTAACTTTTAGAAAGAAACATGATTTAGAGCACTTTTTCATATGATTATAGATATCTTTAATTTCTTCCCCTGAAAATTGCCTGTTCATATCCTTTGACCATTTATCAATTGGGGAATGACTTGTATGGTTATATATTTGAGTTAGTTCTCTATATATTCTAGA
>CM053773.1:25770840-25801758 GCA_028658325.1 Potorous gilbertii | reverse complement strand
ATAGGAAGGAGGGAAATATAGCTAGTCTTACACAACATGACTATTATGGAAGTCTTTTTCAAAACTACACATATATAGCCTATGTTGAATTGCTTGCCTTCTCAGTGGGGATGGGTGGGGAGGGAGGAAGGGAAAGAAGTTGGAACTCAGAGTTTTAGGAATGAATGTTGAGAATTGTTTTTACATGCAATTGGGAAATAAGAAATACAGGTAATAGGGTAACACGTAAGAGAGAAAATGGGGATAAGGGAAGGGAGGGGTGTGGTAGAAGTGAGGGCAGATTGGAGGAAAGGGTAATCAGAATCGCTGATGTTTTGGGGTGGGAGGAGGGGAGAGATGAGAAAATTTGGAACTCAAAATCTTGTGGAAATGAATGTTGAAAACTAAAAATAAATAAATAAATTTAAAAAAAAAGTGAAGCACAAAGTGATTGTAATGGGAACTGGCTTCACGATAAATGGAACTGAGAAACAGGGAAATTAAGTGAATTCCCCAAGATCACACATGCCAACAATACATCCTTTCTGGGATCATGTCAGTAAATGGAAAGAAGATCCTATTATGCAGGTGAAACTGCATCTACTATGTCACAGGAAAATTTGTACAAAAAGTTTAATATGCCAGGATCCCCACCAGCCTCCAAGGTAAGGGGAAGAGTCTGGAATGTGGACCTATTTCCTAAATTTCTTATGTCCAATGATCAGTTGGTTAAGATACTGCTTTATAAAGAAGTCACCAAAGAAGTCTGCTCTTCAAAGTGACTGAAGGAAACTTTGTTTGCAAGGGAGGGGAAATCTGCAAAGTTCTTTCCACTAAGGCGTAAACCTTGGCATATAACATGCAGGCGTTGTTTGAGAAATGTTAGTTCAGGAAATTTTTAGCATATGTTACCAACTTTGATGAAAAAGACTCTAGAACTTTTGCGGGTGTTGATCCTAGGAAGACTACAATGGGAGATATGTACAAGAGCCAAGATGTCATAGATTTTACTGGTAATGCCTTTGTTCTTTCCAGAACTGATGACTATTTAAATCAACCATGTTGTGAAACCATCAACAGAATTAAATTTTATAGTGATTCATTGGCAAGAGCTCAAGGATTTGCAAGGCCAAGTGCTATTTATCTGGGTACCTATATGTTGAATAAACCAAGTGGTTGGTATAAAATCTAAAGGAGAGATTACTAGCTGCAAGCAGCTCATCAGTGACCCTAGTCATATAAAAGAAAGATCAGGTGATCAGAATTATTTGTGTCCTAAATCACCAAATTAAAAATATCAGTGATGCCAACTCCTGTTAGATCATCATTCCACAGAACTAGGTTAACACAGTCAGATATTTACATTTCCATGGTTTCTTCAGCTCGTAATGTGGTAGCACAAGGAAAGTATATAAGCACCATTAGTACTACTGGGGAAACCGAAGCAAAATATTAGACTAACATTAGAGCTCTTTGTGCTAATTGTTCAGAAATTTGTTACCATCAATGGTTGTTATATTCCAGCTGATTTGAGAACAGAAAGCCAGATATCCCAATACTTTAATTCACCACCATTCTCTGTTCCTCTGATTGGAGGGTGGAGCCATGAACTTCAAAGCTTCCTTTTAGCGAGGGGACTCTGCTCAGAACATCTCATTTCTAAGCTGCTAGTGCTACCTTGGGGCTTCTCTGACTTGTCCATTATACCCCCAAATCAGATATCTTCCCTTGCCCTCTTTTCTCCTCTGCTTTTCAGTTTCTTTTTGTCTATTGTCTTCTCTCATTAGACTGTAAGCTTCTTGAAGGCAGGAATTGTTTCCTTTTTAATATCTGTATCCCTAGCCCTTACCATAGTGCCTGACACATAGTAAATACTTAACAAATGTTTGTTGACTGGATGAAGAAATGAAACAAAATATATTATGTTTATGGAAAAAGACTATGCTAACATCTAATTAGGAGAAATTTAAATTCCACCTAACACAGAGTTACATAAAAACCTAATGAACATTATATGAAATCAGTATTATATACCCTGCTCTTGTAGCCACTTCTTTGAGATTGAAGAGTACTGTCTCTAAATTTTTCCCTCCCTCCTTTTAATATTATGTTACTATCTTTCTTCTGGGATGAGTGATTAGAAATGTTAATATTATGTTCAATTGAACTCTCTTTCTCTGTTTTTAACGGGAAAACACAGTTTAAACATATACTCACTAAGGCAGAAATATAGAATTTGATACACTTTTTCTTTCTTTTAAATATTAAAGCCTTTCCATTTGTATGCTTATTAGGCTCAAGTGTTGATGCTTTAAGTTCATGTACTATCTATTTTCTTAACATTAATTAAACTTTAAATTTCATAGTGCTGGACAGCATCCTTAAGTTTCACAACTTTCAATTTTTACCTTATTGTATTTTATGATGGTACCCAAATATCACAGCCACTAGTGTTGGTTCATAGTTAGAGGCATAGATTTTTAACCCAACTTTAGCTTTTAAAACTGTTTACATATTTCAGGAGAGGCCTGTGTGCCTAAAGACCCCTTTGGAATTTAATATAATAAAACTGATGAAAAAAAAAGTAATAGCAGGCAAGATTTGAAAGTTCCTTTTGTCCTCCTGGCCTCTTTGATGGCCAAAAACCCACAATGCAGTATTATTTTCACAGAGCCTCTAAATCTATGATGTTTCATAAAATGGCTCCAAATGATTTCTGTACAGCTAAGTAAAGCCAAACTGGAAACCAACCAACCAAAAAAACCTTGCATTTGACCTTCAAGCCTTCTTATGTCTTTCTCCTTTTTTCAACTAAACTCTTAGAAAATCATTTCTGTTTGAATCTCCATTTTCTCATCTCCCACTCACTTTTCAACCCCTTGTAATCTGACTTCCTGACCTCATCACTCTACTGAAATTGCTCTCTCTAAGGTTGTCAATGGTCTCTTAACTGCTAAATCCAAGGGTTTATTCTCAGTCTTCAGCTTTCTTGTCTGAAACTTTTGATGCTATCAAATATGTTCTTCATCTACATCAGGTGTTCTTGAGATCTGTGAACTTAGAGCATTTCAATTACTACATTTTAATATAATTGGTTTCCTTTGTAACCCTATTTTTTATGCATTTAAAATTATCATTCTTATAAATGACCCCATACCAATTGCCAGACTGTTAAAGGGGATATAATACAGAAAAGTCTAGGAATCCCTGGTCTTTCCTCCTTTGGCTTCCATGACCTGCATCTCTTACCACCCTCTTTTCTAGCTGTTATTTTTCAGTTTCCATTTCTGGGACATCATTTATCTCTTTCCCATAAAAGCATGGGCACCTCGTGAGATCCTGTACTAGACTCTTCTTTCTCTTCATGATTGCTTCAATTTCTATGGGTTCAATTATTAGCTCTGAGCCTTTCTCCCAATTCTACATAGTCACTCTTAATCCCTCTCCTGAATTTCAATCCCATATTAGACATCATTCCCTGGATATACCACTGGAATCTCAAATTCAAAAAGCATGAAATAAAACTGATTGTTTTCTCTATCAAACCTTCCCCTCCTTCAAACTTTCCTTTGTCTATTAAGGTTCATAATTCCAGTCACACAGGTTTACAACTTTAACTCATCTTAGACTCTTCCCTCCTCCTATGCAAGCAAGTTATCAAGTCTTATTAATTTTATCCCCTCCACCACAACTTTCCTTTTACTCATATAGACACTATCACAATTCCTATCTATATATTTGTTGCTTAGGCAATTGCAATAATTTCCTAATTGGTCTCCTTGCTTTTTATCTTTCCCCTTTAGACTACTTACTCCACATAGTTGTTAAATTAATGTTATTAAGACATAGATAGGTCTGATCATATCACTTTGCTGTTTGAGAGTCTAGTATGGTTTCCAAATGTTTCTAGGATAAAATACAAATTGATCAGTCCAGTATTAAAACCCTTAACAATTGATTCCCATCTCCTGTTTCTCCTTTTTTGGCTTTGCCTCTGATTTTTCTGGACCCTGACAACATGTCTCATCTGCTTCAGTGCCTGAAGCCTCCTTACCCTGGACCATCTTTCCACCATCCTGTTCCTCTTTTGCCATTGGTTAGTTCATCTGGGGCATCCATCTTTAAGAAGGGCCCAGATGGCCAATCCTTAATCCCTCTCCCCACTTTGCTTCTGATATTCCAGACTTTGACACTACATACTACAGTGTCTGCATATAGTGAATTCTTAATCAATGCTAGATATTCTGTTGCCTCCCCTCTATCTTTCTTTACTCTTTTCATATTACTACTCTTGCTGTTTCCTAAATTCCAGCCAAACTATCCTCCTGAGGTTGCCTACTTAATGGTGCCTTTCTCGTCTCCATGTCAGGCTGTGTAACTTGCTTGGAATCCACTCTTTCATTTCTACCTCTTAAAATTGGCTTCTTCATATGAGTTTCAGTTCAGGGGCTCACTCTTACTCAACAATTTTTTGATTCTGACCTTTTTTAGTGTTCTCCCCTTCTTCATATTATCTTTCATTTACTTAAGATCAACCCAAACCAGAATTGCTAATAACTTCTTTACTTACCTTCAAGAACTTTCTTTATCATTACTTTCATTGATGAAGGTAGAGGAACCAATAAGGGGAAATTCTGTTTTGAATGAGGTGCTCACTAATAGGACGGACCTACTTGCTGGATGGAAAATAATGAGAACCTTAAAATTTGTGACAAAGAGAAAATGTGGATGTATTGTGATAGATTTTTGGGAAAACAAGATTCAAAAGCCTTGGAGAAAGGATAAATAGCATTACATGGACTAAAATTCTAGAAGGGAAACAGCCTAGGAGGGATGGGTGGTTCTGAATGAAAGTCTGAAGACATAGGAAAACATTTCCAATAATTAAAGAAAAAAGTGCTATTTCTGAAGAGGTGTGTGTGTGTGTGTGTGTGTGTGTGTGTGTGTGTGTGTGTGAGAGAGAGAGAGAGAGAGAGAGAGAGAGAGAGAGAGAGACTAACCAACCAACTTAGATTTTTACTAAAAGTAATATGCTAAATTTGGAAACAAGGGAAGGTAAGAGAGGAAGACTATAAGGATATGGCATGGTTCTATAAAAATGAGCTGAGGGTAGTGAGGGAACATAAAAATAACAGAAAGGGTTGTTGTGGTTTTGGTTTTATTTGGTAGAAAAAGTAAGATCTCTGCTTGGGTAGGGCAGAGGCAGAGCTTCATTCTTACTCTGTTTCTGCTTTCTCTGTCCAGGTGAATGATCTTTGCCCTGAAAGTGATTTAACAGAAATGACCAATAGTGAGGCAATATCCATGATAAATAAGGAGATCATCAGAGAACACCTAGTTGCCCCTGATAAATTCAAATTGCCTGGCTGAGGAACTACATGATTATAGACTGAAAGAGCTATCCTAGGTGATTGTTGAGTCTCTGTTAGTATTTGAAAGATTGTGGAAAATGGATCAGTGCCATAATATTAGAGAAGGGCAAATGTAACAATATTCAACAAAAGGGAAAGGAACAGTCTGCAAACTAGAGGATAGTAAAAAAAATAGTAAATACTTGATTTTAATTAATGGGAAAATTCTAGGTAGATCACTGAAAAGATAGTGAACATCTGCCAAACAATATGCATTTATTAAAAGTGCTTATTTTGTTCTAGGAACAGTGTAAAGATGTAGAGATACTAAGAAAAAGTTTAATGATCTCTGCCCTCAGGGGGCTTCCATTTGTATGACAGAAACAATGTACATTTAAATACATAAAATATACATAGAATATATGAAAAGTAGCTTTAGAGGAGAAAGCATCTAATAGGAGAGGCAATGAGTAATTCTTAGATCTAATTCATCTTCATCAACAACAGGTCATGTCAGGTTGACCTTATTTTCTTTTTTCTACAGGATCACCAGATGAGGGAAATTCTAGAAATATAATTTCCCTAAATTTTAACACATGAATTGATAAAGTATCTCATACTTCATTTTTATGGGGAAGATGAAGAGAGAAGAACTAGAGAGATTTAGAACCCTACCTTTTACACCTCCCCAAAAAACAAGAGGGAAAAATGCCAAAGAGAAGAGAAATAGTTGAAAATATTACAAGAATAAAGCAATCAAAAGGGAAATCAAATAAAACCCAATGATATAATTAAAAAATAATGTAGGATAACTGAATCAGCTAAAATACTAGGATCAACAGAGATGAAAAATATCATGAGAAACATACTCTGGCTGAAAAATGACACATTTCCAGACATTAAGTAGGAACTAGAAAAGCTAATGGTATCAGATCAAATAAAAGAAATAATTAAAGAAAGCAGAAAAACAGATGAGGATATTCAGTGAGAGTTGAGACTTGACAATAGAATGAGAGGAAATAAGAAAATGACATATAGTAGAAAAAATTTAAGTATTTACGGAAGCAACAAATAGCAACATTGCAAGAAGGGAGGGAACATTGCTATAATTGCTTATGGATATAAGACTTGCCTTTCCTTTGACATTTGGAAAACATAGGGTATCAGAGAAGAAGGTATCCAAGGATGCTTTTAACGTATGGGCCCAGTTGCAACTATGGAAGTATCCATAAAGTACCTCAACTTTTGTGGGGGTTTTGTTTTTAGCACAATAGGGATGATTTCATATAGTTATCCCTTTGTTTCACTTTCAGGTTGGTAGCTCACTTCTTATAGTAATTAATCAATGAATATTAGCGGAAAGGGGGTTAGGGAGGGGATGGAGCCAAGATGGTAGAGTGAGAGCAATGACTCACCTAAACTCTTAGATAAACTCCTTCAGATACTTCTAAAAAAAGAGAATCTGTCCAAATTTTGGAGGTGCAGAAACCAATAGGAGACAGACTGTGGCAGATTCAAAGCCCAGGATAGACTGGAAGGTCACGGGAAGGATCTGTTCCACAGGGGTGAACCCACAGTGCAGTGGAGCAGGAGGGATTGTAACAGGAGGTGTGAAAAGGAGGAAGCAGAAAATGGTAAATTACATCACAAGAAGAAATACAAAATTATAGTAGAGGGGAAGAGGGGAGGGAGATGAGCATTGTTTGAGAGGTACTCTCATGTGATTTGGTTCAAAGAGGGAACAATAAACAAGTATATAATTCTAACTAGCTCTATAGGCAGTAGAAGGGGAAGGGGGAAGAAAGGGAAGGGGGCTAAAAGAAGGAAGGAAAGGCTGCAGGAGGTGGTGGTGAAAAGTGAAAACTATTGAGGAGGGGAAGGGAGATGGGAGAGCTAAAAGCACAAACAGTGGGAAAGAGGATGGAGGGAAATACACAGATTATAATCATAACTGTGAATGTGAATGGAATGAACTCTCCCATAAAATGGAGACGGATAGCAGAATGATTAAAAGCCATAATCCAACAATATGTTGTTTACAAGAAACACATTTGAAATGGGGAGATACACACAGGGTAAAAGTAAAAGGTTGGAGCAGAACATATTGTGCTTCAGCTGATGTAAGAAGAGCAGGGATAGCAATCCTAATCTCAGACAAAGCAAAAGCAAAAATAGATCTAATCAAAAGAGATAAGGAAGGAAACGATATTCTGCTAAAAGGCACCATAGACAATGAAGCAATGTCATTACTAAACATGTATGCTCCAAGTGGTATAGCATCTAAATTCTTAGAGGAGAAGTTGGGGGAGTTGAAGGAAGAAATTGACAGCAAAACTATACTAGTGGGGGACCTCAACCTGCCCCTCTTTGATAAATCTAACTTCAAAGTAAACAAGAAACAAGTTGAGGTAAATAAAACTTTGGATAAGGTAGATATGATAAATCTCTGGAGAAAATTGAATAGGAATATACCTTTTTCTCAGCAGTATATGGCACATATATAAAAACTGACCATGTACTAGGACATAAAAACCTCATAATCCAGTGCAGAAAGGCAGAGCTAATCAATGCATCCTTCTTAGATCATAATGCAATAAAAATGATATGTAATAAAAGGCAATGGAAAGGTAAACTAAATATCAATTGGAAACTAAATAATCTAATCCTAAAGAAGGAGTGGGTTAAAGAAGAAATCATAGAAACAATCAACAACTTCATTCAAGAAAATGGCACTAATGAGACAACCTACCAAATCTTACGGGATACTGCAAAAGCAGTTCTTAGGGGAAGTTTTATATCTTTGAATGCCTACATAAATAAAATAGAGAAAGAGAAGATCAATGACCTGGGCATGCAGCTGAAAAAGTTAGAAAAACAACAAATTGAAAATCCCCAAGTTAATACCAAATTAGAAATACTGAAAACCAAAGGAGAGATGAATAAAATTGAAATTAAGAAAACTATTGAATTAATAAATAAAACTTATAGTTGGTTTTATGAAAAAACTAATAAAATTGAAAAACTTTTGGTCAATTTGATTAAAAACAGAAAGAAGAAAATCAAATTACTAATATCAAAAACGAAAGAGGTGAACTCATCTTCAATGAGGGGAAAATTAAAACAATAATTAGAAATTATTTTGCCCAACTTTATACCCACAAATTCAACAATCTAAATTTGATGGATGAGTATTTTAAAAAATACAAATTGCCCAGATTAACAGAAGAAGTTGAATACTTAAGCAACCTCATCTCAGAAAAAGAAATTGAACAAGCCATCAGTGAACTCCCTAGGAAAAAATCTCCAGGGCCAGATGGATTTACAAGTGAATTCTATTAAACATTTAAAGAAAAGTTAATTCCAATACTATATAGTATAGAATTGAAAATTGGGGAAAAAGGAGTCCTCCTAAATTTTTTTATGATACAAATATGGTTTTTATACCTAAACCAGGAAGACACAAAACAGAGAAAGAAAATTATAGACCAATTTCTCTAATGAATATAGTTGCAAAAAATTTAAATAAGATTTTAGCAAAATGAATACAGAATCTTATCATGAGAATAATATACTATGATCATGTAGAATTCATACCAGGAATGCAGGGCTGGTTCAATATTAGGAAAACTATTACTATTATCAATCATATCAACAACAAAACTAACAAAAACCACACAATTATCTCAATAGACGCAGAAAAAAGCTTTTGACAAAGTACATCACCCATTCTTATTAAAAACACTGGAGAACATAGGAAGAAAGGAAACTTTCCATAAAATAATAAACAGTATCTTTCTAAAACCATCAGCAAGCATTATATGCAATGGAGATAAGCTAGATGCATTTCTAATAAGATCAGGGGTGAAACAAGGATGTCCATTATCACCACTGTTTTTCAACATGGTACTAGAAATGTTAGCTGTACTGATTAGACAAGATAAAGAAATTGAAGGAATAAGAATAGGCAAAGAAGAAACTAAATTATCACTCTTTGTAAATGAATGATGATATACTTAGAGAATCCCAGAGATTCAAGTAAAAAACTACTTGAAATAAAAACAACTTGGGCAAAGTTGCAGGTTGCAAAATAAACCTGCAGAAATCTTCTGCATTCCTATATATTAATAACAAAATCCAACAGCAAGAGATAGAAAGAGAAATTCCATTTAATGCTAGAGTAGACACTATAAAATATTTGGGAGTTTACCTGCCAAAACAAACCCAAGGACTATATGAACACAATTACAAGACACTTTTTGCACAAATAAAGTCAGATCTAAGTAAGTAGAAAAGCATCAGTTGCTCATGGGTAGGCTGAGCCAATATAATAAAAATGACAATTCTACCTAAATTAATTTACTTATTTAGTGCCATACCAATAAAACTATCATAATTATTTTCTAGAGCTGGATAAAATAATATCAAAATTCATCTGGAAGAACCAAAGGTCCAGAATATCAAAGGGATTAATGAAAGGAAATTCTAGGAAAGGTGGCCTAGCACTACTAGATCTCAAATTGTACTATAAAGCAGCAATTATCAAAACTACTTGGTACTGGCTAAGAAACAGAAGGGTGGACAAGTGGAATGTGCTAGGTACTCAAGACACAGTAGGCAATGAATATAGCAATCTCCTATTTGATAAACCCAGGGACCCCAGCTTCTGGGATAAAAACTCACTGTTTGACAAAAATTGCTGGGAAAACTGGATAACTGTGTGGTGGAAACTAGGCATAGACCCATGCCTGACACCCTACACAAGAATAAAGTCCAAATGGATACATGATCTAGGTATGAAGATTGATGTCATGTTCAAACTGGAGGAGCAAGAGATAGTGTATTTATCAGATTTATGGAGAAGGGAAGAATTTTTGACTAAAGGAGAGATAGAAAGCATTATGAAATGCAAGATGGATAATTTTGATTACATTAAACTGAAAAGTTTTTGCACAACCAAACCCAATGCAACCAAAATTAGGAGGGATGTACTATATTGGGGGGAAAAATTTTTTTATAGCTAATCTCGGGGATAAAGGCCTCATTTCTAGAATATATAGAGAACTGAGTCAAATGTACAACAATACAAATCATTCTCCAGTTGATAAATGGTCAAAGGATATGAACAGGCAATTTTCAGAGGAAGAAATTAGATATCTATAATCATATGAAAAAATGCTGTCAATCACTTTTGATTAGAGAGATGCAAATCAAAACAACTCTGAGGTAACACACCACACTGATTAGATTGGCAAACATGACAGAACAGGAAAATGATAAATGTTGGAGAGAGTGTGGGATAGTTGGAACATTAATTCATTGTTGGTGGAGCTGTGAGCTGATCCAATCATTCTGGAGAGCAATTTGGAACTATGCCCAAAGAGCTACAAAAATGTGCACACCCTTTGACCCAGCAATATCACTTCTAGGATTGTAAACCCAAGAGATCATAAAAATGGGAAAGGGTTCCACATGTACAAAAGTATTTATAGCAGCACATTTTGTAGTGACCAAAAACTGGAAATCAAGGGGATGCCCATCAATTGGGGAATGACTGAATAAATTATGGTATATGAATGTAATGGAATACTATTGTGCCATAAGAAATGATGAACAAGAACACTTCAGAGAGGCCTGGAAAGACTTATATGGTCTGATGCTGAGTGAAAGGAGCAGAACCAGGAGAACTTTGTGCACAGCAACAACCACAGTGTGCAAGAGTTTTTTCTGGTACACTTGGATCTTCATAGCAATGCAAGGACATTAAAAAAATTCTCAATGGTCTTCTAAGGCAAAATGCCTTCCACATTCAGAGAAAGATCTATGGAATTCAATCACAGAATGTAGCAGATCATTTGTGTGTGTTTGTATTATGTTTTGGTTTGTTATATGATTTCTCCCACTTATTTTAGTTCTTCTACACAGCATGACTATAATGAAAATGTGTTCAATAGGAACGTATGTGTAGATTCTATATAGAATTGTATGCTGTCTTGAGGAGGGAGGGTGGTGGTGGTGGGGTAGGTAGAGGGAAAAGTCTAAGTTTTATGGTAGTGATTGTAGAGCATTAAAAATAAATAAAATGAATATATTATAAAAAAATAGAATTTGTAAGCATTTAGAAATGACTTCTAACAATTGGTATATAAGCCAGGAAAAAAAAATAAAAGTTCTTACTCCATAAAAAAAAATAAACATTAGCAACATTTTGGAGTTATATTGTCAGTGTGATAGAACTCTTTCAATTCCCCTAGATACCAAAGAAGAATCTCTCATGAATCTCTAGTGTTCCTTCTCCCCCACCCCCTCCCTCACTCCTGACTTCCAATTCTAGGTCAAAGTTGTAGTCCTCCCACCCGCCTGACAAATTCATCAGATTGATGTTCTCTTCTTGAGACCCTAACTCAGTGACTCTATTGATATAATCTCTCTGTTAGGCAGTTCAGGATAAGGTACAAAAGAAGTTTCTTCCCTCTTTGGATTGAGACTTCTCCATTTAGGCTACATCCAAGGTCAGGTCCCCCAAATTCTTACTCTTCTGAGTTTGTTTCTCCCTATTCTCTCTCTAATTCTGTACCTAAAAAAATAAAAAAAACCCCAACAAAACAAAAGAAACAGCAATCCTTTAATCTCCTTCTTTTAATCTTATTTTTATTCATATTTCCTACTCTGTCTTTCTTCTTAATCCCTAAGTTATATGGTATAATATTTTCAAAAGTTACATAATTTAAAACTTTTTTTTTTTGTTTATGGTAAGACTGGAGTTGCAATTCAATTTTAAACAAAATTGGGGAGTAGAGTATTTCTTCATAATGGAATAACTATATTTGAATCTCAAAGATACTGATTCTGAAGACTTCATTTGAACTTGTTAAAATACACTCTTTTATATGTTGGTATCTAGTTTGTGTTCAAGTAGAATCCCACTTTGAGAAGATAACTAGGATATAACTAAACCTTATTAAAATGAGAGTTTATTACTGTAGTATATAAAAACAGGAACACTGCATTATTTATTTATTTTTAGTTTGTTTACATTATGCAGATGTTCACCATATAGCATATTTGCAAACAGTAGCAAACTGGAAATCTTATCCTTGCTGACTTCATCGAGATTTGGGTGGGTAATATTTTGCTAATTCAAAGAAGAGATAATTGAAAGAGTTAATCCTATTAAGTCTGTTTCTTTTTTCCTGCAATTAAATTTGAACATAATATCAGGAAAATAGATTGTTTTGAACTAAAATTGTGTTCTTGGACTGTCAATATTTGGGGGCAGGATAGATAGATTTAATTTCAATTCAGTATCTCTCTGAGATGAGAACAGACTTACCAGCCTTGAAATCCTTCTCCTGTTCTCTTTAAGGCAGGAATGACAATCTCCTTTAGAGAGGGGTAGATAATATTCTAGACATATCTATTAATGCCTTTAATGAGCTACGTTTAGACAACTCATGTTGTCTAACTTCACATATAACCTTATAGAGGCAATAGAAACCTTCAATACAAATGTTAATGTAGCTGTTGCTACTCTAACTGAAATCTTTTTCAGTGATCCAGTGAATCAATTTACTATTGGAAAAACTGACCTAGATCTATTTTAAATCTCTTATGAGAAATTAAACCAAAAGATAAAAGGAAGTTCATAGAAGCATATATTTAAGATCAAAGGGACCTTAAAGATCACCTTATAGATGATGAAACTGAGGCTTGGAAAGGTTAAGTGAACACATATAAAGTCTTAAGAAGCAAAGCGAGGTATCAAACTTAGGTTTTCTGGCTCCAAATTCAGCATTCTGTCAATTATAACATGCTGCTTTTTGTAGCTACATGAAACAAGGGAGTTTGTTTCATCATATTCCCAAGGAATGTAAATGAGAAAATATTTCTTATGGCATATTACAAAATTTCTGTGGTGTAGTGGATAGAGAACTGGCCTAGGAGTCAGGAAAGTCTAGGTTTAAATTTTACCTCTGATACATACTGGCTTTGCCATCTTAGTCAAGTCACTTCACCTCTAATGGTCTAAATTGAGGGCTGAGAGTCTAAATTGAGGGCTGATAGTCAATGGTAAGTTCCTTCAGATGTTCTTGTTTTCATAAAATTTTGCTGATTAGATCAAATTCTATCACATTGCAGAATCTCCTGAAAGGAACCTAAATTCAAATTTAATTTAAATTCAAATTTAAAGAGAAATAGGCAGAGTACAATGCCTTGGGCCGGCAACTGGAAGTTGCTTTAGAAGAAGGAAGACAAAAGGTTTCAGAAGAAATAGAGAAAATGGCATCTAGAGAGCAGGCTTTACAAACAAAAATATTAGACCTTGAAAGTGAGCTTAGAAAAAAATTAAGAGCAAAACCAGGTTATGTGCGTATTGAATACTGAGCCAGAGAATCCATGAAACCATAGAATCACAGAATTGTAGAGGTGGAAAGTACCTCGATGCCTGTGTAGTCCAACGAGTACCCTGGAAGAAAACTTCAACCCAAACTGCCTGACCAGTGTTCATCCAGCTTCTGCTTGAAGACTTCAGATAGGGGGATCCTCCTACCTCTTTTGAATGGCTCTAATTGTTAGCTAGTCTTTTCTGACATTGAATCAAAATTTACCTTTTTGCAACTCCTTCCCATTGGTTCTGCCCTCTGGAGCTAACCAAAATAACTGTTTATAGTAATCCTTCAAATTGAAAACATCTGTCATATTTCTCCTGTGATTTCTCCAGGCTAAACATCCCATTCCCTTCCACAGATCTTTGTGGGCCTTGGATTCCAGGCTGTTCTCCATTATGGTTGCTCTCTTCTAGCCACTCACTAACTTCTCATTGTCCTCCCTACATTGTGATCCCTGTAATAGAATTCAGTACTCCAGACATGGTCTGACCAGAGTACCAAAGGATCATCCACTTCATTATTTCTAGAGGGTATGCTTCTTAACGCAGCCCAAGATTTTATTGTCTCCATTTGCTGTCATATCACACTGCTAATTTATATTGAGCCTGTAGTTCTCTTTAACTACCAGATCTTTTTCAGACAAACTACTCTCTAACCACTTCCCATTTTGAATTTTATTTATGAACTTTTTTGAGCCCAAGTGTGAGATTTTACATTTATCCCTATTTAATTTTGCATATTATTCAGTTCACATCAGTGTTGTAGACTTCTAAGATCTTGACTCTGTCATCCAACATGTTAAGAATCTTTCCTAATTCTTTATGCCTGCAGATTTGGTTAGCATGTACTCTATGTCCATGTCCACGTCATTGATAAATAAAAGTGTTAGCACAGAGCAGACACAAAACCCTGCAATTAGAAAGACCTCCTTCAAAGTTGGCATGGAACCATGAATGAATATTTTGGGGGTCTGGCCAGTCAGCCACCTTTGAATCCGTCTAACCCTGTCATTATCTAGTCTACTACTCTTCATCTTACCAACAAGAAGATCTTTGCTAAGATCTAGGGAAGTAATATCTACAGTATATAGTAGACAATAAATGTTTTTTGATTTATTTCCATGATCTTCCTGTTTTGCAGCTCTGTGAAAAAAGGAAATAATAGTCTGTCATGACCAATGTTCTTGATGAAGGCATACTAGTTTTATAGTAACCATTTCCTTTTCTAGATGTTTACTAGACATTTGTTTAATGATCTGTTCTCAAACTTTACTAGGAATAAAGTCAAAACTCATTGACTTCCACTTGGCAGACTCTATTGTCTTACCTTCTCCAGCCTTGTGGTGCTCAGCTATCACTGGCAGTGCCTTCTTCACAGTCCTGTCTGAGGGTGTGCTTGAGCTGGGCCACCTTCACCTGGCTTCTCTTGAACATTGGCTCTTTATTTTCCACTTGTATTTGTCACTTGTCCTCTGGCCGGTCAAGCACCAAAGACAATGGGGCCATTGCTCCGCCCCCTCCTCTAATGTCAAGTCACAGTCCGGTCCTTTTTTCTAATTGTGCCTTTAAGCCCTTTTCTCATTGTCCTTGTCTTTGGCTCTCCTTTCTTGTTCTGAATCATACTCAGTACTGGAAAAATAGTATTGCTCCTTTCCTCCCTCTTTTCTTCTAGAGTAAGAAGGTGAAAAACTGAAAAGTTCAAAAGTTAAATGATTTTCAGGATTTTCCATTAATTGAATCATCAATAAAATTGTTAATAATAGTTTAATCATGACCAAGGTTATGTGATTTTTGATTATTTTAACATGGCTCTCCTGAACTTTAAACTTATTTTTAATTGCTATTAATTTGATTTCCTAGTTACTATATAAAATAATAAGTATTAGTTGTATATAAATGAAGCTACCTAATAAAGCAGAAAATATACTGAGGAAAAAAAAATTCCTCACTCGGAGGAATTTGGCCTGTCCATCCACAAAGGAAAGCCCAAGAAGATCAAGGCCTGATTTTAAGGTCAGATTTCAGCATTCATTTGGACAAATTTTAAAACTAGCCAAGCATATATATGTGTGTGTGTGTGTGTGTGTGTGTGTGTGTGTGTGTGTGTGTATGTGTATGTGTGTGTTTATGTGTATGTATATATAGGTGTATATGTGTATGTGTGTATGTATGTGGATATATGTGTATATATATATATATATATATATATATATATATATATATGTTTATATCAGGGATAAATGGTATAGATGGCCAATAATTCAATAAGATTTGAATCATTGAAAATTCTGAATCAATGAGATCATTTTGAATTTGCACATATTTGAACGTGTGCAAGCACTGAGTTAGGTTTGGTTGGGTTGGGTGGAGAAATAGAATACAGTTTTTGCTCTCCATGAGCTAACATGCTATTGGAGACAGACAACCCATGAACTCTTAGGTGCTTTTCATCTTGAATAGTCTATAAATCTACCTCTGTTTTCATTGTATGATATTTTAAGTCATACCTTTTTCATTTTTACCCATGTGAGTTAATTTTCCAATGCTCTTCAAGTTACCTCAGATGGCTCATTTGTGCTCTCTAGGTTAGTTTCCTTTTCTTGAAAATGATGGGGGAGGGGGTCAAGATGGTAGAATAACAGCACATAATTTCTGGAACTCTCCCCCCAAACCCAGTAAAATACCTACAAAAAATGATTCTAAACAAATCCTGGAGCTGCAGAACTCACAAAATGACAGAGTGAAGCAAATCTCCAGCCCAAGACAGCCTGGGAGGTCAATGGGAAGTATCTATTGCACCATGTTGGCAGCAGAGCACAGTCCAGTGTGAGCTATGTCAACACAGACAGGACCTGAGCAGGCCTAGGGGGAGTGAATCTTGGGCACCTAGGGCAGTTTCCAAACTTCACAACCCCAAAACACAAGGACAAATTGGAAGGTCAGTGGAAAAAACGTGTGTGACCTGTGTGAGAGAGTGGAGTGGTCTGCCCCAGCCCCAGGGCAGCAGAGGGTAAAGGAGGTGGAGGAACCCATGGCAGTCAGTGTTTCTGGAGGTCTAGGCCCACAGATTGTGGGGGGATTGAGAGGTTGACAGTACATCCCCAACCCCCACTGGAAGCAGAGAACTACTTTGATAGCTGAAAAGTGGACTGTGGAAATGAGCTAAAATCGGAAAAAAGAATCAGATTATAGAATCTTACCTTGGTGAAAGGAAGACCAAAATACACAAACAGAAAAAGACAAAAAAGTCAAAGCCTCCAAGAAGAATACGAATTGGTCTTAGTCTATGGAAGAACTCAAAAAGGATTTTGAAAATCAAGTAAGAGAAGTAGAGCAAAAATTGAGAAGGGAAATGAGCATGATGCAAGAAAATTATGAAAAATGAGTCAACTGCTTGCTAAAGGAGGCCCAAAAAATGCTGAAGAAAATAATACTTTAAAAAATAGAGTAACCCAAATGACAAAAGAGATTCAAAAAGTTAATGAGGAGAAGAATGCCCTAAAAAGTAGAATTGGCCAGATGAAAAAGGAGGTCCTAAAGCTCACTGAAGAAAATAATTCCTTAAAGGTTAGAATGGAGCAGATGGAAGCTAATGACTTTATGAAAAATCAAGAAATTATAAAACAAAACCAAAGGAATCAAAAAATTGTAGACAGTGTAAAATGTCCCATTAAAAAAACAACTGACCTGGAAAATAGATCCAGGAGAGACAATTTAAAAATTATTGGACTACCTGAAAGCTATGATTAAAAAAAAGAATCTAGACACATTATCTTTCAAGAAATTATCAAGCAAAACTGCCCTAATATTCTAGAACCAGAGGATAAAATAAATATTGAAAGAAAATGATGGGAGAATGGACTAGACTGATTTCTGCAGTTCTTTTTCCATTCAAAAATTTCACAAACCTGTGATTTTCTGATGACTTCCTAGTGGTCAACAGGCTTTTGTAATTGCAGGACATGCTATCATGATTCAAGGAGAACCTTACCAAAGTAAGCTTGAGATATTTGACCCCAGGTTTCCGGGTATGCTAAGCATCCTGCAGGTGTTATACAAAGGACCTATAGCTTTGGAGGTAAAAGAAAATCCTGTTTGTTGGCTAATAGAGTTTGGTAAACAACCCACTTTGTTAAAAGGAAGTGAGTTGTGGGGTAGCTGATTGAATCTGGGAGAATGTTTGAAGAGCTCAGTATTTGCTCTGAGGGGCCATTAAATAAGTTTTGTTCCCACACCCTCTGGAGAAAACGATGCTTCATTAAAATGGCAACACGAGGTGTGGTGAAATCGGTGAAATTGGGATCCCTGAAAAGGCACATTCACGAGATTCCACTTAAAATGTAAAAAGGGTGTAAAGAAAATAAATGGACATTTTCTGGAGGCAGCTGAGCAATCCCAAACACAGGCATCTTTGTCTGCTTCTTTAAGACGTCCACAATGCTTCCTCCTTTTCTTCCTTTTGACTAATCTGTTCTTCTAAGAGGTGTTGAGTTTCTGCCAAGCTTTTTTACTCTGCTCTCTTCAAAAGCAGTCCTCTCTTGAATAAGCAACTATCAGCTGTCTCACCTAATGATCCTCTCCCTCACTCCTGACTAACTGACTGCAGGTCATTCCCTATAATTAGCTCACACACAGTACTGCAAGAAGGTTTCCAGGAGCATCAATCACATGGCTGTGAATGTGA
This sequence comes from Potorous gilbertii, assembly GCA_028658325.1. Lineage (NCBI taxonomy): Eukaryota > Metazoa > Chordata > Mammalia > Diprotodontia > Potoroidae > Potorous > Potorous gilbertii. The sequence goes on along the minus strand of CM053773.1, from coordinate 25,783,358 downwards.
GTTTCGTGTGTGGGAATTGGAGGAGGAGTCAGACAGGGCTATGTAATTTCTCCCCCCTCTAACCTTGTCACATCTGTCCCTGAGATGATGTTTTCTTAGCTACTGATTGCCCACCATCTTGTGTTTACAGAACAGGTTATTCTAGGTGCCAGATAAATTATGAGTACATAGCTCCCAAGATACTCTGCTGAATATCTCCCCATTGGTGAAAAATGCCAAGTGAATGTTCCTTGTCTCACATTGTGTTCCCACCTTGTTCCAACTGTATCTTGGTTCCTAATTTTGTTTTCAACTAATCATTGTGAGAGAATGAATTGGCTCAGGATGTGTAGCCCTTATGTACGTGAAGAAGTTTGGGATGAGGGTTTGGGATTCCAGTCGTATCCTCATTGCCACTGCCCAGCTTTGCATCTCTGCCCAAATTACTGAATTCTTTTGTGTCAGTTTCTTTATCTGTAAAATGAGAGTGAAAAATTGACATTTCCTAAAAAAAAAATAAATTGAACTGTCTTTCTGACAAGGTTTAAACTGTCTTGCAAAGGGATACCTAAGGTACTAAAGACCTTAGGAGCTGTATTTGAGCAGATAGGGTAAGGGAACAAAACTTATTTAATTTGAGAAGAGAGGAAGCTAAAGTGAGATCAGGACTAGAAGGAGGTTTTGATGATTTCTCTTGAGAGGAAGGAGAAAGAACACAGAGAGGAGGGAAGTGGAGGGGCTTCCCCCCACCCATGGAGAAGCAGAGTAACCATGGCAGCAGCAAAGACGTTAGAAGGTCTCAACCTGAAATGTAGGCGAAAGCTAAATGGATTAGATGCAAGGTGTTTAATCAAGTGACCTTAGCATTGAGAAAACAAACACAACAGACACGGAGGAGCTGGTGGTCCTTACCTCCGCCTCCTGGGTGCGCTGGCACATATTTCTAAAATTAAAGATTATATCTTATTGATTGCTCTCTAACCCAGGGCATCATCATGAGCCATTCATGTGATTCCTGACTACAATTCAAATGACATTTATGTGAATTTGAGACTTTTAAAATTTAAAAATCTACCTCACCAGACCACCAGCTGAGGTAGCAACCCCTTAGTGGTTACATTAGGAGGAAAAAATGCAAATACCAAGTTCCCTTTCAGTCATTACTAATAGGATTGATTAAAAAACCCTACAGTATTAAGGCACCTTAGGTTCTTCCTCTCGGACTTGTCTCCTGAATTACTTACTGACAATGTATGGGCCCTTCTACGTTAACCCCCTCCTTCCACTGGTAATTTGTTAGTGCAGTTTTCAAGAGTAGACTGAGAACTTAGTGAATTTAGTGTCTCTCACTTATTAGTGTGTCCTCTGATTTTCTTGTTACAGACTCAGCTCTTAGTCTGAGTCGCTTTCCCCTTCACCCCCCAGCTCTTCTGTCTACTATCTCTGTGTGACCTGAGTTCTCTGATTTTTGGTGTTTTCATCTGTACTGTAAAATGCTATAAAATGTGAGCTAGTATCAGTGTTATTGCTATTGGTTATAATAACTGATTATTCCAACTCATTATTCTGATTCAAATTTGGTAATTTTGCTGTCTACTAGTTCTTGATCCTTATCTCTTTCTTATTCAGACTCTGAGGCTGTGCCATTTCCCGTGGGAGAGAAAAGAATCACAGAGAACTGATTCAGGGGATCTTGACTGCCTACTTGGAGTTCTGACACCCTATTCTGGTACATGACCCATTTATTCCAAATCACCCTGGGGAAGTGATGATAGAAACTGACTTGAAATGTTAATGGGCAACAGGTTTCTTCCTGAATATGTCCGGCTGCTACTAGAAATCATGTAAATTTTTACAGGCTTAGATTCCCGGGAGTACAGCCAAAAATCTGCTTTCAAGGCACCAGTGACCCACATTACTATATCATTCTGTCTTTGCCTTGAATCCATATTGAAATAATCAAGCCGAGCACTCTTTCAGGGGGAAAGATGAATGTTGCAGATATCATTCCAATAACTTTCACATCTTAAAATGACTCATATTCCTTGTCACTGTGGTAGGCACAGGTCAATGTAGGGTAAGAGCTTATTTCTTTTCAAAAATTAAGTTGTTTTCAAAAAATAAAAAAAACCCCTATTTTTCTTCTTCCCCCCAACTCCCAATGGGCAAGAGCTTTCTAGCATTCATTACCCTCTTCAGCTGGAGAGGTTCTTCCATCCTGAGCTTTGGTATACTCTTAGAACACGTTTAGATTAATGATATACATGGAAGAGGGCAAGTAATACACACATGTTTTTTATATATATATATATATATATATATATATATATATATATATATATAGTATATGTGTATATATACACACGCATATGTGAATATATACATATACACATACACACACATGTATATGCATATACATTTGGCAAGAAAAAACCTAAAACCTTGGATCTTCAAATTGTGAAGGCAAAAACTGCTCTGAGTCATGGAGCACATCAGGTCTATCCTGCCCCCTGGTGGAGTTCTGTTCCACTACACATTTTATTTACATAAAGTTACCTTAGTCTTACAACAATGGAATGAGTGACTTTATATCATGAAATGCTGAAACCTGAAAACTATAATGAAGTAGTAAAGATAGCCTAAGGAAGAAAAAAAGATTGATAAAAATGATTTAATATGTGTAGAGGGAAAATAATTGTTATTAATATTTCAAATATATAATTAATAAAGGAAAGTTGTATTTGTTGGGTCTTTTTTTTTAAAAATCAGAACTAGGATTTCATCTAGGAAGGGGACTTTTGTTGTTGTTCAGTTGTGTCCAAGTCTTTGTGGCCCCATTTGAGGTTTTTTTTTTTTTGACAGAGATACTAGAGTGGTTTCACATTTTCTTCTGCAGCTCATTTGACAGATGAGGAAACCAGGGCAAGTAGGGTTAAATGACCTGCTCCAGGTCACACAGCTAGTAAGTGTCTGAGGCCAGATTTGAACTCAGGCAGATGAATCTTCCTGACTCCAAGCCTGGCACTCTATCCAGTCTTCCACCTAGCAGTCCCATGGAGGGAACTGCTAGTGTGGAAGCTAGTGCCAGATCACCAATTAGTCTGACACTTACAATCTTAGATGCTTGGGCACTGAGAGGTTAAGTGAGTTGCCTGACATCACACTATTGACATTTAGGCAACTAAATGGCACAACTGATAGAGTGTTGGGCCTGGAGTCAGGAAGAGTCTTTAGACACTTGCTAGCTGTGTGGCCCTGGGCACAAGCCATTGAATCTCTGATTCAGTTTCCTCTTCTGTAAGATGAAGATAATAAGAGTGGCACTACCTTTGAAGATCATATGAGATAACCATGCTAATGTGCGTGGCCCATAGTAAGTGCTGTATCAATGTTAGATTTTTTTTATTATAAAGTGCTTTGGAAAACTTAATTATAAACTAAATTATATATCCATTGTTTTTATTAGTCAAAGGCAGGATTTGAACTCAGATCTTCTTGACTCCAGACCCAGCAGTCTGTCTTCTGCACCATCTGCCTGACCAGATGACTCCCTATAGGCTTCTCTTCTCCTTCCTCAGTGATCTCTTCCTTATCTGATCTTTGGACTTTTCTTGGTAATGTATCTGATTCTAGTTTGTATTATATTTTACATATCATATATTTTGTTTGTATTAGCACTGCTAGATGACAAGTACCTTGAGATCAGGGATTATATTTCATTTACCTTTTTATCTTGCCTTAGTACCTTACTCCTAAATAGGAGGAAGTTTGGAACAAAGATTGGAATTATAATATCAACCTCTTTGCTTCTGTCACTGCCTAATTAATCGAATCCTTTCGCTTCAGTTTCTTAATATGCAAATGTGGGGCAAGACTCTAGATTACCTTAAAAATCATGAATAAAAAAATGAAAACACAATGTCCTCATTCACCTATTAACTAATGATGATCACAGGGTCTCACAGTAGGTAATTAAATGTTTGTTAAATAGGATGAAATACAAAGTCCTCAGTCTAGCACAATCAGGTTTTCCCTTATTTTCCAGGCTTATTTCATATTACTCCCTTTCATAGACTCTAAACTGACTGATTAACTGTACCCTGAACCTGATGTTCCATTTCCTTTTCCATCGTCTATACCTTTGCCCAGGCTGTTGCCCCTGCCTACAATGATCTCTTAACCCATCTCTTCAAATTCCTAGCTTCCTTCAAAACATAGCTAGGGTACCACCTCTTACACAAAGTCTTTATTGATCAATTGTTAAAGTTCTTTTCCCTCAAATTATTTTATATTTATTCATCTGGATACGTTGTATCTCTCAAATGTATTCCCATGTCCCTATCCTTAAGAATAGAGACTGATACTTTTTTTCTGTCTTTGTATCCCAATTCTTAACATTACCTTGCAATTTTTTGACTGGACCTATGATTTCATTGAGTATAGTGAGTTGCTGGAGAGGAATTTCCTCTCCCAATTCAGATCAGTACCTTTTCTGAAACTTGTCTCAGAGAGTTTCCTGGGAATGTTGAAAGGTTACAGGGCTTCTTCAGGATCACAATTCAATTCATGGTTGAATTGAGATTTGAACTCAAGTCTCAATTCATGGTTGAATTGAGATTTGAACTCAAGTCTTGCTGACTCTGAGGCCAAGGAGGGATGGGGAAAGGAATATACATTCATATAGGACCTACTAAGTGCTTTATGGGAAGCTAAGTGGCATATTATATAGAGTATGGGGCTTGGAGTCAGGAAGAGTCAACAAATATAGCCTCAGACACTTGCTAGCTGTGTGACCCTGGGCAAGTCATTTAGCCTTGTTTGCCTCAGTTTCCTGATATGTAAAATGAGAAGGAATAGCAAGCCACTCTAGTATCTTTGTCAAGAAGACCCCAAATGGGGTCATGAAGAGTCAGACATGACTGAAATGACTAAACAGTATCAACGACATCTCACATTAGGAAATTGTCTAGTCAGCTGTCTTTGCCATTAGGTATTTCCAATGTGTTGCTGAAAATTATCAGTTCTGTTCACTACAGAGTTTGAAAGCAAAATTCAGTGTTGTAGCAAATGAACTATAATAATTATATCAATTACGAGAATGAGTTGTCTCCAGGTTGCTTGGCTCTATTGCCTGAAAAATATATTTAAAAATCCCAGCACATTATATATTGTAAAGGGAAGATTCTGCATCCTGAAACCTCAGAATCCCATCACAGGCAATGCTAGAAGGAAGGATATGCCCAAATCCTAGCCTGGCAGACGTGGAGTTGACAACTCTGGTAGGTATGAGCATGTCCATGGGCTGGTTAGGCCAGAGTATGATCTATCTTCACTGAAGCAATGCTAATGGATACTCAGGTTACTAATAGGTGGAAATGCTGCCCGGAGTTATTTCAGAGGCAGTTGCCCTGAGTTTTAGACTCTTTGAACAATATTATTTGTGCTTCTTCTGGATCTAGTTGACCCCTTCCTTGTAGCCCTTGCTCTGTCTTTCATATCCTTGTGTTAATAATCATCAGAGGTTTTGATCACTGGCCCAGACAAGCTTGTCTCATTCTGTGTCTTCCTGTGAATGGGGTTTGATTATGGAATTCTAGTGGTTAGAGCACACTGTCATGGGAAGGAAAGTGTTTGGGGGAGATTCACAGAAATTGGTATCCTGACCATTCACTGAAAAAACCTAAGGAGTTCAGAAGATTTATCTGAATCACAATCAATTACAGAATGGACTTTCTTGGAACCACATGTGAATTATAGTTGAAAGACACAAGATCTGGAGCTAAAAGACCTAAGTTTGAATTCAAATTCTGCTGTTTATGTGCTACTTTGGCCATGCCATTTAGTGTAGTTCTTCTAATTCCAGGTCCAATATTCTCTCTACTATACCTTATATATAGACTCATACAAGTCCATTTCAAAATTCATTTAGGCCCAGGGAAATATTTCTGACTCCTTGGGTTCCTTCAATAGGTACTGGCTGAACAGGAAAGGGGATTTATATTCATTCATAATTATAGTCTGAAAATTTTGGCTCTATTATTATAAATATGATATGATAGAAAAGGCAACTAGATGGTGTATTGGAGAGAATGTCAGGCTGGACTTCAAATTCAGTCTCAGACACTTACTAGCTGTGTGACCTTGGGCAAGCCACTTAACCCTGTTTGCCTCATTTTCCTCATTTGTAAAATGAGCTGGAGGAGGAAATGACAAACCACTCCAGTATCTTTGCCAAGGAAAGCTCCAACTGGGGTCAGATGTGACTGAAATGACTGAACAACAAAAGTGGTAGAAAGAGTATTGGATTTGAAGTTAGAGTTGGGTTCAAATCCCAGCTTTATCCATTAAAAGTTGTGTGACTTAGACACATCACTGACCCTCTCTGAGCCCCAGCTGAAGACAACTTATGTATGTCTATAGTCTTTATCAAAATTTAGTTTAGGTTTGGGCCCTCACTGCCTCGTGTTTATTCTGCCTATGAGTAACAAACCATTCCTGTTCTCTGCTTCCATCTACCCTTATTTTTCCTGATTGGTAGATTGATATGTCAAGCTAGAAACATAAAGGAACTTTATGACTGGTGATATATTCAGTTTTAAATAACCAACATGAAGGACCACCCATTAAGGACTGCTTTGAACAACTTTGCTATCAGCTCAAACTGAAATTCAGTCTCCTAGTTCTTTCATACCACTTCAAATAAGTGTCAATTGTTGATTTTTACATGGGTAATTAATAATTGATAACCAAGTTGATCATGGAGTCTTTTATCCATAAACAGTATTTCTAGCTATTGTTTAGAAGTATAAACAATGCTTCTAGGTATAAAATCTTTTGGTTGTTTCTGGTTGGACAGAAGCACCTACTCCAAAATGAAGAGTCGTTATCAGTCAAGAAAGCCAAGAATATGGCTCTGTGGAGAGATATGTACCTAAAGAAAGACAGATTCCTGGACTATTCCCACAACACAAAGATTTTCATTCACAAGTGTGAAAGATACATGAATATCATTGGATCATTAGTCTCTTACAAACACAGGGAAACTTTTCTTCCATAGTTTGGTTTCTATGAAATAACATATTTTGGTCATATATTTGTAGATTTAGAATTAAAAAGATACTTGGAGGCCTAGTTCATCGAGTTTAAATCCATTTCATGGGTGAAGAAACTAAGACTCAAAGAGATAGAGTTTCTTGACCAAGGTCACACTGGTAGTAAGTGGCAGTCAGGTCTTTGAATTACAGATCTAGTGTTTTCTATACCATAGCTTATATTTCCTTATGCTCCTTGCTTTTGAAAGGAGTAATACTGTCAAAAATAGGCTTGACTTGAGGAAAAACTGAAGTAGATAACTCCTTTCCCCTCCTCCATTTCTTGTGAGATCTTAAACATCCTATTCCCTCCATCTTCTGTTTCTAGGGTGGAAGGCAGAGGGGCACAGGCTCATCTAAAATGTCAAACTGTGCAAGTAATTCTGGGCCAGTTGCCTGAAAGAATGTCATGGCTGAAAAGGCAGATTTTGTTTTGACAGCCATTATACAGTGAGGGAGTAGAATTTCTAGACTTTATGCATTTTTTGGACATTACACAAAGAATCTGTTATCTACTCTGGGATGAGTAGGAAAGGGTGGAGGAGACAGGAATTCTTGATTTCCAGCCAATTTTTTTTTTTTGAAACCAAAATTCTCAGAATCTCTGATTTTCACTGGCTGTACCAGCAGAGGAGGTAAATAGACATGGAATGTATTAGGGCTGGTTCTAGGCAAAAGTGTAGAGAATTAACCTTTACCTTAGCCTCCCTTACCTCCTACTTCCACCTTTCCTTCTCCTTCATGGCTCTCACTCTCTCCATCTCTATCTGTTAAAAGAAAGGTTTACCCAATAAACAAATAGAAGAATTGACCAATGTCCTGCCTATACCTAGCATGTTCACTCCACTTTTATCCATGTAATTATAGTGGGTGAGCCCAACTCACTGTCCTTCATCCCTGTTCAGTCATTGTTAACCCTTGTTAACTCATGGATGAGGTTTTACTTTAGCATTGGTTATCTGCCCTTAAGAAGCTGTGAAATTCATCTGGTAAATTGGCAAAGATGAAAAAAGATTATAATTAATATTAGAGAACTTGTGGACAGTCACTAATGAAATATTAGTTATACTGTGAATTGGTTCAGTCATTCTGGAAAGCAGTTTGGAATTAGGTCAAGTAACTAAAATATCTATACCCTTGATACCAAGACCTCACTGCTAGGCTTATATACCAAAGGAATCATTGATAAAAAGAAAGGTCTCACATACACAAAAATATTCATGATAGCCCCTTTTTCAGCAACAGAGAACTGAAATAAATAGATAGCCTTGGATGGGGTAGTAGATAAACAAGTTGTGGTATATGAATGTACCATGAATATACTTCCCTGTAAGACAAAATGAATGTGAAGAATTCAGAGAAGCATCAGAAGGTAGGCAAAGTAAATAAGAAGAAATAAGAAACGATATTCCTAATGACTATAATAATGTAAATGGAAACAATAACAATTGACACTGAATAAGAGATGTGGGAATGCCCCCTCCCTCCTTCTTTGCAGGGGTGGGGCACTATGAGTGGAGAACATTACATATCATGTTGGATTTGGTTGCAGTATTGGTAATTTTACTGAATTTTCTCCCTGATTTTTAAAAAATTGTCATAAATTATGGTTCTCCAGATAGAGGGGAGGGCGAGGTACTTTGGGAAATATAGGTGCTATAAAATATAAGAGAAAAAAATATTTTTTAAATATGTAAAAAAAAATTAAAATATGAAATTCCCTCAACAAGGCAAACTCCTGGTAAATGAGTGGATTTCTTGACTTATCCTGAGTACTTATCATCCTTTCAACATCATACAGATGATTGATTATTGATTCAGACAAGGTTTGTACACCCTAACCATATCCTTGGATTGGCCTTTTTAAAAAGGACTATAGACATACTCCAAGAGGCTCAAAGTCTAGAGACAGAAGGTACCTTTTCAGACACCTAAAGACTTCATTTCCTGGAGAGAAGTTTGCACAGTAATGCAATCCCTCCAAAGAACCACTTTGCCTGAGGGATGACATTGGATGGAAGCAGTGGCAGAGTGATGAAGAATTGCATGGCAAATCCTTCAGGAATACAGACCGGTAGCCTGTGACGGAAGCAGGGTAAGGCAGAAGTTCATGGACCAAGTCAAGGACTTAGAACGAAGGAACAACAACTTACTGAGCCACAAGTTTGAGGAGCAAACTTGAACCCTGTGCTTCACAGGTACTGTAAGTTATGGGGAACTTGTAGATCTAGGGGAGGATGGGTTCACTTTCTCTATCACCCCCTAATGCTCTCTCCTTGGAAATGTTTATTTAGAGTGATTCAATGGGTAGATCCTCAGCACCTGGAGACAGGACGATCTGAGTTCTAAACTGGCTTCAGATGTTTCCTAGATGCATGACCTTTGGCAAATCATTTAACTTCTGTTTGCCTCAGTTTCCTTATCTGGAAAATAGGGATAACAATAGTACCTACCTCTCAGAGTTGTTGTAAAAATCAAACAAGACGATTGTAAATTGCTTGACACAGTGCCTGGCACATTGTAATCACCACATAAATGGTAGCTGTTGTTATTAACTATAGGTCTAGATGGCACTCTAGGTTTTTGGAGAGGTAGGAATTTCTGGAGGACAGGATTGTTTGACTTTTCAGCAACCCCAAATACATTCTGCCTTACAAGGGGTAGGCCCCTCCATGACACTGCTATAAATCATAGGGATAACATATGTCCTTAGGGAGGCATAGGCCCACTAGAAAGAAACTTTGCTTGACTTGTTGAAGGCACCAAGTTCTTTCTGCTTGCGGGGAGCCTCAGGGAAGGTGGTATGATTTGACTCTTTGTAAGGTGCAGTATAATTTCTTTGCATTTATTACTTGGGTTAAATACAGAGTGTTCTATAGTCAAGGCTTTGTCAGAATGCTTATATAGGAGCTAAAGGGACAGCCTTGTGGCACAGTGGATGAAGCACCAGGTCTGGAGTTAGGAAGAACTGACTTCAAATATGACGTTATATGACCCTGGGTAAGTCACTTAACCCTATTTGCCTCATTTTCCTCTTCTGTAAAATGAGCTGGAGAAGGAAATGGCAAAGAACTCCAGTATCTTTTGCCAAGAAAACTCCAAATAGGGTCACCAATAGTCAGACATGGCTGAACAACAATAACTAAGGGCTAGTTCCCTCTTGTTACAGAGATATAAATGTAACTCACATTTGGGCATGTTTAAAGGGGAAATACAGGCCAGAGACATGAGCCAAAAGTTCCCAAGAATGAACCCTGTCCATGTAAGCCCAGAGATTTGATTCAGAGACATTGGTTACATAAACTTTAGGGAGGAAAAAATGTTGGATTTGGAGACAGACGACCCACATTTGAGTGCTACTTCTGTTGCTTATTTGCTGTATGATCTTAAAGAAGTCCCTTAACTCCTCTGAGCCTAGGTTTCCACATCCATAAAATGGTGATAATGATGCTTAGATTGCTTACCTTCCAGGGTCAAATGAAATAGTATGTGTAAAATGCCTTGTAAACCATAAAATACTAAATAAATATCAATTCTAACTGTTATTAGGCATGAGAAAATCCTATAAAAGTGTGGTTGATATTAATGCTGATGCTGGGATCAGATGAACAGCTTCTTGAAAAAGAGTGCTTTTCTCCCCTAAAGTCCTACCCTAATGCTATTACCCCACATCCTTTCTTAGTTCTATAATTTGAGTTAGAAAAATTGGGCTAAACTAATAATTCTACTCAATTTATATAACTTGCTCCCCTCCCATGACCACTCAACATTTCCCCACTGCATAACTTCGATGTTACCTAACTCTACCCCTCTAAAAAGGATTACATTTGACTGCTAAAATAGATCTACTCAGAGCATTGTGTCCAAAGGTGACTGTGGGAACAGCAGCCTCACTTCCTGACTTTTGTGCATGGAAGTTCTTGCTCACAGTGTTGAATTAACCCTGATTTGTGGCCTGAATGAAAATATTGGCAGCTTTCTGATTTGCTTTTCATTCTTGAGTTTGAGCTGGTAAAGGAAGAGGCCAGGAATTCCCAAGCTTTCCCAAGCATTCGAGGAGAAACACTAGGACTTCTTTTTCACCTCCATCCATCTGCAGACCAAGTGTGCATTAGTCAAAGGCAAGCTATGAATTAGGCTTTGTGTGAATTTCTGGAAAGATACCCTAGCTCATGAGACAGGGAAAAGTGACAGCAGCAGTGACATCTGTGGAGCTGTTAGCCCCGGTCACTATCAGGAGCAAAATGTGTTTGTACATCATTTATGAGAGCAATTCAGTCGGAAAGAGAATAGGCCTTTTGACATCAGCAGAGACCAGGACTCCCTTACAATGGGAAGTCTGTTGGTCAAAGAGAAGACTGTTTAATGAACTGAGAGATGAGGGGCTAGCTCTGGCCATCTGTAGCCCAGGTTATTCGAGTAACTTGTTAATGTAACTCATTATACATGGCCACATTACGTTTTTGGGGGAGGGATATAATAACTTCCTTCTCCAAAATGGAGTCCATGGAACCCCCAAGTTGGAATTACCTTTGAGCTTTAAAAATGGAGGCATGTCAAACCACATTAATGGCCGGAGCCAAGATGGCGGAGTAGAAAGACTCACATTTGCTAGGTCCGAACCCACAGCCCATAGATTTCCTGTAAAAAGAACTCCTGACAAATTTTGGAATAGTGGAAGCCGTGCAGCAACACAGTGAAGGAGATTTCTGTTGCAGAGAGCCCTGAAAAACCGATCGCAAAGGTACCCCGGATGGGAGCAGAGCCCTGCCCCCTCCCCCTGCCCTGGCCACACCACACTGAGAGGAGCGAGCAGACCCAAGCAGGCTTCTGGGACCTGAATCTCCAGTGGCCACGAAGGTCCCTCCACCCACAGACTCACAGGTCAGTGAGAGAGACGGGCTGAGAGGGAAGCGGGGTTTCTCTGGGACTCAGACCCCCTCGGGAGGCGGTGGCCGGGGCAGAGGCTGAGGCAGCTTGGCCAGAGACTCCCAGAGCAGGCAGGAGCTCCACCCCAGCTCCATTACAAAAGATCTCTGCATAAACCCCCTGAGGGAACTGAGCCTAAGAGGCGGCCCTGCCCCCCACCTGAGAACCAGAAGATAAGCTCCCATAGAAGAGCAGCCAGGCCTGCCGCCAAAAGCCCTGAGGCTGGGGAGCAGCATTTGAATCTCAGACCCCAAGCACTAGCTGGGCAGACCTAGTCTGGGGTGGAGAGGACTCTCAGAAGTCAAGTAACTGGCTGGGAAAATGCCCAGAAAAGGGAAAAAAACTAAGACCATAGAAGGTTATTTTCTTGAGAAGATGATTCCGCCATTCCTCTCTGACAACGACGAAGAGATATGCTTACCATCAGGTAAAGACATAGGAGTCAAAGCCTCTGTATCCCAAATATCTGAAATAGATACCCCCTGGGCTCAGGCCATGGAGGAGCTCAAATAGGATTTT
>CM053773.1:25754005-25770340 GCA_028658325.1 Potorous gilbertii | reverse complement strand
CTAACTTGATTTTCAAAATCCTTTTTGAGCTCTTCCATGGCCTGAGCCCATTGAATATTTATTTTGGATGTTTGGGATACAGAAGCCTTGACTTCTATGTCTTTCCCTGATGGTAAACATTGTTCTTCCTCATCCGAAGGGAAGGGAGGAGGTATCTGTCCACCAAGAAAGTAATCTTCTATGGTCTTTTTTTTCCCTTCTCTGGGCATTTTCCCAGACAGTTACTTGACTTTTGAGATTGCTCTCCACCCCCACTTTGCCTCCAGATCCACGCAGCTAGTGCTTGGGGTCTGAGATTCAAATGCTGCTCCCCAGCCTCAGGGCTTTCAGTGGTGGCAGGGCTGCTATTCAGTGTAAGATTAAATTCAGCTGCTCAGGTGGGGGGCAGGGCTGCTTTTCAGTGTGAGATTAGGTTCAGCTGCTCGGGTTGGGGCAGGGCTGCCACACGGGGCTCGGTTCCCTCAGGGTGTTTATTTGGGCAGGGCCACCACATGAGGCTCAGTTCCCTCAGGGTGTTTATTCAGAGACCTTCAATAATGGATATGAGCTCCTGCCTGCTTTGGGAGCCCCTGTCCGCTGCTGCCTCTGCTGCTGCCTCCCAAGGGGGCCTGTGTTATGGAGACACCCTGTTCCCCTCTGGGCCAGCCAAAAAGGCTCTCTCACTGACCTTTGCACCTGTGGGTGGAGGGACCTGCACAGCCACTGGAGATTCCATCCCTGAAGCCTGCTCAGATCTGTTCTTCTTGGTGCCGTGTGGCCAAGGCAGGGCTGGCCTCTGGTCTGGTGTGCAATGGACCTTTGGTGTCAGTGTTTCAGAGCTCTCTGGAACAGAAGTCTCCTCCACTCCATTGTTCTGTGGCTTCCACTACTCCAGAATTTGTTGGGAGTTCTTCTTTACAGATATTTTATGGGCTGTGGGTTAGGAGCTAGCATATGTGAAGCTTTCTACTCCACCATCTTGACTCCTCCCCTCCATTCTAATTTTTAAAGAACTATTTTCTTCAGTAAGCTTTTGAACCTCCTTTTCCATTTGACTAATTCTGCTTTTTAGAGCATTTTTCTCCTCATTGCCCTTGTGGACCTGTTTTGCCATTTGAGTTAGTCTATTTTAAAAGGTGTTATTTTCTTCAGCATTTTTTGGGTCTCATTTAGGAAGCTGTTAACTCACTTTTCATGATTTTCTTGCATCGCTCTCATTTATCTTCCCAATTTTTCCTCCACCTCTTGTACTTGATTTTCAAAATCCTTTTTGAGGTCTTCTATGGCCTGAGACAATCACATATTTATTTTGGAGTTTTTGGATGGAGAAGCCCGACTTTTATGTCTTCCTCTGATGGTATGCTTTGTTCTTCCTCATCTGAAAGGATGGGAGAAAATACCTGCTCACCAAGAAAGTAACCTTCTATAGTCCTATTTTTTTCCCTTTTGGGGGCATTTCCCCAGCCAGGTACTTGGCCTTTGAGTCCTTTGTCCAGTGGAAGGTATCCTTTACAGACCTGTAAATTCTCAGTTCCTCCAAGGCAGCATAATCAAGGGGTAAGAGTTTACTTCTCTCCTGGTCTGCACTGATCTGGGAGTCACCAAAAGCTTTTCTGCCCACGACCTGGGAGTAGAATTCCCTCTTCAGAGCCTCCATCAGCTCTATCACACCAGTGCTCCTCCTCACCCCAGAACCACCACTCAGGGCTGAGATCCAGATCAACTGCTGGATTCCCCTGAGTCTTTAGGCCAAGGGCTCTAAAAATGGATGCTGCTGCATCGTGGGGACTCCTGGGGTTGGGGCTAGGGCTAGGTCAGAACTCTGCTCCCTTCTCACTCAAGTGAAAGAGCTTTCTCACTGATTTTTGAAGCTGCCTTTGGCATTTGTGGGGATCTGGCAACCACAGCTGCTGCCCAGGATTCCATGCCCCAGCCTGTTCCAGTCCTGTCCCTGCCACGTGGCGTGGTCAAGGCTGCACTTCACTCCACTCTGAACCCAGTGCAATAGACCTTTCCTATTCACCTTTCAGGCTATCTTGGGCTGGAAATGTTTTTCACTCTGTCGTTTTGTGGCTTCTGCTGCTCTAGAATTTGTTGGGAGTCATTTTTTTACAGATATTTTATGGCCTGTGGGGAGAGGATTTCTATTAGTCTGATCTTCTATTCTGCCATCTTGGCTCCACCCACCACTTTGTACTTCTCATTCATGGAAGGGCCAGGAGAGGAAAGGGAAAGGAAGAAAAAAAATTGGGGGGAAGGCCAAGAGTTGGAAAGGGAGAAAACCCAAACCTAAAAGAGTTGCAAAGAGTAGATAAGCCCTGCAATGTTTTGTGAGCACAGGGAGGACATAAAATGAAGTTGAGAAAGGGAGAATACACCAACACCCACCCCCACCACCCCACCCCTGCATGGACACAGAAAGAAATGAGAGTAAGCAGGAAGATCAGGGGAAGAAGGTGTAAAATAAGAGAAGGGGTAATTTTTTAAGGATGGTAGGAGACCTGGGTATGTTTGTAAGTAGCAGGGAAGGAGCCAAGAGCTTAAGAAAGATTAAAGATTGGAAGAAAAGAGAGAATAGGTGGGAAAGTTGTTGAAGGAGTTAGAAGAGGAGGCCACATCAAGGGCACAAGTAGAAGAGTTATCCTGGGCAAAGAGAAGAATCATTCCTTTATGTGATTTTGAAGTAAAGGACAAAAAAATGGGAAATACTGAGAGAGTAGGAAGTATGGAGAATGATAAAGATGGAGTTTATGGTTTGTGCCACCAACTTTCTCATTGAGAGAAATCATTCAGTAACCTCCAAATGAGCAAAGGGTGTAGATGTAAGTCCAGCCATTTGCATTGAGAAGTATTCCACTGTGCAGGATGGTGAAGCAATAGGAGAAACTGAGACTGAGAAATGACATAAGTTGCTTTAGGAAGAAAATAGTTTAATATAAGAATACATAATGAAGTAGGAGGTAAAGTTATGGGGGATACCATATGAAAATCAAGGAGAAGAGATTTAGAATAGTGCTAAAAGAGATGTGATCCAGAGTCAGTTCAATAAGAATTTTTTTAAAATCTCTTTGATATTAGATAGCATAAGTAGATCAAATAGAGTAATTATTCATCAACTTGAAGAGCTTTAAAAGGCACTTATTAGCAACTTTGATTGTACCTGGATCCTATGGAAACCCAGACCTATGCTATGCTTTGTTTCTTCCGAGAATGCTGCTGCCTCTAGGATGAAGTACAATTTCCTCAGTTTGGCATGGAAAGCCCAGCAGAATCTAGATCCAGTCAATTTGTCCAAGCTTATTGTACATAACTCCCCTTCATGTGCTCTAATTTCATAGAATCATAAATATATAAGCAAACAGAACTTCAAAAGCTAACTACTATGAACTCTTCATTTTATAGATGAAGAAACTGACAAAATGGCTTCCTTCTGTTCCTTATATACAACCTTCCATTTCCCATCTCTGTGCCTTTGCCTAGGCTGTCTGCTTCCCCTACTGCCTCTCCCCAGCTGACCCTAGCTGAAATACACTCCTTTTCCATTTCCATGTTTTAGAAACTCTAGTTACCTTCAACGCACAGCTCATGTGTCCTCTTCTAAACAAAGTCCTTCCTAATGTCCCTAATTGCATGCAGTCTCTGCCTACTCATTCCTTTCTAAGCCTCTGAATTATGAGCTCTGACTTTAATATTCAACTGAAACTGTTCAAACTTACCAATGATCTCTAAACTGTTCATTTATAACTTCTACTCAAATCTCATCCTCTTAATTTTTCTACAGCATTGGTGATCACCTTCTCCTCTTGGATGGTCTTTTCTTTCTGAATTTAACAGTACTGCTTGCTCCTCCTTATTCTGGCTGTATGACCACTCTTATGCCTTGTAGTGCCAACATGATATTCATAGCACCTACAGCAGCCATGAATATGCCTGTGCAACTCTGAATTGCAAAATACAACAGACTCTCCACATGAAAAACAGAACTGAAACTTTTATTCGGACACTAGAAAGCCAAATCCCAACACCAGAAATCCAAAACCATCATAGCTACAAAGAAATCTACACACAATAGCAATGTGGAGGGCAACACCATCCCCAAGCCTTTCCTCTGTTAGGCTTCCCACAAACCAGTTCCCTTAAACGAATCACAAACAGGCTCCCTTCAACAAAATTACAAACAAACTCTCCCACTCACACTAGTTGTTGCCTGTTCCCTCTTTCCCAGTTCTAACTGCTCTGACTCACTTCTTGCTCCATCCATTTAGCAAATTCCTTCTACTCACTGGCTCCATGTGACTCAGACTTCCATGTGACCCAGAGAGGATCTATTTACAGATGGGAAAGAGCTTCCCATTTAAATTACCATTACACACCCATCTTCTGAAGAAAGAGGAAAAAGAGACTACTCACATTCCATCTGGTGTAGGCCCATCTCTGATCTGATCTCCAATCTACCAAGAGAAGAAGAGAGGAAAGTGAGAAACTTACAGAGTGGTGATATTTCCTGTAGGAAGAGAAGATGTTATTTTTCGTTTTGTGGTACCTATCTCCTATCTGATCCCAACCACATAATAGGAGTTTAAGAAAGAGCTTCTAAAGGGAAAAGGAGAGGAGAAACAGGGGTCCCTCAATCTCATGCTTTGTGCATCTTCTGCCTGATTTCCAGCCTCCATTAAGGAGAAATCCTTCTAACTTAATGATTAACAGACTTCCACCTGGCCATATCTCATGCATCCTAGTGATTCTGAACACCTGTAGGTAATCATTCAGACTCTGTTCTCTATCCCCCATTACCTGATTCTTTATTCCCATCCTCCTCAACCTTATCACCTAATTCTTTATTCCCATACTCATCAACCAACCTACCAACCAAACATTACCCACCCCTTCTATTATACTGTCTGAAATGCCTGCTTCATAAGCAATGGATTTGCTTTCATCTTAAACCTTTTCTTTTCCCACTCCTTCCATCTTCTGACAATCACTGAAACCTGACTCAACTTAATGACAAGCCTTCTTGACCACCCTTTCCAGCCCTGGCTGCATTTTTAGTTATTATCCTTGGCTGACTTGATGAGGTAGGGAAGTTAGAATGCTCTATACTCCTCATTGTCATTTACAAGTTCTCCCTGTGCCACCATTACTCAATAACCTCTTCTACTTTGATCTCCATACAACCTACATCTTCTCCCCAAAAATAATTCCAGTAGCTAGTGTCCACAAACCTATAGTATACTCCCCTTCCTTCCTCAATCAGTTTAATACCTAACTCACAATCTTTCTCTCCTCTCTAATTCCTGCTATCATTATTAGAGTCAACATACATACTAATACTCCCTCAAACACCTTAATCTTATAAATTCCCCAATCTATTTATGTTCAATGGCCTACTCCTAAAACACACTTAAGTCAGTCACAAAGATGCTTATACTCTTGATTTTTCCATCACTCATAAATTTGTCCCCTCCATGTTAAAGAACTGTAAAATTCCCTTATCTGACAACAAATTACTAACTTCTCCACTTCAATTTGCCTTCCCATACACTCCCAATCCTGATCTGTCTTGACCTCTCTGAAGCTTTCAACACTGTCAATCATCCTCTTCCTGATACACACTTCTCTCTAGGTTTTTGGGACACTACTCTCTCTCTTGATAGCCCTCTTATCCATATGACAACTTCTTTTCAGACTCTTTTGCTGGATTCAGGTCACCACTAAGAATGGGCACCCCACTGGTCTCTTTCCTGGGCCTCATGCTCCTCTGCCTCTAAATGACCACTTGGAAATCTCATCAGCTCCCATGATTCAATTATCATCTCTATGCTAATGATACAGTCCTAATGTCCCTGCTAACTTTCAGACTCACATCTCTAAATACCTTTAGAAATCTTGAACTGGATGTCCAGTTGACATGTCCAAATCTAGTCTGTTGCTAAGGCAACATCTCTTAAATATACCCCATTCTCTTCTCTGATACTGCCAGCAGCCTGGTACAGGACTTCATCTCCTACTGTAATAGTCTCCTAGACTATTACAATAACCTACTGGTTGTTCTGCCTGCCTCAAGTTTCTCCCTAATCTAGTCATCCTTCATTCAGCCACTAAAGTCATTTTCCTAAAGTACAGGTCTTACCACTTCACCCTCAGCCCCACTAATCAACAACAATATCTCCCTATGACTTCCAGGATCAAATACAAAATCTTCTGTTATGCAAAACCTTTTATAATCTAGATACCCCCTTTCCCATGGCTTTCCAGTCTTCTCTCATACCTTACACACACACACACACACACACACACATACACACACACTTCAATTCAATTACACTGATTTCCTTGATATTCACCAAACAACACATCTCTCAGTTCCAGGCATTTTCTCTGGCTATTCCCTGTGCTTCCTCTTCATCTCTGCCTCCTGGCTTTCATAACTTCATTCAAGTCCTGACTGAAGTCTCATCTTCTACAGAAAGCCTTTTCCAATCCCTCTTTGTTATGGTGCCTTTCCTCTTTGACTATTTCCTATTTACCTTGTGTACAGTTTGTACCTACTTGTTTGTATGTTATCTCCCCCATCAGATTGGGAGTTCTTCAAGGTTAGGGGCTGTCTTTTGTTTTATTTTGTATCCCTAGCACTTAGCATAGTGCCTGACATAAAGTAGACTCTTAATAAATGCATACTGACTGACTGATCAGTGTACATATTCTATCTCCTCAGCTCCCAAACCATTGGTGCAGTTATACCAAATGGGGTACCCCAAGCCCCAGATAGTCCACAACCTCACCTCTTTGGTAATTGTGGAGAAAGACAGGGAGAGAAGTACCACAATGACACGATCCTTGGCATAATGCCAGAGTGGCTGTGCCCCATGCTTCTAGAGGACATTAAGGTGAGATAAAAGACAGGAAACGAAAAATAAACATACTACACAAACCACACACATCCCCCCATAAAAATCATATCCTTCCCTCCACTAGCTAGCACCAGGGCACTATTCTAGCTTCAAAACTCAGTCTCCAGAAATCTAGCCCTCAAATGCTTTTGACACTGATGCTCAGAATGGCTAGTAAATTAATAAACTTCTTCATGATATATGTTTATGTTTCTGGTAGAGATGCCCAAACACTACTCAGACTTCTTCTCGAGCATTGTGTTCAGGTCTAGGCACCAATCTTTGGAAGAACATCAACAAGTTGGAATAAGACTTTAAAAAGTTTAACCTGAATGGTGAGGGAAAGGAAAAGAATGACACACCAGGACTGGATGAAGGAACTAGCAAGTAACATGAAGATGCTGAGCAGGGCTTCTTAAAGCCTTTCCTGTGTCATAATAGTCTGGAAAAGTCTATGGACCACTTCATGAATAAGGATCTTGGATGCATACAATAACAGTTTAAATGCATAGAATAAATTGCATAGCATTATAAAAAAAAAGTTAATTACATTGAAATTAAGATGTGACGTTTTTCCCATTCAAGTTTATGGACTCCCTGAAATCTATCCTCAGACCTTCTGAGTTAAGAATGCTTAGATGGAAAAACATCCTCAAGGATTTGAAAGAATTAGACTTGTTCTACCTGGCCCCAGAGAACAAACAAAACTAGAAACAATGGGAAAGAAGTGCAGAGATTCAGGCTTACTATAAGGAAAAATCCAAGTTATCTCAAGGATGAAAAGGCTACCTACCTCAGGAGGTAGCTGGATCCCCCTCCACAGAGGTTTTCTAGAAGAGAACAGATGAAAATTTGTCAGGGATGGTACAGAGGGGAATAGAGCAGCCCCACTTCTCAGCCTTATCAAACAATAAGAGATAGAAAGAGTCATTCCAGGAAAATTGCTTTGGGGAAGAATTCAGTTTCACATCAACAGTGAACTAGCATGAAACAGAGGAACAGAAATGGCTCAGGAGCCTCTTGTTAAGTATTCAGGAGTCTTCAGAAAAGCATGATAAGCCAGTTCTCCTGCCTGAAGAGGTATTAACAGGCTGATGAAGCAACTGCATTAGCTAGGAACCAGGAATGGTAGGAGTTGCTTTAGGAAGAATACAATTTCACTGGTTTTTACGGAGTTGCCTGAGGAATGATAAGATAACTTCAGCAGAGTCATGAGTAGAAGAATTCAGTTTCACAAGGAATTCAACTTCAGCAGAGTCATGAGTAGAAGAAGAATTCAGTTTCACAAGGAGTTCATTCCAAAAAGTATCAATTAAGACCAGAGGAATTAATTCACACTTAAAGGATGTTGATTTTTATTCCAACCTCAGCCCTCCAGATCCACAGGAATGCAAGAATGTGAGGAATGCATTCACCCTCTCCAGATGAGGTCAGCATCTGTTTACTGCTAAACATGGTAGAAAACTTGTTTGATCTTTATCAAGTGATGAGATAAAGCTTCATATAGAATCCATATGTTTCTCTTTTTAGAAGTCTTTAGAATTAGTTATATTGAAGGAACTGATGAATTATAAAGGCTGAAATGAAGCATTAAGCAGTCACTTTCCTTAGTCCAAAACAAAAATTAATAAAACAAGTATTGTTCTCTAGCAGATCATCTAAAATATAGTTAGAATCTATAAATGTTTCTTATTGACTTTTTAAATATTGCTGAAAATGTCTTAAGAGCCAAGTTTATATTTACATATTTATTACATATACTACATGTGGCCATTAAATAAAGTTGTAATAATTTAACCTGATGAAAAGTAAGTTTGTTGAATTAAATGATCTTTAGGCCATCAAGATAAGACTGAATCATCTGAGGTTTAGCCTTTAAACACAAACACCATACACAGTTTCCCCATATGTTCTTCTACTAACATATGGCATACTACATTAACTTCACTAAAAGGCTGCTTACAAAAAGCAAGAAAGTGGGTGCTAGAACATGGAAATTTCTCCAAAGTCTAAGAGACTCCTTCTGTTCCTGCTGATAAAACATATTTTGTGGATTCAAAATGTATATATAAAATGCAATCTGAATTTCCATTTTCTATGACTGGGTCACTCAGTATGCCAAAGACTTTTTTCATGTTGCTCATTTTAGTAAACCTGATTTATTTTTCTTTTTTCTAGTTCTCTGTGGAATAATACTGTCTGTCTGTTCCTGTATTTACCTAATAAAAGTATCCTACTGTGTTACCAAGGCAATATCAACTGCCTATGACATCATAAGATGGGGATAGTAACCTTATTAGCAAAACAACACAGTTCTTTAGTTCAGATTTTAAATTCATTGATTTCCTCTCATAACTACCTTCCTATAACTTAAAAATTAGACTGACTCCTAGCTGCATTTAGCAATACCTAGCACAAAAAAAGCAGGCATGCTTAGGATCCAAATAGCTCACTCCATCCTTAAACTTGTATTGCAGTAAAAGCAGGGATTTCCCTGAGCTCTCCCCCTAACCCCTGCAAATACCTGAAAAAATGACTCTAAATAAATTCTAGAGCAGTAGAACTCACAAAATGACAAAGTGAAATGAATTTCCAGCCTAAGACAACATGGAAGGTGGACAGGAAAGGTCTGTTGTACAGGGCTGAGAGCACAGTCTAGCTTGGACCTGAGCAGGGCTCTGGGCACTGTATCACTGACAGCTGTAGCAATTTCCAGACTTCTTAACCCCAAAATGCCAAGGACAACTTGGAAGGTAAGTAGGAAAAGCCTGTCCAACCTGTGTGAGAGAGGAACATGAAAGCCCCCAGCCAGGGTGGTGGCAGCAGACAATGCCAGCAGCAGTAGCAGCAGCTGTTTCTGGACCTCTCAGGTCCACAGATGGGAGGGAGGGGAGAATGAGCAGTTAATCAGAGGGAGATGGCAGGAATCTTTTTGCTGGTGCTGAGGTGGGATTCTCTTGCTTTGCCCTGTTTGGATCTGGGTGGCAGTCCTGGGGTGAGGAGGAATACTGGCATGGCAGAGCTTATGATGGCTCCTCACAGTTCCAAGGCAGAAAAGAGTCCTTGAGGTCACTCACAGACCAGAGCAAAGGCCAGGAGGGGAGTAAACATCTCACCTTTGATCATACAATCTTGGAACCTAGAAGTGTCTCTGAAAACAGCTGCCCAAGTTTAGGAGAATGCTCTCTGCCCCCACCCCCTTCCCAGAAGCAGAGACCTACATTGACAAAGAGCTAAAAAGTCAAATAATTGGCTGGGGAAATGAGCAAACAGTGGGGGGATGAAGGGAAATCGGACTATAAAATCTTATTTTGGTGAAAACGAAGATCAAAACACACATCCAGAAGAATATAACAAAGCCAAAGCTCCTACATCTAAAACCTCCAAGAAAAATATGACTTGGTCTCAGGTCATGGAAGAGCTCAAAAAGAATTTTGAAAATCAAGTAAGAGAAACAGAGGAAAAATTAGGAAGAGAAATGAGAGCGATGCAAGAAATCATGAAAAATGAGTCAACAGCTTGCTAAAAAGTAAACCCCAAAAAATGCTGAAGAAAGCAACACCTTAAAAAATACACTAACCTAAACGGCAAAAGATGTCCAAAAAAACCAATGAGAAGAAGAACACCTTAAAAAGCAGAATGGGCTTAATGGAAAAGGAGGTCCAAAAGCTCACTGAAGAAAATAATTTCTTAAAAATTAGAATGGAGCAAATGGAAGCTAATGAGTGACTTTATGAGAAATTGAGAAATTATAAAACAAAACTAAAAGACTGAGAAATAGAAAACGATGTGAAATATCTCATTGGAAAAACAACTCCACCTCAATCTCTTTTGGTGGATCTTCTTCCACATCACATCCTCTAACTATGGATGTCTCCCAAGAGTCTAATTGTGGTCCTCTTCACTTCTCCCTCAGTTAGTGTTCATCAGTTTCCCAGGATTCAATTAGCATTTCTATGGAGACAATTATAAGGTCTATGCTCTATGTTAACCTTTGGTCTCTATATCAATTACCTCTTAATCATCTAGGCATCTCAAACTCAATATATGCAAAATACAGCTCATTATCTTCTCCTCCTCCAAATTTTACCTCATTCCAAACATTTCTATTACTGTAGAATGTCACCACCTTCCAAATTAGCCAGGAGCACAGCCTAGGTGTAATCCTTGACTCAATCAAATTCATTCTCCACATATTGGATCTGTTGCCAAACTCTGTATTTTCTTATAGTTTTGGTATTTCACGTTTTTGAAGTCATTCCTCTCTTTCTTTTTTGTTCTCAATTTTGTGAGCATATAACTATGTATGTATTCCGATTATTCTTTTTTGTGTCTTCTAGTTTTGATGTGATTTCATCTTGCTCATTTGCTATTTTTATTTGAATTTTCAATCCTTTGGTTTTTAATCAAATTAGCTAAAGGTTTGTCAATTTCATTAATCTTTTCAAATAAATAGTTAGCTTTTAGTTTTATCATTTTTGTTAGTTTTTGTTTCCCATTTATTGACTTCTCTATTTTTTTAATATCTCCTCTTTTATACTTATTTTAGATTTGTTTGATTTTTTAAATTGTTTAATTGCATATTCAATGTTCACTAATCCTTTAAATGTTACTATTTTGTTAAAGTGTATTTATAAGAATATGATTTTTTTTTCTGCTGAATACTATGTTAGCTGCATCCCAGAAATTTTGGTATGTTATTTAATCATCATAATTTTCTTTCACATAATTATTATTTCTATAATTTATTCTTTGACCCACTCATTACTTAGGATTTTATTGTTAAGTTTCTATTTGAGGCTATATCTTTTCTTTGTGGTATCTGAACTAATGACTATTTTTTTATTCTCTTGTGGTCTGTAAAAGTTGTTCTCACTATTGTTACCTTTTTACATTTGTTTGCAATATCTAAGTGCCCTGATAAATATATAATCATCTTTTATAAAAGTTCCATGTGGTACTGAGAAATATGTAAATTTTTCAGTTCCATTTAGAAGATACTCTAAGTTTTCTAAATTGTAGTTTCTCAAGTAATTTGCTCAGCTCCATATTTTACCTTGTGTTTATTTTAACTATTAAACTTATCCATAATTGAGAGTCTAATTGAAGTCTTCTGACATACATGTGCTATTGTCCCTGTCTTCTTATAACTCAGGTAGTGTTTCCTTTATGAACTTGGATGCTAAGGCATAAATTACTAACATTGTTTGTTGTCTATAGTTCATTTCAGCACAACATAATTTCCTTGTTTATCTCTTTATTTTTAGGAGTTTTTACTGTACTTTTTGGATTTACTTTACGATAACATTTTTTCCCACCCCTTCAATTTTATTGGGTATATGTCTTTGTTTTTTAAGTATATTTCTTATAAGTAACAGATTGTAGAATTTTACTTTCTTATCCAATGTGCCACTCTTTTCTTTTTATTAGATTCTTTAACCCCTTCTCTTTTTTAGGTTGACCCTATTCCCACTGCCTTTCTTCTTCTCAACCCTGATCCTCCCTCTCATTTGTTTTGCTTATTTCCATTTTCTGTTCTGCCTTGTCTTTTTTTCCTCCCTTATTTCCTCTCAATCAGTAGATTGCCCTTTCCTCTCCTCCCCTTTACAAGTTCTTTTCATTAATGTTTTAAATTCCATTTTTACACCCCATTCCGGAAAGGATTTCAGTCATGTCCAACTCTTCATTTCTGTGGTATTCTTGGCAAAGATACTGAAGTAGTTTTACCATTTCCTTCTCCAGTGGATTAAGGAAAACAGAGATTAAGCAACTTCCCCAGGGTCACACAGCTAGTAAACATAAAGGCCAGATTTGAACTCAAATTTTCATGAGTGCAGGCCCAGTGCACTTTCCACTGAGCCACCAAGGTGCTTTGACTCACCTATTCCCTCTCTATTCTCTGCACTCTTCATGAAACCAAAGCCTCTGAAGTATCCATTCTGGACTATTCCCTCTAAGCAGTCCTGCCACTGCTTTGTAGAGCTTGCCTTACAGATTCCCCTTTTCCATTGCCCCTCACAGAAAATAAAAATACCAATTACTAAAGATGACAAAAAGGACATTTCCCCATGGCAAGATTCCCACACTACCACATCTCTAATTATGCAGTCTATTGATGATCTACATCCTTTCCCTGATCTTTTTCCTTCACTACTTACTTTAAAATGTCCTCCTTGAGTCCATGCTTCTCGTTCTCCAGATACCAGATGCCCCTAGAAATTCCAACTCCCTCCTGTCCCAAGGTGTTTTAGAGCACCACATCCTCTAGATCACACCCAGCACAAAGTCTCCATCTCCTTTCACAGAACACCTCTCTTCATCCATAAGAGCATTCACCAGTGGAACACCCTCCCATCACCAAAGTAAGGACTCTTTACTTTTCCAATTTTCCACCTTCATCCTTTCCCCTGCAGGCTCTTCTCTTCCTGACACCACAGAGGTTATCTTTGTCTCATTGCTAATCCTTAATTTGACCAGGGCACATCACATACTTCCCTCTATCCTGCTGCTACTCTCCCTTTTCTTTATGAATTCTCCCATTTTGTAATGTCCTGAAGGCAGAGTAGCATGAAATTCTATCCATACTTCCCCAAGCATTGCCTCCACCTGACTTCTACCTTTACCCCTGTCCCCTTGTGTACATTGTCACAAATGGACCAAACTGGCCTCTAAGTTAATGGATAGCAAGAGCTGAACAGAGCCATCTAGAGGCAGAAGAGTCAAGAATTAAGCACAAGTTTGATTTGAAAGTGAGGGAAATGCCTCGTAAGCAAGTATACATTTGCCAGGGCCCCACCGCAACCCCAGGTAGAAGACTCACTATAGTTCAGCTGAACCTTGATTTATATATTTATGGACAAAGAATCAAATGATGTCGCATAGCAACAGTAGTGAAGCAAAGCAGCAAGAATGAGGCAAGGTTGTCTAGTGACAAAACGTCTGTTCATAGCAGGGCTTCTTGTCTGTGCCTGTTGGTATTTGCCCAGACTCAGGGTCCATCAGTTCCAGAAGGTGAATGCAAAGGACTGTTGTTATGCCAGGCCTAGACTTGCTGGGCCTTAGCTCTAGAAAACAAAGTGTCCTCTAATAGTGACAACATTTAGAAAAAAAGTCTCTTACTGCTTTCTCTGCTGTCATTCTTTTGCCACTACAGTCTTTGGCTGGTGCATTCATTGAGTCCTCATGTATTTCTGTTGTGTGGGCTATTCAAGAAGCAAATAATTTCTTCAGGTCTATTTTCCTTTCCAAGGAATTTCTTTTTATTTTGAGGCATCCCTCTTTTTATCATTTATGACTAAGCTTAGATTTTCAAAGTAAATCATAAGTGCTCATGACCATTTATCTATTAGGGATTTTTTTTTAAATTATGTCATATACATACATATATTCATCCATACATATGAAATGATTTATATATCTTGGATACCAAATCCTTATCAGAGAAATTTGAGGCAAAGTTTTTTTCTCTTGATTCAACTACTTCCTTTCTTATCCTAAGTGAATTAATGTTGTTTGTGCAAAAGACTTCCAGTTTTGTGTAATCAAGTTTGTCTATTATTTTCTATAACTACTACTATCACTGGTTAAGAACATATTTCCTACCCATAGCTGTGAGACATATATGTGTTTATGTGTGTGTATATGTGTATAAAATGATCTTTAATATTAAGATCAGATATCATTTAGAAAGTGCCATGGAATATGATATAAAATGCTGGCCTAACTGCCAGACTACTTTCCAATTTTCCCAACAGTTTTTATAAAATAGGAAGTTTTTCCCTAAGTAAATCATATTTTCCAGTTTATCACTGGGATATTGGATTACATTGTTTCTTATTCTCTCTCATCTAGTTTATTCCATTGATCTACTTTATTTTTAAACTAATGCCAAATGATTTTGATGACTGCTGCTTTATAAAATGGTTTGAGTTCTAGAAGTGCTATTTCCTTTTGGTTCTTACTTCTTTTAATTAATTCCCTTCATATTCTAGAACTTCTAATTTTCTAAATAAATTTTGTTATTATTTTAACAAGTTTTGTAAATTTTCCTTTTGATAATTTGATTGGAATAGTATTAAAACTGTATATTAACTTTGGTGATATTTTCATTTTTTTTATATTGGCATAGACCATTCATGAACACTATTGTTCCAGTAAGTTAATTGGAAACTAATTGGATGCTATTTAGTTAAGCTCTTTGGTATTTCTTTATTAAGAAACACTCTATAATTTAATCTATACAAGTCATTTGTGTGATTTGGTAGTTTGATCCCTAGATATTTTTTATTGTTTTGGATTAGAATTCTATAGAAGGCTATAGAGTGACAAAAAGATGAGGAAGAAGGAAAAAGAGGAACAAGGAGAACAAAATGGTGGAGGGGAAGGAGAAGGAATTATATCAAAATAGGTAACTGGAATTCTAGCTTCCCTGCAAAATAAGAAAGCAGCATTTCCAGATCAGATCCACAATTATTGGCTTAAATGCTTCACAGTGCTATATTCATTATTGGCAGAGTATCTTAACATCTTTCTCTCTGATCCAAGACTGATCTCATATTTCTTCACAGAAAGATTCACATATTTATTACCAACAGATGAGATTTGCATGTTTTATGCTCAAAACCTTTATCATTCATAAATATAAATAAATGAGAAAATATATTATTTGTGAAATAAAAAGATTATACTAAAAAGCACCAAAGAAATAAACTATAAACTTGAATTTGGTAATTATTGAACAACCTACCAAAACACCATAACATTTATACTGCCTTTATTGATTATCCATAAAGCCTTTGGCTTACTTCCATATCTATGGCTTTGTCATATACTGTGCTGCATTTATATTGCCTTTTGATGCAAAATAGGTAGTATACCTCATTACTTCTCTGGACCTGGGATCTCTTATTTGTGAGTATTCCCTCTAATCATGCAGATCCCAACCCAGACAATCCTTCATAAGCATGCTAACCAAGATTCTGGGTGTCCTTCTCTAGTTATCTGGATCTTAAGTGGATCAAAATCAAGCATATATGTATCCTCATATTATATGCCTGAATGCCCTCCTCTTCTGGCCATCCATCTCTCCTTTACACAATTTCTCCTGTACAGCTCTTCACTGATAATATTACAGCCTACTCCTGCCCACCATATACTTCCTTTTTTTTTTTAATATAAATTTATTTAACTTTTTACATTCATTTTCACAAAATTTTGGGTTCCAAAATTTTCTCCCCATTTGTCCCCTCCCCCCACTCCAGTACACTGAACATTCTTATTTCCCCTATCACCAATCTGCCCTCTTTTCTATCTTCCCTCCCTTCTCTTGTCTCCATCTTCTCTTTTGTTCTGTAGGGCCAGATAACTTTCTATTCCTCATTACCTGTATTTCTTATTTCCTAGTAGCAAGAAAAATACTCGACAGTTGTTCCTAAAACTTTGAGTTCCAACTTCTCCCCATCCC
>CM053773.1:25686410-25753505 GCA_028658325.1 Potorous gilbertii | reverse complement strand
GATATCTATTTCAGATGTTTGGGATACAGAGACCTTGACTCCTATGTCTTTACCTGATGGTAAGCAGTTTTCTTCTTCGTCAGAGAGGAATGGTGCAATCATCTGTCCCCCAAGAAAATAACCCCAAGAAAATATGGTCTTATTTTTTTTCCCTTTTCTGGGCATTTTCCCAGCCAGTTACTTGATTTCTGAGAGTCCTCTCCACCCCCACCTAGGTCCGCCCAGCTAGTGCTTGGGGGTCTGAGATTCAAATGCTGCTCCCCAGCCTCAAGGCTTTTGGCAGCAGACCTGGCTGCTATTCAACGGGAGCTTAAGTTCTGGTGCTCAGGTGGGGGCAGGGCCCCTCCCAGGCTCAGTTCCCTCAGGGGGTTTATGCAGAGACCTTTTGTAATGAAGCTGCTGCTGAGCTCCTGCCTGCTCTGGGAGCCTCTGGACGCCTGCTGCCTCTGCTGCTGCCTCCCGAGGGGGCCTGAGTCCTGGAGACACCCCACTCCACTCTCAGCCCATCCAGATGTCTCTTTCAGTGACCTGTGCATCTGTGGGTGGAGGGACCTTCGTGGCCAGTGGAGATTCCGTCCCTGAAGTCTGCTTGTATCTGCTCTCTCCTCTCCGTGCCGTGTGGCCAGGCAGGGCAGGGCTGGGCTCCACTCCTGTCCTGTGCGCCACGGACCTTTGGGATTGGTTTTTCAGGGCTCTCTGGAACGGAAATCTCCTTCACCCTGTTGCTGCGCGGCTCCACTGTTCCAGAATTTGTTGAGAGTTCTTTTTAGAGGACATTCATGGGCTGTGGGTTCGGAGCTAACATATGTGAGTCTTTCTACTCCACCATCTTGGCTCAACTCCCACCATATACTTTCTCATTGTCCTTTGGGTGATCTACAACTTTAATTCTTTAGAAACTTTGGAATTCCATGAATTGCAGTCATACATCATTACCAGAAGACTTTCTAGTTTTGATAATAGGCCTTGATTTTAAGGAGTAGTTTGGAAGTCATTAAAAGAATTACACAACACAGCCTGCTTTCCTCCTCCTGTTCAACTCGGAACCCAGTTCATTGTCTATTCTCATCACTATAAAAGATATAGAGAGAGATTAAATCTATTTATAGGTTGACCATCCAACTGATTATCATTGTATGGATAATAGGCATTATTTATCCTTTTAGCTTTTTCTGTGTAGCTAAGTATACCCAATTCTTTTGAATTATAAACCTCATTTAGAAGTCTCAACTGTGTTTCAGATCTTGATAGAATCAGCGTAGTATTAACCACAAATAGTGTCATCTCAGAAACCTTACCATCTACCATTTATATTGAATTCTGTTTTGACTTGGACTCTATCCTAGACATCCTCCATGTTAGTCCTGACCACATTTGGCCAGCAAGCATCTCCCTTTTAAGTCTAAATTAATATTAATAATCAGAAGGTAATCAAACAAATTTCTTTCTTCTTATATCTTTTCAAAAATCTTTATTTTTACATATTCATGAAACATACCTGGCTGAAGTCTTTAAAGCAAAATTTTACATTACCATATTAAATACTTCAAAAAAAATATTAAACATACATTAAGTGTAATGAGATCTTATATCTTTCTACTTTTGTTAATTGTGTGACTATAAAAATTTGATCTATTGTAGAATAATAGCTTTGAAAATATACCAGTTTCTTTCTTGAATTTTCATCAAGGATGCCCTTAATGTACATTTACATTGTTCATAAAAATTTTGTAAAGACAGAAAGAAGGAAGATAGTTCAGTAGGTATTAATTTTTTCTCTATGACTTTTTTAAAATAATAAGATCAGAGATCTTTTTTTCTCAAGCCTTTGCTATCTTTCCCTTTTCCAGATGTCTGGTGAATGAATCCCTCAGCCCCTTTAAAATTTTGTCACCTTGAATACAGACTTCCTCTGTTTATACTTGTTCTAGTTTGATTCCTCTTCCCATCTTTATAGCGGGTCTAACCTGAAGAAAAATCCTGCTGTACATAATACTGATCAGAACATGCATCTGTTTCTAGGCTCCATGACTTGATGCTTGTAAGGAACTTGGTGCCTATTTAGAGTAAAACCACAAAGATAATTAAATCATTGGAAATACAATCTATTGGGAAAGGATAAAGGAAATCAGATATTTAGCCTGGAGAAGAGAAGGTTGAGAAATGACCTAATTACAGGCTTCAAGTACATGAACCACAGATGGTGACCAGCTGCTTTCCATTCCCACTGTCTACTGTAGTAGGAGAGAAAATTGACAAACTTCAATGTAAAAGATTTAAGTTATATAAAAGCAAAAATACTGATACAAAGAGTTTCAGAAACTCATTTTCTGATATTTTTTAAATTTACCTTTTTAAAAGCTATATTCCCATCCATGTGGTTTGGTTTTGTTGTCATCCAGTCACACATGATTCCCCAGTCTCCTCATGTGCAGAATTGATGAAGCTTATTGCTTTTGACTTATCTGCCCTATCATTGTATTATTACCTTTGAAACTCATTTTCATCATCATTTTTAGGTATTCAGCAGGTCAAATTTTGCTAATATAATATAAGAAAACTACAAGTTTCATTTAGATTCTGTTTTAATTAGTTTGGATTTATAATTGGAAGCACATGCATTTGGGGAAAAAAAAAATAAAGTTCTATTTCAACAGTTCAAATATCCGTGTGGATACTCCCTCCACTAGTGCAGATTACAACTCTTCTAAGTAAACGGCCTTTCTGAGTTATTACAGGCAAAATTTCGTCAACTTGCAGCCAACTTAAGGGTGAACCTCTCTGAACTTATCTACGCTGGTCCTCCAAAGACAAAGGTACATTCAATCACTAGACTGATATTCTGGAGAAGAAAAATAAGACAGTTTGTGCTTTAGTATTGATTAACTTCATGAAGTAAAGAAATATAGAGATATAGAGATACAGGTATACACACATACCTATATTTAATGTATGTAGGGCATTAAAGTGTGTACCTTCACTTCGTATGTGTTATTTGCATCCAGCAGAATGTGAGCTCTTGTAGAAAAGGGACTATCTCCATTTTTTCTCCATAATGACTTTATTATTGTTGTTTTATTTGTTTTCAGTGTTCTACAGTCAATTCCATATAACTTGGATGTTTTTCCCCTCCCTCCTCCTCCTCCTTCCCTCCCACTCCTTCCCTCCCCAAATCGGCATACAAATTTACATAGGTTCTACACACACATTGCTGCTAAGTACATTTTCACCTTAGTCATGTTGCATAGAAGAATTACAGAATGATTTTCTCAATGATGGGCAGAGTGCCTTCCTTGCACGTAGGGGACACTTAATAAATACCTCTTGGACTCTTTTTGGCTCTAATTGGAATACGTTCCAGAGGCAGTCACAAAGGGGAATGGAGTTTTCACTAGGTGCAGCAAACGTTGACATTTAGAGATGAAGGAAATAGGTTGGAAGTCAGAGTACAGAAGTCAATTGAAGAGATAAGGAGAGTGAAAGGTTGTAGAGGAAATTAAGGGTAGATCTTTGCGAGATCTCAGATCCTTTATCACCATGCTTCCCTGCTCCCTTCTTTCTCTTGCCTCCGTTTTTTTCCTGTCTCATTTCTCATCTCTTCATGGGCAAAGGCCCTTACAATTTGAGATCAGGCCACAAAATCTATCACGACCATCAATGCAGTTTTAACAATTCAAAGTTTTTAGTCTGTCACAAAGTAAGCTTGAGAAGCAGTATTTCAACTCAATCCTCCTAACTGTTTTTACTACTTCACATTGTCTTCCAAGCCAGCAGTCTATTAAAAAGAACAAAAAGAGATGAAAAGGATGACCTGCTCAATTCTTGCCATCATAGATTTAGAGCTAGAAAAGAGCTGGTACATCTGGTCTCACCCTCTCATTTTGCAGATGAGGAAGTGGAAATTCTGAGAGTTTAAATGGCTTTCTCCAAGTAGTAAGTCTTGAAGCTAGGATTTGAATTCTCTAACTCTACCTTCAAATACCATATCACACTGTTCTTACTTTGCTTCTCTTTTCTCTGACAAAGAGAATGATATTTTTAAACTATAAAAGACAACATGCAAATGATCAACAGAAAGTAGATAAGAAAGGTCATTATGGTGATGAGAAAATACGTCAATTCCCTCAAAAGAGGGTGTTCAGGATGAGAAGACTGGAGACGATGCCTCAAAAGCATTATTATATCATCAAGTCATTAGAGGGTCATAAAGCATTTTGGGGACATAGAAACACTTTAAGGGGAACACATATTTGAAAGACTACATGTAAGGGGAAATTGGTTTGTTCTGATATTTTGAGTAGTCAGGGCTAGATGCAATTGATTGACACTTCAGGAAGTCCATAGATGGACTTTGGAATTTAGTAGGTTGCCCTTACTGGAGATCTTCAAGGAAAGTCTAGATAACCACTTGTTGGTGACATTATATGGACGATTTTTAAAAATCAGGTATGAATTCAATTAGATGGCTTTTGAGATCTCTGCAAACTCTTAGATTCTATAATCCTGTGTCCAAGAAGAGAATATCAATCTATATCACATTTGGGAAAGTAGACAGACTTTTCAATAATTCCACATTGCTCACTGCAAAACCCTGTGTTTTTTAACAATAATATTCTCCTGGTGAAGTTAAAAAACTAAATTGTGTACCACTATGATTTTAGAAGAATCGTAATTGCAGGTTGATTTTATTTTAAAAAAGCCAGTGGACAATGCTATGATTTAGACATAAGTAAATACCAACCTACTGTTGATGAGGACACAAATACAAGGAGTATTGTAAATAATACCATCACAAATATGTAACTGAGGAAAAACTGGTCATATAGCATAAGCCAGGGACAACTGATGAATAATTTGAGTGTTAGACTATTACATATAAAAGAGTAAAAGAACCAAAGAGATGCCTCTGGTATATTGGACAGATCCTCTGGAGTTAGACCGTGGCTCTCACACACACCATTCTAAAGTGTCTTGCTCACTACATATACATCATACACAATGCTATGCAGCTTCACCTGAGCACCACTCTGCTTCAGTGCACTTTCCCTTAGCAAATTGATCTTCCTAGAGTATAGGTCTGACCATGTCACCCCCTGTTTTTTTCTTTTTTTAAATAATTTTTCCCCAGTTAATGGAAAGACAATTTTTAATATTCTTTTTTTTAATTTTTTGGTTGGAATTTTTCTCTCCCTCCCTTACCTCCCAGTTTCCTGAGATGGCAAGCAATTTGATGTTACATACGTTCAATCATGCAAAACATATGACTATATTCTATTCATCATGTGAAGAAATATACAGACCCAGAGGGGAAAACAATCATGCAAAAAAAATAGAAAGTGAAAAAGAGAATCCTTCAGTCTATATTCAAATTCAATCTGGAAGTGGAGAGCATTGTTCAGTATAAGTTCTTTGGAATTGTCTTGAATCGTTGTATTACTGAGAATAGTTATCTTTCATAGTTGATCATCATATAGCATTGCTGTTACTATGTACAATGTTTCCCCAGTTCTACTCCCTTCAGTTTGTATCAATTTATATGTCTTTCCAGTTTTTTTCTGAAATTAGCCCGCTCATCATTTCTTATAGTACAGTAAAATTCTATTACAATCATATACCAGGAATTTGTTCAATCACTCCTCAAATGACGGACATCCCTTCAGTTTCCAGTTCTTTGCCACTATAAAAACTGTGACTACAAATATTTTGTATTTTTTCCAACTTTTTGACATTCTTATTTAAAGATTTGAGTTCCAAATTGTATTCCTTCCTCCTTTTTTTCCCTCGCCCCCTCCCTGAGATGGTAAGAAATCAGATATGGGTTATACATGTGCAATTTAATAAAACATTTCAGTATCAGTCATTTTGTACAAGAAGACCTGAATAAAAGAAAAAAAGGAAAGTGAAAATAGCATACTTCAGTTTGTTTTCAATAAATATCAGTAGTATATGATTCATCATTAGTCTTTTGGTATTGTCTTGGATCATTGTATCCCTGAGAATAGCTAAATTACTTACAATTCTTCATTGAACAATATTGCTGTTACTGTGTACAACATTCTCCTGGATCTGTTCACTTCACTATGCATCAATTCATGTCTTTCCAGATTTTCCTGACATCATCCTGCTTGTCATTTCTTATAGCACAATAATATTTCATTACAATCATATATCACAGCTTGTTTAGCTGTTCTCCAATTGATGGGCATTCCTTTGATTTCCACCATAAAAAGAACTGCTATAAATATTTTTGTCCAAATAAGTGCTTTCCTCTTTTTTAAATCTCTTTGGATTATAGACCTAAGAGTGGTATTTCTGGGTCAAGAATATGTACAGTTTTATGGCTCTTTGGCCATAGTTTCAAATTGCTCTCCAGAATGACTAGGTCAATGCATAATTCCATCAACAGTATATTAGTGTCCAAATTTTCCCGCATCCTCTTCAACTTTATTTTCTTTTTCTCTCATATTAACCAACCTGATAGGTGTAAGGTGGTGCCTCAAAATTGTTTAAATTTGCATTTCTCTTATCAATAGTGATTTAAAGCATTTTTCATATGACTATAGATAGCTTTAGTTTCTTCATATGAAAACTGATTGTTCATATTCTTTGATCATTTATCAATTGGGAAGTATATATCAATTGGGAAGTATATGTCACCCCCCACTTAACAAATTCCAGTGGCTCCCTGTCATCTCCAACATCAAATATAAAATCCTCATTTTGACTTTTAAAGCCTTTTATAACCTGATCCCTTCCTAGGTTTCTAGTTTTCTTGTATCTTACTCTGCTCTTTGCATTCCACAATCCGTTGAACTTGGCCTCCAGATTCCCCGATTATGGTTCCTTACACAACACACTCCATCTCCTGACACCATGTATTTTCACTGCCTATTCCCCATGCTTGAAATTCTTGCCATCCTCATTTCTGCCTTCTGGCCTTCCTGGCTTCCTTCAAGTCTTAATTATAATCCCATCTCCTGCAGCCTTCTTTCCCAACCTCCTTTAATTCTGGGGCCTCCTCTTGGTTGATTACATCAAGTTATCCCATATGTTCAATTTACCTTTATTTGTTCATAGTTGTATGCATGCTATCTTCCACCATTGACCCTTTAGCTCCTTGAGAGCAGGGGAATTGTTTTTCTTTGTATCCCCAGTACAATATCCGGCTCATAGTAGGTGCTTAATAGATGACTGTTGACTTAACTTGTTATTTCTCATTTATTATACTGACAGGCTCATATTACACTACTACAGATGTGCATAATTTCATACTAGTATTTTTTATTTCCCTGGGATTGGGCATGGAGGAAAAACTTAACTGATACAATCCATATGGATCATACAATCTTGGATCTGATGTCACAGTAGCAGTATCACTTGTTCCCACACTGTTATACCCTGTGTTTATGGGTTCATTACTACAAGATGCATGACTCAAGTCAAATCCCATCATGAAATACCCCCCAAAATAGGCACTCAAAATGTGAAAGTCCAAAGCTAATTTTCTTCCAATCCTGCCCCACAAATGTTCCTTTCACTCCTCATATGATTATCTGATACCAAGTACAACATTGTGAGTACATTTATTGACTTTCCTATGATTCTCTAACACTGACCACCTCTCTGTGCAGCAGTGTCAGACTCAATCATCCAACTTATTTTCCATAAATACACCTAAATAATCTTATAGAACCACTTTCCTTCTCAGTTGTTCCAGCTACAGCAAAAACTATGAAAGGAACTATTTCTCCAGAATGGCAGCACCTGCATGCCTCTATATATCCCAGTGTTAAATTGTCCCAATCTCCTAACACATAGTCATAGTATGTCTTAGATAACAGTTGCTGACTGTACTTGGCCAAGAAAAAGCAATTCCCCAGCCCCTGCAGACAAGATATGTGATGGAGAGTAAATGTAGTAGAAGTCACACCTGCCTTGGAAATACAAACATTACAGGCAGTTACAACAGTAGCCATTAAACACAAGGATGGCAGACTTGCTTCAGAAGCCACACCTGTCCAAAAAAGGCTAAGAAGAAGCAGCTGTGGCAACAAAGGACACTCCCACCCCAGCTGATGACTAGCAATTGAATGTTTGTCAGTCAATAAAAGCCATCTGATGTAGTAAATTTATTGCTGTGACTGGTCTAGGCAAGTATTTGTAGCAGAGAAACAAAGCTGCATGACTTTGTTGGCAAAAACTCTTTCAAGTCTGAAGCTCCTGGAAAACTATTCACATGGCATAGTTGGGGAGTCTTCTTTCTTCTTACCTGGTGTGTATTTTCTTCTCAGGGGTCCTGAATTTGTCAGTTTTTTGGAGGGGTTAGTCAGGAATGAACTGTGGGATTGAACTAGCTTAGTTTAACTTGAATTTCAGTGAGATGCAAGTATTGTAATATTCTCATTATTATGTCCTAATTTTAGAACAAAGGCATACCTACGATGGGTCAACTGTCATCTTGTTCCTTGACTTCCATTCCATTAGCCTTCCTTTATAGCAACTGAACATAAGACAATCTATCTTTCTACTAGAACTGTCCAGGGAACTGTTGACTTAGTGGAAAACAATGTTCCCCAACATTTGTTACCTGCCCAGAATCCAATTCTTATCCCAATATAAATGAAAAGATTCTGTTACCTACTATCTAGAAATGGAGGTTTTTCAAAAATGCTAAAAAATAATTCTTGAATTAAATGAAAAAGGAAGGTCTCAAAAGCTACCCAGGAGAAATTTCACTACTGTTCAACATCCTGAATTCAAAGATGTGCTGACAACATTAATGTGGTGGGGATGGAAAGAAGGAGTAGGTAAGATGTGTTTAAAGGAGAGAGAAATTGATTAGGTGAGCCCTTCCCTTTTAATGAAGTGATTCTGTCAATCTACCTCAGATTCACTACTGCTCTGAGTAGGGGTAGCATGGAACCTGCCACAGAGTAGGTGCTTATTACATATTTGACTATAAAAGAGATAAAGAACTTGATAAAATAGAAGTAGAGCAGTAAACCAAGTTCAGTCTTAGGGGAAGACTAGCCTATAGTGAGAAGGATTATATCCCTTAAACTCCAACCTGGTGCCTCTGAGGAAAGTATACTTAAAGTTTAGGTTTAGGTTCATGTCTAGGATCTCCCTCAAAGTAAAGAGTATAAAGATGCTGAATGTATAACAAGAATAAGATATAAACAGCGTAAGTATTCATTTGAAGAAACAAATTTAATAGACAATAATAACTTGTTACATCCTCAGGAAGTTAGCACACTTCATAAATAAAAGGCATATTGTGGAAAGACTGAGTTGACATTTTACATTTCACCTTGGCTCTGCACTGTATCCTTCACAATGGCTACTTCTGGCAAGCAGGGACATGCCTTGGGTTCATCTTGTTCTTAGCAAACATCTGCTCCAAAAACAGTGGAATAGTTTCTTGGAATTCCTCCCTGCAACCAGTCTAAGCAAAAGATCAAAGACCACTGAACCACTTGATATCAAAAGTCAGCATCTAAGCCTGCGCACATCCACCTCAAGATTGATAATTCATCTACCTAAAAACAGGAAAAAACACAGAGACAACCCGAAACACAGAACCATAGAATTAGGCAGGATGGGTTTTTGCTGCTAAGTGCTCAGCATTTTGCCATTTCTGCTGAGCTAGCTCTTAACTCCACTATCATGGGAGAACTTATATCCACATGAAGAGTCCAAGGAAAAAAGAGGGATTGGAGTGGAGTCACAACCTTTTTAAAAGATCCATTAAGTCATCAGCTCCTCTTGTTTAATGATCATGAAGGGGATTTTCTTGTGACATCAAAGCACCAAACCCTGATTAATAAAGCACTATTTGGTGAAAAAAGCAGACATTTATCACAACTGAGGTTTCCTGCCCAAAAGCAACTTTACTCTTAACTAAACAATTTAAGAGGCATAACTTTTTCTCTTATCCAAAAACAAATCAGAACTTGGAAACAGGTCATCTAGGGCAAACAGAAACATCCAGCTGACATTGGAAGAGCAAGCTTCTTACCCTAAAATGGAGTAATTGTGCATTATTTTTAAAATAAAATAAAATAAAAATAATTTTCCAGAGTAGACTTGACACATACCATCCCTTTTCAGTAAGTGCTAGGTGCTAAAGATTAAATAGCTGAGTCACTGGGCAGTCAGATGGAGATATAGGGAGTTAGGAGGGGAAAGGGTGAGGGGAGATGATGCCAAAATCCAGAGAGATAACTAAGCTGTGATTCAAGTGCTAAGCTGTGGATCCAACTGGTAGAATGGAGAGTGGGAGTTGTCACACCAACAAAGATAACTAAAGGAAACTGAGAGGTTCAATCCAGGTCAGAATAAAGAGGATGGCAGCATCAGTAACTAGGGAAACAAGCTCATGTTGGGAGCACTAATCTTAGTTTGGCATCCTTCTGTGAAGGGTACATGCCAACCTACCCCCACTGCAAAGCTGTGCGCTCAGAATCTCCAAATTCCCTTTGGGGAAAAAAATGCTTAGGATATATGGAATGAACACTCTCAAAGAATTCTCAGCTTCAGTTGGAGGGTACCATATTCCATGGTTACTCTCTCTACTGCTAGACACAGTGGGACCACCAAACCACAATTGCAGAACCTGCCTGCTTCCAGTGGACTACAAATGCTAGCTTCCAGCTTGGACATTTTGGGGATGATGAAAATTCTGGTTGCTTCTCTCAGTCCATGTGTGGAACTCAGTACTTTGAGATGACAAGGCCATCCCCTTCATGGGCACTGAGCAAGAGGACCTGATCAATATGTGGACCTTTAAAAAAAAATGTGACTTCACTCCAATCTCTCTTTTTTCTTAAACTCACCATCTGGATATTAGTTCTCCCATGACAGGTAGAGACAAGGGCTATTTCAGCAGAAATGGTAAATTGCTGAGCACAAAGCAGCTAAAACCCCTGTCCTACCTAGGTTAGGCCAATTCTATATTCAGAAGCTCACCTTAAGAGGTGCTAATCAAATTAACAGGGATCATTTGCTCCCAGAAATTTAACCTATGCAGGACCTATCTTTGAATCCATTTGGTCCCACATTGACACACAGGCAAGCAGATGACCACCAGAGACTGTTCTGTGAACGTAAAACTTTCCTCATCTTTTCATAGGGAAAGCTTCAAGATAGTGTTGTGTGATTAGACGCAGCAATGAAATTTGAAAATTATGGACAATGCTGTTCTTGAGGTTTACAATAGGGTGTTTCTTAGCATGTTGAAGAAAAAGAAAACACACAAATTCATAATCCAAGGAGAAAGAAAGCCTAGCCACCAAATACTGTACTATAAGAGTTGCTAATTATTAACCACTAACTCCCTAATACAGCTCCCTTAGAGAGACATGTCTCTGAAAAAAATCCTGTATGCTGGTTAATGATCACATTCTATAAGTAGAGCATCTCATACAAGGTTTTTATAGAAGCTATTGCAGATATATGTCTGGGATCTCCCGCTTGCAATGTAGGTGCTGCACAAACTGCCTTTCTCAAGCTCCACTGCTGTTCCTGCACATGAGTCATTTCTGTGGTTGCCCAGATATTATTGACTGTAGATGTGACAAGTCCAACTATATATCTTTCCCTTCATTTTCCTTTTTCTCAACCACCCTTAGGTCGTTGTCTCAGCATAGTTGGCCTACCTTTTCTCATAATTCTCTGATTCTCTGATTCCTCTGTGTTCTTCCAAAGTATGCACACAAACATTGGAGATTTCAGCAGCTAGACACAGCAAATGTATCTCCTTGTTCAGAATCACTAAGTAGCCTTAAGGAAAAAAAAAATTTTTTAAAATATTGAAACATAGGATCTTTTTGTTTTTAGTGAACAAGCTATGCACGAGAAGCTGATGTTTATACATTGTCTTTTTAGTGGATCTGACTCCATTTTAAATCTAAAGATCCTTCTGATATCTTTTCAGGTTTGTTCAACAAAATATTTCAAAACTGCTAACTCTTTTACTTAAATTGTCCAATATGGCAGCAGTAGTAACAGATATGAGGCCTACCCTACCAGTCTTTGAACTAAAAAGCTATTCAGGAATACCACTAGAATATATCTGAATAACAAAATGCTTTCTGAGGAAATTATTTGGTGATTGCCGCCTTAAAAAAAAAAACTCTGACACAATGTATTTGAACAAGAATGTGCTATCACCAGATGAAGTTTATGTTGGCAATGGACTTAGGCATGTTTTTTTCCATTTGGGAGCCTGAGTTTATTTTCACATATCCTGATTTTCCTGACATCATACTTACACCATGTTAGCACTGAGCAAATTGAGCAGATATCATTAACTGAATCAGCAATCCAACAACTGAACATGTATAAGGCCAATAGATGTTCCATAATACTATCCTTCTAGCTGAATCTTGCTCTAACTGATATTTCTTTGACCCCAGCAGCATCAGATGTTTCATCTACTTTTAGTGTAAGAAATTAACTTCATTGTTTTTATATGACAAGCAAACTTGTTCTGTTTGCATATAATTTGTGTCTCAGAATGTAAATAACTTATACACAGAATGAATTGATAAACCTAAGTAGGAACATTCAAATTCAAACTAAAGGAGAGTCAATGTATTTGACCATATTAGACATAACATGGAGATATAAGAAATAGAAGACATCATCTTCTGTTTTGAAATGATGGTAAAGTTTCAGAACCACAAAATCTCAGAGCTGGCAGGCACCTTAGAAAAACGCTAGTCCATCTTAAGGACCATAGGAAGTCATCTTGACTTATGTCTTGCCTCTGGACTCTAATGACTCTGGAGGAGAGAGACTGATGACTTTGCACAGATCTGCCTCACTTAAATTCAATCCACTTGCAAATCAAAACATCACCCTCATGATGTCATTGTCTTCTTTGAGAACAAAGGATGAATAACATTCTCATTGCTTAGCACAATGACTGAAACATAATAAGTGCTTAATAAATGCTTGGTGACTGACCAGTTAAAGTTTTTGACACAGTGCAGGACGTAGAAAATTCACACACAGAGAGGACTGACCCACAGCTGTTAAGTTTCTTTGATGCTGACAGATCATACTGAAAACAAATATAGTAAGTACAGCAGTAAGACCAAAAATAAAGAAACGGAAGGAAGAAAAATAGACAATGAGAAAACAAAACTCTTTTTTTTCAGACATGGTAGTATACTTAGAGAATCCTAGAGAATCAGCTAAAAAACTAATAGAAACAATTAACACCTTAAGCAAAACTGTAGGATTTAAAATAAACTTGTATAAGTCATCAACATATCTGTATACTACAAACAAAAACCAACAGAAAGAGAGTTCCATTTAAAACAACTGTAGACGACATAAAATGCTTGGGAGTCTACCTACTATAGACAAACCCTTTTCACACAGATACAGATCTAAACTATTGGAGAAATATTAATTGTTCGTGAATGGGCTATACCAACATGATAAAAATAACCATTTTATCTATTAGCTTACCTATTCAGCACCATACCACTAAAACTACCAAAGAATTATTTTATAAGTTTAGAAAAAAATAGTAGTAGAATTCATCTGGAAG
Organism: Potorous gilbertii; assembly: GCA_028658325.1. Taxonomy (NCBI): domain Eukaryota; kingdom Metazoa; phylum Chordata; class Mammalia; order Diprotodontia; family Potoroidae; genus Potorous; species Potorous gilbertii. Next base: position 25,739,944 of record CM053773.1, on the reverse strand, counting down.
AACAAAAGGTCAAGAGTATCAAGGAAATCAAATGGTAAAGAAAAGTTAGAGTGGCCTAGCAGTGCCAGATATCAAGCTATGTTATAAAACAGTAATCACCAAAAGCATCTGGTACTAGCTAAGAAATAGAGTGGTGGATCAGTGAAATAGATTAGTTATACTATACACAGTAGTAAATGACCGTAGTAATCTAGTGTTTGATGAACCCAAAGATGCAAGCTTTGGGGATAAGAACTCAACAGTTCACAAAAATTGCTAGGAAAGCTGGAAAATAGTTTAGCAGAAACTAGGCATAGACCAACATCTCATTTCATATACCAAAATAATCTCAAAATGGATAAATAATTTAGCCATAAAGAGTGACATAAGTAAATTAGGGGAGCATGGAAAAATGTATCTGTCAGATTTATGAATAAGGGAAGAGTTTATGACCAAACAAGAGATGGAGATTATTACAGGAAGTAAAAAATCATTTTGATTACATTAAATTAGAAAGCTTTTGCACAAACAAAACTAAGCAGCCCAAATTAGAAAGAAAACAGGAAAGTGGAGGGGAAAATTTTTGACAGTAAGTTTCTCTGATAAAGACTTAATTTCTCAAGTATATAGGGAATTACGCCAAACTTATAAAAATAAGAACCATCCCCCAGTTGATATATGATTAAAGGATATGAATGGGCAGTATTCAGGGGAAAAAAATCAAAGTTATCAATAGTCAGATAAAAAATGCTATAAATCAATGCTGATTAGAGAAATGAAAACTAAAACAATTTTGAGATACTACCTCAAACTTATCATATTGGCTAACAAAACAGAAAAGAGAAATGACAAATACTGGAGAGAGTGTGGAAAAATTGGAGCACTAATGCACTGTTGGTGAAGTTGTGAACTAGTCCAAGCATTCTGGAAAAAAAATTGAAACTATGTCCTAAAGGCTATAAATCTGTATATGCCCTTTGACCCAGAAATATCACTACAAGGTCCTTATCCCAAAGAGATCAAAGAACAGGGAAAAGGACCTATTTGTGCAAAAAATAGAGGGGATGCCCATGAATTATGGAATGGCTAAACAACCTGTAGTATATGATTATGATGGAATATTATTGTGCTATAAGAAAGGACAAATGGGTTTCAGAAAAATGTGGAAATACTTATATGAATGCATACAAAGTGAGCAGAACCAGGATAACACTGTACACAGTAAGAGCAATATTGCAAGGGTGATCAACTGTGAAAGACTTAGCTACTCTGATCAAGATATCATGAGCCAAGACAATTCCAAAGAACCCAAGATGAAAAATGCTATTCCCCTCCAGAGTAAGAAATTATGAACTCCGGATGAAGATTGAAGCATAGTTTTAAATTTTCTTTATTTTGACCAATGAAAAAATATGTTTTGTATGACTTCACATGTACAATCCATATCAAATTGCTTACATTTTCAAGGACAGGGAAGGGGAAGAAAGGAGGGAGAAAATTTGACACTCAAATTTTTTAAAAATTATGGTTAAAAATTTTTTTACATGTAATTGGGAAATATTTAATGAAATAAATATAATTTTAAAAAAGAAAAAGTGTAGGCATAGGTCAATTCATTATATGACCTCTTTAAGCTGAAGTGGCTTGATATACAGAGGCCACAACCAGCATTCAGTGAAAGCCATCTGCTGGACTTCATAGTAAATATTGCCAATAGCATAGGACAAATGTCATTCCACTAATATCAACTGCTATAGCCACATGATTGTTCCACCATTCTTGTCATGATCAGGTAATTGGAAAAAAACACAAGAACAGATTCCAGACTACTGGGGGAGGTGTGAACTTGATAGTATTGATAGCATGAATATTGGTAAGGATGGTGGCAGCCTTTTCCCCACCACTTTTCATAACTGAAGTAATTCATATTGCAAAACTTTAAAGAGATTAAGTGGGTCAAAAGTAAACAAGGCAAAAAGTTATCTTTTGTGCTGAGATCATTTTGAAACTACTGGAAGCCACTCAAACAGGGTTCTTTCACCATTCTCCTCCACCAACAACTATTAAAGGATAATTTTTCTTATAAAACTTTAAGCAGAAAAGTAGCAAGGTTTGGTTTTTTGCATTTGGTTTTGCTTTTTGACTCAAAAGAAAATAAGATGTCTTAAGAAGAAAATAAAAGGGGGGGGGCTGGCCAAAGAAATTTAACTTCCACTACTGCCACAACAAAAAAGAAATGTGAACCTGATCCAAATTCTCCTCCTGTATGAGTATGAGTATATTCATTCATCCACTAGTTAAACAAATATTTCTTATTTGTTTATATACTATGTGCAATGCACTGTGCTAGGCATTGAAGAACATAGAAATTTCCTGTCCTTAAGGATACCATCTATAGTAAATTATTATAGTACAGCTATAAAACTTAGAATCTCACATCTGCACTTATTGCATTCAACCTTATATTTGCATACATGTCATATTCTCCTATTATCATTGACACTTACAGTGGATAGAGTAGATACAGCACTGTGCCTGAAATCAGGAAGACCTGAGTTCAAATATGACCTCAGATACTTCCCAATTGTGTGATGTTGGACAAGTTATGTAACCCTGTTTGCCACCATTTCCTTATCTGTCAAATGAGCTGGAGAAGGAAATGACAAACCAGTCTAGTATCTTTACAAAGAAAATCCCAAAGGAGATCACAAAGAGTTAGACAAGATAAAAACAACTGAACAAGAACAAGAAGCACCTACTATGTGCCATGCACTATGCTAGACACTGGGGATACAAATACAAAATGAAGTAGCCCCTGCCCTCAATGAACCTACATTCCTCTCTTTAGGGAAATAATATGTTATATGTACAATTTATATGTGTACATGTAAATAAATATAAAATTTATACAATATAAACTATATGAAATAGAAAGTAAACATAGATAAGTAAATTCAAAATGCATGCAAAGTATACCAGTAAATTTGAAATCTATACAAAATAAATATACATAAGTAAATTCAAAATGTATACTAAGTAAATACACATAAGTAAATTCAAAATGTATATAAAGTATAGCAATACGTATTCATGTAGGAGATGTCATATTCTTGAGTTCCCACCATCCTGGGCACTCTTTTCCAGTGATGCTCTAACTTGTATCTGACCTCTCTAAAATATATTACTCTAGATGTTGTCTGACAAGAGTATACTATAACCTCCCTCATTCAAGACACTATGTTAACCTAAGATTGTATCAGTCTTTGGGGCTACTGTATGTGTCATGCTATTATTGACTCACTGACCTTAAAAAAAGTTCCCAGGTCTTTTTCTCAAGAATATTTGGAAAGTCAAGACTGTCCCATTCTTTAAGTATGAATTCAATTCCTTGAACCCAGGTGTTAAACTTTACATGTATCCAGTCCATCAACAAGCATTTATTAATTATTTACTATATACCAAGTACAGTACTGAGTATACAGAGAAAGGTAAAGAACAGTCCTTAACCCTCAAGGCACTCAAAATCTCACGGGGCAGACAACAAGCAAATAAAAACAAACTAGCTACATACAGGATAAATAGGAAGTAGTCAACAGAGGAAAGACACTGAAATCAAGAAGGTGTTGGATTTTATTTGGGACTTGAAAGAATCCAGGTGGCAGAGATGAGAAAGAAGAGCATTCCAGGCATGGGGAATAGCCATTGAAAATACAATCCAATATGGAATGTCTTGTTCCAGGAACAGCAAGGAGGCTAGTGTCACTAGACAAAAGTATGGGTTGAAGGGGCAGTAAGGGGGAGCAGGGAACTGGCTGGCTTATGAGGGGCTTTGAACACCAAAAGGGATTTTCTATTTTATCCTGAAGGTGATAGGGATATATTTATGTTTGGGGGAATAAACATTTATATGGTGCCTATTATATGCCAGGCACTATGCTAAGCCCTTTTCACAAATGTCATCTCATTTGACTTGGCAGCTAAATGGAGGATAGATTACAGTAGGGAGAGACTTGTGTCAGGCAGACCCACCAGCAGGCTATTGCAACAGTCTAAGCATGAGATGATGAGGGTCTGCAACAATATGGTAGTAGTATCTGAGGAAAAAAAGGAATGTATTTCTGAGATGTTGGAAAGGTAGAACCAACAGGTCTTAGCAACAGACTGGATATGGATTGGGGGTAAGGAGGTTGGAGGTGAAGATACTGAGGAGCTGAGGATAACATCTAGGTCGCAAGTCTGGTGTGGACTGGGAAGATGATGGTACCTTCAACTCTAAAAGAAAAATTGGGAAGGGGAGAGGGTTTAAAGAGAAAGTAATGAGCTCAGTTTTGGACTTAAGCTTATTTGATTCAGCTGTATGTACTAGCCTCTGCTGATCTTCCTAGATCCTGTCTCTGTCATCCAACACATTAGCTGTCCCTTAAAGCTTCATGTCATCTATAAATCTGGCAAGCATTGCCTTCTCGATAAGGGAGAAGGGGAGGGAGGGAGAGAATTCTTCAAAATTTGAAGGAAAAAAATGTTAAAATTGTTTTCTCATGGAACTGGGAAAAAATGAAATACTAAATAAGATCTTTAAAAGACATATCTTCTACAATTTCATCCAATTAGTTAATTTAAAGGATGAATGACATAAAGCTAAGCACAGCCTTATGGGAGAATCCTCTTGAAACCTCCTTCTAAGTTGATATTAACCATTACTGATTATTCTTTGAGTCTGATCATGCTATGAGGGTCAAATCTTCCTATTATCATATACCCATGTTTCTTAATCTTGTCTACAATGCATTTTCAGAAACTCTGGTTGGAGAAGGGCAGGAAAGCAAAAAGAAAGTGCCTTGATGAATTTTTCAATTCATTCTGTTTACATACACTAAAAGGTCTTGGTGATACATATAAATAATATATTAAAAATATAAATTAAAATAGCTATCAATTTTTAAATTTCCTGTAAGTGAGATTCAAAAAGCCTCACTCAGTGAAATGTGGAAACATGAACACAGACAGAAATAAGGGAAAGGTACTGACGGTCTGTACTTTTAGTGCAGAAACAACTGGTGACAGTATACAGAATGCTGGACCTGGAATCGGGAGTGACTCAAATTCAAATCTGTCTCAAGCACTTACTAGCTTGTGTGATCTCAGACAAGTCACTTAACTTCTGTTTGTCTCAGTTTCCCCAACTGTAAAATGGGAATGATAGCACCTACCTCCCACAGTTGTTGTGCGGATAAAATGAGATATTTGTTTGCAAACAAACAAAAAACTTAGCACAGTGCCTCACACAGAGTAGGCATTATATAATTGTTTACTTCCTATACTTTCTCATCCTCTAGGTCATGGAGTTGCTGTGAGGTTCAATTGAGTCTACAGGGTTTTGCAAAATTTAATATATCTGAAAGCTATTGTTGCTACATGAGAAATTGCCAGAAACAACTGAAAACAGTCATTGTTTACATATGGCCTGTGGTAGGAATTCGCAAATTAGGAATCAAATGAGTTGAGTGTCCTCCAGAGAAAAAGCTAGGAAAGTCACAGAGAAAGTGCAGCAACCCAGGTATAAAAGCTCTTTCAGGCTTCACAAACACAGAATGAGTTACAATAAACAGTCAAGTTGCTACACCTGTTTGAACAGAGAACTGAGGACAGCAATTCTCCTAAGCAAGGACCCTCAAAGAGTATGCTTTTTGTATAGATAAAGAACACAATGGCTACAATTCTTACTGCGGCTTATTGACAATTTCCTTTTAAATTTTTTGTTAGTATATTAGAACTTCAACTAAAGTAATGTACTTTTTGATAACTTGTTTGTGACAATAGCTTTGTTTAATGGATTTGTTAAGAATAGAACTTTGGGAAAATGCAACAATGTTTTGAGATATCTTCTGTATTTACTTGGCAAAAGTGTAATAAGTTAACAGTGAGAAATGTTCATTCTCTGTCAGACATAATGTATCAATTTTGCAGAACTTGGTTTTCTATTTCTTTTTTAATCTTTATGGCAAGAGATGGCTCACAGTGGAGGATGAAGGAAGGGAATTATATTTCAAAATGAATGTGATGTAAAAACGGTAACAATTTTTTTCAAAGAAATGCTTTTTCTGTAGCTAGAAGAATGCTAATAATATTCTTCTTGGCCTTTAAAAGGTAAATTTCTGGGGTGGAGCCAAGATGACAAAGTAATAGCAGGTACTTGCTTGAGCTCTCCCCCAAACTCCAACAAATACCTGTAAAAAATGACTTTAAACAAATTCTAGAGCAGTAGAACCCACAAAAAAAGACAGTGACAATGTCTAGTCCAAGACAACCTGGATAGTCAATGGAAAAGGTTGGTTGTGCCAGGCTGGGAGAGGAACACAGTCCAGCATGGACCATGCTGGTGCAGACCAGGCCCCAGCAAACCTGGAGCCAGCCGCAGGGGGCTGAATCACTGGCAACTGAGGTGGTTTCCAGACTTCTCAATCCACAAATGCCAAATACAAATTAGAAAGTCAGTGGGAAAGGTCTATCAGATCTGGGTGAGAGAGGAGCACAAACCAGTCCCAAGGTGGTGGCAGCAGTAGCAGTGGTAGCTGCTTCCATAGCTCTCAACCCACAGATAGTAAGGGTATCAAACAGCTAATCAAAAGGTGGCTGTCTTGGGGTGAGGATGAGCACCTGGCATAGCAAAGCTTGTATCAGCAGTGAAGAGGGAACCGTCTTCACAATTCCAGGGCAGAAAAGACTGCTTGCGGTCATTCACAGATCAGAGCACATGGCAGGAGAGGAGTAAACATTTCTCCTTAGATCACATAACCTTGGAAGAACTGGAAACTTACAGGTCCCTAGAAGTATCTCTGAACAAAACTGCAGAGATCCCCTGAAGCTTGAGATAGTATACTCCATACTGTAAGCAGAGCCCTACCTTAACAAAGAGTTAAAAAGTCAAGGAACTGGCTGGGAAAATGAACAAATAGTGGTGAAAAAACTCAGACAATAGAATCTTACTTTAGTGATATGGAAGATCAAAGCATATGATAAAAAGAAGACAACAAAATCAAAGCTCCTACATCCAAAGAATCCAAGAAAAGGATGAACTAGTCTCAGGCCATGGAAGAGCTCAAAAAGAATTTTAAAAATCAAGTAAGAGAAGTAGAGCAAAAATTGGGAAGAAAAATGAGAGCAATGTAAGAAAATCATGAAAAACAAGTCAGCTACTTGCTAAAGGGGACCTCAAAAATGCTGAAGAAAATAATACCTTAAAAAATAGACTAATACAAATGTCAAATGAGATTCAAGAAAACCAATAAAGAGAAGAATGCCTTAAAAAGAAAAATTGACCATATGGAAAAAGAGATCCAAAAGTTCACTGAAGAATATAATTCCTTAAAGATTAGAATGGAGCAGATGGAATCTAATGACTTTACAAAAAAATCAAGAAATTATATAACAATCCAAAGGAATGAAAAAATAGAAGATAATGTGAAATAAATATCTCATTGGAAAAACAACTGACCTGGAAAATAGATCTAGGAGAGACAATTTAAAAATTATTGGACCACCTGAAAGCTATGATGACAAAAAAAAACAAAGCCTAGATATCGTCTTTCAAGAAATTATCAAGGAAAACTGTCCTGATATTCTAGAACCAGAGGGTAAAATAGAAATGGAAAGAATCCATTGATCACCTCCTGAAAGAGATCCCAAAAGGAAATTTCCTAGGAATATTGTAGCCAAATTCCAGAGCTCCCAGATCAAGGAGAAAGTATTGCAAGTAGCCAGAAAAAAACACTTTGAGTATTGTGGAAACACAATCATGATAACGTAAGATCTAGCAGCTTCTACATTAAGGAATTGGAGGGCTTGGAATGTGTTATCCTGGAGGTCAAAGGAGCTAGGATTAAAACCAAGAATTTCCTGTCCAGTAAAATGGAGTATAATAGTTTAAGGGAAAAAATGATCATTCAATGAAATAGAAGACTTTCAAGTATTCTTGATAAAAAGACCAGAGTTGAATAGAAAGTTTGACTTTCAAATGCAAGAATCAAGAGAAGCATGAAAAGGTAAACAGGAAAGAAAAAACATAAGGAACTTACTAAAGTTAAACTGTGTATACTCCTACATGGAAAGATCATATTTGTAACTCTTGAGACTTTTCTCAGTATTAGAGTAGTTGGAAGGATTATATACATGTAGACAGACGGCACAGGGTGAGTTGAATATGAAGGAATGATATCTAAAAAAAAATAAACTTAAGGGGTGAGAGAGGAATATATTGGGAGAAGGAAAAAGGGAGAAATAGAATGGAGTAAACTATCTCTCACATAAAAAAGGCAAGAAAGGGGGGAGGAGCCAAGATGGCAGAGTAGAAAGACACACTTATGCTAGCTCCAAAACCACAGCCTATAAAATATCTGTAAAGAAGAACCCCTAACAAATTCTGGAACGTTAGAAGCCACAGAACAACAGAGTGGAGGAGATTTCTGTTCCAGAAAGACCTGAAAAACCCTCACCAAAAGTCCACCACACACGGGACCAGAGTGGAACCCAGCCCTACCTTGACCACGCAGCCCCAGGAGGAGCAGGCTTCAGGGATAGAATCTCTGGTGGCCAAGGGGGTCCCTCCACCCACAGGCGCTGCAGGTCAGTGAGAGAGACTTCTGGGCTGGCCGAGAGGGGAGCGGGGTGTCTCCATAACTCAGGCCCCCTCAGGAGGCAGCAGCAGAGGCAGCAGTGGCCAGAGGCTCCCAGAGCAGGCAGGAGCTCAGCAGGAGCTCCATTACAGAAGGTCTCTGCATAAACCCCCTGAGGGAACTGAGCCTGGGAGGCAGCCCTGCCCCAACCTGAGAACCTGATTTAATCTTACCCTGAATAGCAGCCCCGCCCGCCACTGAAAGTCCTGAGGCTGGGGAGCAGCATTTGAATCTCAGACCCCAAGTACTAGCTGGGCAGACTTGGAGGTGAGGTGGGTGTGAACAGGAATCTCAGAAGTCAAGTAACTGGCTGGGAAAATGCCCAGAAAAGGGAAAAAAATAAGACCACAGAAGGTTACTTTCTTGGTGACCAGATGATTCCCCCCTTCCTTTCTGATGAGGAAGAACAATGCTTACCATCAGGTAAAGACATGGGAGTCAAGGCCTCTGTATCCCAAACATCTAAAATAAACATCCAATGGGCTCAAGCCATGGAAGAGCTCAAAAAGGATTTTGAAAATCAAGTTAGACAAGTGGAGGAAAAAGTGGAGGAAGAGGAATGAGAGAGATGTAAGAAAAGCATGAAAAACGGGTCAATACCTTGATAAAGAAGACCCAAAAAGATGCTGAAGAAAATAACACCTTGAAAAATGGCTAACTCAATTGGCAAAAGAGGTTCAAAAAGCCAATGAGGAGAAGAATGCTTTCAAAAGCAAAATTAGCCAAATGGAAAAAGAGGTTCAAAAGCTCACTGAAGAAAATAGTTCTCTCAAAATTTAGAATGGAATAGATGGAGGCTAAAAAAGGCAAGAAAGACTTTTTTAATGGAGGGGAAGAGGTGAGAGGGAAAGAGTGAACCTTACCCTCATTGGATTTGGTTAAGGAGGAAATAACATGCACACTCAATTTGGTTTGAAAATCTATCTTACACTACAGGAAAGAAGGGGATAAACAGGGGATTGGGGGATGAGAGAAGGGAGGGCCATTGGGAGGAGGGAGTATTTAGAAGTAAATCCTTTCAAGGAGGGACAGGGTCAAAATGGGGCAGATAGGATGGAGGGAAATATAGTCTTTCATATCATGACTGTTATGGAAGTGTTTTGCAAGACTACAAATGCATAACCTATATTAAACTGCATGCCTTCTCAGTGGAGATGAGTGAGGAGGGAAGAAGGGAGAGAAGTTGGAACTCAAAGTTCTAAAAACAAATGTTAAATATTGTTTTTACATGCAACTGAGAAATAAGACATACAGGCAAAGGGGTATAGAAATCTATCTTGCCCTACAAGAAAATAAAGAGGAAGGGGATGAAAGAAAGGAGATGTGTGATAGAAGGGAGGGCAGATTGGGGAAAGGGGTAATCAAAATGCATGACATCTTGGGATGGACAGAGGGGAGAAATAGGGAGAAAATTTGGAGCTCAAAATCTTGTGGAAGTGAATGTGGAAAACTAAAAATAAATAAATTATTTTTTTTTAAAAAATAGACTAACCCAAACGGCAAAAGAGGTCCAAAAAGTCAATGAGAAGAATGTCTTAAAAAAAAACAAACAAACCAGAATCCACCATTACAAAAGGAGTTCAAAAAACTCACTGAAGAAAATAATAAAATTAGAATGAAACAACAAGAAACTAATGACTCTATGAGAAATCAAGAAATTATAAAACAAAACCAAAAAGAATGAAAAAAATAGAAGACAATGTAAAATATCTCATTGGAAAAACAACTGACCTAAACAACAGATCTAGGAAAGAGAATTTTTAAATTACTGAAATACCTGAAAGCTATGATGAAAAAAAAGAACCTAGATACCATCTTTCAAGAAATTATCTAAGAAAACTACCATGATATTCTAGAAAAAGAGGGGGAAATAGAAATGGGAAGAATCTACTGATCACCTCTTGAAAGAGATCCCAAAAGGAAAAGTGTCAGGAATATTATAGCCAAATTCCAGAGTTCTAGGTCAAGGAGAAAATATTGCAAGCAGCCAAAAAGAAACAATTCAGGTATTGTGGAAACACAATCATGATAACGTAAGATTTAGCAGCTTCTACATTAAGGTATTGGAGGGCTTGGAATATGATATTTTGGAGGCTGAAGAAGCTAGGATTAAAACCAAGAATCCCCTAACGGGCAAAACTGAGTGTAGTTAATGAGGAGGAAAGCAATGATATTCAATGACAGAGGAATTTGAAGCATTCTTGAGAAGTCAGAGCTAAATAGAAAAACTGACTTTCAAATACAAGATTCAAGAGAAGCATGAAAAGGTAAATAGGAAAGAAAAATCACAAGGTACTCATTAAATGTTTATATTCCTACATAGAAAGATGATATTTGTAACTCAAGAAACCATTTTCATTATTAGGGTAGTTGGAGGGAATATACATATAGACAAAAGACACAAATGAATATGAAGGAATGATATCTAAAAAATACAATTAAGGAGTGAAAGAGAAATATACTGGAAGAAGGAGAAAGCAAGAGATAGAATAGGATAAGAAAAATCTTTTACAGTGGAGCAGGGAGAGGAGGGAGGTAAGAGGGAATGAATGATCCTAACTCTCATCAGATTTGGCTTTAGGAGAGAATAACACACACTCACTTGGGTATGGAAATCTATGTTGCCCTATAAGAAAGTAGGGAGGAAAGGAATAAGGGAAGGATGGATAATAGAAGGGAGGGCAGATTGGGGGAGGGGGTAATCAGAAGCAAACATCTTCAAGGAGGAATAAGATCCAAGGAGAGAATAGAATAAATAGAGGGCAGAATATGATGGAGGGAAATATAGTTAATCTTTCACAACATGACTATTATGGAAGTGTTTTGCATGACTACATATTAATAACCTATATTGAATTGCTTGCCCTCTCAATGAGGGTGGGTTGGGAAGGGAGGAAGGGAGAGACTTTGAAACTCAAAGCTTTAAAAAATGAATGTTAAAAATTATTTTTACATGCAAGTGGGAAATAAGATACACAGGCAATGGGGTATAGAAATCTAGCTTACCCAGCAGGAAAATAGAAGAGGAAGGAGATAAGAGAAGGGAGGCAGGTGATAGAAGGGAAGACAGGTTGAGGGAAGGGGTAATCAGAATACATGCCATCATGGGGTGGGGTGAGAGAAAAGATAGGGAGAAAATTTGGAACTTAAAATCTTATGGAAGTGAATGTTGAAAACTAAAATTTTAAAAAAATGAAATTAGGGGAAGAAAAGGTAAATTTCTCCCCTGTAGCCCATCTGCATATTTTTCTCTTGTCCAAATATTTTGGAGATACCCTGTTTCCCCAGAGCTAAGGCCCAGCAAGCAGTCTGAGCTTGGAACAAGAAGCCGTGAACTTGGCATAACAATATTCCTTTGTGCTCTGGAATGACCTCACCCTCTGGCAAAATGTATTGCTTGGACTAGCACCAGGTGTTCACTGAGGGATTTAGCTCCCTCTATTTCACAGGGCCATCCATCCATCACATGTTCACAATCCCTGTTCCTTGTATTATACTCCTGTTCCCATCACAGAACTCTGGTTCTGTATCCTGCAAGGTGGAAAGACCCCTAAGACTTGAGACAATGACAGTTCCCACAGAACCCAAGAAATTGCCAACCATGAGAACAGTAACTCAAGACCTAAAAATATTTATGTCATGGTCCAACTCACTTGTGGTTTTTATGTATATAAGACCTGTCTTTGGTCCAACATGTTAGGCTCTCCTTCTTAAGAGGGGTACTTCCACCTACAGGCCTTGTCTTCCTCACTCTGAAATTAATTAAACTTCTATTTGTGTCCTGACACACCTGTCTCTAACCTGCTCTATTTCAACTCTGGCCATCTAGTACCTGTCCTGTTGACACTCTAAATCTAGCCTTAGGGAAGAATAAGTCCCTGAATCATCATTCAAGTCCCTTTTTTTATACAAGAAGAAACTAAGATCCAAAAGGCCTAAGTGACTTGCTGAAGGTCACACAGGTAGAAAGTAGTAGACCCAGGTCCTCTGATCCCAGTTCAGTGTTCTTTCCTCTCTGCGATGATTCCTTGAGGATATCATTGAGCTATGTTGCTTTTTGTTTACTCAAGTTTCAAATTACAACCCAACTAAAAATAGACAAGAAGGATATTTCAATTTTCCCCATTTCCCTCCCCAGACTTCTCCCAAATATGGGCCAGATATGAAATAAGTTTAAAAGAAATAAAAATAAGCTTTCCTTTGACAGATGACTGTGTCATATATCCAATATACAATGAAGAGAAGGGAGGAATTAAACATGATAAATAAACTGGACCACTCTGTAATTCTTTTTTAGCATAAACTCAAGGCGTATTCAGGGGAGAATGACTGGAAAGTGACCTCTGAGGCCCAGAGATCAAACTCTCCTTGCAACCTCATAACCTTGGCCAAAGCTAGAAGTCCATGGTACAAATTTGGTCTCAGGTATTGCCTGAATCAAATCTTTACCATTTTTCTTTGTGATTATCACATTACAGCTTAAAAGCTATATGAATTCCAAGAGCATCAATCCCATTTGTGTTCACATGTAAGTAGAGAAATGCAATTAATGTAGCCAAAATATCTAGGCTAACAATAGCAAAGCAACCTCTTGCCCTGATACAGAGCTATTTGACAGGTAAGAGTACATCTGTATATGTGTACATAATGAAAATCATGCCTACCATCTAAGTATGCTCAGCATCCAGGTGTTGATTGATACTGGAATTGGAGAATTACCAAAGCACAAGAATATAATGGAAAATAAGGATTAATTAAGATCAAACACCTCTCATGTTTTCTTATCAGCTGATCACCTCCCTCCATCCCCATGCCCCAGTTCACTATTGAAAAGACCATTTTTGTCTTTCCTTCCTTCCTTCCTTCCTTCCTTCCTTCCTTCCTTCCTTTCTATTCTCAGAACTTAGCAAAGTGCCTGGAATATAGTACACCCTTTATAATTACTTGTTACTTGATTGATCAGTGTCAGGGATGCACTAATGCTGCTGACTGCATAAATCTGACCCTACATCTTAGCCCTAAGTTAAGTTCTGGTAGTAGGTTATAGGCACCAAATAGAAACAAGAGTATGAGGCCCTGGGAATTTGACCTGTAGTATCTGATGATTCCACTATGAGCTACTTTGAGGCCCACTATTAAGATCTACTTCATGGGACTGCCCAATGCTGTCATGGGTGTGGGGTGTGAAGGAGGCCAGGCCCTCTGAATCTTTTCATGGTTAACAGGAAGGAACGAGGAAGGTATCTTGTGCCAGTCATATTGGGGTAATGGAGGAAGGGGTAATTTGATGCTCAGGATAACTGACCCCAGTACAAAGGACCTCAGCTCTTATCTGATAACATAGCTCTTAGGTCACTCCTAATGAATGATATTCATGGAAGAAAGAAGTACTCTCATTGCTCAATTCCACGGTCAAAATTAATTCTCTGCTAATATATTTTAAATTATTGCTGAGTGGTTACCACTCTAGCTTTATATATCTAGCAGTATAAATAAGACCTAGCCTTTTTTGGTGTTGCATTCCATAATTTTTACTATATCAATGATGTATCTATCCAACGTTAATACTGTCTTCTCATTTTTATCCTTTCTTCTAATTTGGTATTTCACCCAACCTCAAACTTTAAACAGTGCATGGTCTGACCATGAACAGAGAATCTATTCTCAACTGTCTGCTTTATCTGTAACTAGTCATTTCCTGTCTGTTAAGATAATGTAAATCCCAGCAATTGTGTTGTTCAGTGGTTGCCATGTCCAGCACCTTTCAATTTTCTTCTCTGAGAAATCTGAAAGTCTTTTGCCACTTTTCTTTTTTTATCCTGAACCACATCCTCCAATACACTTTTCAGCATCCTCCCATTTGCTTGCTTTTGCATTAAATAATATAATACCAAGATATATATAGATATAGATATATTTACTTATTTAGGAGAAATTTGTCAGGTTAATATAATTTCTTTATCCTAAAGAATGTGTGGGTATATAAATTCAATCATCAATCTTAATTTTAATCTGGTCACTCATGATTACTGGGAACACTGAAAGGTAAGATAACCATGTGCCATGTGTCCCATGGAATGGTTTTTCTACTTTGTAGTTATTATGTCATCATCTTCAACAAACATTTATTAAATGCTTCCTATGTGCCAGGCACCATGCCACATGATGGGGATACAAAGAAAGACAAAAAGACCTAACCTGCCTTCAAAAATCTCACAATATATAGTGGAGGAGGCATGATGCAAATGACTGCAAGCATAGTATATTTACATAGTGTAAATTAGAGACAGCCTCAAAGGGAGAGCACTAATGGTTTTTGCCTTTGGCCCCAGGATAAAGACCATCTCTTTTATTCACCTCTATGAAGAGAATCAGTAAGTGATCCTTCAATTAAGGTGTGACTTCTTTGACACTTTTGAATTCATTTTTGGTGAAAATGTCATCATGTGTTAATAGATCCAATTCAGATCATCCAGTTCAATGAATTGCTGAACAAAAACTACACATTTAAACTTAATTACTGTGATGAAATATATGATTCTTTTTTTACCCTCTGTGACTAGGCTTGCAACTAGGTGGGGTTAATAGAGTGAGCAAGAGATGTCAGGTACATTAGGACCATATGAGGCATTTAGTCAAGAAAACCAAGGCAAGGTCCATAAGTCTCCAGAGGAAGAAGGAAGAAGATCTGAAAAGCAACTTGAGTTGTTTGGAGTGAGGTTATTAAAAGGCTTCTTGATTCATTTGGAGGAGGGAAACTAGACTGGTGTGCCGGAATCTCCTCTAGGACCAAGGAGAACCAAGGCAGAGAGGCTAAGCCTTGATACATACAGTTGTGTCTATACAAAGAGCCAAGCAGTGAGTTGTAAGAGCAATTAATAAGGTAAGTTGGCCTAGTAACAAAATGACACTTGAAGTCTCTAGGACTTCAAGACCAGAATGTAGTTCCTGCAGGTGCTTGTCTGAGTTCAGGGGCTGGTCTGAGCCAATTCTGTGATTTAGTTGAGGAATCTCTAAAGTAGAATCTGTAAAAAATAGAATAGACAAAATGAAAATCAATGACCCTGTGAGACAGTAAGAAATGTTAGAACGAAATTAAAAGACTCAAAAAAAAAAAAGAAAAAATGTAAGATATTTCATAAAAACAACTGACCTCGGGGGGACAAAGGGTTGAGATATAAATGAAGAATCATTGCACTCCCTGAAAACCATGATTGCTCATTCCAAACTCCCTATTCCCCTCTCCCATTCCAAAAAAGGCCAGGACATTATTTCAAGGAATCATAAATGAAAACTGTCCAGATCTATTAGAACCAGAGGACAAAAATGGAAGAAAAAATCTACTAGTCACATCCTGAAACAAACTGCCAAAGGAAAGATCCCAGGAAAGTTATAGTCAAAATCCAGAACTCTGATATAAAAGGAAAAATACTACAAGCATCCAGAAAGAAGGATTTCAGGTACCAAGACACCATAATCAGTACCACAATAAGCCCTGGATTGCTTCTACTAAAAACAATAGGAGGTTTTAGAATACAGTATCCTGAAAGGCAAAGGATATAGGCTTACAACTAAAAATAATATCTTTTAAAGGTGAATATAATCTTGCTGCTGGGAAATGGGTTTTTAATACAGTAGAGAACTTTCAAGAATTTCTTTTAAGAAGACTAGAGCTAAGTAGAAACTTTGAAATACAAATATAAGAATTCAAATAAACCTAGAAAGGTAAATTTATTTTATCAATTAGAAGGAGCTATGTGTTGTATACAGTGTTGTAACTCTCCTGGGAGAGAAGAAACATACCCCTTCTGAAGCTTAACATCTTCAAAGGGGAGTTAAATAAGGAAAAACAGATGTCCTCGTGGGGACTGGGAGGAGTAACTTTAATTCTATTCTGAAGGTTTTAAGAGGGAAAAGAGAAAGGAAAGCCAAAAAATAAAAATAAAAAAGCAATGCACCTGTGAGACAACACAGATGTTAAAAAGAGAAAGAAGGGGATAGAAATTGCTATTTCTTATAATTGGGAGGTATAAGAATATACCAACCTGGAGGAAAGAGTGGAAAAGGAGCAGGCATTACTGAACCTCACTTTTATCTGAAACAAAGGAAGGTTGAACAGATAGAGAGGTCAGTATAGAAATACATCAGAAACAAGCAGATATAAAGTGGGGGAAGTGGGGGGAGGAGCAAAGAATGGTAATACCAGGAAGGACATGAAAGTAAAACAAATTCCTGATCCTGAAGGGATCATTAAAGGGGAGAAGGAGGAGGTTTGAGAAAATCAAGGAATCAGAATCAAAGCGGGTGCCTTACATGAGATGGCCTCTTAGACAATTGGGGAATGCTTGAACAAATTATGGTTTATAAATGTAATGGAATATTATTGCACCATAGAAATTATAAAAGAGATGATTTCAGATAATCCTAAGTACTACAACAGAGAACTGAGTGAAAAGAACTGATATAGGAGAACAATTTACCAAAAAAAAAAAATTGTAAGGAAAACAAATATTATAAAAACAATTATAAAAACATTGAAAGATTTAAGAACTATGACCAAAGCAAGAACTAAGAAGGATATTACCCACCTTCTGAGAGATGGTAGACATACATTTTTTAGACATGATCACTGTGTGGATTCATTTTGCTTGACTGTGCTTATTTATTATGAGGGTTTTTCCCTCCTTTCTCCTAGCTAGTTGGGGGAGTGGCTCTTCTTTGGGGAGGGACAGCAGTGGTGATGCCAATAAAGAAGAGCATTGTAACATTTTTTGTTAAGTACACAGAAGAAAACAGAAGTTCAAAGGAAGCATAGACACAGGAAAGTTTTTAAAGTAATGTTTAAATTTATTATATACTTATTAAAAAGTTATTTGTTACAGTTGCCAAAATAGTTTGGAAATACCCTGTTTTCCAGAGCTAAGGCCGGACAATCAGGATGTGCCCCGAGCTTAGCATGGTATAACAACAATCCTTTGTGCTCTAGATGATCTCACCTTCTAGCAGTGCATCGATTTGACCAGCACCAGGTGATCACTGAGGGTTTATATTTATGTTTAGATTTGTTGGAGCATCCCACCCACCCACCTCCTGCCAGTCTATTTCTCAGAGACCTGAGAGCCATCCATCATACTTCTTGAAATGTTTATGATCCCCATTTCTTGTAACAGTTAAGTGAACCAAACCAGATACTGTATTTCTGTAACCACCACACTAACTCTGGTTGTGCACCCCACTGTGAAACAATCAACTTGGACACTGTTCCCACAAGACCCAGGAATGCTTTCATTGCCCAAGCATGAACCTGCCATGAGAACTGCTGCTCAAGACCTAAGAGTGATTATGTCATGGTCTATCCCACTTGTGGGTTTTTTTTTTTTTAATGTACATAAAGCACTGTCTTTGCAGCACGTCAAACCCTCCTATGCAAAAGGACTTCCACTTGCAAGCATTTTCCTCACTTCAAAATTAAATTTCTACTTGTGTCCTGACTGTCCTCTCTGTATTCTATTCTGTCATTCACAGATTTGAAACCAATACCAGTCCGGCTGACATAGTTAAAAAACAAAAACAAAGTCAAAAGTGAAATCAAGATTCACTGTTTGATATAAAATCTCAATTTTTTTGTTTTGTTTTGTGTATGAATGGAGATTAGTCTTTTGGCAGGGCAGAGGGGAGGAGTTTAATTTAAGAATTTTTTAAAAAAAATTTAAAGACTTAATTTTGATATAGCACAGCATCTGTTTTTTAAGTCATTTATACTGGTTTCATAACAACTTTCAAAGTCTATTGATGAGAGAAAGCTTATTACCTAAGATTAATTTATTTCTGTGCATGTTCTTCAAGAACAAAGGGAGATAGGAGGGAGCAAGTATTTATTAAGAGCCTACTATATGCTAAGTACTATGTTAAGAGCTTTAAAAGTATTATCTCATTTGATGAGCATGGAGATTAGACTTAACTATGTACAGATAGACAAAGACTGTCTCTTGCTCCTGCTTCAGCTCTCCATAAGACCTAGAAAGGGATTGCACGCATAAACCCCTTATGAAAATCTGTATTTGTTCTCTACCCCCTCACATCTTTTATTTCCACATGGGCAGGTAGAAATAGCTAATGTCTTTCGCTACTCTATTCTTTCTACTGATGAATAAAGTAGGGCTTGACCTTACCATGAAAACATGTGGCATCAAAGTTATAAGGGCAATGTAAGTGAATAGTGTCATTTTTGACTCATTCTGGATCATGCAGGCTTTACCTTTGGTGGAACTCAGACCCTGGACAGAGCCAAGGTCCTGGGCTGTATAAGTATAAAGCTTCTCCTAAACAGACTGAGCCCATTCCTGGGCGGAGCTGTTCTGGGTATATAGTGGAAGTATGGGTTCAGGCTTCTAGGATTGGACCTGGTTTTATTGTTTTGGGGGATTTTTTGGAGGTGTGCAGGGAAAAGCAGAGTGCAGAAGAGAAGAATTAGTGGTTTGATAAACATGCAATAGTACTGGGAAGGAGAGACTCAGTGGCTTAGTCTACCTAGTCCTAACAGGGCCTGAGTCTGGCCAGGTCTGAGGAAAGAAGGTAGTATAGGACTATTATAATTCTGAGTGGCTTGGTCTTCTGTTTTTTTTTCTATGTCAATTACCTTGAGGGTATTGTTTTTTCCTTTCTCTTCTTTGTGTGGCACTTAAAGAATTATTTTAAGGTAGTGAGGGGGAGGGTAGATTTAAAAGCAATGACTCACTCCACCATCTTGTCTCCTTTCAAGTGCTTTTTTAAAATAGTCAACAAATAAGCAGCACAGCAGGATTTTATAGTTTCTCATCTTTTAGTCAACTTTGTGTCTGTAAAGATATGGCCTGCTGTAGAATATCACATGTGAAAGTCTTGGGTGGAGAGGGGGAGGATTTAACTAGATAATACAGACTTTTTCCTCTTAATAACACTTGACTTTCCTTCCTTAGCAAATCTCTTTGTTGAGTAGCATAAAATAAGAGGTGAGGGGAAGGAAGAAAGTTCAGCAAAACTAACCAACATATTTCAAATATAAGACATCATATGCAATACTTATAGTCTTTGACTTCTACAAAGAAATGGAGGGGGAAAGCAGAGTGTTGTACCTTCTTACATCTCATGTTGGAACCAAAGTTGAGACTTAGAATTTTAAGAGTATTCAGTTTCTAATGTTTTTGTGGTGTCACTTTTATAGTTGCATTGTTATAGTCATTGTGTATATTATTTTCTTGGTTTTGTTCATTTTAATTTTCAGCAGTTCATGAAAGACCCACCATGTTCCTCTGTATTCATCATATTCACCATTTCATTCATCATAGCACTAGAGGTAGCTAGGTAGCTTAATGATTACAGCTTGGGACTTTTGGAATCAGTTCAAACCCGTGTTAGATATTTATCAGTCATGTGATCTTGGGCGAAGTACTTATCCTCTCTGTGTCTCAATTTCATCATATGTAAAACAGAGATGATAACATTTGCTTCACAAGGTTGTTGTGAAGATCAAATGAGTTCAGATATATAAAGCACTTAATAAACCTTAAGGAGCTTTATAAACATGAGCTATTATTATGTTTATGGCTCAGAAGGCTTTCCCCAATCAATGGGCATCTACTTTTTTGCAGTTCTTTGCTGCTACAAGTGCTAATATAAATATCTTCTAGTATATGAGGACTTTCTTTTTGTCATTGATCTCTTTGACCATATAACAGAGGAGGGCTGGAGTCAGCTTGAACTGACTTCCAATTATTTTGTTGATTGTCTAGACTTAAGAAATTGGTGTAGAATAAGGAAGATTAAACTTAAAAGTATATCATGTGTACATTTTTTTCCAGACAGTCAGTGGTTAAATATTTACCAGAATATCCTTGATTACATGCCTCAAGGTTGTTTCTCTAGGTCAAAGGATATAGTCATTTTAGTCCTTAATAATTTCAAATTGCTTTATAGAATAATTGAATCTGTTCACAGTTCCACCAACAATACATCAGTGTACCACCTTTCCATAATACGTTTGATATTGACTCTTGCTATTATTTGTTATTTTTACTAATTCCCTGGGTATGAGGAAGAACCTCAGCCTTGTTTTGATTTGTATTTTATTGAGAGAGGGGTGTGGTTAATCAGGTCAGTGTGCTATTAAGTCAGGTTCAGTTTTGGAACTAATTAAGGTGCTTGTTGGTAATTCAACGGTTAACAAAAAAGTCTGATTTATGCCATGGCATAGAAAGGGTATTTAACAAGTATAATTCAGTAGTTTAGGTTAATGCAGTCCCTCTCATCTCCATAAGGAAACATCTGTGGTGAACAGGGCACTATGTGGTGATTTTTAAGGGCTTGGGATATCCATCCACTATGATTGATTCCATGTAGGTGGGCCTTTTCTTCCCAATTAAGGGTGTTCAGAAAGAACTAGTACCTCTGGTATGAGATGCTGAGCCCTTTTCAGGGCTCTTTTCCACCATTGGAGTCCACTTATCACCCAACTCCCACCAGTGGCTCTAAGAAGCTGTAGCATGGGTAGCATCTAGAGCCTGGTAAGAACTATCTTAGTTACATAGGAAAACCAGGTTAAGGATAACCGACATGTTTCAAACCCCTTGGTGAGTTAGGGGCAAGTCTACCTCAAGCTTGTGAAGATTTCCCAGTGGAATGAGCAGATGAAAATAATTTGTTCCAATGACCATGAAGATAGCTGACATAGATGCTAAAGAATGCTTAGAACTTGATCAGACATTGAAAACACCAAGGTCATCCGCTGTCTGGGACAACACCAATTGTCCTAACTTTTGGCTTGCCATTGGACTTTGATGACACTAGAAGAGAGAGTGAGGCTGATGACTTTGTACAACTCTGCCCCACTTAAATCCAATTCATGCACAAGTCAAGGTATCAACTTATGATGCCATTGATCCTCTTTGAAAACAAAGTAGGAACAACCACAAGTAACCAAAAATCCAGATTAAGATGACTTGAGCCTACCATGGAGGAGTGACATGGAGAGGAACTCTGGCCAATGTCGGTTCTATTACAGCATCTATCTAAGTACTGGGGATATAAATGGAAAAAATGAGGGTCACTGCTCTCAAGGAGCTCACGCTCCAATTGTAGGTGACAATACATGTCCAAGATCTTAACTGCAGGGTAGATAGAGAGGTCCATAAGTTTTAAGAGTTTAGTGATGGGGCAGATTGCAAGGCAGAAATAACCTTTTTAGTCCTTTCATTCTACATCTAAGGAAACTAAAGCCTGGAGAGTGACTTGCCTAAAGTTAAATGACAGAGCTGAGTTTCAGACAAAGGGCATTTAATTCCAAATCCAGTGCTTTTTCTGCCACTGATGCTATGTCAACAGGGTAATCATGAAGGGTACTTTGTAAAACCTAAATCTAATATAAATGTAAACTATTATTATGTATAAATTAATTGTATAAGATGTAGAGAATATTGGGGATCTCTACCCAATAATCAAGATCTTAAACTTTATCTAGTAGATCTCCAGGTTGCATTGCTACTGCCAAACTCTTGTCAGTAGTTATTTTCCAGGCACTGAATATTCTGCCACACAAGGACAAGAACATAACAGGAGTGCCCCTCCCTTCTCTGTTCTCAGCTTACCTGTCAGCACTTTTTTCTCGTCAGTAGAAGTTGCTTCATTATAGAACTTGGTATATAATAGGTGCTTAATAAATACTTGTTGATTGACTAATTGATTCCTTAGTATCAGAGCTTTGAAGAAATAAAACATAGTTTGTCCTTATAATGGGTTATAGCGGATAGAATAAGATGTCTCAAACACCTCTTCCATTTCCAAAATTCTACAATTTATCTCTGTTACTAAGTCCTTTCTTACAATCTTTTGGTTTGAAATGGTGAGACCAGCTTTTCCAACTAAATGCTAAAATATATTAATGTACTCCATAGAGTGCAATCACTTCTGATTTTTTTCTTGTCTATTCTGTTCCATTGATGTGCTTTTCATTCTGTCAGCCAGGACTAAATAGTTTTCATAATTACTGCTTTATAATGTAGTTTAATGTCTAAAAGGTTATTCTCCTTTTACTCCAACTTTCTCCTTGCCCCCTTATTATTTCCCTGGATATTCTAAATCTTTTCTTCCTTCAAATGAATAATAGATAATAGACTATAATTGATTATATACTATATCCACAGCTATAGAGAATTTATGTATTTACTATGTGGTAATGTATCTCTTTAGTAGCTTTATTGGTAAAGAACTAAATATATAAATTAACTGTAGCAGTATTATGATTTTTTTGTGGCATAACCCAGCCATAAGTAGCAAATATTCCTCTAGTTATTTAAGTTGTTCTTTATTTCTTTAAGGATTGTTTCATAATTATAATTCTACAGGTATTAAATATGGTTTTTTGACTACCAGATATTTTATGCATTTTTGCAATTATTTTTCATGAGATTTTCCTTTCTGTCACGGCCTCCTGGGTTTTATTACTGCTATGTAAAAGCCCTGTAGATTTTTGTGGGTCTATTTGGTAGCTTGCACCTATGCTGAGGCTCTGTGGATAGAGCACAGGGCCTGGAGTCAGGAAGACCTAAGTTTTAAGATACTTACTAGTTGTGGAATCCTGGGAAAATCACTTGGTCTCTGTTGGCTTTAATCCACTGGAAAAGGAAATGGAAACTGCTCTAGTATCCTTGCCAAGAAAACCCCTTAGCCAACATTGACTTGCTGTGGTTCACAGGGTTATGAAAAGTTGGACACAACTGAACAACAACAACTGCTTTACTGGAGTTATTAGTTTAGGTCTTTGCTGATTCCCTAGAATTTTCTAAGTAAATCATCACAGCCTTAGGAAATAGAGATAGTTTTGTATTTTCTTTATATTTAATTTAATTTCTGTAAAATTACACTCAGTAGTAATTGGCTCATTGAAAATACATATTGCAGCACGAATAGATGTAGTTTCCAAGGAGAAAGGAGACCTTGTCGAGTCTTTGGACAAAGCAGTGAATAGAGTTGGGGACTTGACTCTATAGAGAAGGTAGGATCCTATTGAATAGGATAGGATGGCATATAGAGAGAACATGAAGTTCCAGTAATGCTTATGTAAGGTTTCCTCCACCTCCGGTTTCCATGGTAGGTGGCTATTTGCTTGAAGTTATGGGGGTCAGAGGGGAATCATCATTTTGGGAAATTTCCACTTCAAATAGTACTAGATGTTATGGTATTTATATAATTTGTGTTAGAAAATAGCTCTGCCCACAGAGAATTTACAGTCTAAAAACACTGAGAGAGAAAAACCTATAACATAATCATGAACATAAGATTTATATGTGGGCACATGGGTGTGCATGTGTGTACATGTAGATAAATGGTTTATACATAAAGATTAGAAAAATTCACAATATGAAGAATTATGCTAATATTTAAAATAACCTCATTTTCCAAAATGCTATGGAAATGAATTCCTTATATGGAAAATAAGAAAAATATAAAGCTTATTTATATACTTAATTGTTCAACTGGGTTTTTAAATTTTAAATTTATAGATAATAAGGAAAGGGGTAAAGAAAGAGATTTTCTTAAGTAAGTATTTGAAACCAGAATGGAAAGAAGAAAAGTAATAAATTAGATGTGTGTGTGTGTGAAGGAGACACACAGAGATTGTAAAAGGTAAAATTTACCTGAATATGAAGAGTGAAAAATGGGAGAAATTCAGGTAGATATGGAAAGAGTACTAGATTTGGGTATAAAGGGAAAAGTACTATATTTGGAGCCAGAGGATATGGATTATATATCTGCTATTGCCACTTACTATCTGTGTTTCTTTGGACAAATTACTTAGCCTCTGTAGGCCTCATTTCATCATCTTTAAAAAGAAGAGATTGAACTAGATGACCTCTAACATTCCTTAGTGGATAGACTGCTAGACTTAGAGTCAAGAAGACCTGAATTAAAATCTTTCCTCAGCTGTATAACACTAGGCAAGACACTTAACATCTATCTGCCTCAGCTTCCTCATTCATAAAATCAAGATAATAGCACCTATCTCACAGGGTTGTTGTATGGATCAAACGATATAATATATATAAAATGTTTTGTAAATCTTAGAATGCTATATACATGCCAGCTATTAATATCCCGAGTCTTGACAGATTAAAAATGTTATTAGAGAAGGAACCTGGAATATATATCGAGCAAGTCTGAAAAGAGACTAGACAAGATTCACCAAAATATTAATAGTAACGATAATAGCAATATTACCAATGAACTTTATTTTAGAGTTTATAACTTGTCTGATTTATAAATTCAAGAGGAAAAGACCCTGTATTCGCTAAACTTTTCTCATCTTAACTGGAAAACAATAAATATTAAGTTCAGGAATTATGGATATAATATAATTTATTATTCATTTTTTGAAATTTATCTCCAGACTAAATTTCCAAATACCCCACCACCACTCAAAAATGGCAGTTTCTTTAGAGACTGTATTGTCCATTTTAAACAGTAGCATATTCTTCCACAGTTTCTACCACATCACAATCTAAGACAAAGACATTCTATCCTAAATGATGCCATTTTAGAAGATGCCATGCTTGATTTGATTCTCTCCTACACATTGCTTTTTCTGGATTTTCTTTCACATGGAGAGTAATGAGAAATAAATCTTTCTGACTTAGTTGTTTGTCTCTTGATTTGTGTTTAGCTAGCAGAATAACCTTGATTTTTCCAATTTCTAAGTTTCTGGTTCTTATAGTATAAATACTAAATAGTAGGATATTCTGTGGTGTGGGAGTGTTCTTAATAACATCCAATATAGCACAAATTTACTAATGCAAAGATAGGAAAATATCCCTCATCCACAATCCCTTCCAGGCTTATCACTACCCATGATCCCCAGAAGCTGGCAGTTAAAGAAGATCATTAATCATAAGGAAAATGTAATAGTGCACCTAGTAGGAGGCAGAGCATATGGGCAACAAAACTGTAAGAGTTGGAAATAAATAACAAGTTTGCTGAAATTTTAGTACATTCTGAAACCATGGCAAACCAAAGCCATAGGTAGAAAAACATATTTGGCTGCCATACCAGTAAAACATACAATGATATTATTTTTAGGATTCTGTGGGGTCTTTGCAATAAGCCTTATATGAAAAACAAATTCACAATTTAATCTGTTGTTTTAGAAATATGCAGATCCACTAATATTTAGAGGGCATCTTGTTTCAAATCAAAAATTATAATATGAAGTTTTAAGAGTTTTTTTTATCAGAAAAACTAACATGTTTACAAATTGCCATAAATTAAAACAAAGCAAAATGAAATAATAAATACAGAGTTTTCAGCCTATTCAAGGAAGAAATTTAGTCATATTTTTAGGATTCACCTTACTATATTACTCTCACCAACAGGGCAGGGGAGGTTCAGTAAAAACATACAGTATTAGCTATAAGCCATGTAACTCAGCCTGGGGTAAATAATATGGCTTAGACTTAGAAGATAACTTAGAGACCAACTAGTCAAATCCCCTGATTTTACAGATGAGAAAATAGATTCATTGATATTAAGTAATTTGCCCAAAGTCACATGAGTAGTAAGCAGTGAAAATGGGATTTAAACCCATGCTCCCTGACTTCAAATCTAGTACTTTTCTCCTTATTCTTTATTGTAGTCAGTTTCTGTGAAAGAAAGAAGGAGGGAGGAAAGAAAGCAAGGCAAGAAAGGGAAAGATGGAGAGAGAGACAGACCAGTCAACTAACTATTACTGATACATGGGACAAAGTATGGTTAATGTTGCTATAGAAAGAAGCATTTTCTTTCAACTTGTTCTGTAAAAACAGGAATATGGTTTTTAAAAGGATAATGAATCAAAACAAACCCTAATCCAGTGCAGGATCCTACTTTCTCTATGATATCTCTTGCCCTTTTATTCGCTGAAGAAAAATTAGCTACATAATAATTGTTTCATGTTTTCAGAGGAAGAAATTAAAACTGTCTATAGTTATATGAAAAAATGCTCTAAATCACTATTGATTAGAGAGATGCAAATCAAAACAACTCTGAGGTACCACATCACACCTATCAGGTTGGTTAACATGACAAAATAGGAAGATGATAAATGTTGGAGCAGATGTGGGAGAGTTGGAACACTAATTCATTGTTGGTGGAGCTGTGAGCTGATCCAATCATTTTGGAGAGAAATTCAGAACTATGCCCAAAGGGCTACAAAAATGTGCATACCCTTTTGACCCAGCAATACCACTTGCAGGACTGCATCTCAAAGAGATCATAAAAATGGGAAAGAGTCCCATATGTACAAAAATATTTATAGCAGTTCTCTTTGTGGTAGCCAAGAATTGAAAATCAAGGGGATGCCTATCAATTGGGGAATGGCTGAATAAAATATGGTATATGAATGTAATGGAATACTATTGTGCTATAATAATGATGAACAGGAAGACTTCTGAGAAGTCTGGAAAGATTTATATGAAGTGATGCTGAGTGAAAGGAGCAGAACCAGGAGAACTTTGTACACAGCAATAACCACAGTGTATAACGAATTTTTCTGGTAGACTTAGTAACTCATTGCAATGCAAGGACTTAAAAAATTCCCAATGGTCTTTTGAGGCAAAATGTCTTTCATATCCATTTTTATTCTTCTATGCAACATGATTAAGGTGAAAATGTATTTAATAGGAATGTATGTGTAAAACCCATATAAAATTGTATGCCATCTCAGGAAGGGAGTGGGGAGGGAGGGGGAAGGAATGGGAGGGAGGGGAAAACCATGTGATTATAGAACACTGAAAACAAATAAAATAATTAAAAATAATAATAATAACAGTTTCACAGTTATACTCTTCATGAAAACCTGGCTCTAGTCATAGGATCACAGATTTAGAGTTGGGAGAGGCATCATGGGTCATCTAGTCCAACCTCCTCATTTTTTATCTTTTACCTGTTTGTGTTCTTGATTCCAACTTTGACCTTAAATGTTCCTGGGGTAACTTTACTTGATGAATCTCTTGCCACATTTTCTTAAAACTTTCACTCCTCCAGTGCTCCTCACTATTTTATTAATCATACTGCTTATAATCTACTGCCATGTTTTTTTCCATAAGATTTTGCAAAGAAATTTATATTAAACTAATAATGTTCTTTGTTGCTACCTCCCCTCCTGCCAAGTATGTTGAATGTTAGTTATTTAAGATGGCTTTTAAGTTTTTTCATCTCCTCTCTAAGGTAATTTATTTATATTATAATTCTATGTGAAAATGTTGTAATCATTGTTGATGTCCCTTCCTCCATCCATATCTAATTTTCCAGCATCAATAATTCATTTAACTTAGACAAGTTGGAGTTGTTTTAATTGTGCACCATATCTTTTTTCTCATTTTTATTCCTTCATTTAGCTTTATAAATTTTGATCTTTGCTCCAATGATCTGGTGACCTGTTCTACATAGAGAGCTGATTTATAAATGACTCTGGTATCAGTAATGAGACATTACCTATCTGTTAAAATATAGCCAATTTATTTCTCTCTATTTTGTTTTCTTTTTTAGGGGGTTTGGGAATTGTGTTTTTCAGAGCTCATCATGCCCAGAATCTTTTAATCTTTTTTTTTCAAAGCAGGTAGTCATGACATATGAGCATATAGATTCTATAAATTCTACAAATCCTTGGCTTCTTTCATTCCTTACTCCTGAACTATATTTTGCAACATATTTTTCACTATCCTGACATGCCCACTGAGAAGAGAAGATTGTATCCAAGAGATAGTAGGGTATAGCATACAATTTTTCTCCACAATGGTCTTTCTCTTCCAAATACTAAGTGTTACTTGGAATATGAATGTGTCCCATTAAATGTTTCTTGTATCATTTGGACATAAAATAAAACCAGTTCTACCATTTCCATATTTGTTCTCCAAGAAGAGTCTATAAACCATCCTGCCATTAGCTAAAACTTCCTTTTGTCTTCTGGTTTGTTTCTAATAAGAATATCAAGATTGATATGATTCAATATCAATAGCATGTTAAAACTGTGATTTTCATGTAGCAAGCAAGGGTTAATTGACTTACAGGACAAACCTATGGAGTTACTGTTCCTAGTTCCCATTAACTATATGGAAGCTTTGGGGAATGCCTCTGGCCATGTATAACTCGGGGTTAAAGGATTTGTGCCTTGAGATGGGGAAGATTTAACTTTTATTGGCTCTATGGCTAGAAAAACTGATGACTTAGTTATGTAATGAAGAATGACTATCCCCTTGGCATCTTTTTTCCTTTGTGGCTGTGAATCATATCAGGGCTGTTTTGAGCAGCTTTATGAGGTGGGGTAAGGGAAGGAAGGGCTTGCTTTTTATTAATAGAACAGATATATTTCAGCAAAGCTTGCTGTAAATGAATTTCTATTGATTTCTATCATGAACTGGAAATGTAATAAAATGTAGTAAAAACATGTTTAAGGAATTGATATATTATTTAAATCTCATATTTAGAAAAATAGTTTTATGGTAAAAATGAATTATTCCCTCAAATAATAATAATCACATATTGGCAATTTAAAGTATAATAAAAAGTCACAAGATGAAAATGACAAAAGCAAAAACCTACGAAAATGCTGGGACAACTCAACAGTATGACTGTCTTTATTTTCACACAATTTTCAAGGCATGTTCCCTGCACACCATCCATGGGATAGTATTCATTAACAACTCATCAATAGAGAAAATAACTACTGTAGAGAAGGAGCCAGTCATTCCCACCAACTGTTAACCACCAGCCACACACAGGCAGATAGGTCAATCTAGCTGAACCAGCAAGGCACTCTGAAGGAGAAGGATGAGGCAGCAAATAAACCACCACCACCACCACTTTGACTACTGTTTTCCCTTAGACCTTGAAGAAGGCCCTGAGCCCAAGAACCTTGGGGATATCAGTGCCCTCCAAACAATTAAATGTGCTCCCAACTCAACCCCTACAACCATCAAGGGGGAGAAATCACTGTGGAAAGCAAGTCCACCTTCCTCATTGCTACGAGTAACAACCACAGACCAACTGCTACCAACAGGCAGATAGGCACAGGAGCCCTGAAAGAGGCAGCACCTTCCAGGCCATTCATTGATCCTGCTTCTACATCAGTCCTCACAGTCGCCATCAAGAGAAGCAGCTCTTGTGGAGGAGTCAGCCATTCCCACCAACTGCCACCCACAGGGAAGGCAAGCCATCCTGGCTGGAGCAAGATACCCTGAGGGACAGTTGGAAGGCAGCACATATCAGGTAAGTCAGACCATCGCTACCACCACCATCTTAGTCAGAATTTCCATTAGCACTCTGATGGAAATAGATTAGGGTCGTGAACCCAAGAGCCTTGGGAATAACTGAGTTTCAAGTCCAGTGCCCTCAGCCATCATCCTGGGAAACAACCTCTGTGGAGATTCCGCCTAATAACTGCCTCTGTGGGTGCTACAGTCATATCAATAAGTCTGAAAAAAGGTCCTTACCACCAAGGTCTTTGGCACTATCAAATAGGCAAAACAAAACAAAACAAAAAAACCACATTTTTATCAGTGGAAATTACATCAAAAAGGAGGCATTAACATTTACTTTGCTGTGGTACCCTAAGGACCATGGGACTTTTGTATCTAATTTGAAACTAAAATCTTCCTTATGCATCATTAACTCCAATATGATGGGAACTCCTTGAGAGAAGTCTTGTATTTCTACTTGTATTACTATTACTTAGTAACAACCAACTTAAGTACTCAAATCCTTAATTAAGTAATTTATCTTCATATCCCTCCCACTGGAACCTTACCTCCACCCTTGGAACCATCCTGGGCTCTGATAGGTGAGTTTTCATTCATCTTTTCCATAACGAGAATTCCACCTTGCTTTTGGGCACCAAGTCTAAACTATACCCTCTTCCTTTCCAGCTCTCCCTAATGTGTTATTTTCCCTATTTAGAATGTAAGCACCTTGATGATAGAACTATTGATACTCATTCTTCTATTTCTATCCTCAGTACTTGCCACAGGACCTAGTAAGATCTTAATGTTTTATTATTCATGTATTTGTTATCATTTTTAAAAATTATTTTTATCACTTTATATATATTTAATCTGTATCTAAACACTTTAATATATAATTTCTCACTGAATGTAATTTTGTTATTCCTTTTATATTTTTCCTGTTGCTTGGAATTAGTGTCCTTTTTCTGGGAAAATTTACAAAGTAACACATACAAGCACCATCTACCTAAGGATGTCAGTTGGTTTAAATAGAACATGTCATTAGGTGAAACAGTGTTACAAGTACAGTTAGTTTCACAGCGACAATGTTATAAACAGATGGTATAATTCCATGTCTGAATGATTTTTTTCTCTTATACTTCACATAGTCACCATTCTTGTTTCCTCACGTCAGGCAAGACACTCTCTGATGACTTTGTCTCCTACATTTCTTAGAAGCAGGCCATCTGTTGTAAATTCCTTCATCTCCCCTTTTCCATTAAAAAAATTGTCTAAATCTTCATTCATTCAATAAAAATGTATTAAACACCTACTTAGGTGTTGGATGGGATAGAAAAATTAAATAAAATAATTTTCTTGCTTATTTATAGGAATTTGTAGTTTACTAAGGAGGAAAAGAGACAAACTCTAAAAATGGTAACATTTCATGACAAATGCTTTAGAGTTACAAAGCAATATGTATTAGGGAGGGATGAGGAAGGTTGACCAGAACACACGAGAGAAGGCTTTGTGAAAAAGTTAACATCTGAGTTGTGTTTTAAAGGCTATGTTGGAGATGTCAATCCGAGCTCCAAACCCAGTAAATTACCCTAGTACCTATCTCTTGTTGTCCCCACTTTCCCTTGATTGCTTCCTTGAATGTCTTTAGCTAAACCATGGGGCCTTCCATACATGTCCACAATAGAAAACTATGGTTCACATGATTCCTCAGCAAATTCACTTTAGTTCTAGAAATGGACTCTGACACCTTAAGATAGTAGACCACTTGTATAGTTAAAACAACAACAGCAACAACAAACTAGACCATGCATTCCATTGGTAAGAATGTAATGGAGGGCTCAGTGAAGATCCTTGGCATCCCTTTGAGTGGGGTTGAGGTGGAATCTTTGGGAGAAAGGAATACAGGATCAAAGATTTAGAATCGCAAGGGACTATAGATGTCATCTAATCCAACTCCCTCATTTTATAGATGAGGAACTAAGGCCTAGAAAGACTGAAACAGCCCAAATTAAACACTGGAGCCCTCTCCAAAACCATCATGCATTTCATAATACCATGTAGTCTTCCTTATAACCAATGAAATGAACAAGAGTTGCTCAGGATAAGAAGACATGGATGGACAGCAATTTGTATCACTACAGAAATTATTTACATCAATGAGATCAAATTTCATCTTATTTGATTCTAATTCATTTATCTATGTTGTTAGTATTATCTTGGATCTTGCCACCACCATTCAACTTCTTAACTGTCCTCCCAGATTTTTGTCATCTGTAAATTTGATAAGCATCCATCTAGTTCATCAAATGAGTTAACATATGTAAAGTATTTCACAAACCTAGAACCTAAATTAGAACAATTAGAATGCAACCTCATAGAACCAAAGGAGAAGAGAGGGGTGTAACATGATCAGACCTGTGCTTTAGGAAAATCACTTCAGTGGCTGAATGGTGTTTGAAGAGGACCATTACATGATTGTTAATATTAAGAAGTTTTGAAGGATAAGGCCAGTTAAAGGAGCTCATGTTCAATGTTTTCATTTTTCTTGGTGAAGCAGGCTAGTTCATATGCTACAACTATAGAGAATGGGGTGGGATTGAGGGCAAGAAAAAAGAAGAAAAGATTCAAAACAGCCATTGAGGAGAATGATTCAGGGAGTCAATGTGGATAGAGTAGGGTTGTTGGACACCAATAATGGCTCAGCTGAGGTTACTTCCTCACCAGCCATGATATTTTTCTTCTCCCTAGAGAATAAAGACAAAGTGGCTAACCACCATTATTATTCATTTGCTACCATTTCTTTTCATATCCTTCTAAACTAACACTCCCCCCCGACACTCTCTCTCTCTCTTTCCCCTACCTTCTTCCCTTCTCTCTTCTCTGACTACACCTGAATAGGCACTGCCTACCTTTAGAAAGGCACAGACACCTTTCCTTCACACTTATATTTCTATCTTTCTCCAATTTATTCATTGCTGATGTTCTAGAAAAGTAGAATATGATAAGCTTCAAATGGATACATGATTTAAATATAAAAGACCACCACTGAAACAAATGAAAGAAACTACAATAGGGTAACTTGAATAATTATGGCTAGAGGAGGGGAAATCAAAGGTTATAGGAGATCACAAATTGTAAAGTATTATTTCAATTAATAAAGTTTAAAAGGTTTCACATGGATAAAATTAATATAGCTAAAATGATAAGCTATTTACTGAGAAAAACTTTTCAAGAAACTGTCTCTGATCAAAGTCCCATATCCAATATATAGAGAGAATTGATACACATGTATTTGTTGTTGCTCAACCATTTTTAATCATGTCTGACTTTTCATGGCCCCACTTGAAATTTTCTTGGCAAAAATTCTGGAGTGGTTTGCCATTTCTTCTCTAGCCCATTTCATAGGTGAAGAAACTGAGGCAAACAGGGTTAAATGACTTGACTAGGGTCCCACAGCTAGTAAGTGTCTGAGACTCATCAGAAAGATCAGAATTATCAGAAAGATAATTCTTCTTGACTCCAGGCCCAGTAATATATCCATGGGGCCACCTACTTGCCCTTATACACATATAAGACATGACATTCTCCAACAGGCAAATAGTTTGTGGATATAAAAAGGTAGTTTCCCAAAGAAGAAATAAAAACTATCAGCAATCAAATGAAAGAATTCTCTAAATCACTAATAATGAGAAAAAATGCAAATCAAAACAACCATGAAGTTTACCTCACATCCAGCAAATTGGGAAGTGGATCTAAATCATGGTACTCTGATTTTTCTTCAGATTGTATAAAAAAAATTTTTTTAATGATAAACTAAAACCATAGGGAGGAAAAGACATTTGACTGCTGCAACAATAAGTCATATAGTGACATTACTTTTAGGACTCCACTAACACTTAAAGTGAAGAACTAATTCAAAATATAATACATGGGTCATGAAATGACTATTATTCACAATCATTCAGGGTATATTTTTACAGTAATGAGAAACAAAGTCTTTTTGACTGTTTTTCTCTTGATTTGTATTTACCTAGAGGAATGACCTTGGTCTTTCCAACTTCCATCCGGTTTATTTTTTTTATATAGCATAAACACTAAATATAAAGATATTCTATGGTACGGTGGAGTGGGAGAGATCTTAATATTAGTGAGAATAAGGCAGAGATAAGAAAGTGTCCCTCCCACATAATCCTTTCCAGGTTTATTACTACCCATAATCCCCAGAAGCTGGCAGTTAGGAAAGATCATCAATCATAAGAAAACTGTAATAGTGCACCTGGTAGGAGGTAGAACATATGGGCAATGGAGCTGTAAGTGTTGGGAATTGAACAGCAATTCAGCTGAAAAATTAGCATATTTAGAAATTTTAAGATTAAAAGGTTTTAATTTAAAAAAATGAATGACATACAAAGTTTTCAATTCTACTCAAAGTAAAAATTTAGAGTCATATTGTTAGGTTTTACTTATCCTATTATATTACTCTAATTGCTGGTAAAGAAAAAGCCTCAGCAAAGATATATTGTGCAATATTAGCTACACTCCACATATTCAACTTGGGATCAATCATAGGATTTAGAACTGGAAGAAATCTAAGAGAGTATCTTGTCCAAACTCTTAATTTTGCAGGGGAAGAAATCAAGGCTCAAAGATGCTAAGTGACTTGCTCAAGATCACCTAGGTAGTTAGTAGCAAAAATAATATTTACAGAAATGCTTCAAACGATTCTTTTTTTTTGAATATTTACCCTTTTTCTGATGATTAGGTTTGCAAGATACAATTTCACTTGCATCTTAACCTTTTGTTTATTTATTTACTTATCTATCTATCTATTTATGCTCTTCAGGATATTATACTAGATTTCATTTTGCAATTTTTGGTGGATGAAGAATATTCTTGTATTACTCAAATTTCCTTTCCATTCAAAATGAAATGATGACTTGCAGAATTTGTTGTCATTAGAATTGCTAAATCTAACCACTATGTGTCTTGGAATTTGAAGCATAAGTTTTTTGTTTTTCCTCCTTATTTTTGTTGAATTGTTTTGTTTCTGGAAGTTGTGTGTATATTCTTCAAATTGGTGGTTTGTATTCTGCTTACATTGTCTCTGTACTTCACTTATATGAGATTATTGAGTTTTGTTTTATAGAAATGATATATTCTTTTAATGTTATTTTTTTTCTTGCTTCCTTTCTTCCAGGAATTTGTATTTACCTTCTACTTTTGTATATTTGTATTCCTAATCCATTCTTTCTTTTGCTTATTTGGAGAGACTTACCACCATGTATTCAAGTTTTTCTAATATGGACATTATTTCTTCTGTACAGACCATCATTTCTACCATTTGCTCCCTTCTAACTTCTTTCAAAATTTTGATTTCTCCCTTGAACCATCCTGGAAAATTCCATTACAGCTTAATGGCCCCTTTGATTCCTTAGGTTTCTGTGTTTTTGCAAATGTTGGTTCAATTTCCTTTGTCTTCCAATACTTTTTTTTAAAAGAAGTTTGTAATCTTTTGGTTGTTTTGTTATTCATATTCCTTTCTAATTTTAGTATCATCTTGGTTGTTTTATCTGCTTGTTCTAGGTTTTTAATTAATTTGTTTCTTTTTTGAGATCTTTGGGGCTTTTAAGTCTTTTATTTTATTTTATCATTGCTCACTTTCTGACTTCTCCATCTTTGGTGGTGGGTTTACCCCAGGGACTAAATCTCTTCCTCTTTTTGACTCACCTTGTTCCAGTTTCCTCTAATTAGTTCTCTGGCTGTGTTCAATCAGTATTTGCACCTTTTTGTAGGACTGGGAAGGGTTGTCTGTTTATTCCTGGCAGATCCTCTGAAATTTTGGAATTACCTAACCTAAGGAGGCCACTCTAGACAAAAGGGTATTTTAATTATTTTCTCCCTTCCATGTATGACTGAGCAGAATTGAGGTCAAAGGCTTATTGCAACATGATTATGTGCCAGTGGGAGGGCAGAAGTGGCATGTGCTAGACTATTTATGCCCAACCTGTGGTAAGGCCTTTTGAACTCATTTTGGTTTGATCAGACACAGTGGGATACCCTGTTCATTGACTCTGACACTGTGATGTCATTTTGGCATGCAGTAGTCCCAAAGCATAACCTAGTGAGCTTGTTTTGTGTCCTCTTGAAACATAGAAATTGGCGGGAAAAGGGTGCTGAGTGAATACCTTAAGGTTTGGTGTTCCCCACAGTAAATTTATATGACTACTACCTTGTAGACCTTCTTTTACTTTCTTAGAGCAACTGTGTTTTATCTCCAGGACAGTATAGCAGCTTCCCCCCTCCCCCCCAGAAAGTGGAGACTGTAGCAAATGTCTAGGTCTCCATCCCGTTGGTCACATGCCCTTCACAAAATGTTCACTGAACCCAGGTTCTTTGATTCTACAATCAGCGCTTTTCCCATGATACCTTATTATCACTATTGATTTCTGAGAGAGGGGAACCATTACTGACACATGCGATAAAGTGGGATTAATATTGATTAACATGGAAAAAAGCAGTATCTTCCAACTTATTCCCTACAAACAAGAAAAACCTAGGGACATGGTTTGGTAAAGGACAAAAAATTGAAAATGGGTACTAGTCCATTTTAGGATCTTACTCTTTCCCTGAAAGTCATATAATACTAGTTGAGCTTTTTACACAGAAAATGTCTCTTTTCCATAGTAGGTACTTAATTGGTGTTTGCCCATGAAATAAATGAAAATCACAGTGCTAAGAGAGCAGAGGTTCCCAAACTTAATTGGCCTACACCTCCTTTTCAAAAAACAAATTACTCAGCATCCTGTTGGAAATCTACTTTCTTAAACCTTTTATTTTTTAAAAAATTTGTATCATTCCAAAAATACATGAAATATATTTTTAAAATGATGTATCTTAAATTTAATAATCTATGTTGTAAATCTGTGGGGGTTTTCCTTAATTGAAATTTTGATGACACAATATTGCACCATGTAACAATACTGCATTATAAACAAATCATTACATAAACATGTTCCTGCTGCTGTATGCTGGATTTCTCAACAGCACTAAATACACTGGTCTGCCAACACTTGCTTGTTAAGACCTGTCAGCAGACTTAACCACTGATAGGTTATAACTTGTATTTTGTGTGTTTATTTGGAAAATAATGTAATCACTATGACTTTATTTTGGATATAGAAGAGATGAAACATGTATGAATGGTTTTCAAAATTTTATCTTTTTGGGAGTGGAGTCAAGATGGCAGAGTAGACGGACAGACCTATAGAAGCTCTCCCCCCATAACCCATAAAATACCTGTAAAAAATTAGTCTAAACAAATTCTAGAGCAGCAAAAGCCACAAAATGAAGGAGTGAAACAGATTTCTAGCCCAAGACAGCCTGGAAGGCCTACAGGAAAGGTCTATCACACTGGGCTAGGATTGAAGCACAGCGCACCGCAGTGTGGGCAGTGAGGCACAGACAAGACTAGAGCAGGCTTCAGGGTGTGGAATTATGGACAGCTGCTGCTGAGATTTCTGGTTGAGATTTCTTAACCCACAAACGCCAAAAACAGCTTCAGAGGTCAGTAAGCAAGCTCTTTCACCTGGGTGAGGGGGGAGCAAGGTGCCCTAACCCCAGGGGGACAGCAGCCACTGTTGCATCAGCTCTACTTTTGGAGCCCTTAGCCTAAAGACCTGGGGGAATAAAGCAGTTGATTTGTGTCTTGGTCCTGAGTGGCAGTCCTGGGGTGAGGAGGAATACTAGCATGGTGGAGCTGGTGGCAGCAATGGAGGAAACCCTACTCAAAGTTCCTGGGCAGAAAAGAGTGCTTGTGGTTGCTCACAGACAAGAGTACAGGCCAGGAGAGAAGTAAACTCCTCTACCTTAAT
The DNA here is from genome assembly GCA_028658325.1 of Potorous gilbertii. NCBI lineage: Eukaryota > Metazoa > Chordata > Mammalia > Diprotodontia > Potoroidae > Potorous > Potorous gilbertii. Next base: position 25,702,180 of record CM053773.1, on the reverse strand, counting down.
TTTGCTACAGCTGAAGAACTGAGAACTTACAGGTCCCTAGAGATAACTTAGAGAATAGCCGCACAAAACCTCTGAAGCTTAGGGCTTCACACTTATACCCTCCACTTTTTGACAAAGGACTCAAAAGTCAAGTAACTGGCAGGGAAAATGCCTAAAAAAGGGGAAAAAAAACTAACAATATAGAAGGTTACTTTCTTGGTGAAAAGATATTTTATTCCAGCCTTTCAAATGAGGAAGAGAAAAGCATACCATTAGAGGAAGACATCAAAATCAAGGCTTCTACATCCAAAACCTCCAAAAAAAAATATGCAATGGTCTCAGGCCATGGAAGAGCTCAAAAAGGATTTTGAAAATCAAGTAAGAGAGGTGGAGGAAAAATTTGGAAGTGAAATGAGAGTGATGCAAGAAGATCATGAAAAGTGAGTCAACAGCTTGCTAAAGGACACCCAAAAAATGCTGAAGAAAATAACACCTTTAAAAATAGACTAATTCAAATGGTCAAAAAGGTCTAAAAAGCCAATGAGGAGAAGAATGCTTTAAAAAGCAGAATTAGTCAAATGGAAAAGGACGTTCAAAAGGTCACTGAAGAAAATAGTTCTTTAAAAATTAGAATAGAGCAAATGGAAGTTAACGTATGTTAACTGTATGAGAAACCAAGAAATTATAAAATTTTATCTTTTCTTCTTTCCTTATGCTTCTACTGCCCCCTTATTTTTGGTGCCCCAATTGCACCCAAGCCTTCTTTGGCCCCCTGGATCATTCCAACACCCCGCTGTGGGGCAGTATCACCCACTTTGGGAACCTATGTAAAAGAGTGATAGAGGGAATAAAGTGCCTCTTGTTAGAAAAGAGGAATAGTTAGGAGAGGAAAAAAAACCTGAAAAATTTTAAATAATGAATTTTAAAGGATGCACAAAATATTTGCTATGAGATATTTAAATACTGTTACCCATGCTTTCAGTTTCCAAAAATATTTTCTAAAGACTATGCAATAAAAACATTGCTATTTATCAATACTGTAGATAAGCAATATGATGCAGCTTTTCAAGAGTAAAATTATATTGAATTAAAAGGTAATTTAATAAGGTCCCTCTTGTTTATTTGCTCTCTGGAATAGTTGTTCTTTCTTCACTCTTGAAGATGATCATTGACATCAACAGGGTAATATCTTGACTTTCCTGTGAATTACTTTTAAGTAAAATTCTCCCTTCAGTCATGGAAGTCTGTAAGGTTAATGAAAGGTTAATGGTGGGTGGATAGCAAGAGTTAAAGATCTTCCTCACCCATTGATAGGCCTCAGATACCTTTGAGGGAATGGATCACAAGGGTCATGCCCTCCAGTCCTGCAAAGGGTATATATATACTCCGAGGTGAGGTTTTATTTTTGGGGTTATTTTTTGGAAGAAGGTTTGAGTGTCAGATGAGACTCTGGGTAAGCTACTAAGGAGACCCCTGGCTTTGAAAACCAGATGTTGGTGCTTCCCTATCTGATATCGATGTATGTATTGTCTATGGTTAGACAGTTGGAAGCCCTGCCTTTCTGTTTGTAATTTCTGTTTGTATTTCCCTAAATTTCAGGGTGTTGACTTTTCCCCCAACCTAAGTGAATGATATATGTGTTTGATTAAAGTAGATTGTTGACCCCTCAAAAGTTGCTTTCCTTTTAGAAAAGCAGATCTAAGAACCTGTACAGCAAGCCTTCCTGTGTATGCCAGGGTACTTGCTTTTACAAAGTTCAGTAGCAAGATGAAAGTCAAGATGATTGACCATGGCCCCAGATGTGGTGGGTAACCTTGGCCTTTCTAAATTAAGGTCTTTCCCAGGTCCCAGTTTGTCTGAGGCAAAGCATTTTCAATGACTAAAGACTAGAGAAGAATTGAAAGAAAAGATGACCTAATTTACCATCACAAGATATCAGTCTGGGAGGGCGTAGTAGTTATGTGCTTGTCTTAATGTGTAATTACTGTTTGAATGAACTAAACTTTTTTCTGTTTTTTAAATTAAATTATCTTATTTGTTTTCAAAGTTCTACGATCATTTCCATATATCTTAGATTTTTTCCCCTCCTTCCCCATGCCCTCCCTGAGATAGCATACAATGTTATATAGGTTCTACACATACATTCCTATTAAATACATTTTCACCTTCATCATGTTGCATAGAAGAATTAAAATGAATGGGAGAAATCATAAAACAGAACAAAATACAAAAGAAAATTGCTTCATTTTGCGATCCAATTCCATAGTTCTTTCTTGGGATCTGGAAAGTATTTTGCCTCAAGGGTCCATTGGGAATTTTTAAAGTACTTTTATTGCAATGAAGTACTAAGTCTACTAGAAAAATTCCTTGCACACTGTGGTTGTTGCTGTGTACAAAGTTCTCCTGGTTCAGATCCTTTCACTCAGCATCAGTTCATATAGGTCCTTTCAGGCCTCTCTAAAGTTTTCCTGTTCATCATTTATTATAGCACAATAGTATTCCATTACATTCATATACCACAATTTATTCAGCCATTCCCCAATTGATGTGCATCTCCTTGATTTCCAGTTTTTGGCTACCATAAAGAGAGCTGCTATAAATATTTTTGTACATATGGGACTCTTTCCCATTTTTATGATCTCTTGGGGATATAGTCCTAGAAGTGGTATTGCTGAGTCAAAGGGTATGCATATTTTTGTAGCCCTTTGGGCATAGTTCTAAATTGCTCTCCAGAATGGTTGGATCAGCCCACAGCTCCACCAACAATGAATTAGTGTTCCACCTCTCCCACATCTTCTCCAACATTTATCATCTTACTGTTCTGTCATGTTAGCCAACCTGATATGTGTGATGTGGTACCTCTGAGTTTCTTTGATTTGCATCTCTCTAATCAATAGTGATTTAGAGCATTTTTTCATATGACTATAGATAGCTTTAATTTCTTCCTCAGAAAACTGCCTGTTCATATCCTTCAACCATTTATCAATTGGGGGATGACTTACATTCTTGTACATTTGACTCAGTTCTCTATATATTTTAGAAATGAGACCTTTATGACAGACACTAGTTGCAAAAATTCTTTTCCAGTTTTCTGCCTCCCTCCTAATCTTGGTTGCATTGGGTTTGTTCGTGCAAAAACTTTTCAATTTAATGTAATCAAAATTATCCATTTTGCACTTCATAATGTTTTCTATCTCTTGTTTTGTCAAAAATTGTTCCCTTCTCCATAAATCTGATAAATATACTATTCCTTGCTCTACTAATTTGTTTATAGTATCAGTCTTTATACCTAGATCATGTATCCATTTGGACTTTATTTTTGTGTACAGTGTCAGGTATTGGTCTATGCACTATCCCAGTTTTCCAAGCAATTTTGGTCGAACAGTGAGTTCTTATCCCAGAAGTTGGGATACTTGGGTTTATCAAAAAGTAGATTGCTATATTCATTGACTACTGTGTCTTGAGTACCTAACCTATTCCACTGGTCTCTGTTGAATGAACTAAATTTTAATATCTGAAAACATGTTAATTTTGTGAGCAAGGTTACACAAAACACATTTTCATGTTCCTAAGGCAATTTTAAATCTATAAGACTCTCCATTCAGTTTGACATATATGCAAGGTATTGGGGATTAAAAACAGAAATCAACAGTTACTGCCTTTAAAGAATTTCTATTCAATTAAGATTACATCATGGACAGATAAAAGTACACAGGAAGAAGAGATTACTTGAATATAGAAGGGATGAGTAAAATTTTGCCCCAATATAAGGTGGTACCTATACTTAGTCTCAAATGAAGTAACAGAACATGAGTTAGGAAGTGAATTCATTCCAAGCATGGAGGATAATCTATAAAAAGGCAGACCACAGATGGAATGCCCAGATCTGGTTGGAGAACAGGTATTAGGAATGAAGAGTACATGAGAGGAAGTGGAAAGGCAGATAGGACCTAGATTGTGATGGGTTTTAAATGGGTAGCCTGACTTTATATATAGAAGCCAGGATAGTCTTTGGGGGGCTTTCGCAGAAATCAATTTGTGAATGTAACGAGGATCTGAGAATGGGAGTTGGGTGGGAGTTGTACCAGTGGAAAGCCGGGTATAAAGCGGGAGAGGTGGAATGAATAAGACCTGGCAACTGATGAAATGTGGAGGAGGACAAGGGAATGGACACAATTAAGGATACTTCCGAGGTCAGTAACCTGGGCAACAGCGTGGACCTCAGGAGAAATAATGCAAATTGAAGAAAAGGAACAAGATTGACAAGATAAAGAATTCCTTTTTAGACAATAATAGCTAACATTCTATGGCACTTTAAGGTTTGCAGAGCATCTTACCTATCTTAATTTCTTACCAGTCAGTATTCCAGAATCTATTCTTTTCCAGAAATCTCTTTTCCTGGAAGGTCATGGCAGCCCCAGAATGCCCACACTGGAAATATCCTCTATCTCTGTGGCCCTTCCCTGTGACTGGATAGCACTTCTCATTTAAGGAGAGCGCCCGGAACAACTCTGTATTCCCTTCTCTGGCTGCCCCCTGCCCTCTCCCCAAACTTCGCTACCTGCACCTGTCTGGGTACCTTCCTCCCATCTATCTCTCCCTCCCCCTTCTGCTTCCTTTCATCTATGGTCTTGCTCCCATTAGGATGTTTTTGGACATTCCCAGCCTTGGCATCCGATCTGGCCCTCGGGAACGTAGCAATATAACGATGCTGGTCGATTGACAAGCGCAGAGCGTGAGACGCCTTCAGGGACATCCCGATGAAGATGCCCAGCTGGCAGTTAGCGCTCAGGAGATATTAAGGACTTCTTTTTCTCATTTGTCATCTGTTTTCCAAATGACCATTTCTTTCCTCCAACTATCCCTAGAGAAGGTCCCGGACCTACGTTTTGGGTTTGCCCCCCACGAGCGCAGGGAACGCCCACCCACCTCGGAGCGGGAGCCGCCCGGCCCGTCCGGTGTGCGCGTGCCCAGCCGCGCCCCTCCTCCAGGCCCCGCCCCTCCCCCTCCGCCCGCTGTTCCTTCCAATCCGGGCTTGGCCGCACCCACGCCCGCGCGGCCGGCTCGGCTTCTTTCTCCTTCCTCCAGTTCCGCTCAGGGCCCCGCCCTCCGCAGCAGGGGGCGGGGGCACGGGCGGGGCGGGCGATCCTCCTCAGTTCCTCCGACCGTCGGCTCCGCGGCTGCTCTTCCGGGTCGAGGTCGGAGGGGGCTGGGCAGGGAGCTTCCTCTCGCCTCTGCCGGCGTCGTGTTGGCGTTTTCTGGGTTCCCTCGGTCCGCGGACTCCGCGCCGTCGCTCCCGCCGAGCGCCTCTTTTGGGCGGGCACGCCGGCGTCTGAGCTCTAGGTCAGGGCCGGGGTGAGGAGCCGCGGCTCGGGGGAGGAGGCGGAGGAGGAGCCGTGTGCCGGGGGCTCGGAGCGGCCGCGGCCATGGCGTACGCCTATCTCTTCAAGTACATCATCATCGGCGACACAGGTGAGTCGCCCGGCGACGGGTGGGCTGCGGCCCCCGGAGCCCCCGAGCCGCGGAGCCGAGCGCGATTGGCGGCGGGTGCTTCCCTCCCCCGCCTCCGGCCTCTCCTCCGCCCTTTCCCCTCCTCCCGCCGCGGCTCCATTTCCGCAGTGCTGGAGCCGGTGACGTGGGCACTGCGAGCGAGCGGCCGCTGCGGCCTGGCCCGCCGGGCCCCCGCCCAGCCCGGCCCGGCCGCTGCAGGCCTCGGGCGGGGAGAGGAGGCCCCCGAGACCGCTGCGGCGGAGGGTGGGGCCAGGCCGGGATCGTCCCGGCGCTTCCCCCCGCGCTCCCGCAGCCCCTCCCCCGGCCTGCGGGCAGGTAGAGGGGCCGGGCCGGGCCGGGGCGGGCCGGGGGCTGTGGGCTGCTTGCGTATTTTTTACTTGGGGTTCTTTTTCCGTGACTTTAATGAGGATGCCCCAGCTGCTACTGCAGTTGCTAGGCCGGGAAGGCTCTGGGGCTGCCTCCCCGAAAAGGGAGTGCGATAACCTTTTACATCTCATTTAAGGCAACCATGGTTTTGGTCATAGAACCCTGGGAAAAAAACCTTGTGATGTCACCACATTGTCAAACTGGGACCTGAAGAGCTTTCCTGATGGCTGACAAGTTACTGCAAACAGTTGCTATTGCCAGTTCTACAACTGTTTTGTTCTTACTTTTTGTGTATCAATCCTATTAATGTGTTACAGGGATACTAGGATTTAGGAAATACACCATATCTTAGGTAATTAAGCCAGTTGTAGGGGTTTTTTTTTAAAGTTTTTACATATCAATCCTATTAATGTGTGACATTGGAATACTAGGATTTGGGAAATAATGTTTTAGCTATTTAAGCTAAATCCTAACTCAACGACTCCATAAAATTCCAGTGGCTTCCTATCGCTGGCAGGATCGAATAGAAAGTCTTCTCTTGTTCAAAGCCCATCGTAACCTGCCTGATCACCTACCTTTCTAGTTTTCTTACACCTTACTCTCTACTCCCCCACCCCCATACTCTGCTGTCTAGTCATACTGGCCTCCTTGCTGTTTCTGGAACAAAACACTTCATCTCCTGACTCTAGGTATTTTCACTGGCTGTCTCTTTGCTTCAATTCTCTCCCTTCTAGTCTTTGTCCCTTGGCTTCAAGTTCCATTTAAAATCTCACCTACGGGAAGTCTTTTCCGATCATCTTAATATTCTTGCATGAATTCTTTCTGCCTAAGATTTTGACTGTATGTAGATGAGACTGAGCTCCTGGAGAGCAGAAACTAGATCTTTTGTTTTTGCTTTCCTTGTATCCCTCATACCTAACACATGGGTGCTTAATATATATTTGTTGACTGCTAAGTCCTTACTGTGTGTAAAGTGGTGTTTCTGTATCATCAAAGAAAAAAGTTCCTACCCTTAAGGAACTTAGGTTCTCTTGGGTTAATCCAGGAGGTAATTTGTGGGAGACCAGGCTTCCTTTTGAAGCAGCTAGAAACTTAAATGTTCTTAAAATTGTACCCCAGGATGTTAGATTTATTGTATCTGAAATCAGTTCACTTAATACTTTTTGTTTTGATACTGCTTTGAATCTAATAATAAAACAGCCTTGTTCAGATGTTAGTTTGTGTCACAGCTTCAACTATTAATATACAAGAGTCTGATTTCATTGGTGACTCTTGCACAACTTTGGATATAGTCTAGTAATTGCCCCAATCATGTGGCAGTACTTAATAGCACATTCACAAAAATCCCTTACTTGTATGACAAGAGACACTAAAACACTGGTAGAATCCGCATGTTTTTAAGGGATATGGGAAATAAATTGTTTTCAAGATAGTATGCTAGATAATAATTCAGTTTCCTGGACTTCTTATTTGGTAACATAAAAATTTCTAAATTTGCTACGGTACACCTGAGCATGAGAGGGGGTGGAGCTTAGACTGTTAGTCAGATAGTCTGTCCTAGTGGAAAGGGATAGGAACTAGGAATATGAGAAGTCTTTGAAAATAACATATTTTAGATAACCAAGTAATGAGAGTAAGGGAGTAAAGAGAGATGGCCACATGGTTGCCTTTGGAGAAAAGGATCTGTCATTAGATATTGTGGGTGGAATTTATCCAAAGCAACCCCCAAGCATCCTGTTTATTCCCACCAAAATGTTTTCCTTTTTCTTGGTCATTTAGCTACTAAAGTCATGTGATTTTCATAAGGCGCAGGTCTCATTGTGTCACTCTTTGCATCAGTAAACCTCCGTGGTCACCTTAAACGATATTTGGCTTTTAAAGCCCTTCACAACCTTGGCCTTAGATACCTTTTGAACCTTGTTTGTGCATTATTCCCTTTTGAGCACCCTACAGTTCACCAAGATTCTACAATCTCAGTTCTTTGCCTTTGCATGGGCTGTAGTGCCTCTGCCTGGAATGAACTCTCTCTCCCCACCGTAACCTCTTAGAAGTCCTTGTTTTTTTCAAACTGCCACTAAATGCCACTTTTTCTGAATGAGACCTTTAACTGCTTGGCTCCAGTGCTTCCCCTTTTCCCTGTCATTACTTTGTGTGTATATAGCATAAAAAACTAGTTCAGATACTACCTCTGACATAGTTTCTGAACCCTAAAAGCCACTTAAACCTCTCAGTTCTCTTGCTAAGACTGAGTTGCAAAAGATGTCACTCTTCCTTGGTTAAGGGGGTTTTCTTACCTGCAGATTCCTTGTACCAGTGAAATCAAAGATCCAGCCCCTTTCCCCTATATATATATATATATATATATATATATGTGTGTGTGCTGTCTTCTCTGATCGAATATAAACCCCTTGAGGGTAGAGAACATTTTACTTTAGCTTTTGTATCCCCCAGAGCCTAGCATAATGTTTGACAACACAAGGTAGACACTTAATACTTAATGATTATGCATTCCGAGACTATTGCTAGTATTGCAATTAACAAGTATTTAGTGCTTAATATAAATAATATAAAGCCTGCATTGTCCTTGGTGCTGGCTATACCAAGGCTTCAGCATTTGGGGTCTTTCTCCGTATAGATTACTGTGCTAGGGCAACTGGGAAATTGCAAGCCACCTTTATCTCTTAGGTTGCTTATTGTATAGAAAGTTTAAAACTCTACCTTGGTTCCTTCTCAAGTTTCCACCAACTAGCCTGAATCTTTCCAGTCTTATGTATGTCTTAATTTACTAGGAGAAACCCTGTATTTTAGCAGATCTGATCTATTTGCCACTCCTTGAACATATATTGTACTTTCTTGTTCTGTGTACCTTTGCTCCTTCAAAAATCTTCCTACTGCTTAGAATCGCTATTGTAAAAGTTGTCAGATGTTGCTCATGAACTTTTCCTCCATGCTTCAGTGCCATGTAGTTTGCACCACTCAATGGTATTTCATAAGAACAGAGATTTAGAGCTTGAAGGGACCTTATGATCTAGTTCAAATCTTTTTACCGGTGAGGAAACAGTTCTCATACAGATTAAATGACTTGCCCAACTCACACACGTAGTAAGTAGCAAACCCAGGATTAGAACTCAGACTGATTCCAAATTTATTTCTTTCCTTTGTATGATGGTTAGTCAGTTAGCCTCTGTTAAGTTCCTACTATGTGCCAAGCACTCTTAAGTGCTAAGAATCCAAATACAAGTAGAGAGAGCTCTTGCTGTCTTCAGGGTGAGGTAGAGAAAGTCCCTGAATAAATGACTTGAGGGGAATGAGGCATGGCCAGCCTCCTTAAATGGAGGTTCTGGAGGAGTCATCCAATCAAGGATTGCTGCAGGGACAGAGGATACTTCCAGTGTTAGGGTTCCAGGACTGAAGGGGAGGTTTCTGGATGAAAAACCTTGGTTGTAGTAGAGAAAGCCCTGGGTGCAGCCTGGAAAAGAATGCTTTCTCACATGCTGCCTTACATTGTAAGCTTTTGTAGAGCTATTTTCCCCACTTCTGTAAACTCCCTGATAAAAGGGATTGTTTTATACAGCTTTTGTACCCCATTCGATGCTTAGCACAGTGCTACTCACATACATTCTCAACAAATACTTTTTAAAATATAATAGGAACAGGGAATACAGACAGATAATATGGTAGCAATCTGTGAAAAGAGAAGATAGTGTTTTAGAGCAGTTGAGCTTGCCACTATATTCCAGTTCTTTGGTAGTACTGTTCAAAAAACGTTGTACAACAGTCCCAGTTCTGCTTCTGACTTAGTGACATCTATAGTCATTAATTTCTTAATGCCTTTTTCCTTTCCCATAAAGTAGATTTCCTCTGCCCATTTTTCCTTTTAAATAGTGAGTTTAAATTTTAAAATGTATGACTACTTTATACTTTTCATAAGCACTTATTTTATTTAACCTTCCTTCAGAAGTCCAAAGATGAAATAATTAAGAGTATACCAAGTATTTTAATCAGGATAGTTGATTAAGTATCAGAATTGAACTATTTGTGATAGTTCTGATTATGAAACATTCTTAGACTGTATTAACAATGCAGCACCTCAGGTTTTGGCTGTCATTATTTCTCCTGAAAAACATTTTAGAAAAACACAAGTGAATAGACTTACCTCTGGAAAACCTGGGTTAATCTGGCTTAGGCCCATATCAAGTCATTTAACTTCTTAATTTGCCTTTGGCAAAGTAATGAGAGCTTGCCTAGCAAGAATTCCTTTCACCAGTTACATAAGTTGTATATATGCTAAGTTGAAATTTTTATCCTTCGAAATTTAGGCTATCAGGTGAAGAGAGAGAGAAAAAATTGTGGAAACCTAGAATTTGTCCTCTTTAGTGCAAAGAAGGGAAATCCGATGTGTTGTATTATTTTTTTATTGATGTCTTGTTTTTTTTAATGTTACTATAGTTTTTCCCCGTATCATTCCCCCTCCCAGAAAACTGTCTCATGTAACAAACAGTATTTAAGACAAAAGAGGGAAAAATTAGCGTAACTGATCAATACATTGAAAAAGTATAAAAATAAGTGGAATGTGTACTATGCTTGTGAATTTCCTGTATCTGCAAAGAGGATGGGTTTAAGAGATCTTCTCTTACTTCTTCTTTTAAGCAATACTTGTTCTTTATAATTTTGCAGCGTTCACTTTTGATTTTTGTGTATTTTTTCACTTAGCATTGTTGTAGTTTGATTTTTTGAATGCTTACCTTCACTCTTACCAGTTTATGCTTCTCTATATTTGTCATATTATTTCTTACAACATAATAATACTCCGTTATTTTCATGTACCATAGCTTGTTTAGCCATTCCCCAATTGATGGGCATCTACTCCTTCCATTTCTTTACTTTCACAGAAAGTTGTGCTTAAATATTTTTGTATGTTTAGGGACTTTGTGTCTGGCCTCTTTGGGGTATTAGCATGATAATGGAACTCAGAGTAAAAGTGTATTGTTATTTTGGTCAATTTCTTTTCATGATTCCAAATTACTTTCCAAAATGGTTGTACTGATTCACTACAGTGCACCAGTGTGCCTATCTTCCTACAACCCTTCCAACACTAATTATACCAGTCTTTTTTTTATTGTTAATTTTCAGATTGTGAAGTGACGCTTCAGACTTGTGTTCATTTGTGTTTCTACTAGTGATCTGGAGCATTCTTTTATGTGGCTTTTAAAATTTTTATTTTGTTTATGATTTTGTTCATATTCTTTGACTACTTTCGCATAATGGCTTTTTTCTTATATAATATATTGCATTCTTAGGGAAGGTAGGAGGACTGACTCAGTTATACTCTTTGATTCTATTATTTATTGATCTTAAACTTATTTTCTATCATTTTAGTTTCTCTAAGTAGAAGTTGGAGCTAATTCTTGCTGCCTCTTGATATTTGATGATGATTGTAGTATGTTTTAAGACTCAGAGGAAAGCTGTATAAAGTTCTGAAAAAAATCACTTCTCAACTAGAATTACTGATTCAGATGAATAATCATCAAATGAAAAATAAATCTGTTTTTATATATGACTCAGGTTTTTATACTTCTGAAATGCACCATTCCCTGGATCCGCTAAAATTGCATTATAGCACTGTTTAATTCTGTGTTGTTAATTTGTTGGCTTCTGAATATGCTATAAAAAATGGAAGCAGCGTAGTACAGTGGACAGCTCTTGATCTGGAATCAGAGTCCAGAGTTTAAGAATTAACCCTTCCACTATGCACTATTTCTTTCTGCCCTTTAGATTACTAATCTCTAAAATCAGCAGTTTATTAGATGACTTCCAAGCTACTTTGATCTTATTGATACAGTACGTTTTCCCCCTGGGATGCAGATCACAACCTATTCATGCCTTTGTGTATCCTATGCATCCATTACTCTTATCCATGCCCTCTCATAAATCCAACCAACATCTTTGGAGCTTCCTCTGGGGCTCTTGGTACTCTATCCATACCAGTGAAGCACAAAGGTCATTCAAATATTGCCACTTGTCATTTTCTTTTCATACATTTCTCTAACATCCTTAATGCCACTTTTCCTGTGAAAGTCTTGATTTGTAACATGTTGCAGCCTGCTTATACCCACTTTTCTGATGCTCTTTGGATGACTCTCAACTTTGACTCCTCAGAGACTCAGGTAGCCCATGACTCAGATTCATACATAGTCATTGGAAAAATACTGCAGTTTAAAAAGATGGGCCATTTTCCCAGGGAATAACCTGGAGTCATTAATGTAGTGCAAAGTTTTCCAAATTCAGTTCAGCTTACTCTCTTCCTCCTATTCTACCTTCGGTAAATCAATCCGTAAGCCTTCTCTCCTAGTCGGTACAGTGTGATTAGCATTGTGCTAAATGCTTGAGATAACAACAAAAGATTGAGAACAGTCCTGCCCTCAAGGAACTACATGCTAATGAAGGAGACCATATGTACATAAATAGGTATATATTATACTTGATAGACACAGGGGTGACCCTAGGGGGAAAGTCACTGACAAGGGGCAAGGGAACTGGGAAAAGGCCTCTTCCAGGAAGTGGCATTTGAGCTGAGTCTTAAAAAAAGCCAGGAGTTCTAAGAGGTGTATATTATGTGAAAGAGCCTTCCAGGGATAGGGGTTGGGGGACAGCCAGCCAGTGCAAAGGTACAAAGATAGGAAATGGAACATCATGTGTGAGCAATAGAAAAGATAGGAAAAGGCCAAATTGTGAAGAGCTTAAATGGTATAGTGTCCACTTCATTCATCCATGATAATAGTATTGCCCTTGGGTATAAGTACCAACAGACTTGCTCTGAGTAGCCCTGTATAAGAAAAAGTCAGAGATAATCACTCCCTTTGTAGTCTAGCTTCACCGAGGAGAAGAAAATGAGACTGGGGACCTTGCACAGCCCTCTCATTCAAATCAAAGTCAACTGCAAGTCATGTCATCATCTTGATATCATGGCCTCCTTTGAGAACAAAGGACAAACACTAGTTGTTCTAGGTTTGTTGCACTGTGCTGTTTTTCATTCACCTTTAGTACCAGTCAAATTGTTCCTTAACATATAAAATGCCTTCTGTCATCTCTTTTCCCTTTGGGGCTGTCCTCCATTCCTGTAATGTATTTCCTTCTCACCTCTACTTCGTGGTGTAGTCTTTAATATTCAAGTCACATGCATTTTGAATTTATTGTGGAGTATAGTGTAAGGTATTGGTCTAAACTTAATTTCTACCAGACTCCCTGATTAGTTTTCCATTAATTCATATCAAATAAAAGTTCTTTCCTAGGTAATTTTATGTTTTCATGTTTATCTAACACTAGGTTTTTGAGTTATTTCTGATTCTTTCTTGCCTAGTATGTTGCACCCATCTTTTTATTTTTTAACCAGTACCAAATAATTTCGATGATTGCTGTTTTATAGTATAGTTTGAGGTCTGAAAGTGCTATTCCACCTTCAATCCTACATTTTAAAAATTATTTCCCTTGATACCTTTGATTTTTTTATTATTCCTAGTGATTTTTGTCTTATTTTTTTAGCTCTTTAAAGTATCCCTTTGTTAGTTTAATTAATTTAGCACTGAATCTATAAATTAATTTTGATAATACTGCCATTTTTTTATGTTGACATGGCCCAGCCATGGGCCACATATATTCCTCCATCTATTTTAGTTCTTTTTTTCTCTAAGAAACATTGTGTAATTGGGTCTCTATAGATATTGAGTCTACTTTGGTAAAGTGATTCCCAGGCATTTTTTGCATTTTGTAGAATTCCATTTCTATTATGGCCTCCTGAATTTTGTTATTGCTATATAGGAATGCTGTTGATTTTGGGAGATGTTATACTGGATTTAAAATTTTTTTCATCATGTAAACTTTTAGAACTAATCCTATCCCTTTTCAGCATCATCTTCTTTCAATTCCCTAATCTCTATTTTCCTTCTGAATAGTACAGCAGATAATTAAATTTATACAACAGGAACTGGAAGCACACTCTAGACGTGAAGAAAAGTGACTGAATTAAATTAGGCCAGGTTTTCTGTCACTAGTCTCCATCGTCTCTTTCCGAACTTTTCTCACAGTTCCCATATGGATAGATTACTCTGTAGAGTATTTTAAGGGGCGTTACAATAGACTTGTTGCCCCATGACAAAACCTTGACTACTGATTCTTTATTGATTTTTTTCTTAAACATTTATGACAGTTATAGATGACTTTAATCAGAACTCATTTGACTTCAATGCTGACATAAAAATGACCCAATTGCCCTTGGTCAGCTCAGTGAGTTTTTTAAAACTAAGATTCTCTGTTGTGAACCTCTAAGGTTTGATATATAACCTAAAACAGTTACGACATTCCTTTGCAATTTCTTATGAATCTGCTACCCATATATTTATTTCCATTTTTTAAAATGTATGTTCTGCCTCTTATCTCAGGATGATGAATTCTACAAATTTATTTTCTGCTATGTGAAATAATAAGGGATACCCCTTGCCATTTTGGGAGAATGTTAAAAATGACTGTGAATAGTATGCTTGGTTAAATATGCAAAATTAGGCACTATGAGGCAGAACTTTGGGTTATAAGTTTCCTTAAATATAGAGTGTCCCAGAGGTCTAAGTACCTCAGTAAGAATTCTGGGACATCCTTTATTTAGAACTTTGAAAATAAAATCAGCTGAGGATTTCTATTTTGTTTTGTCTTTAAGGATGTTCCTTCCCTGTTCCCAGACTTGGTAACTAAGTCCACATTTACTCTATGTAATTCATTATTTTAAAAACATCATATCTCTCTTCAACCTTCATTATTCCAGACTAGAGTTCTAATCTGGCCTTATGCCAAGATCTTATCTGGTCTTATTGCTGTTCCTCACATATGATATTCCATCTTATTGCCTTTCTGTCCTCTTGCTTACAGTTCACTGCCTTTTCATGTGTGCCTCAGCTTCCTTCAAAGATTATCTCAAGCATCAACTCCTAAGAATCCTCCCCTTTTCCTCCCAGCTGCTAGTGCTTATCTCTCCTCCCCACTCCAAATTACTCCATTTTGACTTTGTTGATGTTTTCCTCTGAAATAATGTAAGTTCCTTAAGTAGAGTTTGTGTTTGTCCTTCGTTCTCAAAGAAAACCAGGACATCAAGAAGATTACATGACTTGCAGTTGACTTTGATTTGAGTGAGGGTGGGCTGTGTAAGGTCACCAACCTCACTTTCTCCTCCAGATCCATCAGGGTCCACTGACCAGATAATCGTCTGGAGGACTGGAGGTGGCCCAGGATGTGAGACCCTGGCCATTTTAGGCTAAGGTCTTATCACATTTTCACTTTGAATGAGATACACCCTTTCAATGAATAGGTCTCTTTAAGTAGTTACTCAAGGGGTGGCCCTTTTTAATGAAAAGGGAAAAAAAATCAAACTGGGAGGGGAAGACCCTCAGGGTTCCTTAAGATTACTCTCAAAGGGCCTGAAAATTACTTAATCCCATCCATTCGTTTTACAGATGAAGGTTGGAGACTTGGGGCTGAAGGTGGTTCTCTGCTCAAAGAACACCAAGCCTTAAACGCAGTTCACTTTGGAGCTCTTAGACTGGGCAACAGGTCCCCACCTACCTAGCACAGAGTGAATGTAAATACTGAATAATGACTGTTGGTCTTTTACCCAGGATTCCTTAGGGTCTTTCCCTCTCAGATTGATTTTTTTTTTATTAAAGGGGCCATCCTTTGAGTAACTACTATTCATTGAAAGGGTATATCTCTTTTTTTTTTTAAGTAAATTTATTTAACTTTTTACATTCATTTTCACAAGATTTTGGATTCCAAAATTTTCTCCCCATTTGTCCCCTTCCCCCTCCCCGATACACTGGACATTCTAATTACCCATATCACCAATCTGCCCTCTCTTCTATCCTCCCTCC
>CM053773.1:25663273-25685910 GCA_028658325.1 Potorous gilbertii | reverse complement strand
CTTTGACTCCCATGTCTTTACCTGATGGTAAGCATATCTCTTCGTCCTCAGAGAGGAATGGCGCAATCCTCTGGTCACCAAGAAAATAACCTTCTATGGTCTTAGTTTTTTTCCCTTTTCTGGGCATTTTCCCAGCCAGTTACTTGACTTCTGAGAGTCCTCTCCACCCCCTGGCCCAGATCCGCCCAGCTAGTGCTTGGGGTCTGGGATTCAAATGCTGCTCCCCAGCCTCAGGGCTTTTGGCCGCAGGCCTGACTGTTCTTCAATGGGGGCTTATCTGCTGGTTCTCAGGTGGGGCCAGGGCCGCCTCTCAGGCTCAGTTCCCTCAGGGGGTTTATGCAGAGATCTTTTGTAGTGGAGCTGGGGTGGAGCTCCTGCCTGCTCTGCAGGCCTCTGGCCAAGAGGCCTCTGCCTCTCCCGCTGCCGCAGCCTCCCTTGGGGGTCCGAGTCCTGGAGATGCCCCGCTCCCCTCTCAGCCCGTCTCTCTCACTGACCTGTGCGTCTTAAGGTCCCTGACGCCTGCTTGGGTCTGCTCGCTCCTCTCAGTGCTGTGTGGCTGGGGCGGGAGAGGGGAGCGCTCCGCAGGGCAGGGCTCTGCTCCCGTCCGGGATACCTTTGCGGTCAGTTTTTCAGGGCTCTCTGCAACGGAAATCTCTTTCACTGTGTTGCTGCGCGGCTTCCACTGTTCCAGAATTTGTCAGGAGTTCTTTTTACAGGAAATCTATGGGCTGTGGATTTGGAGCTAGCAAATATGAGTCTTTCTACTCCGCCGTCTTGGCTCCGCCCCCCTGAATGGGTATATCTCACTCAAAGGGAGAATGCGATAGACTTTAGCCTGAAAGGGCCAGGGTCTCTCGTTGCATCCTGGGCCACCTCCAGTCCTCCTGATGAATATCAGGCCACTGGGCCCAGAAGGCTTCGGAGGAGAAGTTAGGCTGGTGACCTTGCACAGCCTTCCCTCTCTCACAGTCAGCTGCAAGTCATGTCATCATCTTGATGTCATGGTTCTCCTCTACAATGAAGGACAAACAACAACAAACAAGAAGTTCCTTGGGCCTGAAATGGTTTGATTTTTGTTTTTTTATCCTCCAGCACCTGGAATATAGTAGGTGCTAAAGAAATCTGATTCATTGACTGATTTGATATTATCCCCTTGATTATTTTAATTGGCTTCTCTTCCAAAATATATTTCAAGTGTAGACCAGAAGCGTACTCTGTATTGCTGGTGTGGTATACTGTTGTTTTGTTTGTACAACAGTAAGGTAGTATTTTCTCTTTTGCTTTCAATACTTTGATGCTACCACACCTTCTTGAATTTATATTTTCAGGGAAAGGGTTTATTGTAATCACTCCTAAGTCCCTTTCTGGATTGAAATTGAGAAGTATTGAAAGGGCTATGTTAATGTTAGCTACTGAGGTTTAGAATTACAAAGCATGTTGCTTATAATGAGCCCTATTAGGTAGTTAGTGAGGTATCAAAATTTTTTCTAATATGTTACACATTTTTCAACACTTTACATGTGTCATGCCAATAAAGCAGTTGCTCCAAATTATGAGTAATATAAATTAGTCCTTTAGTGTAGTAGATGTTAATAGTTTTTTAAAATTCTTTTCTTACTGTAAATGTAATCATCAGCAGACATTTCAAAACTTGAAGAAAAACAAGAGGATTATATAAGGAAATGACTTTTTGTTATAGTTTATTAAGATATAAGGTAGTAACAAATTTATGTTCATCTCATGTATTTTTGCTTTCTTCTGTGATTTTTAAATGAACATTTTATTGATGCCTTTTTTTCCATGTCTTATCGCTATCCAGTAACTTGGCCAGAATTCATTGTACAAAATGCCTGTGCTGTTTCACAGTGCTTAAGTATTTTTGTCTTTGGAAGATTATTTATGGTGTTTTTAAAACATGAGGGCAAAAAAGATGTGTTTAGATTTAAAGCACCAGATGCTACATTTGCTTCAGACACTAGGTTATAGTAGGCTTTATTTTTATATATGTAAATCATTGCTAGAAAGCAACACACTTTCATAAGGTGACTTGGACTGTCCTTTATCAAAGAGCCACCCTCAAAGAGACTTTGTTATTTAATGCTTGGTACTACTAGTTGGTGGATTTTTAATCTTAAGGTATATTGGTAAGATTGTAAAATCCTAGAGTTGGAAGCAGTGTTGATGTCATTTGGTTTTGGGGCCAGTGAATGTCTTAAGTCATTCAGAATCTAGGATAAGCTGTTTGCTTAAAGATCTGGAGGAGACTCCAGATGCCTTTCTACCGTGCCATCTCCATGAGGCTTTTTGTTTTGTTTCTTACTTTTAAAAATTTTATGTTACGTAGATTTAAAATTATTTCCCTGCAACCAGAACAATTAGAAAGGGTAAACCAAAGCTTACTTTTTCTTCTGCGTTTATATGCTAGTCAGATAGGATCAGTTTTGGAAAGAATGTTTGGGTATAGTGTCGCAGAACATTGAAGCTCTCCATTTACTATCTGTATGACTTTATCATACTGTATCACCTCAACCTCAGTTTCTCCATCTGTTAAAAGAGACTGACACTTTTCCTGCCTCACAGCCTGGTCCTACTTCTTGAGAGGCAGATGAAATCATATAAGTAAAGTATTCCATAATTTTTTTTTTTTTACAGATGAGAAAAAGTATTCTGCTAATGCTTTCATTCAAATCATTCTGTCTTTACTTTCCGAATTATTAAGAATTATATGGGAGACTTCCATTTTGTTATTTCACTCTGCCCTTTGGGTTCAGCCATTCAAATGTATCTAAATGGATTATCATCTGCTCCACATTTTTCTATGGGAATAACATGAGAGACTTTCAAGTGTCTTTTTCTAAAATACTGGCAAACTTTATCAGCACCAGTCTGATCTCTTCCAATTTAGTACTCCAGAAGAAAAGTGGGGGCTAAATGAGGTTAGTCTCACTGGACCTTGTCTTGAGGAATTCATGTTCTTTTCTGTTGTTATCACATTTTTTTTTTAAATAAGGTTTTTTTTTGATACTTTGTGTTTCTTACATCACCATAATTATCCCAGGAACCCTCCCTTTCCCTTCTTTCAGAAAGTTATCCCTTATAAAAAAATAACATTTTTTCAGAGAGGAAAAAAATAATCCGTGTAAACTAATAAATTGAGAAAGTCTGAAAGGATGTGCACCCTGTAACACCTGGGGAATCTTCCCCTTCCATGAAGTGGTAAGTTGGGGGTGACTTTTCATATCTCTTCTCTCTAGTCCTGCTTATTCTTTATAATTTTGTTACATTAACTTTTGATTTTATGGTTAGTGGTTCTTTCTATTTATGCTGTTGTGTACAAATGCTATTTTCTTGACTACTCGCTTCATTCTGCATCAGTTTAGTACATCTTTCTCTGCTTCTCTGTATTTTACCACTTCTTTTTCATGGTCACTAACCTGATTTATACATTGTGAAATTTTGCAGGAGTCAAAGCCAATCACACTAGTCAATAGTTTACAGGTTCCATTTGCTTCCCATTTTGGGGAAAATCGGGACATGTTTCTTTCTCCATTTCAGCAGTACTTCTTCCATTCTTGAGTTTTCAAAGGCCACTTACTAGAAGTGAACAATCTTTTCAGTTCTTTCAGTGCTCTGGGAAATAGTTGTGTCTGCCTCTGACTAGAACTCATCAAATCTCTAGGTGCTCCCAGTTTGGTTAGCAGTCCCCTATTTAACTTTTTTGTCTCATCTCTTCCAATCCAAATGTCACTATTCTTGACTTGGGAAAAAGAAGCAAAATAGGAACTCAACTTTGTTCATTATCCAGTCCAGTAAACATTATTAAGTGTTTACTTGTGCCAATAATAGAATCATTTACCCTTAATTGTAGTCCTAATCTTTGGATCCTAGGGTTATAGATTTAAATTGAGGAGGGGCCTCAGGCCTTCATTTTATAGATTGAGAAATAGAGGTCTGAAGGTGAAGCACCTTTCACACAAGTAATAAATATCTACATGTGACAACAATTGCAATGTTCTTACGTGCTGTTTCCAGTACTTCTTTCCACTACTGTTGTCTCTAGTCTTCACACCAGCTCCAGTGAGTCCTGTGCTTTCAGCGTTCCTGTTCTAGCCCTGACCTTGTATGTGTGTGTGTTCTTCCTGCTTCATTATTTGTCTTGCTTCTGTTTTCTATACATGACTATAAAAAGTCTTGAGTAGGGAATTACGGCATGTGACATTTTGTCAGGAAGAGACTCTGTCCCGTTTAGTTCTACCTAACTGCCCTGACCTTCATCAATTCTTACAGCACAGTAGTATTTCATCATATTTATGTCGTTATTTGTTCAATCATTATGTAATCGATGGTACCCTCTTGATTTCCAGCTTATGCAGAAAGAGTTGCTAGAAATATTTTTTTTGTACATACAGTTCCTTTTCCTCTTTTTGTGATCTTTTTGGGGATATAGACATGGTTGTAGTTTTCTTGAAAAAAGACATGTTTCAAGCAACCAGTTAAAAAGACATCAATTAACAATATGATGTATAAACCAATTTACAGAAGACAAGACATCAAAGCACTGACAGTTAAATGCTGGGGATGCAAAGAAAGGCAGGAACAATTTCTGCCCTGAAAGAACTTACAATCCAATGGATTGTAAATGCAGATCACTATGTGAAAATATACACAAACCTTACTGTAGATGACAACATGGAAATATCTATGTAAAAACAAGGTACACACAGAACAATTTGGAGATAAATTCAGAGGAAAGACTAGCAATAAGGGGAATCTAGAAGGGCTCCTTGCAGAGAATGGCATTTTAGGTGAGATTTGAGGAGAGCCAGGGAAGTCAGGAGGTAATGAGGGACAGAATTCCAGATATGGAGTGTCTTATGTGAGTAACAGTAATAAACAGTAAACATTTATTAAGTACTTACTATGTTCTAGGCACTGTGCCAAGTACTGGGGATACACAAAGATGATTGAAACACAAGCAAGTAACTAAGGATAAATTCAAAAGAGTAACATAGTCCCATAAAAGCTCTGTCAGGAATACTTAATTCTGTGTTGAGCTGAGGTAGGCCAACAAAAATGGGTTTTATTTGTTTTTACATCTCCACCGAGCATTGAACGAGAAAGGCTACTGCACATAGGGGACAAAGTGATGGGAAAACTGAAATACACAATTCTTATTACGCTTGTTTTTTCTTCCAAGAAGAATGACCTTTGAAGTAGGAATGCAAAAATAAAAACAACTTAAGAGTAGAAACTCAGGATGAAGAATGAAATGATCATCCATCCAGGTGCTCTCAGTGAATTCAAAACACTAGACCTGGATGAATTACATTCTAGATTGTTAAACAGATTTGGTGCTGGAAAACAGGAAAGGTGCCACAGTACTAGAAAAGGTAAATGCTGGGCCATTAAAAAAAAGAAAGAGAGTGTATAAGCTACAGACACATGAGCTTGGCCTATTCCTGGCAGATTTCTAGAATGTAGTTATTAAAAGGATGAGTATTAGTACTTAAGTGAACCCATTTAATTAACTTTTAAATTTTAATTAATTTTAATGAACAATTTAATTTATTTAATATTTATTTAATGATTACATTTTCAATCCATAGAATTCCAAGATATAGTCAAATCTATACTCATTGGAAAATTAAGTTTTTCCCCAGTAAGAGCTTTTCCCTGTTCTTTGTAATTAATATATTCTTAAAGAGCTAATGCAGTAATGACCAACTAGAACATTTTCAAAGGTATTCTGTATTTTGGAAATTCTTATTATTGTTGGGTGTGGTGGCACATGTTTGCAGTCCTTCCTAACCAGGAGGCAGAGGCTGGAGGAATTGCTTAAGTTTGAGAGTTCTGAGCTACAAAAGGCCAAAGTCAGTAATCTGATGTCTAAATTAAGTCCAGCATTATCATTGTGATGAGTTCTTGAGAGTAGGCAGCCACCAGGCTACTTAAAGAAGGATGAATTGACCTGGGTCAGAAACAGTAGGTCACAATTTCCATGCTAATCAAAGATGGAATCAGGCCTTTGAGGGATAGCTACATCTCTAGCCTGAGAGAGATAGGGAGACTCAGTCTTTAAAAAGAAAATAAAATTTGTTATTTGCCATGTTGTGTACCTGCTTCCCCCATTCCCTCTTCTGTCTGTTCAGTAGAACAAGAAAAAAGTTTGTGAACAATTTATAAAGTAGTAAAAATGATTATAAGTTATACAATATGTTAAATATGGTTATCCACCATTCATCCATTACTCATCTCATTAAATGTCATCCTAAATGTTAGGTATCCCACACTTGTCCAAATGGTTCAGAATCTTGTGACAAACTATATTACAGAACATGTGTAAAGCACTTTTTTAAATTTTATCTTTGGTACATTGACTACTGGGTAGCAAGCCTATGCCTTTTTTATTTCAGTTTTTAATACTTCTTAGGATATCTTTCCATTTTTCTAAATAGTATATAGTTCTAAGAGCATAAATTGGAAGTGATTTGAAGATTTTAAAAAATATCTTTATCTTTTTTTTCCAATGACTGAAGATTTTTTTTATATTTTAAAAAAACTAAAATAATCCCCCCAACAACCCCCCAAAACAAACAAAAAATCCAGATTAAATAAAATTTACAGTGGACATACCCAGCAAACATCTGTATGCGCAATTAAATAACTGTGTCTGTTACTGCAGCACGAACCTCAAACAAACAATGTACAAGTGTTCTGGGGGGCTGGAGTGGATAGAGAAAGGGTAGGCACAGGTTTAACTCATGGGATAGGGGAGACAGGTTGGAGGAGAAGTGAAAGGAGGGGGAAAATCAATTTATTTTTTTCTTCTTAATTCTGTCCATATAAATATATTCATAAAGACCAAAAAGTGGAAGAGGAGATGGGGTGGCAGGAGAAGGGGAGGAATGGGGGAGTGTAGGACCCCTCCATATTATCCCCCCAAAATGAAAGGAATGCCTTGGGGGCCAGGATGGGGAAAAAGGGATCTCCAAAAAAGGAGGGAGAGGTGGGAGGGGGCAGTGCGTGCGTGCGTGCGTGCGTGCGTGCGTGTGTGTAGGCACAGGCGCGCGTGTCTGCCTGTCTCGCTGTCTCTATGGCCTCAGTCTCCATTTCTATGTCTCATCTCCATGTATGTCTCCTGTCTTTCTGGATCAGCATCTCAATCTGTTTTTTCTGCATTCCTTGCCCATACCACCCTGCCCCAACCCATCGTGCTGGCCTCTTCCCCTCCTGTGCTTACTGGGAGCTGGCCCCACTCCAGGATCCTCAGGTCATAGTTCTTTTTGGCCGCTTGAAGTTTGAAGCGACTCACGGAGTTGTTGAGGTGGAGGGAGGCATTCTGGGTCTCCAGGGGGCTGGGGAACACTGCCACGATGGTATATAAGGCAGCGAGGTGTGTGTGCCAGCCATTCTCCGCAGTCCTGTTGTCCCCCACCACTGCCCCACCCCTGCCTAAAAAATATCTTTTGAAAAATATTTTTAATATGATTTCTCCATCTTTGTACATTTGCTGTGGTGTTACATCCTAATTAGCCATACCTAAATGTAAATGTATCATTGTATGTCATAAGTTATCTCCAGAGTAAATATACCTAGTTTCTGCAACTAATGCTTGTGTGGCTTAGTTTTATGTTTCCTCATCTTCATGATTGTCTTCCCTTCAGTGCATTCCAGTTCTACGCAGTGCTTCTAAAAGTGACTCCTAGAGATGAATGGCCAGGGCAGAATGCAGCAAGATTATCCCTTCCCTTGCTTGTGTGTGTCTGTGTGTGTATACACACATATACATACACATACACTGTACATAGCCAAATTATAAGATAGGAGCAAAACTAGGAGAACATAGAAAATATCACACATGAAGAATATATTCTAGAACATCTATTCTGCTGAGTCCTAGGTGCTGAATCATGTTCACAGACCTCTCTGGGTTCCTTCCCCTTGTTATTTCTATGCATTCTTTGCAATATGCAGAATATTACAACTGGTCCCCTCAAAGCAATAAACTAGCAGTCTTCTTTTCTTTAATATCTGTCAGATATTAGGGAGTCAGATTTAGCGTTGGAAAGAACTTTAGAGATCATCTAAAGATCATTTCAATCATTTTATAGGTGAGGAAACTGAGGCCCAGAGAAATTAAATAACTTGCCTATAGTCATACATATATCAGTGACAGAGCAGGCCAGATTTGAACCCAGGTCCGTTGCCTTCAATTCCAGTTTTTTTTTTCTATTGTATCATTCTGCATTTTGAGAGTAGATTGTGTAGTTCTGCCTGCTTTGTCTTCTACCTTTGTACCTCGTTGTTTCTTTTCCCTAAGGGACGTGCCTCCTATTTCTATGCCCCCTTGCCCTTTGAATTTGGTTGGTTTGCAAATGTGTATAAACTCATGCAAATATATACACACATTTGTCTTATATTTGTCAGAAGAAGAACTATGCATTTTGTAATCCCTGTTATCATTTATTGCCTACTATGAAAAAGCCTTAGCCTAAAAGGCCAAGGTCTCCCAGTGCATCCTGGGCCATCTCCAGTCATCCTGATGAACATCTGGTCACTGGATCCAAATGGCTCTGGAGGTGAGGCTGGTGACCTGCACAGCCCTCCTTCACTCAAAGCAAAGTCCAAGTGCAAGTCATGTCATCATTTCTCTGATGTCATGATCTTCTTCAAAAACAAAGGACAAATACAACTACAGTGTTCTAATTAGTCAGTCTTCAGATCAGCCACTCATAATACTTTGAGAAATTAGCATTTCAGGCTAGTAAGCTAATGTCAACCTTCATCCTTTGGTTAATATTAATATAGTCAGAATAATGGTTGAAATAGATCTTTTGGCCTTTTTTTTTTGTACTTTTTAGCTATAAAAGGGTTTGTGTTTGTTTTCTATAGTAAGTAATGTTGGAAAGTTAAGGATAAGTTTGATTAGAGCATTATAGTAGATCTGTGTATGAAATTATGCCACTTTTAAAAAATGACAGCTCAGTATTTGTCCAGTGTTCTTGAATTGGAAGTTTCTTTTCATCATATGGTAGGAACTATATAGAGATGAGACTGAGCCACACAGTCTCAACCCACTCACTTCTAAAAAAGAGGAAAGTGGCAAGTTGAAATATCTTAATTTATCTGCCATATAAGGGAATATAGAGGAGACAGTTTAAAACATTTTATGTATATTCAATTTGCATACCTTTAGACTAGTTACCTGATTTTTATGGTATACTATTTTATGAAATATGAATGGACTTAATGACACTAGCAAACTAATTTGTTGTTGCTAATAGACACATGTTATTACATTATAAAAGAAATACATCCCACTGTCCTGGTTGAATTGCATGTGATATCAGGGCTTTATTGATTTAGCCATAATAAATTTCCACAATAATTTTGCATAAAGAATTTGTTCTAGTGTCCATCCTTATGGTCTCCCCAAAATGAGCTAAGATATCTCTGAGTTTTCCAAATCTCTTTGATTCTGCCATGGTAGCTAATGATTGATTAATGTCAGGGATGTTGTAGAAGGAATTACTTTTTTAGGAGGTTGCTTCAGGTAATGTCCTAGAATGCTTTCAAACACCAACATTACATGATTCTAAGGGACAATTAATTTTCACATCCTGTATTCCACTTCCCTAAAATACACTAACCCCAGCTTTCACCAGAAAAATCTTACATAAAGATAAAAAAAAAACTTAGAGGAAAATAAATTTGTATGATAATATGTAGTACTTCCTCTTTCCCCTCCTGGGTGTACTCACTCACAGCAAAGTTGCATTAGCTTTTTTCATCATCAGGGCCTAAATACCAGGAATGTGATATTTTGCATATTTTTTTTTTGGTGAAATTTCATTCCATACAACAATTCGTAGGCTCTTTTGAGTTATTTGTAATGAAATTTTCTTTACATTTGTACTTGCTTATTAAATTTCAACATTTAGCAGAGCAGATTGTTATATTTAAGGTTGATGTATAAAACCATAGTGCATATATGTATATATGACTATTTCATGCTATTGTGCATTATGAATGTAATGAATTACATATGAATGTAAGAAAATCTTGGAATTTTCATAAAATTCTTTTTTGTGTTAAGGATAGATTACATCAAATTCCATTTTAGCACACTTGCCTCATATTTTCATCAATATCCTTTTTTCCTTCTAAAAAATTCACATTTAACTGAGTCAGCTAACCTTCCAAAATTTCAAGAGTGTAGTTTGGAATATTGGTCTTGAATTTGAATCTTGATCTGCCATATACTACCCATGTGATTTTGGGCAGGTCACTTTATTTTTCTGGACATCACTTTTCTGATCTGTAAAATTAAGAGATTGAATGATACGATCTTTAAGGTCCTTTCAAATCTAATTCTGTGATTCTGTTGTCACTCTGCTTTAAGTCTTTTCCCACTCTAGTACATCCTTCCCTCAGCTATCAAGTTGGTCTTCCTAAAGTACAGGTCTTGACCATGTTACTCTGAGCCTTCCCCCCGACCCCTTTCTCCATTCAGTATTCTCCACTGACACCATATCATCTCAAGGTTCAAATATGAAATCTTGGTTTGACATTCAAAGCCCTTCATAACCTAGTCCCCTCCTGTATTTCCTGTTTTATACCTTACTTTTCTCCTGCCTCCCCACCCCCACCCCTCCAGTGCTTGGCAGTCCAGTGATGCTGGCCTTCCTGCTGTTTCTCACCCCAGATATTCCTCCACGGTGGTCATTTTTCACTTCTTCCCAGTCCCTGAAATACCCTGCCTCCTGGCCCCCTTCAAATTCCAGCTAAAGTTCCATCTTCTACAAGCTTTTCCTAACCCTTAAGGCAAGTAAGTGCCTTCCCTCTAGATTATAAACAGTTATCCTGTATAGATCTTGTTTGTATGTAAATTTTTTCATGTTCTATTTGAAACCAAGGACTACCTTTTGTCTTTCTCTATATCCCCAACACTTAGCATAGTGCATGGCCAATAGTAGGCTCTTAACAAATGCTTATTGACTGATTGACTCACAAACCTTCCCTTCAGTAATGGCACAGAACTGTCAGGAATTGATATCAAGTTCACCAACCTGCCCACTTTCTCTTTTTTGAAAACTAGGGAAATTGTTGCCCATCTCGTCCTGTCACCTTATCCATAAGTTTTCAAAGATTTCCAATATTATTCCAGTAATCACACTTGAAAAAATATCCAAGATCATAGAATTTTGAAGTTCCTTGGCACTTGTTATTTTACAGGTGAGGAAACTAAGGTTTACATAAACTAACCTACTAGTAGATTGCCTGTGATGATAACCTCTTTTGTTCATTTCCCATTTTCCAGCATTAAGAGCTTATTTTAAAAGGCCAGGATCAAATAGCTTTAATTTTTCACCATGTGTTTTTATTAATGGGGGCGTGTTTGTTTGTGTGTGTGTGTTTGTATGTATGGCATAAGCCCACCTAAGGTCCTTATTGACCTAGACCAAAAATTTTTGTACTGTTTTAAGGTTTAGAGGTTTAAAAGCAATTTCCAGATTTTTTGGAATATTGAATTCCATTCATTCTTGGTTTGATTTTTGTAATATCTCTTTCTATACTATTTGTATCACAAATGTCTGTTGAGGAAAGCACTTTAAGTTTTACAATACATGAGTTTGTTGATCATTCATAATAATAGTAATATTCATATCATATCCACTATACTGGCTATTCCCACTTTACTTTTTCCTTCTGTATTACACGCCCCCAATACCTTTTTAGTTTTTTTAAAAGTTTTATTCAATCTGTTTTTTATGTCATTATTTCCTATTATGATCCCTTGTTTCCACTGAATCCTCCCTTGTAACAAAGGAAAATGAAAAGTAAGCAGTAAAATAACTCTGACAGTGTACAAAATATTCTACTCCCATCATTCCCCTTTCTCCCTGTTGAGAGGAAAGGGGTATATATTTCATCATTTGTTCTGTGTGATCAGGATTGCTTTTTAAAATAATCTTAAAAGATAATCATTTTCATTGACATTTTGGAATACTTCTCAGTCGTCTGTGTCCCTTAACAGAAGAAGATGAGGGCCAGATGGTTATGTTTTAGTTCTCTGGAGAGAAGTAAGGGGAAAGGCCAGTGTGATGTTGCTAGAGCTAGATTCAAGGTAACTGTTTACCTGAACTAGATATTTAATTATCAGACAAGAAAATGCTGGGGAAGTGGGACTAGGAGGGGTGGATTTGTGATTTCACTGGTATTGGCAACTCCCTCTACTAGTACTACTGTGTCTGCTCTGCAGTATAAAGTCTGGGAGCCTTGAGCATTGAATGGTTGAGTGACTTGCTAAGGCTAGGCTAAGCCTAGATGAGGTCTTATGTACGGGACTGACAATCCACTACACCGCCCTGCCTCTTTCAGGGATATATTTCATAAACCTTTTTGGCAGCAGATTAGAGGTCAGAAAAGAGATAAAATTGAGAATAAATTTATGTGTGAAAAGCAAGAGGGTGTAGAGCAGCTATAGATACTTTAATTTTCCTCATTGTTTTTGCTGCTGATTTCATTCTCAAGGGTCTCTGTCAGGTACAAAGAACTAGAAAGAGACTTAGACTACTCCTACTACTTAGACTAGTCATTTAGTTCAGTGGACTCATTCAGATAGCTAATGGATCTCTGCACTGCATGTTGACTTAGAACCACAAATTAACATTTGTATTTAGCATGTTGTATTATATTAACATTGTAATTAACATGTTGTATTATATTGGTTTTTTTGTAAAACATTTCTTTGTTTCATTTTAATCTGATTTGGGCAGTCCTGGGTGCTGAGGTGAGGAAGTTTTTCATTTTCAATAAACTTTTTTTGGCCTAGCACTATGCTAATAGGCGCTGGAGATACAAATAATAAAAAGATAATTCCTGCCCTCAAGGAGCTTATAATATTAGGGAGGAAGACACAAAAAGAAGGTGGAAGTAGGGTCCCCAGAACCAATAGAACTGGGGATAGAAAGTTGAGTTACTTTGGGAGTTCATATCCTAAGCTCTATAAAGG
The DNA here is from genome assembly GCA_028658325.1 of Potorous gilbertii. Taxonomy (NCBI): domain Eukaryota; kingdom Metazoa; phylum Chordata; class Mammalia; order Diprotodontia; family Potoroidae; genus Potorous; species Potorous gilbertii. The sequence goes on along the minus strand of CM053773.1, from coordinate 25,672,895 downwards.
AAAGCATTTAGGAGGAGTTTAGTGCTCCACCCTCTCCAGTCCTTCAATCAGAGGAGAGGAAGCTGAGGGAGTTGGGGAGGTACTGAACATCCATACTCGTGGTTAAATTGTGTGATGATTTGAGGTAATTAGCTTATCTTGGGAGAAGGGTCCAGTTCCTTGGAATTTAAACCCCTCTGTTCTGCCTAGTGGAGAGTTTGTAGCTTCTGATTGTGGTCCACACCCTTAATTTTTTCCTTTGTAAAATGACTAGGTATAACCAGAATAGAGGTTCTCAACAATATATTCAGTTTACCACTGGGAGATGACTATGGATGTAATAGATACTTAATAAATTCTTGTTTTTTTCTCCTACCATCTGGAAGAATTTTAGCATGTCTAAATAAGAATAAATCTGTTTAGCACCCATAAATAATAGTTGCATATTCTTGTATCAAGCATTAGCCCAGTATTTATAGTTTGACACCATTTTAAAATTGTTTCTTCTGTTCTACATCTTTTCAGGTTATGTACATATGGCAGTTCCAGTTCGCCTCTTTATTGACTTATATTCCTTAAGATTTTTTTTAAAAAGTCAAATATAGCATTAGCTCTGATCTTCAAAGTAGAATATTAGAAATATAGAACAGACTTGACAAAGGAAACCAAGAGAAGGTTTGAAACAGCTGCTATAGTAGTCAGAACCAAAAATCCACAGAGCCTTTTTGCTTATATCCATCCTTCTCTCTTTAACAGTTCTACTTTCTTCCCACAACTTCAGTCTTTTTCCTTAATTCAGTCACCAAGGAGAAAAAACATCTTTTCATCAGTTGGGTGGTGTATTGGATAGAATGCTGGACCTAGAAGAAGGCCTGAATTCAAATCTATCCTTGTTGTTGTTGTGTTTGTCCTCCGTTTTCAAAGACCATGACATCAGAAATGATGACATGACCTGCACTTGACTTTGTTTTGAGTGAAGGAGGGCTGTGCAAGGTCACCAGCCTCACTTTCACCTCCTGAGCCATCTGGATCCAGTGACCAGATACTCATCAGAATGTCTGGAGATGGCCCAGGATGATTTTAGACACTTCATAGGTGTGTGTCTCTGGGCAGGTTGATTAATCTCCCTAGCATTAGTTTCCTCATTTATAAAATGGGGGTCATAATAGCACCCACCTTCTAGAGTTGTTGTGAGGATGAAATGCGATGTTTGTAAAGTGCCAGCTATGGTCATTCGTTAATGACTATAACAAAGGAAAAGAAAGGAGTACTTTAAAAAGATGCTGAGGTACAGAGGAGAAGAGGCAGCTCATGACTCTTATTTTCTCAGTCAAGAATGCAGTATGGGTTTCTGCTAAGCAAGGGTAGAACTTCCAGTTTGATGTAACTTTGTAGGATCATAGATTGGGAGCTAGAAGCTAGACAGTAGAGTCCAATCCCCTTATTTAATAGAAGCTGGGACTAGGAGATCAAGTGACTTGCTCAGGGTCAATTAGTCCCTAATTGTGGTAGAATTTTTAACTCCTTTCTTCATGGTTTTAGGCCTGGGCCTCTGGTTTTTGCCGCCTAGTTCTTATTTTCTCTTTAGTCTTGAGAATGCCATCATCCTTTTATTGCCTTGCAAGCAAGGTTTTCATTCCCAGCGTATTTGTAGGAGATAAATTTTTTTGAGCCTAAAGTACTGTTCAGCAGTTTTTGGACCTCTGTATAAGTGCTAAAGTAATTACCATTTTTCAAAATCCGTTTAACTGTGCAAATGACAAGCTTCCAATTAAATTTCAGTTGGAAGTGGATTAATCTGCTGTGCAAAATGACACACTAAAGACAAATATTAAGAGAAGAATCTAATAGAATTCTACAAATGCCTTTTCCAAGTGATGGATATGCTTAATTGAAATCATATACTTGTGGTTTGATATCAGTATTTGGGAGTACTTATGTCTATAAGACATTTTCAGAGATTAAATACTTAAAATTTCATTACAGATTAGCATTAACAGATAAACACTTGCAGTTAATTTTGTTGATAGGGAACACTAATTTTGAACTCCAGTTAAGTGAAATTTATCCTCTAAAAAAAGTCCCTCTTTCTCACTAGTAGAGCTGTATTAATTTTTTTCCTTTACTCGGTTGTTTTATTTTGAATTTTATCAATAAAAATTTTCTGGAAGTTTATTTTCTCTTCTTTCCATGTAAGTACCTGTATAATATCCTTGATTTTGCCTTTTGGCCTATAGAGCCTAAAATATTTATACCTGGATCATTATTAAAAATGTTTGCTAATCTCTGATTTAAGTAGATAAGTCCTAAGGATTTATCAGAAACAATATAGGTTTAGTGACTTACCTTGACTCAAAGAGCTAGTAAGTGTAGGATCCTTGATTTGACCCTCAAGATTCAGGACTCGCAATGAGTCCCTCAGTGTACTCTCCTTAACTGGCTTATAATAGAAATAATGAATTAATCAGGAGATAGTTACACCCTATCCAAGTCCAAAAATAATTGTATCTTAGACCAGAGTTACTGTCATTGATGAATGTATAATTTAAACTCAGGAAGCACAAATGTGAAGGGTTCAAAATTCATACTGATGCAAAGGAAAGTGAAATGAGATTTTCATTTAGTTCTATCCCATGTTCCAATTCTGGCTATTTTGGGAATTGGAGATTTATGGAAGAGAAAAAAAGAAGAGAAAATGCAGGATACATCAGTGGAATACTTCAGAATCTTACAGAACCATTTAGAGGTGAGGGAGTAGAATTGCCATCTAAAAGAAAAACAAAAATCATCAGTACTTGTAGCCCCCCCAGGTTTTGGGGGATTTTGGTAGGGGATTGGAAATGACATGTAAAAGTTTAGCATCTTGATTTCCTGTAGCTCCATTCTTCTCTATTCACTCTCACTCTTGTGTGAATGCTAATTATTAGTATACCAGTCGTCAGAAGAATCCCCATTTGTGTATGGGTACCTAGGAATGGCTCAAAGAATTCTAAGTAATTCCCTCAGGTATTCCTCTCTCCTCATTTTGGTTCCCTTCTCCTAACCTAAAACAAACAAAAGTATTACAAGATTTTTTTGTGCTGTAGTAATTTTCCCTTAATTCCCTCTCCCTGCCCCCCAATTTCTCTTTATCCTTTGTTCTTTGAACAAAAACATTTAAATCAAACCCATTGAATCATAATCTCCACCACCATTCAGATAATGGTTCACAAGATAGATCACAGTGCCTGACATGTAATAAATGCTTAATAAATGATAGTTGACTGACTAACTGACCATTACATTTAATCAGAGTTCCACTCTGGGTTAATGTTTTCATTAACATCATTGTAGTCATTGTGTATATTCTTATGATTCTATTCTAAATAAATTTCATAATGCCTTCTAATATTTATCATGATTTCTCATTTTTGCTATTTCTTATGACGCTTTATGTACCTAAGTTTATTAAACCATTCTCCAATTAATGGAAGACTACTTTGTTTCCAGTTATTTATTACCACAAGTATGCTGCTTTGAATATTTTGATATATAGTTCTATAGATTTTTAATCTATTTTCTGTTTTCATAATGTTTTTTCAAAGAATTTTGAAGTAAAAGTGATGCTTTCTAAATCCCCATGCTATTTAGTGGGTCATACCTTAGGTCTTCCTTTTGCTTTTTTTTTCTGTTTTTTAAAAACCATATGCCAACAGTAATTAAAAGATATGTGTATGTTTCTTTCAGGTGTTGGAAAATCATGTTTATTGCTACAGTTTACAGACAAGAGATTTCAGCCAGTGCATGACCTTACTATTGGTAAGTTTCATAAATTCCTATTTTAAATAAAAGTGAAGGGATGGGAAGGCATTTCTAATAATTTAAAGGATATATAGTGTTGGGGTAAAGGATCCACATTAGTATAATTCTAAGATGAGTGAAATTGGGTAGGTTTCTGTGGAAAAAAATTTAATCATAAATGCTCTTAGGTGCCACAAACAGGTACAAAGTATTAAATATCCTGTACTAAAAGATTAAACATTTGTTACCCTAAATGTTTTACAAAATGAGATGTTTATGGAAGGAAAGATATTTTTTACCTGGCTTTGCCTGAAGATACCTTCTCCTATCCCCAACCCTGCCGCCCATTCTGCTTTTGTAAAGCTATACTTGGAGGAAGCCAAAAATCTTCCTCTTTGCAACTTCTAACTAATTATTGCTCATATTTTTTCCACTCTTGGCCCAGGCAAAATAAACCCACTGTGCAAGTCTGTCAGCTCTTCAGATATTTGAGGAAAGCTATTGTGTATTTTTTCTATCTGCTTATCTTCAGCCTGAACATCCTTAGGACCTAGATTTAAAATCCTAACTTTGCTACTTAACAACTGTGTGATCTTTGACAAATCACTCTTTTGGCCTCAGTTTCTCATTTGTAAAATGAGAGAGTTGATCTTGATGCTCCAAACTTTCTAGTTGCCTTCCTCTGGACTCTTTTCAGCAAAGTCCTTCCTAAAATGTGATGCTCAGAAGTGAATACAGTTTCTCAGATTCGTGTACCAAGGACTCTCAGTGCCCTAGTTCTGGGCATTGTGCCTCATCTCATGCAATATTAGGTTAGATTTGCTTTTCAGGGGCTGGCATATCATACTCTTCACTTACGTACTTTTAGTTCACTAAAACCCCCATATCTTTTTTTTTTAGTTGATGATGTTCTAGACAGCTCTCCATCTTGCCCTTTGCAAAGTTAACTTTTTGAATTCAAATATAAGATTTTGCATTATCTTAACTCCCAACATGAAGGTATATCACAAACAACTTTACATAATTCATTGAATAATGTGAGTTCAGAAGAAGTCATGTTTGTAATATGGGATTTAATTTTTTAAAAATTTAAATTGTGTGTTAGTCTAAGGATACAAAGGTAAAAATGAAAAACATTCTTAAGGATAATTAATTTGCTGTGGGCAGGGAGGAGGATATAGCATGTAAAACAGATAGTAAGTATTTACTGGACTGTGAATTTTGAGGGAGGCTGCACTTTTTATAACTCTTTCAAAATTAGAGCAAACATTCATGAGTCCAAATCTTCTAATACCACTGTTACTTATATCATTAAAAATATGGAAATAAGATGAACCTCTGATACAAACCAAGATGTAGACCTAATTACAAAGAAATAAAGCAGGGATTCATGTAAAAGTTCCTGTCCTACTTTAAATTCAATTTGTTTTCTATAATTAAATATGTGAATACTTTAGAAGATACAATTGTATACATATCTGAAAAAGAAAAAGATCAAGTCATCATAGTTCTGGCCTAAGCACTTAATTCTGAGACCTAATCTTTCCAGAGAGAAGAATGGGTGTCAGGCTAATGGGCAAGAGATATTCCAAATAGATTGTTTTGGTGTTAGAGAGTGGAAAAGCTGGGTGTCACTGGCTGCTGCAGTGGGGTCCAGGCTATAAAGACATAGTAGGCACTTAACAAATGGCTAGTCATAACTACTGAATGAGTGATTATTGATTAGCTGACTGAAGAAACTGGAAATATTTAGCCTGGAGCAGAGAATGTTTAAGAAGGCAGAAAAAGGAGCATAATAGCTATGTTAAAATAATTTCAACTATCATCTTTATACAGATCTATTTATCTAACTCTTAACCTCTCTCCTGACTTACATTTCCTATTTCTAACTGTTGGACATCTTGAACTGGATGTCTCATAGACATCTTAAGCTCAATGTGTCCGAAACTGAATTCATTCTTTCTCCTAGGACTTCTTCTTGCACTTTCCTAACTTTTATTGTTCAGGACAAAACTACATCTCTCATACATACCTTCTTTTCTTGGACTCTGCTGTCACCTTGGTAGAAGCCTTCATCTCTGTAAGCCTGAATTAGAGCAATAGCTTTCTGGTTCATCTCCCTGCCTCATGTTTTTCTCCACTCAAGACTGCCCTTTAGCTCAGACTCTGATCTTTCTAAAGCACAATCTGGCCATATCTCTCATCCTATTCAGTAAACTCAGTTGGCTCCCTGTCACCTCTAGCATCAAATATATCTTCTTTTGGGGTTTTAAAGCCCTTCAAAACCTGGACTCCTACTTTTCTAGTCTTCTTATAGATTACTCTTCTTCATGTAGTTTGTGATCCAATGACACCAGCCTCCTTTGTTGTTCCTCTCAGAAGACCTCTATCTCCAAACTTTATGCATTTTCTTTGGCTGTTCTGTATGGTTGGAATTCTCTTCCCTTCCTAATCTTAGCCTCCTGGTTTCTTTAGATTCCGTCAAACTCTAGCTAAAATCCTTATAAAAGAAGCATTTTTTGGTCTCCCTTAATGGTAATGCCTTCCCTCTGAAAATACCTCCGTTACAACAAAAAAATCTTGTTTGTACATACTTATTTGCATGTTATCTCTCCCATTCAATTGTTTTTCCTTCTTTCTTCCTTGTACCCTCAACACTTAACGTAGTGCTTGGTTTAAAATAGGTGCTTAATGAATGATTGTTAATTTGAAGAAGGATTTGACTTGTTCAGTTTGACGTCTAGGACAGATCAAAATGGGTGAAAAAAAGTTACAAAGAGGCAGAATAAGCTTGAAGTCAGAAAAATCTTCCCCAAAGAGCTATACAGAAGTGGAATGCCTTCAGAGTGAGTGCCTTCCTCATTGAAGGTGCCCAGGCAGACTGAATGAATAAGTGCTGGATATGATTTTGTTCATGTCTGTTTTGGACTAAGTGCCCTCTAATATCTCTTCTAGCTCTAAAATTTTGTGACTGTGAAATACAGATTACTTTTTAACAGTTGAAATCACTAACAACTGGTGGATCATGAAAAACCTTGTGTAGTAGGTAGGTCACACTTGATCTGTGTTTTGAAGAAAACTAGAGAAATCCTAAGAATCGGAGGTAAGGAGTGGCTACATTCCAGATATGGGGAACCACCTTATAGAAAGGCATAGAAGCAGGAAATGGATTGTCATGTAAAGGGAATAGCAGATAGAGTCCAGTTTGGAATGTAGGATGAACCAAGTTAAATAATATGAAATGAGTCCAGAAAAGAAGCCCTTTTCTTTGTATTTTTTAAAATTATTTTCCTTATAATTTTTTTTCCAAGAAAAAAGTAATGTTTCATTCTTTCAGATAGATTTTTTAATCATTTTTTCCTACCTAAATTTTTGGTATGTCACTGAATAAGAAAATTAATACAGATAGTATAATGTCTTCCTACTTATTTGGATATGTTTATTGATAGGGTTGTATCTGTGTTTTCGTAGATCTTAAATGTTGTATAAATAGTTCTTTTGAATGGAATTTCTTCTTTTCTTTGGTAATATATAGAAAAGATTTTTTGTGTGGGTTTATGTCCTGTCACTTTGATAAAGTTATTGTTGCAAGTAAATTTTAGTTGATTCTAAAGTTCTCTGTGTAGAATAATAACAGGTGACATTTATATAGTACCTGCTATGAGCCAGACACTGTGCTAAGCACTTTACAATTATTACCTCATTCGATCCTCAATACTTAGGGAGGTAGGTGTTAGTACTGTCCGTATTTTACAGAGGAGAAAAGTAAAGCAAGTAATTGGCTTGCCTAGGATCACACATGTAAGTGTCTGAGGCTAGGTTTGAACTTCTAAGTCTTTCTGAATCCAGGCCCACTTTATGCACTGTGCCACTTCACTGCCCATTGGTCAGTGATAAGATGTTATTGGGAAATATGCCTCAGCTTGAATGAACTCCCTTTGTTGAACATATAAGAACATGGATAAGAATAGCATAAAATGAGTAAGCATAAGTGTTTTGGAATAATTGCCTTCTATGTGCCAAGCATTGTTCTAGACTAGAGGGCAGCCATCTACAGCCCTTGCCTGTTTTAGAACCCAGGTGAGGTAAGAATGTTTTTTTACATTTTTAAACGAAGCTTTATTGTTTCTAAAAATGCAAAATAATGCTTTGCTCTCCTTGGATTTTGCTCACCAGCCATAGTTTGTTCATCTCTGTACCAGGCTTTGAAGATACAAAGACAGAAAGGGAAACTCCCTTTCCTTGAGGAGATCACATCGTACTGGGGGAGATAACTTGCATATAGACAAGCAAATAAGAATACGTATACAATATGAATGCAAACGTAATTTTTATGTTGGGCCATCAGTTTATTTATATATATGTGGCTGTTTTGCTGAAGTTGGTGTTTTCACTTCATTTTTTAGTTGTCTCTCTTGGATTCTCTATGTAGATTATCATAGCATTTGCAAATGTAACTAGAATAATAGCTGACATTTATAGATCATTTAAGGTTTGCAGAGCATGTGACAAGTGTCATCTCGTCCTCACATCAGCCCTGGGAGGCAGGCCATTTTACAGATGAGGATTCTGAGGCAGCAGCAGTCAAGTCACAGCCCTAGCAAGTGTAAGGCAGGATTTGAACTCAAGCCTTCCGGAGTCTTAAGTCCTCTGCTTTATCTGTGGTACAATAATTTGGGGGTTTTTTGCCACAATTTCTTTTTCTTTTCTTATTGCTATAGCTAGCATTTCCATCATTACATCAAGTAATAGTTGTGACAGTGGGCATCCTCTGTTTTATTGAAAAGGTCTCTAGTAGTTCTCCATTAAAGATAATTCTAGTTTTTGCTTCTAGATAGTCTATTTACCATATTAATGAAGATCCATTCATTCTTATGATTTTATTTTGCTTTATATACTATCAATATGATTCTTAATTGTTTTGGTTGCTCATTAGCATAGGATCTATTTTATTTCCTAGTATTGAATAATAGTGTACTTCTGGTATAAATCTAACTTGGTCATAGTGTATAATATTTGTAACATTACTATAGCCCCTTTGCTAATATTTTATTCAATATTTTTACACTGATAATCAGGGATACTAGTCTGTAGGTTTTTTTCCTCTGAATTATCTCTCCTTGATTTAGGAATCATGACCATATTTTGTTTTATGGAAAGAATTTGGCAGAATTTTCTCTTTACCAGTTTTTTCAGAATTTATGTAATATTAGATGTAGTTGTTTTTTGAATGTTCAGTGGAATTCACTCAAAATCCATCTGGACCTGTTTTATATTATTTTTTTAGCAGTTTATGGCTTGTTCAGTTAATTTTTCTGGATTTGATTTATGTAAATTTTCATTTCTTGCTTTGATAATCAGAATATTTGCTGATTTTATAAAGATTTTGTGTTTTTAAGTTATCAGTCTTATTGGCATGTAGTTGGACAAAATACTTCTTTTGTCATTTTCTTCTACGTTTTCTTTGTTTATTCTTTCTATTGGTAATTGGAATTTTCCCCCAAAAAAGTCAAATTAATTATTTTGCTTAAAACCGGCACTTAATTTGATCGATATAGTAGTTTTTAAATTATTTTTCTTTTATTTTTAAAAGTTTCTATCTTTTCTGTCTTAAAATCCTCAAAAGAGGATTATTTAACTCCATCTGTGACCTTTGAAGACAATGGGCTTCTGAAGAAACAATTATTTTTCTCCCCCTATCAGAATAGAAGTACATCATCGTCATTTAGTGTCTTTCAATTGCTCAAATACATAGTTTCTGCTCATCTCAGGCTTTTTTTTTTTAATTAAATAAATTTATATATTTAACTTTTTTACATTCATTTTCACAAAATTTTGGGTTCCAAATTTTCTCCCCATTTGT
>CM053773.1:25600498-25662773 GCA_028658325.1 Potorous gilbertii | reverse complement strand
CAGAGGCCTTGACTCCTACGTCTTTACCTGATGGTAAGCATTGTGCCTCCTCATCAGAAAGGAAAGGAGCTAACATCTGCTCACCAAGAAAGTAACTTTCTATGGTCTTATTTTTTTTCCCTTTTCTGGGCATTTTCCCAGCCAGTTACTTGACTTCTGAGATTCCTCTCCACCCCCGCCTAGATCTGCCCAGCTAGTGCTTGGGGTCTGAGATTCAAATGCTGCTCCCCAGCCTCAGGGCTTTCAGTGGCAGGTGGGGCTGCTCTTCTGGGTAAGATTAAATCAGGTTCTCAGGTGGGGGCAGGGCTGCCTCCCAGGCTCAGTTCCCTCAGGGGGCTTATGCAGAGACCTTCCGTAATGGAGCTCCTGCCTGCTCTGGGAGCCTCTGGCTGCTGCTGCCTCCTGAGGGGGCCTGACTTATGGAGACACCCCGCTCCCCTCTCAGCCAACCCAGAAGTCTCTCTCACTGACCTGCCTCCCCAAGGGTGGAGGGACCCCTGCGGCCACCAGAGATTCCGTCCCTGAAGCCTGCTCAGATCTGCTCCGCCCAGGGCTGCGGGGCCAAGGTAGGGCTGGGTTCCGCTCTGGTCCCGTGTGCGATGGACCTTTGGTGAGGGTTTTTCAGGTCTTTCTGGAACAGAAATCTCCTCCACTCTGTTGTTCTGTGGCTTCTAATGCTCCAGAATTTGTTAAGAGTTTTTCTTTACAGATATTTTATAGGCTGTGGTTTCGGAGCTAGCATAAGTGTGTCTTTCTACTCCGCCATCTTGGCTCCTCCTGCTCATCTCAATCTTCTGGAATTCCTGATAATTTTCAGTCTCTTGGAATATAATGTTCTAAGTTTTTATCTCCGTATGTGTAGTTGCATCATAACCTTGTGTGGTCCTTGGTAATCTGAATTATTTCTTTTATTTGTATCTGCTTATAGTACTTTCTCCTTTGTTCTAGAAGCTCTGGATTTTGGTAATAGCATCGTTTGATGTTTAAATTTTTCCACCTTGGAGATGAACAGTGTACTCTTTGTGTTTTCTTTTTGCCCTCTGCTTTGAATAGATCTGGACAGTTTTCCTTTTAAGATTTCTTGAAAAGTGGTATCTTTTGGAGGGTGGAGCCAAGGTAGTAGGAAGCAGTTTATTTAGCTCTCCCTTCTCCTGCAAACAGATCTAGAAAAATTTGTTGGACTGAATTCTAATGGGAAAATTCAGAAAAATAATTAAATGCAGACATTTGTCCAGCCCAGCTTAATAAAGGGCTACAGGCAGGGAAGTCAAAGACCCTTCCCTAGCACAAGTTCTGTATACAACCAAGAGGAATGACCCAGCCTGAGTACATGCTGTGCCAAATACCTTATTACAAATATCCCTTGATCCTCACAATCTGCAGAGTAGGTACTATTTATTTATGTGTGAGTCGGGAGACATCACCCATACCATTTTTACCTACCTTAAAGTTCTGTGGTGACAGGCAAGTAAGGAAGCAATAAGTGTGGGTACACCAGCAGTTGTAGTCACAACCCTGCACATCGACAACCCAAGGCATACGGTTGTCCGTTGAGAATAGACTGAAACAGCAGTGAAAGAATTTGGTAATCCTTTGGGTATCTGAGCAGTCTTTCTTTTCCTTAATAATAATTTATGTTTTCCATTTACATGTAAAGACAATTTTCATCATTCACTTTTTTAAAAATTTTGAGTTCCAGATTTTTTCTTTCCCTCTTTCCCCTCTCCAAGACATCAAGCAATTTAATATAGGTTATACGTGTGCGATAATGTAGAAGAAATAGAACAAAAGGAAAAAACCACAGGAAAAATGATATCAGTATGCTTCAGTCTATATTCACACTTCATCAGTTCTTTCTCTGGATATGGATAGCATTTTCTATCTTGAGTCTTTTGAAATTATCTTAGATCATTGTACCGCTGAGAAGAGCTAAGACAATCATAGTTGCTCATTATACAGTGTTATTGTTAGGGTGTACAGTGTTCTTGTTTTTCTCACTTCACTCAGCATCAGTTTTGGTTGATAATAATGAGCAAACATGAGATCTCTGTAGTAGGAAAATTGTTTAGACTAGTTGTATCGGTCCACAAAACATCTTTTTCTGCAAAGTGGTTTTTGCATGTTTCTCAGCACTTTTCCAAGTCTTTCCAGAGTTTTTTGAAATCTGCCTCTGGAGTCTGCACTGCTTACCTCCTGTCATGAGGAAAGGGCTAGAATAGGTTCCTTAAGACTGTCTCCTTCACCTCACCTTTCCCTGGCCTACTTGCTGTGGCAGGCAGGGATCCTGCTCTGTGGTCAAAACAAAAAAATTATACAAAAACTTGTACAGAATCGCAGTAGCTCAGAAGAAACAAGAACTGCACAAATTTAGAGATATCTCCACTCCAAATGTTCATGTGGACTGTTTGTGCCTGACCTGAGCCCATAATTTAACAGCTATAGTGGGGCACACTATTTCTTGACCTAGTGATACCAGTTTAGTCCTCTTTGAGCATGAAGGACAAATACCACCAAGTAGTAGCTTAGTGTTATAGGAAGACAGTAGATCAGATCTGCACAGCTTGGCAGGTAGGAGCCAAAATTAAAATAGGCTAAACTTCTTTGCGTTGCAGATAGGTTTTTAGACACAGATTGGCAATGGTTGGTTGGATGTCACAAGTCATATGACAAACAGAAAAGAGAAAGCGTGCCCAATGGCAACCCACCCACCAAGTTATATGACAGGTACAATAGTGACTAGTGGAAGGTGGATTGAGTGGGGTACAAACAAAGCACTTGTTACATCTTTACTTTCTTTTATATCCTTTACATTTTTCTCAGACTGTCCAAAATCCTTTAGTGGGCTGCATGTTGTGCAGGCCTGCAGTAGATGGAAAAGGATCCATTAGTAAACTGTTAGGTTTTTACAGGAGTTCAGACATCCACTGAATTGGAAAGGAGAGAGTAGATATGAGAGAGATTTTATACAAAAAGGATTTGGGAACTGATTGGATATAGGAACAGAGGACAATCAAAGATTAGGGTTCCAGTTATGAATGAATTTGTAGCAAATCCAAACAGTTGTTAGGCTATACAATGTTTCATTTTTTTCAAACATTAAGCATTTTGGAGAAAATTTGAACTTAGCTAGTAAGTGTACTCTTTAATTGTTTTCGTATTAGTAATGGTAGTTTTATTTTTGTCTTGCAATCTGTCATGAAAGAGTAGTTTTGTAAATATTTTAATTGTTTTACTAATGGAATATTTACTTTGAATCTTCTCTTTTCTCTTATAGCTTTCTCCTGTTACTCATTTTGATAAACATTAGCATTATGAGCATCTTGGTATTGAGCAGGCCCCAATAATTAAGGATTAATTAAATATAGTTACAAACCAGCAGCAGTTTATATAGCCTGGGGAAAAAAAGTGTCCTTTATTTTCTTCCACCAAAAGTCACAGTTGAGATTAGTGCTGGGGGGAGCCATTTGCTGGTGTGAGCAATGGAGAGATGGGATTCCGAAACTGGATGGCCTTGCAACTGTATGGATGACGTCTGGCTCCCCCAAGACCTCATGTATCTTTTTCTTATTCTTACTCTAAATTTTGTGTATTTTAAGGACTTGGTAATATGTGATATTCCCCTTTGGGGGGAATCATCTTCATAAATAGTCATTTGTTTGAAGTTACCATCCACTAATTGTTTTCCTCACTTTTAGAAACTGAATTAGAACTTTGAACAATTTGTTTTGTTTCCCAGCATACCAGTCTCTGTTAACTGTTATCACATGTAAGGAGCAAATACATAAAGCTATAGCAAAAAAAAATTTTTTACAAGATAATGTAGAATTTTATTAACTACCTGTATTCTGTCACAGAGAAAAGTGTCTGAATTTTGGTTGATAATAATGAACAAACATGAGATCTCTGTAGTAAGAAAATTGTTTAGACTAGTTATATCGGTCCACAAAACATCTTTTTTCTGCAAAGTGGTTTTTGCATGTTTGTCAGCACTTTTCCAAGGGTTTTAACCTAGAGTAGTTTGTCCTTATCCCAAAAAGATCCCAGATAATCGATTAAGTAACATTTTGCTTGCCACCTTCACATTAGAAGCTTTTAAAAGTTAGAGGAAGGTAATGGTTGTCCCCAGAATATGATTTTATGTAAAGCTTTGTATTTTCTTTATTACTTCATAATTGTTTTTTACAAATTTTCATTGTCATTGTCATTTTGTTTGTTCACCTTGACCTTACCATCCTTATGATTTTCCCAAACCAAAACTCTCTTTCCTGGCTACCATTCCCAGATATGTGCAGTATCTCCTATTTGAATGGAAACTCCTTGAGAACAAAGCTCACTCATTTTTGTCTTTATATCCCCAGTATCCAGCACAGAGGCATGGCAAATAAATGTTTAATATATGCTTATTTGTTCATTTATTTAAGTTACTCTGAAATCAGTATAAAAAGCATGTAAAGGAACCTTCATGTGACTTTATAAATAAGTAACAATATCAAACTTCAGGTAAATACATAATATTATCAAAATGCAGGTCTCATTCTGTTGACTTTGTTAGTAAGAATTCTTTTGAGGTGTTTGTAGGAATAGAAAGGGGTAAGAGTGAAATTTTAAGTGAAATAAATTTGAAGTTGAAAGCTTGACCACCCACTAACACTTTGTCAGTTTTCAAAAGGAAGAATTTTCACCCTAACAAATTCTTGTAATTTCTACTTATTAAGGTTCTACTGAAATTGGTACTTTTCCCTGAGAATTAAGAATACAGTGTCTTATAAATTACACATTTTCATATATATACTTTCTTTTTTATAATATTTTCCTCAATTGTATATAAAAACAATTTTTAACATTTGTTTTTTAAAATTTAGAGTCTCAAATTCTCTCCCTTCTCTCTTTTTTCCCTCTCAGAGATGGTAAGCAGTTTGATAGAGGTTATACATGTGCAGTCATTGAAAATATATTTCCATGTTAGTCATCCAAAAAAAAACCTATGAGGAAAGTAAAGTGAAATATAGTATGCTTCAGTCTCTATTCAGAACTCCATCAGAGCTTTTCTCTGGATGTGGATAGCATTTTTTCATCACAAGTCCTTTGTATTAGATCATTGTCTTGCTGAGAATATCTTAACAGTATTCCTGTTAACTGTGTACAGTGTTCTTCTGGTTCTACTCACTTCACTTTGCATCAGCTTATATAAGTCTTTCTAGGTTTTTCCTGAAATCTGCCTGCTTGTCTTTTCTTAGAGAGCACAATAGTATTCCATTGAAATCATATACCACAACTTGTTCAGCCTTTCCCCAATTAAGGGGCATCCCCTTGATTTCTAATTCTTTGCTATCACAAAAAAAGTACTATAAATATTTTGGTACATATAGATTCTTCTTCCCTCCCCCTCCCCTTTAAAAATCTTTTTGGATACAGACCTAGTAGTGGTATCACTGGATCAAAGGATATCAGTTTTATTGCCTTTTGGGATCATGGTTCCAAATTGTTCTCCAGAATAGTTGGATCAGTTCACAACTCTCCCTGCAGTGCATTAGTATCTCAACTTTCCCACATCCCCTCCAACATTTATTATTTCCCTTTTTTTCATATAAGCCAATCCTGATAGATGTGAAGTGGTACCTCAGAGTTATCTTAATTGGCATTTTGCTGATCAGTAGTGATGTAGAAAAAAAATTTATATATACTTTCAAAGAAATGGCTATATTTGAATAATTTTTCAAAGCTCTCTTGTGTTGTCAGTGTGTTTGTTGAATAGGCAGATAGTGGTGTAGTGGGTACCTCACTTTCCCTCATCTGCAAAATGGGGGTTATTTATCTCCCAGAGTTATCATGAGGATAAAGTAAGATGACATTTTGCTTCTTTATAAAAGCATCTTGTAAACCTTAAAACCACTACATGAATTCTAGCTACTGTTATTAGAAGAATTCCTGTATTACCCCACAACTACTTCTTCAGTTACCGTAAAGTACATTGGGTTTGGTTAATGTGCCTTTCAGATTATTTCCTCATTTCTCTGTTTCTTACCTAGTCTTCCTCAGTGATTTGACAAACAACACTTGGTCAGACACTACCCATCACAATGATTCTAAACTCCTGCTGTTCATCATTCAGACTTCATTATTGCCCAATCCCTTATTCCCAATTCCATTTGGCCCAGTCCTCACAAAGTCCCACCAAGAAGTTACACATTACTGCACACTACTTCCACACAACTTTCTAGAGTACTACATAAGCAACAACTGACTTTCATCTTCAGGCTCCCACAGATGCCTGGCTGCTTTTTGACTTCCTGGCTTCACTTTCATTCCCCTTGATCCGCTGGTCAAGATGAGGGAGTTGGAATAGTCCTTGCTCCTCACTGCGACATTCAAGTTTTTCCTCTACCACAATTGCTCAATAATCTCTTCTCTTTTGAGGTTCACTTATTCCATATCCATCACGCAGTTAAAATTCTGGTAACTGTTGTCTACTTCTCTCCAGTATAATGAATTCGGTGCTTGCCCTCATACCAAAGGAATTCAGCATACATATAGATCCTAAAACAACCTAACTCACAGTTCCTCAATTTGATCATTTCATATGACCTATTAACTCCATTTCACTTCATCCACGCACTGAGATAGTCATACCCTTGGATCTTGCCATCATCCACCAATATACCATTTCCATGTTTAGGAACTATGAATTTCTCTCTTCTGATCATAGTCTATCATCATTTCACTCCTCCTCTGCCTTGCAACCCCAAACACAGTCCTTAGTTCAGACTGTAATTTTCAGTCTTTCAGCCTTTTGGTTCTTTCCAAGGCCATTACCCGTACACTAGCTACACTCTTTCCCCTTCAACTGTATGCTGTTCTTGTTTCTTCTTCCCCTTATCATATTGCTGAACTTGCCATGCAACTTAACTCCCAATATCTCTACCTTCACACCTTACATATATGCTGCTTTAAAACAATTTAAAAGGGGGTGGGGAGAGAAGCTATGTAAAGTTATGAAACCTTGCTGACTGAATCCACTAAAAATTTCTGTAATACAAAATCAACTGAGCCCTCACTGCCACAAGGCAATTCTTTTGCAGCTCGTTAATTAATTCAGTATCCCATTCACCCCAGCTGCTCTTCTAAACCTTTTTGTCCCTCAAATTTTCCATTTCTCTTCCTCCCTCTACCCTTTCAGCTAAGATCATTACCTCATCTTAGTGGAAAAATGAGGCCATTCCCTGAGAGCTCCCTATTCTCTCCTTCTTGTACTAATCACATTCCTTCTCCCACTATCTCTTCTTTCATCCCTGCCTCATAATGAGGGGGCTGTTTTCCTTGTCAAGGCTATCCCTTTTTCTTCAGCAGATTTTTCCCTCTCTCATTCCCCTCTGTCACTTATTTTTATTCTTTCCCTGTCTACTGGCTGCTACAGCCTAGAAATAACCATCCTCAAAAACCCCCCTCCCTTTATCTGTCACCCCCTATCACTATCATCCCCCCTCTTTGCTTTTTGTGGTTAAACCCTTTAAGAAGACCTTTTTTAAAAATAAGTTGAAAAGTTCACATTCATTCATTTTCATAAATTTTAAGTTTTTTTCCCCTTCCTCCTCTTGCCCTTCCCAAAACTGGCTTGCAGTCTGATACAGGCTCTACATATACATTTATTAAGCATATTTTCACATTAGTCATGTTGTGTAGAAGAATTAGAACAAATGGGAGGGAAGTCTTTCCATGTGTTTTTGAAGTCTGCCTGTTCATCATTTCTTAAAGTGCAATAGTATTCCATTACATTCATATACCACAGTTTGTTCAACCATGCCACAGTTGATGGACGTTCTCTCAATTTCCAGTAATTGGTCACCACAAAAAGAGCTGCTATAAATATTTTTGTATATGTGGGTCCTTTTCCCATTTTTATGATCTCTTTGAGATATTAAGAAGATTGTCTACAAAAGGAGCATCCACTTTGGACTCTTTAATTCTGTAATTCCAAAGTTAAAATTATTCTCTCCCAGGATAACCAGTACTTGATTGCCAGACTTAATGGCTTTTTCCTCCATCCTCACCCTTCTTGACTTTCCTGCACGCTTTGACATGATTGATCACTCACTCTCTTCCCTTCTCTATATGGTATTCTTGACACTATACTCTTCTGAGTTTCTAGTTGGATCTTAATCCGGGTTGTGTCCACTAACCATGAGCATCATGTAAAGCTGTCCACTGAGAGCTCTCAATAACTTTTCAGAATCAGATATAAAATAGCTCTTTATAATCTAACCTCTTCTCTCCCCCCAACCCACTCATCCCACCCCTAGTCTTCTTAGACCTTGTATACTACCCCTGCCATATTTTTCAGTTCAGTAGCGCTGACTCCTTGGTACCCTGTGCCTAAGATACCTCATTTCTGGATGCATTTTCACTGGCTGCCTCCCTTGCCTAGAATGCTTTCCCTCCTCATCTCTACCTCCTGGCTTCCCTTAAGTCCCAGATAAAATCCTATGTTCCGCTAAAGCCTTTCCCAATCCATAATTCTAGTACCTTCTGTCTGTTGATTATTTCCTATTTATTCTATGCATAGCTTGTGTGTATGTAGTTGTTTGCAAGTTGTTTCCCCCATTAGATTACGAGCTCATCAAATGGAAGGACTGTCTTTTGCCTTTTTTGTATCTATCCAGCATTTAGCATTTTCCTTGCCCAACTTTAACCTCTTGCTACCTTTTTTCATTACTCTTAAGCTTACCACCATTCTCTGAATTGTTGTTCACTTGTTTCAGTTGTATCCAACTCTTCTTGATCCCTTTTGAGGTTTTCTTGGGAAAGATACTGGAGTGATTTGTCATTTCCTTCCCTAGGTCATTTTACAAATGAGGAACTGAGGCAACCAGGATTAAGTGACTTGTCTAGGATCACACAGCTAGTAAGTTTCTGAGATTGGATTTGAACTCAGTTCCTCCTAACTCCAGGGCTTGTGCTCCATTCACTGTACTACCTGGCTGTCCATTCTCTTAATCACCTAATCTCAAAAACTGAATCATCCTAGACTTTTCACTTTCTTCTGCTTCCCATATACAATCATTTTCTTAAGTCCTGTCACTTCTCTCTTCATGTCATCTCTCTTGAACATGCTTCCAACTTGACACTGCCATTAACCTGGTGTGGACCTTCATCTCTTCATGCCTCTGATTTGTCTACCTACCACAAGTTTTTTTCCTCTTCCAGACCATGTTCCATTCATCTGTCAAAGTGATCTTCCTAAAGTCGAGGTTCAGTTATGTCACCCTTGTACTTATTCAACTCCAGGGGCTTCCTGTTACCTCCAGGATCAGATATAAAATATTACGTTCGGAGTCCTTGTAACCAGTCCCTTACCTCCATCCTGTCCAGTCTTGCACCTTACCTGTCTTCCAGTCTTCTTATGCCACCAACACCCCAGCCCTAATTGCCCCCAAACACACAAACTACTTTTCAGCCTCCTTACAATTCCTCACCCCAAAAATTCCATCTCCGGACTTTGGTCATTTTCACTGGTTGTCCCTCATACCTGGAATACTCTCCGTTATTTCCACCTCCTGGTCTCCCTCAAGTCCTAACTAAAATCTCACCTTTTACAAGAAATCTTTCCTGATCCCCTTTCTTTCAGATTCCTTCCTTTTGTTGATAACTTTCTATTTATTCTATATATAGCTTATGTAGAGTTATTTGCATATCGTCTCCCCCATTAGACCATGAAGCCCTTGAGAGGAGGGATTGTTGTCTTTTACCATTCTTTATATCCCCAGCTTTTAGCATAATGCCTGGATCATAGTAGGTGCTTAATAAATGTTTATTGACTATTGTCAGCACTTCTGCCTTATGATATATGTATTCTTTGACTAAATGATCTGTGTAGCACATAGCATATCACTGCTTGGATATGTAAATTTACAGTAAAAAATTTTGTAATGTTAAACACATACTTTCCTACCAGTTTGTGAATGAAAATCTTTTTTTTTTTAATTCTATTCAGGTGTAGAATTTGGTGCTCGAATGATAACTATTGATGGAAAACAGATAAAGCTTCAGATATGGGATACAGTAAGTATAGCAAAAGTACATTACATCTACCTCATGTTTAAAAAGTATTCACTGATTCTGCTTTTTGTCATGGTTTGTCAGATGATTGCCCTTTACCTGTGACCCAGCATTAGAATTGGTACCAGAGACAGCTTTGTTTTTCACTGTTCTCCTCTTGAAATATTTTAGTTGCCATCACTTAGTGAGCACATTGAATTATCAGGGACTTTTACAGTTATCTGTACTATAGAAGAGACCCTGTGTTTTCGAAAAGCTATTACCTATATAGTATTAAGTGTGGGCTCAGCAGTTGTTATTTATACTTGTAGAAAGAGTGTCCCATGGCAGTGTTATCATGGAACTGGGAAATATTCAAGTAGTAGTAGTGTTGTCAGAGGATGTAGTTTGTGTATAAACTTAGGTACTTCAAAAGATCTGTGATTTCTTTTTGTGGGTACATCCTCTATTAATGTAAAACCAAAAACCTCCCCATGCCACTGAAAACAAGCCTTTTTGAGTGTCTATGGCCAACCTTCTGATGATGAGCCTATGTTAACAACTGCCTTTTGAACATTTCCAACAGAACAGCTATCTACGTAGATTTCCAACTCGGAATCTTCAAAACAGAACTTAGTACCTTTTCCCCCAAAACCCACTCCTCTTCCTTGTTTTCCTATTTCTTTCTAAAAGACCCACCATCACTGTAGTCATGCAAGTTAACAACTTTCAAGTTATCCTTAATTCCTTACTCTCCCTCATCTCTCCATCCTTTGTAATTGTCAGATCTTGTTGATTCTGCCTCCACATCTCACATCTGTCCCTTTCTCTCCATTTCTAAAACACCCAAGTTCATGCCCTCACAACTTCTTCCATGGACTATTGTAGTGACTTACTATCTTAAGTCTCTTCTCTCAATCTAACCTCCGTAAGGTTGGCAGTGATGTTCCTAAAATGCAAGTCTGATCACATCACTTCCCCTCTCAGAAAACTGAAGTGGCTACTTCCTGGATCAAACACAGACTTCTTTTGGCACTTAAAGCATTTTACAATCTGGCTTCAGCCTGTCTTTCTAGGCCTGCGTTGCATGTTACTCACCTTTGTGTACTCTTCAGTCAAGTATTCTATTTTCAGCTTCTCAAATAGGACATTCTGTCTCCTGTCTCCTATCTCAGTGTGTCACCCCTGATTGTCCTCCATTCCTGGAATGTGTTCCTTTTTCACCCTCACATCTTAGAATCCCTACCGTCCTTCCAAACTCATGTGAAGTGCCCCCTTTTACATGGGTATTCCCGCATTCCAGTTACCATGGGTTTATTTTGTGTTTACTCATTTTTATGTTTCCTGTCAGTATGCTAACTGCTTGCTCCTCAAGGCATTTCATTTTTGTCTTTGTATTTCAATGCTTAGCAGAGTACCTGGCACATAATAGATATATAATAAATACTTGTGAAAGCCAAGCATTAATCCCATCGATCCCAAGTAGCTTCAACACAAAGCCTATCTTTTAACACTAGTATACGTCCCATGTTGACCTATATGTGAATTATAAAATATTACCATATCAGAAGACTCTAGAATTCTGTGTATTTATGTACACATTAATATATGAAACTGTAAGATATAATTTATAACATGTGAAACTTAATTTTTAAGCAAGAAAACATATCAGTAGATTCACACAGAACAAAATGAATAAACATGAATGAAGTTCAAGACTTAATCTTAGGTACCAGTGTCCAAGCCCCTGCTTTGATTTTTCATTTCAAAAAGTGTCTGAAATACTATGTTGGTCTTATTAAATTCAAAGAATTAGGTCAGTCACCCTTGAGTTGCTCGTGTTTTCCTGTTCAGAATTAACTTGCATTCTATGTAAAACCTTCCAATAATTGAACTTGGTCATATATGCTGTGGCGTTTGCTATCATTTTAACTTGCCAAATAGGCACTTTAAAAAGTTGTACCTGCAAATCTGATTTGCTGCCGTGAGGTGACTGAAGTAGGCATTGACCTTACAATTTAAGAAGTAAAAATAATGCTTAGGCATGTTTAGTTGAGGTAGATTAACATGCTCTTCCTGCCTTTCCTCTCAACTTTTAATCAAATGTATATCGTAAGACATTAAGACTTAAGAACTGAAAGACATCTTGGAGGTTTTTCAACTCCTTCATTTTACAGACAAGAACATTGAGGCTCAAAGAGTTTTTAGTTCTCCTGTGGTCTCACAACTCACAAATAACAGCTAGAATTCTAATCCCTGTTCTCTGAATTCTTATTAAAAGTTAAAAGTAAATATTGAACAACTACTATATCTAATCACAAGGTAATGTGATCAAATTGGAAGATAGTTTGGTACCTCCTGAAGTATTATCAGTTGTAACTTAATCTGATCTTCTATACAGACTTTGATTAGGAATGATAACTTTTATAATTCAAAATTTAATTTAGTGTGTAACCCATACTGAGATTTTTGTGTGACTCCCTTTGATCTCTGTTAGCTTGACCACAAAAATTTATCTTCTAAAAACTTCTTTATGGTCATCACTTGATTTGCTGTAGACTTGCCTGCTTAGCCCCTTGTTTCTCAGATCTCTCGTCAGTCTTCTGTCAGAGAACACAATATTAAAAGAATGAGAGAAAGAAAAGGAGATATAATATTATTTACTTTTCCCTGTAGCTCCAAAACTCGGGGCCTACTACTCAGAGGAAATATTTCTGCTCATTTTCTCACATCTAGTTTCTTAAAGCTAGGATTTTTTTCTCTTAATAGATTACTTGCTTGTTTTACAGTTTGTTACTAATAATGGCTTCAGATATAGAGCATCTTACAAACCGTGTCTAGTAAAATGAAACAATATTCCTTACTTAGAACCAAATAGAAAATAAACTTTTTATTTCAAGTATACTTTATTCATCTACCTGCCTCACCCCATTTAACATTGAACTCTTCATATTTATATGACAGTACTGGTTCTTTGTATATTACCACTGCTCTCAAAAAACTAGTTCTTGGAACTAATGGTTCAGGAGTATGAAAGTCACATTATTCTGTGGACTTTCTGGATTAAGGCATTTGATTTATCCCAAAGTCAAAAATGTTTGATAAATATGATTTAAACACCTATGGTATGTATAAGATGCTAGGCATGCAAAAGCAAAGTAATCCTTGCTCATATTGCTGCAGATGTGTCTAGCATCTCCATCAGTAAGTATATATGGTAATTAATACAAAGTAATTTTAAGAGGGAAAGAGTACTAATAATTGGGGAATCAGGAAACAACTGATGTCAAAAGTGACACCTGACCTGTATTTTAAAGGGAGCTAGGCATTCTCTGAGGTGGAAGTGAAGACTTTATTCCAGCCATGGGGAAACATTTGTGGAAAGACATGCAACCTTAGTATGATGTATAGCTGTCAGACCTGCTTGTCTGAAACGCAGAGTGTAAAGGGAAGCAATGTGGAGGGGATAAAGACTGAAAGACTATCTAGAACCAGATTTTGGAGAGACTTCAATACCATGAGTTTTTTGAGTAAGTAGATGAATCTTACTTCAGAAATGCTAGTTGAATGACCCTGGGAAAGTTGATTAATCCCTCTTGGTTTCAGTTTCCTTATCTATAAAACAAAGGGGTTGCATTTGATGATCTCCAGTGTCCTTTACCAGCACCGTATTTATGATCCTGTGATCCCCTAGCATGGTCAGATCTAGGAACATTAATATGTCAGCTGTATGGTTGAGAAGAGGAGAGACTGACAGCAGGGAGACCCAGTTAGATAGGATGTTGTTGCAGTGGACATGATGAGGGCCTAAAGTAAGGTGGAGATTGTGTGTAAATCAAAAGAAGGGGAAGAATATGGGAGAGGGTATGGAGGTGAAATTGACAACACTTGTGAGAAGTTAATAAATGTAAGGGAAAAGAGAGAGGAAAGAGACACACATTCCAAGGTGGTGTAAGTGTAGCTAAGTAGAAATAGGACTGTCCACAACCATGAGGAAGTGTGCAGGCAAGATGGGTTTTGGGGGAAATGCAATGTGTTCCATTTTAGAACACATTTCTAGAAATACTGAATTTAAGGTGTCTACAGGACATTCAGATGAGGATATCCAGAAGTTGGTAAAAGAAATAGAGTTCAGGAAAGAGATTAGAATTAAATATACTGGATGTAGATTTATAAATCATTTATATATAATCAATGGGAACTGATGAGTCTACCAAGAGAAAAAGTATGTAGAGAAAGAAAGAGATGAACCTTTGAAAACACCTTTGGGAGACGTTGGCTCCTAGGTGGCACATTGGATAGAAAGCTGGGCCTGGGGTCATAAAGACTTCCCTTCCTGAATTCAAATCCGACCAGTACACATAGTAGCTGTGTGATCCTGGGCAAGACACTTAACCCTTTTTCTCTCTGTTTCCTTATCTGTAAAATGAGCTGGAGAAGGTAAAGCAAACCACTCCAATGCCTTTTGTCAAGAAAATTTTAAATGGGATCACAAAGAGTTAGATACAGCTAGAGAACATAAATGTTTCAGACAAAGGTGATAACCCATCAAAGGAATTTGAGAAGTTTTTACACAGGTAGAGAAGTAAAACTAAGAAAGAACAGCATTAGGAAAGTCAAGAGTAGAAAATCTGATATCCATTATATCTGACCTTTCCTTGTTATATAATCAGCATGCATTTTTTTCAGGATAAATGGATACACAATACCTCCAAATATATCTGTGTATAAAATAATGTTCTTCAACTTAAAAAGGTGAGGCTAAGGCCCTCGATTTGTGTTGATGCCCTTTTGTCAAAGTAAAGAAACATTTAGCAACTAGCTGGTTTAATCCTCTTGTTTTTTATTGCCTCTAACTATAATAGATTTACAAGTTATTTTTAAAATTAGTTGTCTTTAAAATTAGCTAAATATTATTACTTGGTTCATCAGTCATAAAGAAATTTTTTTTGTGGTCACTTCCCTTTTCATCTCGCTGGATACTTTGCTTTTCACAGCAGATCTGCTTTGCTGCTTTAAACACACACATACGGTAGCAGTTAATTATCAGTCCCTTTTGCTGTCCCCTTGCTGTTCTATCTTCCCTGTCTTTGATCAGTTTCTTTCTGTCTTCCTGGACTTGGTTTAAGTTTTTTAAAACTTTCCAGATTTCTTTCCTTGAAATTGAATGATTGCAGCTTGGCTAGTAGATAGAGCACTGAACTTAGAAACAGGAAAATAGGGGTATGAAACTCACCTCTGATACATCCTAGATGTGTTATCCTGCTCAAGTCATTTTTCTTCTTAGCCTGTTTTCTCGTCTTTAAAACAGAGCTAATATCTACAACACATACCTCACAAGACTGCTGCAAAAATCAGTTGAAAAGTGTGTGTGTACTTTGTGACAAAAATACCATATGCATGTGTGTTGTTATTAATAGCTGTGTACTAGAAGTCTGTTTTCTCAAAAATGTTGGTCTGGTATCTCTGTAGTTCATTTTTCTCATCCTTAGTAGTGTTAAAAAAAATAGATAATTCATTTGAATAATCTTGGTTGCTTTGTCTTAATTAGAATCTATTGTAGGTAGAGAGGCTCACTGACCTGCCTTTGCATGAGTACAACTAGTAGGATAAGAAACTGAGGAGCTCTAGTTTTTTTCAAAGAAAGGTAGAAATTTAACTTTTTTCCTCTCTTGGAAAATAGGAGGATAGAAAACATTACTTAGTTACCTTCCTCATTTCAGAGTGCCCTTTCTCTCCTTGCAAGAATCCTTATACATCTCTTCCCACCTCTAAAAACTTATTCCTGTATCATTAATCTTTTAGATTCCAGATCATGTTAATGCTACCTAAGACATTTACCAGCTGTGTATGTGGCCCTACACAGTACTTTAATCTGTTTTCATCTCAGTTTCCTTATCTTCAAAATGGGCATAATAATGGCACTTAACCTCCCAGGACTGTGGTGAGGACCAAATGAGATCATGTACGGGCATTCTGCAAACCTTAAAGTACTCTATAAATGTTAGCTCTCGTAATTCTGTCCCTTCAAAGGTACTTATGCATGTATAATGATTACTTAAAGGAAAAGGTTACTAGTCAAGTTCCTTATCTTTTAAAAAAAATTATTGTATTTGAAATCTTACTGGTCATTTGTGGTACATGTGGGATTGGCTTTAGGACCTAACCCCAAGTTTTAATGAAAATGAATTCTAAGTGCCAAGTTCTCATTCCAAAAATTAATACTTATAAAGCAGAGTTCAGAATGAGACCAGAGAGTTTTAGCCCAAGATCAGGAGTTTAACTGAAAATTCAGGGCTGGTGAAAGGTTATTAAAAAAAGAAATGGTACTAAATAAAGATACAAAGTATTTTGGTGGTGGTTTGAGGTAAATTAAAGGAGAAAGACTAAGAAGATAAATAAGCCAGAGATTTTTATGTAATTAGAATTATCCATTATTTTGTTCCTATCTGTTTTGTGACTACAGTATTGAATGTTGCTGTAGACCAAGAGTGTTTTCCAGTTTTTCCAAGTTTTTGTCCAGTAAGGAGTCAGTAACCTAACAGTTGGTATCTTTGGGTTTATCGAACGTAATGTTATAGTGTTCCGTTGTTTCTAGGTCTTGCTTAATTGCTTTTTTTTTTTAAAGAAGTACCATATAGTTTCGAATGTTACTGCTTTATAGCATAGTTTGAAACACAGCTAAGGACCCCAAATTTTTTTTTTCCCCTTCCATTATTTCCCTTGAATTTTTTTTTTTACCTTTTGTTTTTCCAGATCAGTTATTTTGTATAGTAGAGCATTGGTAATTTAATTAGACACTTAATCTGTAAATTATTTTGGAATGTATCATTTTATTATATTGGCAAGACCTGATCATGAATATTTTTTATATCCAATTATTTAAATCTTCCTTGATTTCTTTAAAGAGTTTTTATAGTCATATTTCTATTAGTACAGAGTGCTTAAGTAGATTTCATTCTATAATGGAGAAACACTAGAATTCTTTTCAGTATGATGGGGTAAAGTAAGTATGTCTGTCATCTCTATTATATAGCTGTAAAATTTCTCATTAATAGCGGTAGAAGCAGAAAAGAAGTTGAGGGGAAAGGTATAGCTGGCAAATAAGAGATAGGATTATCTGTTTTTTCAGATAGGTATATGAGATTTATCCATCATCTTTTCTCTTCTTTATTAGCAACCATCAGGAAGTCAACAAGCATTTATTAGGTACTTAACCATGTACCAGACACTCTGCTAAGTGCTGCTGCTGTGTGTGTGTGTCTTACATATAGTTAGTTATTTACACATCTCTCCACTAGAATCAGAGGTCTTTGAAGTCAAAAACAGTGTTTTTAACCTTTTTCTATATCCCCAGGGTTTGGCAAAGTACCTGGCAAAGTAAATGCCTAATAAATTCTTGTGGTTGGCTGACTATATTTCTAACATCTCTGCACAAGAAATAGGAAGATAAATTCCATACATAATAACTATAAAGCTGTGTGAGATATCCAGGTGTACCTGTTTATTTCACAACCTTCCCAATAAGGTTTCATTGTGTTTAATTACTTCTTCTTAACACTAGTCTTAAAGGACTGACATATGTTTGTATCATTTCTGTTACCAGCCTTTGCTTCAATCTTCTGCACTTGTCTTAAAAATCTCATTTAGTTGTAGAGTTCCCTATGTATACACGTTTATTTTATAGACATTTTCTCTTCCTTGGCATTGTTTCTGTTTATATATTCAGAATTTCGTTTTTGAGAGCTTTTTGTACTTCCTGGATTGATTTCCTTCATATTCAGTTTATTTCAGCAAGTAGTGCCTCCTATACGCTAAGCACTGCATTAGACACTGGGGGTACAAAGACAGGGAGCAAAACATTCTGTACTCTCAAGGAGCTTACATTCTCTTATTGGGAACACAGTGTCCTTAGAAAATCATGTGCAAAGTAAATACTGAGTAATTTGAGTTGGAATGGGGAGCTTTACTAGCAACTGGAGTGATACACAAAGATCTTTGTAGAATGTCACACTTAGAAGGAAGCAGAGGATTCAAAGAACTGAGGGGAGAGCTTTCCTAGTGTAGGGACAGCCTATATGAAGACAAGGAGTTGGGAAAAGGGATATCATTGTATGGAGAACAGCAAGTAGTACAGTTTGGCTGTACACAGCATGTATGAGAATGAATAGTGTGTGAAGTCAATCTGGTAGGATCCTTTGGAGCTACATTGTTAGTGATTTTAAATGCAAAACAAAGGAGTTTGTATCTTAGCCTACACACAGTAAGGAACCAACTAGAGTTTAAGAAAGGAGAGTGACATAGTTAGACTCAATATGGGTGCTCTGGTCAGACTTTTATGTACTTCAAGAAAAATCATTTTGATAGCTGTGTAGACAAGATTCGAGTGGCAAGAATCTTTTTACATCTTATTCCCTGCTATGTACTCTTCAATCTAGTGATGCTGACTTGTTGTTGCACTAACAAGACACTCCATCTCAGACTTTCTCCCATGTCTGGAATTCTTTCCCTCTTCATCTCTACCAACTATCTTCTCTGGCTTCCTTTAAGCCCCAGTTAAAATCTCATCTTCTACAAGAAGCCTTTCCCAACTCCTCTTAATTCTAGTGCCTTCTCTCCTTCAATTACTTCCTGTATGTAGCTTATTCTCATGCTTCACTAAAAAAAATAATGCTTTTCACCACAAACTCCCCCATTTCCCCTTCCTCTCCAGTTTACATTATTCAGATCTTTCAGGTGCTGTTTACTCCTTCGTTCTTGTGAAGGAGTGGGTGACCCAGCTCTGAGTGGGAGTGATAAAAGGGCAATCTGTTGCACAAACTGGAGTTGTAATCCACAAGTCTTGGCAATTGATTAGATATGAAAGTGATGCAGAATAAAGAGGCAAAGATGACTCCAAGCTTGTACAGCTAGTTGTCCTCCATATAGATAGGACGATTAAGAAGAAAAATGAGTTTTACTAGGAAGTGAGAGAGGTTCTGTTTTGGACATGTCATGGTTGAGACTGCTCCCGTTCGAGTGGGGATTATTTTTATGACGCTCATTTTAAGAAGTGAAGAAAAGGCTCAGAAAGGTTTAGTAACTTGTGTGTCCGGCCATAGTTGATAATGTAAATTGTAGCACAAAGGAAATGTGAGAACTAATTGTGTAAGTTGGTGAAAAATCAGTGAATTCATGGGACCTGAAGTAACCAAAACAGAAGGTGGCCCAGGGCACAATAGTATAGTCAGGACACAAGTCTGACTTTGCAGAAGAGACTGAGGATTATACAGAAAGATAGGAGAGGAACCAGGAAAGAGAGTATACAGAGAATTATGTAGTAAACAAGGTTCACTACTGCAGGGATGTGAAGAATGAAGATTTAGAATGGACCATTGAATTAGTACTTAAGAGATCATTAGTTACCTTGGAATAAGTAATTTCAGTGGCACTGTGGTATCAGAAACCAGATCTTAAAGAATTATAAATTAGGGAGGGAGAGCCAAGATGGCGGAATAGATAGACGCATATGCTCTAGCACTTACCCCATAGCCCACAGGATACCTGTAAAAAATGACTCTCAACAAATTCTAGAGCAGCAGAAGCCACAGAACAACAGAGCGAAAGAAATTTCCAGTCAGAGGTAACCTGGAAGGGCCACAGGAAAAGTCTATCACACAGGATGCTGAGCAGAGCCCAGCCCTGACCATGCAGCACTGGGAGAGGAACAGGACCTGAACAGACCTCCAGGGCAGAGTTCCCGGCAGGGAGGGTCCCAGATACGTCAGCCAAGAAGCAACAAAGAAAGCTTCAAAGGTCATTGTGGGAGGCTTTCCCACCTGGGCAAGAGGGAATGGGGTTCCTCTAGCAATAGCCCCAGGCAGAAGCTATGGTGGCCAGAAGCAACCTGGGTCCATTGTCCAAGAAGTTCAGCTTAAAGCCTCCAGCTGTAAGGAGCAGCTGTTTGAAACCTCAGCCCTGAGTGTTGGCCCTGTCCTCAGCCAAGGCCCCAGGGAAATCCAGCAACTGAATCTAATCTCAGCCTTGAACGCAGCACTGGGGAAAGGAGAGACAACAGCACTATCTTCTTGAAAAAGTATTCAGAAGTCAAGTAACTGGCTGGGGAAATGCCCAAAAAAGGGAAAAAAGGTAAGGCCATAGAAGATTACTTTCCGGGTGAACAGATGTCTCCTTCGTTCCCTTAGGATGAAGAAGAACAAGGCATACTGTCACAGGAAGTCAAAGCCCCTGCCTCCAGGACTTCCAAAGGGAACTTAAATTGGGCTCAGGCAGTAAAGAGCTTGAAAAGCAAGTTGGCAGCTTGCTTAAAGGAGAACCAAAAAAATGCTGAGGAAAATAACACCTTTTCAATTGGAAAAGGAGATCCAAAAAGCCAATGAGGAGAAGGAGGCTTTAAAAAGCAGAATTAGCTAAATGAAGGAGAAGGTTCAAAAGCCCACTGAACAAAATAATTCTTGAAAGAGAGAATCGAGTTCAGGGAAATGAATGACTATGAGATAAACCAAGCAGTTAGAAAACAAAACCAAAAGTTGGAAAAAATAGAAGATAACGTGAAACATCTCATTGGAAAAACAACTGACCTGGAAAACAGATCTAGGAGAGATAATTTAAAAATTATGGGACTACCTGAAAGCCATGATCAAAAAAAAGAGCCTAGATATTATCTTCCATGAAATTATCAAGGAAAACTGTACTGCTATTCTAGAACCAGAGGAAATAAATACTGAAAGAATCTACCTATCATCTCCTGAAAGAGACCTGAACAAAGAAACTCCTAGGAGTTTTGTGGCCAAATTTCAGAGTTCCCAGGTCAAGGAGAAAATACTTCAAGTACCTAGAAAGAAACAATTCGAGTATTGTGGAAATACGATTGGAATTCAAAGTATTAGAAACAAATGTTGAGAATTACTATTGCAAGAAATAAGAAACACAGATAATGGGGTATAGAAAATCTTGCCCTACAAGAGAAGAGAGAAGATGGGGATAAGGGAAGGGTGGGGTGTGATAGAAAGGAGGGTACATTGAGGGAAGGGGTAATCAGGATGCAAGGTATTAGGGGGTGGAGGAGAGGAGAGATGGGGAGAAAAATTGGACATGATACAAAGTGATGTAGAAGCAATTAGTATTAAAACAATTGACTGAATTAATTAATGAGACTAAATCAGAGACATCCTTAGTTTTGGGGAAAGAATTTTAGTCTAAATTTCCTAGAGGCCGGTAACTTCAGATAAAATTTGGCAGTGAGGGAAAACTTAAAATTTTAATGGTAAATTTGATTTTGTGATTGTTATTTAATCAAGAACTAGAACAGGTATAGAAAGGCATGTAAGCCACTTAAGACTTGCCTCAGAAGGTGTTCCTTAGTCAATGTGAAATTATAGCCATATCTGAAACCTGGTTATTGAAACTTGCTATTTTAAGATGCTATGGGACTATTAACCAACTGTTCCGAGTCAAACTCCAGGTATAGATAGCAAGAAAGGTGGTCTGAGCCTCCAATCCATGATGCCAGTAAGCCTGTGAGATGCTAGCATGAACTGAAAATGGTGATCTCATGGGAAGGGTGGGAGAGCGGCTGTTCAGCCTGGGCTGAGGTAGGATTCTCCTGACTCAGTTTCTCCACTGACACCTAGCAGACTCTAAGCCTCACTGAATGCAAGTTGACAAATCTGCTCCTGCCTGGAACTGATATGAAGTTGGGGAGATATTGTTTCCCTGCAACATTCCTACTCTTAGTGGCAATTTCCTATAGTCAAAAGGTTTGTAAGCTTAATACCAGATCTATTAAAATTATAGATTGTTGGTAGGGGAACATCCAAGGTCAAGTCTAAAATTAAGCTATTAGGCTTAGACTTTATACCAACAACAATAAGTTAGGGTCCTTTAATTCATAGTAATAGTGTGAAGACAATTAGGTCAAGGGCTTGTAAAGTTAGCATACATAATTATTATGTGTCTCAGTTGGTTAATGTTAAAAAAAAAAATTTCATTTGTGGTCTATATTGCAAATGCTTTAAAAGAAGTTTTGCCTGACCAAAAGTTGGAATTGTTTTGTGTGATATGAACTGTGTTAAAAATTTTAAAAAAAGAATTACAAATTAGTTGGGCATGAGGAAGTGGGAATCAAGCTATCAGAGTGAGAAGAGATATAGGACATTAGAGGCAAGTGATGATTTTTAAAAGTTGGAAGAACCAGTGCATGAAGAGATTAAAATTAAGGATGAGATGATAATATAAGAGAATGCTCTTAGAGGAGACCAGAGGAGAGTAAAAGGCAAATGTTGAGAACATTTGTAAGGGCCATTTCTTTTTTTCTTCTTATGTGAAAACATCAGCATCTATTACATACATCTTTTTGTGTGTTTCTTTAAATTAATTTATTTTTCAGTTTTCTACAGTCACTTCCATATAACTTAGATTTTTCCTCCTCCCTTCCCGACACAGTGTGCAATCTTATACAGGTTCGACACATAACATTCTTAGTCATGTTGCATAAAAGAATTAAAATGAGTGGGAGAAACCATCAAAACATAACACAAGAAAAAATAGTCTATTTCTTTCTGCAATCCAATTCTATAGTTCTTTCTCTGGATGTAGAAAGCATTTTGCCTCAAGAGTCCATTGGCAGTTTTTTAGGTCCTTGCATTGCTGTGAAAGACTAAGTCTACCAGAAAAATTCCTCACACATTGTGGTTGTTATTGTGTACAAAGTTCTCCTGGTTCTGCTCAGCATCAGTTCATATAGGTCCTTTCAGGCCTGTTCGAAGTCTTCCTGTTCATCATTTCTTATAGCACAGTAGTATTCCATTATATTCATATACCTCAAGTTATTCAGCCATTCCCCAGTTGAAGGACATCCCCTCAGTTTCCAGTTCCTAGCCACCACAAAGAGAGCTGCTAGAAATATTTTGTATACGTGAGACCCTTTCCCATTTTTATGGTCTCCTTGGGATACAGTCCTATTCCTGGGTCAAAGAGTATGGCACATTTTTGTAGCCCTTTGGACATGGTTAAAATTGCTGTCCAGAATGGTTGGATCAGTAAGGGCCATTTCTTCTCTGAGTGTAGTGCAAAGGAGAAAAGTGGAAGATGACATTGAGTTATAGAATTGGGGTGGGGAGAGGGAAATTACAATGAATACCTTTTGTTTTCCCATAAAAGTATGTTTTGCTAAGAGGGCAGGGACAGAGAGTTGTTTGGGTAACTTGAGGAAAGAACAAATAAATGCTTCCAGAGTACAATAACCATGGAAGAAAAGATTTGGTATGTGGTACTAAGGCATTGGTTGATACTAACATAAATTTGTAGTGGACCCAGTCAGTACAGTAGTGACTGTCAGTAGCATGGATGAGATAGAGAATGGAGAGTTTAGGTGGTGAGAGTAATCCATGGTTGGGTTTTGAAAAGGGATGGGTTATAATTATGCAGGGAATAAGCAGTGGAAGGGAAAAGGGCAGAGGATGGGTAAATTGGAACTCTATGTATAAGGTTAAAATAAGAAAAGTGGAAAGTAAGCCTGCAGAGAGGGGTGAAGTGACTAGAGGTTTTGATAAAAATAGAAATTAGGTTTAGGAGTGATGAAGCACAGGACATGAAAGGATAGGAGGTTAGAAAAATGGATTTCAGAATTGTGGATTAAGAAGATGGAGCACTTTGAATGAGGAACTCACCACTATCTTGTGATTGATGTTGAATGAAAGCCCAAATGACGGTGTCTGAGGAGGTTGACATTAACAGCCATCAGCATACATTTACTTGAAGTCTTTTAGTTTATTATTTGATGCTCACAGCAACTCTTGTGACTTCAGTGCTATTACTATTCCCGTTTTACAGATGAACAGTCTGAGGTTGTGACTTGCCCAGGGTCATACAACTAGTATCATCTAAGACTAGATTTGAACTCAGGTTTTCTTAATTCCAAATCCATCTATATGCCTCTAGAATTTTATCCATAAAAAGTTTAACTGTGGAGGTCTTAAAAAAAGCCTAGAAATTAATTACTGGAATATATACAGAATTCTTAAGATTGTGTTCCTTTTTACCTCTTTCATTTAACTATGAATTCTAGGCTCTCTTGTTTTGATGTGTTTTAAAATAAGGATAAAGTCTCATAACAAATACTGTTGAAATAATTTAAGTATATCCTGAGCCTTAGAAACTCTGGTTTACTTAGCTACAGTATTCTGCTAATCATTTGTTAAATGAATGGAAATATCTGTAATCCTTCTGTGGCAGAAGTGACATTTTTACCCTCAGTCTTAAATATAGGAACACATATATATCATACAGTACCAACATTACTTCTCATCCACATCAGTAGACATCAAAGAATCCCAACTCATTTTTAAGTTTTCTACTAGAGATAAGTTTATCTAAGTATTTTTGTTTCTCAGTTCGAGTAGAAGTCACTGTTTATTGTGGTAATTGTTGCATTTTAAGTGGTTTGGATAGAATGGAATTGAACATAATAACTTAGTTCTTTTCCCTATCTTTGCATTATCACTTGCTGTTCACCCTTCCTCAGCTCCCCTTACACCAAACTTTCTACTAATCACCCAGATTCCCAAGCTACTCACTAGTCTTCTAAGAGCAATGGAGGAATGGGTCACATTCTGTATATATGATATTTCCTCATTTGCCTTTTGAGTTTAAAGCATATCTTTTCTTTTGCTGTTTTACTAAATGGAGATTGAGCTTCAGAGCTATTTCATCTTTAAGACTTTTAAGTGGGATTTATAGCAAGGTATTCATTTTCACAGAACTCTTTAAAAAAAAAATTGGAGATTTCATTGTTTGCTGTAGTGATTTTACTGGTATTATTTTTTAAACATACCTTGGTAATGCTCGAATATTGATTTTTCTAAAAAAATAAATTTTGATATATTTTGTTTTTATATCACCAAAATTTTCCCCAGTATCCTTCCCCCTATCCTATTTTGTAAGAGAGTTGTCTTATATAATAAATGGTGTTTTTAAAGAAAAATTGAAAAAGAGAAGAAATCAGCAAAATTGATCAGTAAAATTTTGAAAGGATCTGTGCTATGTACCAATATTTGATAAACATTAGATTTTCATTAAGTGTCAGCTGTGCTAAGCACTGAGGGGTCAGGGGTGAGGAAGAATGCTGACCTCAAGGAACTTGCAATCTAATGAGTGAAGACAACACACAAGAGGTTCACAGAGGGGTGGCTGGGAAGAACCCAGCATGGGAACTTGGAGGAGAAGGTGGAGCTCCTGAGCACTGCGTTCCTGTGAGAAATGAGAGCTCAGTGACTTTGCAGTTTATGGTTCTATCTTTCATTCAGTCAGAGGGGCAGAGGGTGCTGAGGAGGCAGAATACCAAGGCTGATGGCATCTTGCAAGATGATGAGGGTTTTACCTCACCATGAATGAAGTTTGTGGGCTATGATGTGTAAGTTAGAGAAATCCCAGAGTAGTGCAGCCAGATAAGAAATCAAGGTGTCTGGGCTGAGCTTCTTCCTTAGGTGGTTACCACTCCACTTTTGCAAAGGAGGCAGGGTAGGGATATCTTCTCACATCTCTTTTTTGGATGATGCTTGTCATTCACATTTGATGGTTTTGTGCTTCTTTCCATTTTCATTGTTGTAATCATGTATATGACTTCACTTTATCAATTCACTAAACCTTTTCATGCATTTCTGTATTCATCATATTCATTGTTCCAGCATGGTAATATTCTGTTGCATTCCTGTACTATAACTTATTTAGCCATTAATTCTCTTATCATTCTACCATTGGTTTTTATTCGGACTTAGCAAAAATTTTATTTTTAATGTTACTTATTGAAGAGTACTTGCATAATATTTTTTTTCATTTTCCTAGAATATGTGATTAAAAAGCAAACTGCCATGGCTTTTTTTTTTTTAGAATGTTGATTAATTCATTCAGAAGGAGACATCTAATGTAAACACATTGGAATAGTAGGCTTTTAAAAAATAAAATCTTTTTCTTTCCAGTATTACCAGATTGTAGTATTGGTTTTTAACCCTAAGCTATCAGTCTTAGAATTCACACGAAACTAGTTAATTGAATGTAACTCTTATTTTAGTTGATTTTTTTTCCCAGTCAGTCTTAGCAAGGCTGCATATAAAGTTGTAACTAGGGTGGGGTAATCAGAACTTTGTTCCAGGTTGCTAACTTGAGGGAAGAGGGTCTCCTCCCCAGGCTGTGAGCCCTTCTCTTCAAAGCATTAGGAGGGTCCACCAGTGGAATCCACTTTGTACCACAAGGGGCCTGCCCCTCTTCCATTGTCATGCCATTTCCATTTCACCCCATTCAGTTGCCCAGTGCAACTTTGCCTTATGATGTTCTGTTGATGAGGCCTCTCTTTTATTTCCTTGAATTCTTGCCCAGGGTAATCTGGTAATCTTGGGGTCCCAACTCACAACCTGACTGTTGCTTTCTGCTTACTACTTACTCCAGGGGGTTGAGTTGAGATTCTGCTCCTGCTCACCTCTTCTAGAGGGGTTTTCTAATGCAGGTATTGTTGTTCGTCCTTAGTTTTCATAGAAGACCAATGACATCACAAGGGTGTTGACTTGTTTGTGAATTGGCTTTCTAGTGTAACTGCACCAAATGAGTCTTACCTCTCTCTGTTGGTACCATCTTTCAGTATACTCAGTCCAACACCTTGTCCTTGACTGCTAGCTCTCCCTCTCCTTGCTTCCTCCTGGAAGTTCCCCATTTGCACCTTCCTCTCTCCCACTCCTTTCAACTTTTACTTCCTCCCAAGAATTGTTTGGTCAAATTCAACATATAAAAGATTATTTTCTCTGTTGAGAACTATTCTGTAACTCTGCAAAGATGAGTCTTAAGTAGAAAGAGTAGCCCCAAGCTTTAGAGTCAGAGAGCCTAAGTTCAAATCCTGCCAGTAATTATTCAGGGCTTCCTGTGTACCAGATGTTGGAAGAATGTCATTCAGAACATCCTCTGCATGTGAGCACTCATTCTTCAGGAGCTTAGTCCATATTTAGTTAGGAAACTATTAAATTGACTTCATTTAAAGTGAATTTTAAAATTTATAAATAAAATGTTAGACAACATTTTATGCATTATTTTATACAATAAAGAAGACTTCTAATTAAAAGAAAATTATTTAATTTATTATTCTTTTCTAAAATCACATTTGAATATCATTGTGGCTTCAATTTTGGTATCAATGGGGACACATCATCAAAGTTTTAATAGAGTAATAGTACTCCCTTCCCCCCAGAAAGGGGAGAAATTAGCTAATTGTGCATTATCTTTGGTATCCGTTTCACAAATGGATATAAAGATGACTTTTGCATCCTTTTATCTATCCACAATCGTTATGTATAAAATATAAAAGAAACTGATTAAGTGAAGAAATGAGTAATATAAAATTAAATTCACAACCATTTTCTGTTTTTCATAGTAAAATGATTACTAAAAGAATTTAGTCTGAAGACTGTTGAAAGCTGGCTGCAGTTTATGATATAACGGATAAAATCTGCATCCTTGGCCTTCCAACAACCTTTACACCAGCAGATGGTGGGCGTAAAGATGTCATTCATCATTTATTTACAATGGGCTTTATTTATTCTAGTGTCAACAGCTGCCCCAGGGAGCGGGTTATTGAATTCAAATGTGAAGCTCTGGCTTATTTGCTTCCTTTCAAATTTGTCTTCAGAGCTTAGTTGCTAGGAGTCCATTCTGTGCTCTAATAGTGATTCATGTATTGTGAAACCATTCAGTAAATTGGGTTGTCAGGGATTGCCAAAAAAGGGCTAGAGGTCTTGTTCCTAGGGACGGGGAAGGGTGTATGGCTTATGCTATAGTGGTGTATGTGGTTTCTCTTTCAAACACTGGAAAATTGTCATTTCTTTCATTCACCCCTTACCTATGCCTCCCAAATTTCATGTGTAAATAATATGCTTGTCGATTCTTCTTATGAATTTATTAAAGGAAAGTTCTCACCTTTTTCTTTTCCTCACAGGCAGGTCAGGAGTCCTTCCGTTCCATCACAAGGTCATATTACAGAGGTGCAGCAGGGGCTTTACTAGTGTATGATATTACAAGGTGAGAATTTGGAGGGGAATAGAAATATTTTGTTTTTAATATCAGTAGAAGTATGTATTCTTAATAAATGTAGATGTTGTTAATGACCTGAGAGGCATCATGAGTTGTGAATTTGAGGGCCAGCTTTGGAGTCAGGAAGAATTCAGTCCTACATCTGACATATACTAGCTTTGTGACCCTAGCTGTGCAAGTCACTTTAATCTCAGTGCTCTGGGCAATTTTTTAAAGTTATGATTGGTATAGGAATCACAGGATCTATATCAGTAGGTCAACTTTATATCACAGAGTTTCTAGCACCAGTAAAATTACCATACCACAAGATCCATTTCAGAAACAACAATCAACAAAAAAAAGGACAATTCTTTTTTTAATTGCTACATTCCTAAAATATTATTATATGTGTATGTATATGTACATTGTATATTATATGTACACACACAATGATGAACCCTTGGAGTACTGCAAATAACGACCCCCTAATAGTCATTTTGGTCATTGTAGATGTTACAGTCAGGAATTTCTAAAGTTCAGCACACACATTTTACAAATTGAAATTTAATAAATGGAATTCTGTAAATATAGGTCATTGAAATCTGTTCCAGATGAGATAATTCCATAAGCAAATGCTCACCGATATCAATGGTGTCTTATTAATAGGAAATTATTTAACGTAAAATTGTTCATTGTATAATATTTTGTCAGGAAACACTTTAAAAGTATTTTAATCTTCATTTTTGCCTTCAGGAGAGATACATTCAACCATCTGACAACTTGGTTAGAAGATGCTCGCCAGCATTCCAATTCCAACATGGTCATTATGCTTATTGGGAATAAAAGGTAAAGATAAAAGACATCTTAAGGAGTATAATTTTGCCACTAGGATTAAGCTATTGTGTGGTTTATATAACTTTTTAGATGGCTATCAGGTTTTATTTGAAAGGTTGCTGACTAATGATACTGAAAGTTACATAAAATTTCTGTTTTGTTGAATTTTTACCTTTTAAAAATGCAAAAATGGAATTTTAATGCAGAAATTTACCAAGAAAAAACACCAGTTCTTTTAAAAATTTACTTTGTATGAAGTAATATTAAAAATTAAACATTTCCCTTCCTAGTCAAATCTTAATTACTTCAAAGTATCTTGATTTTCATAGATGGTATCATTTAAGTACTTTTCAACTTTTTTCATAGTTTTACTTCCAGTACTGTTAATTACCTTCCTCTTTTCAATTAGAGCTCTTACCTGAGAAAATTGGTTCACCAGTTAATAGGCTTACAATTCTAATAGTAGTACACTGAGAAGTATAGTTTCTTGGGTATGATGTGAGTAAACTATTGATTGTTTTTCTAAAGTTTTATTAGTGGCACCAAAATATTACCTTAATGATAAAACTAAAATTAGCACTTCTTAAGATGCCCGATAAATAATATCTCCTTCAGTAAGATAGATGCACAGTAATTGGGCTGCTGTGAATCCCTACTCTCATTGACCTTCCAGTTAGTTAAAACAAAGCAAACAAAAAACTAAGTCTTGTGACCATTAGAACATCTTTTAAAATTACTAACCTATTCTGTACTGCTCCCATCCTAAGGTACCAAAAGTAGCGGTTTTATCCCTGATCTTTAGAAACTGAGCAAAACCACTTAACCTTTTTTTACCTCTTTCAAAGAACCCTCAACACTATCCAGATGGTGATAGTAATGAATTTCAGTTATTATCAATCTGTCTTGGATTTGCTCCATTGACAAAGAAATAATGATAGGTGTCTCATTACAAGTCCCCAAGTTGCATTTTTCTCCCCAATTAGATCACAATGACCCTAAAGTGGGATACATTTTAAGCCCAAATTAATATTGTATGATTTCAAATTCTACTTAGGTAATAATAGCGTTGGTTGCATTGTGATTGGCTCCCTTTTAATTCCTTAATTTCAGTCATATCTAAAGTGAGCATTGTGGAGTTTACATTTAAGTGTGCCTTAACACTTTTGAAGGACTATCTACCAGGGGAAAAAGAAATTAATAAATTAAAATCCTTTGTGGATTAGCTAGTATATATCAATAAAAATGTGTGCATACTTGTAATAAAATTGAAAGTGGTATGTCTTGATATAATTACCTTTAGGTAGTTGTTGTGTTTCTTCCTTTATTGCCTGAGTATATTTGACATTTATCTTTTGTCTTCTCTAAATTGTTAAGAGAAAGCTGAACTTTTGCCTTCAGATTTATGGCTATATGAAATATGATCACTGTTAAGGTAGTTATTAAAGTCATATTTTTGCAAAACGTATTTTTGAAAATCTGTATATTGGCTTTATTAACCATAAACCTAAAATCTGATTACTCTCTCATAAAGATAATAGATGTTTAAATTTTTAAGATGGGTGGTGCTATTAACATTGACTTAATTAAGTTAGCCGTAACTTTTTCTATCCCATGGAAATTGAAACGTTTTAAAAATTGTTAGAATCTGTAGAAATGAAGTGAACACTGTGATGTATATCTATATATCTATAAAAGTGCTTGTTAAATTGGATTATTTTTATTTGATAGGAAATTCTTCTGTTTGACAAAACTTCAGCTTATTTGTCAGTAAAGCACCTGTCATTTTTTTTTTCTTTTGAGAATAAATATTTTAGAATTCTCCTCTCTCCGCTCCTTCCCTTTCACCCCCCCACATTTCAGGTATTTAAGAGAAAAAGGACTTTAAAATACTCCAAATATTATAGCATTTATGAATACAACATGCACCAAAGGTTCTGGAGAGATGCCATGTTTATAGCCACAACAAATCTTCATTTAAAAATCCATAGATCGGTTACATTATATTACTTGAATGTTATTCTTTGAGGCTATGGGCCAACTAATAAATATAGTGCTATATATAGTATACTCGTTGTATACTCGTTGTAGTACTACTCGTTGTAGTACTACATTTGCTTTGCAAAATGATTAGGCTTTCTCAGAAGAATAAAGAAGGTTTTGTTAAAATAAAATGAGAAAAGTACTAAATTCATTACCCGCAAAACCCAATAACAATTTATACTTATTGTATGAGCTTCACATCCTATTATAAAATACCTTTCTTCCTCCATAGGAGCGTTCTTCAGTGGGACCCCCTCTTAGCACTGGAAAGATTTCCCCCTTTTCCATTGTTTTCAGTCTTTCCCTTCAATTCCTCATCCATTCTACTGTAGGCCCTTCTCTTCCCACAAGACTAGAGGACTTCTTTTCCCTTCATCGTTAAACTTTAATTTGATTAGAGTACCTCACATATTCTTTTTTATCTTCTTCCCAACTTTGCTTTTATATGCCCTGCCATTTTGCAATTAAATCCTACTAATAAACATTGATTCACTTACAGGCAAGGTGCTATGAAATTTAATGTTCATGATGTTTCAGGTCTGTCCCTTCACCATCATATCTTCTATTTAACTTCTGCATTCACCCTCTTTTCTTTGAATGC
Source organism: Potorous gilbertii (assembly GCA_028658325.1). Taxonomy (NCBI): domain Eukaryota; kingdom Metazoa; phylum Chordata; class Mammalia; order Diprotodontia; family Potoroidae; genus Potorous; species Potorous gilbertii. The sequence continues at coordinate 25,631,215 of CM053773.1, read as the reverse complement.
TTTCAAAGGGTTTATCTCAAACCGTTCAGGAACATCTTACTGTGGTTCTCTGTTCTCTTGGGCATCCACAAGATGGTCTGCCTCATCAGGTGTTGATTCATTCTCCTTTGTCTTAAAGTATTTGTTCTTAGATGTCTGGACTTGTTTATATGATCTGGAGACCATTTTCCCATCTCATATTACAAATAATAATTTAATAGACTAAAGTACATACAGTGTTTAAAGAATACTTTTTAGTAAGTTATTTAATATCTTTTTTTAAAAGTTAATATCCTAATTATTTTATTCCATTTCTTCATATACTATTCTTCAGGAAGCAGGAGGGCATGAAACAAAATTAGAGAGAGAGATGGAGGTCTTTAGATCTATGGAGGTTTGTGTTTGTGTTTGTGTGTGTTGGGGTGTTGTATTATATAATTATATAGTATAGACCAGCCTGAAAATCTAAAATGGGTTTAATTTTATCTGGACTATTTTAATGGTATCCTAATTACTTCCCCCCACAGACAGTCCCTTCATTCTATACTAGAAGTATCAAACTCAATTAGAAACTGTATATAAGGATCCTTGAGGGCCATATAATGCCATATATAAATATTTTCTGTCTTAGTGTGTTTTTATTTATTTTGTTAAATAATTCTCAATTACATTTTAATCTGATTCCTGTGGCACTCAGGAGTGTTTTGGGTCAGTATGTTTGGTCCCTCTGCTCTGCACTGCAAAATTGATCATCCTAAAACACTACCTTGTCCAAGAAGTTTCAGTAGTTTCCATTTATCTCTAGGATAAAGTATAGTTTCCTCTGCCACTTACAGCTCTTAATTAACTCAATCCAATCAACATTCTCTCTCCTTTAAGGAAAAAAAAATCATTTCTGGGGATGGGATGATTCTCTGCCCACCCCCCCTTCCAGATTGAAGCCTCTCTTTTCTTTTAGACCTTCGTTGGTTTTTTCTTTACTGGAAGTTCAGGTTCCTTTTAATTTGTTGTTGACATTTTCTAATCTATCTTTCCCTATCATACGCTCTTTTGGCCTCCTTGTTTTATCGTCTACATGATCCCCTATCTTCTGCCTCTTGACTTTGAAAGCACAGAACTTCAAGGTTCAACTTAAGCGTCACCCTCAAGAGTTCTTTCCTGATTCTCCCGTTGTTGCTAATTTTCTCTCCTCTATATCAGTTTGAGTAGTTATGAATATATTTTGATTTTATTTCTTTGTGTATATATTGTTTCCCTCCAGTAGAATGTGAACTTCTTGAGGGCAGAAACTGCTTTGGTTGGGTTGTAGGGGTTTTTGTTTTGTTTTGTTTTTTTGGTTTTTTTGGTATTATCAGTGACTGATATTAAGTAGCTCCTTAATGTTTGTTGAACTGAATTCTATTGAATCCAGAGGGATTTTGGATATAAATAGGGAAGAAAAAGGGAAGGAGGTTATGCTCTGGGAGACCAAACTGTAATGTATGCCAACAGACATTATATCTATTCTGTGACCAGTTTAAATTCAGAATGATTCTTCACTAAATGATTGACTGTCAGATGCCCTTCTCTTTCTACTTCCCTCTGCCCCTAGTTGTAAAACTGTCATTTCACAGGATGATTTTTTTTCTGAATGAGCAGAGTGATTGTCTGCATGCATCATTGAACCTCTAAGATTAAGCCTTGGTACTGTGATACTCAGATTATGGCTCTTAACCTGGATAATCTACAACTGTTTAAGAATTCTAATTTTTATATTTAAAATAATACATTATTACATTCTAGTAGTGTGATTTTATTTCCCATTTTACACATTGACTACAACTGGGACCTCAGTTAAATCAGTTAGAATTCTTTCAACAGTAGCTGGGCAGTTTGTGGAAGAATAATGGTCATCAGTGGAAGATCATATTAGCATCTCTAGGAAATGTCCTTTCTTTAGGGGTAAACATCTGGGCAACTTCTCACTTCCATAACCAGTGGGAAAGATTTCCTAAATACCCTTTTGCTTTCTGACTATGGAGAATACAACATGAGCCAAGAACTGGGTGCCCATCTGGTCTCTTTTGTATTTTGTAACAAAAACTATTAAAGGATTATATTTGCTTTTGAAAAGTGAGGTGATAAAGACCTCTCTTTCATTCCTAGGAGCCTCCAAGAAGGGAAAAATTGCACATTCATTTCCTTTTTAATATTAAGAGAATTCTCTTAGAAAAGCCTACAGTGCCCTATATGGGGATATACTTTATACCAAGACAAAAATTATATGCAGTTTTCCTAAAGAAAAAATTAGTCTTCCCAGTTTTCTGATTACACCTTGGTAATTAAATGCATGTAATAATGTTAGCTAAATATAATTTTTCTGATAAACTTTATTTTAATTTTATCACATATATTTGTGTGTGTGTGTTTTAAGTAATTTATCAGGGATTATTTCAGGGGAAAGAACTTTATATCTTATTATCCTAGAACACTTTTATCTTATTTATAAAGACAGTATTTGGGGGGAAAGCTCAATAATCATTTTCTATGGGAAGTCAGTTCTCAAAATTTTGTACCATTGCTCAGTTATACAGTTTGAAAAAGATTGTTTTAGTGCTATGGTGGAGATTGATAAGAATTAGCCTGAAGACATTTAAGAAAAAGAGAGCTGAAAGGTAAATATATAACAATAAGTCATAGTAATAGATAAATATATAATAGGTTCAATGTAGATAATTCTACTGAAGTCTAAGGTGATGGCCAGTTGGCAATTGCAAACATTTTAATGAATGAGGTTTGTATTATTGTTGGTTTTTCATAGTATCTTTTTAAAAGAGAGTCAACATTCTGTGATGGAAAGAACATTAGATTGGGTGATGGTAGACCTGAACCCTAGCACTACTTCTGTCATTAACTAGCTATATGAGAAAAAGCGTATATTTTGCATTTGAACAACATGGCCAGGCCATCAGAGTTGTGCTCTCTGAAGCATAGTTTGAATGCTTGGCAGTTTAGTTCAGTCAGGCAAGGACTTCAGTGTCTGGTATCTTATCCTGCCAGATGATCAGAATCTTCCTAAGACAATTGAAATGGAAGCGATTCATTTTCCTGGCTTAGCACTGGTAGACTGTCCATGTTTCACAGGCGTACTACAATGAGGTCAGCACAATGGCTCTGTAGACTTTCAGTTTGGTAGTCAGTCTAATACCTCTTCTCTCCCAAACTTTTCTTCGGAGTCTCTCAAACACTGAGCTACCCCTGGCAATGCATTCATCAACCTCATTGTCAAAGTGTACATCACTGGAAAGTACACTACCAAGGTAAGTGAACTTAAACACAGCATTCAACACTTCTCCATTTGTTGTAACCAATGTTTCCATGTATGACTGGTGTGGTGGTGGCTGATGGAGTACTTGTGTTTTCTTGGTGTTAATTATTAGGCCAAATTTAGCACAGGCAGCAAAGAATTGATCCATACTTTGTTGCATCTCAGCTTCAGAGGCTGCATTGAGTGCATAGTCATCTGCAAACAGAAAATCATGCACCAACACTCCCTCCATTTTGGTCTTGGCTTGTAGCCTTTTCAAATTGAAGAACTTACTATCAGTATGGTAGTTGACCTTGATGCCATGTTCATCCTCATTGACAGCATTTGTCAATGTGGCTGAAAACATCATGCTAAAAAGCATGAGAGCAAGCACATAGCCCTGCTTCGCTCCATTGGTGACTGGGAAGGCACAAGAGCATTGTCCATTACCCAGACAGAACCCAGGCAAACGTGCCATCATGAAATTGATGTACAATATTAATGAACTTCTCTGAGAAACCAAATTTGGACATAATTTTCCATAAACCCTCATGACTAACAGTGTCAAAGGCCTTGGTGAGATCCACAAACGTTGTGTACAGACCTCTGTTCTGCCTCTGGCATTTCTTCTTGCTTTTTGGGCAGCAAACACCATATCAACTGTTCCTTGGCCCTTTCTGAAGTCACCCTGGCTCTCAGGTATATAACCATCTTCCGAGTGAAGGATTAGCCTATTAAGGAGGACTAGCAAAAATTTTGCCAACAGTGACTAAGAAAGAGATCCCCCTGTGATTGTCACAGGACAATCTATTCCCTTTACCTTTCTAGAGATGGACAGTGGAGGCATCCTTGAACTCCTGGGGGATAACCTCCTCTTGCCATATAACCTGGAAAATTTCAGTCAGCTTTTGTATGAGCAATGGTCCCCCTACCTTGTAAATCTCAGCTGGAATAGAATCAGCACCAGGTGCTTTGCCACATGAAAAGAGCATAATGGCCCTCAAAACCTCTTCTTCAGTTGGAAGTTCAGCTAAGGAAGGATTGACTTCAACCTGAGGTAAATGATCAGTGACCTCAGCATTGATTGATGATGGTCTGTTGAGAACACTATTGGAAGTGTTCAGCCCATCTTCCTGAGATCATGTCCTTAACACTAATCAGTGTGGCTCCATCAGCACTGAGTAGTTTTGATGCACCGTAGGTTTTTGGTCCATAGTTAGCAACAGTGGAGCAGAAAAGGAGTGGGCAGCTTTCAGAGATTTGGCATACAGTACTGCATTTGCTCATCTGGGCCAGAACACTTGCAAACACCAACACTGGTTTAATGGGGAAATTCAGAATGCTAAATGAAAAACGAGAATGAGTGGGATAGTTCGTCCACGTCTAAGAAGGCAACATTTAATTCCATCAAAAGCTAAGTACAAGCAAAGCTTAGAGAGATTGCAGGATTCCTGGCTCAGTAAGAAGGCAGATGAAATTCAGTTTTATGCTGATAGTAACAATCCAAAGTGTTTTTATGATTCTGTGAAAGCTTTAGTCAGTAGTCAGTAAACAAAGTGCCTATAATGTTCTGGACACTGAGCTAACTGCTTTGTGGATACTAATAAGAAAAAGACAGTCCCTGCTCTCACTGAGGTTATTATCTAAAGGGGGAAGACAATACATAAAAAGAAGTTGAAAGGGTGGAGGGGGGTGGTTTGATGTTCATGCAGTCCAAACCTAGCTAAGCATTTGATAAGAGATGGCTGGAAATTCTGATTTGGGTGGAGTTTCTTGTTCTCTCCTCTATATAGGCCTTGAAACAGAGGGGAGAAACTACTGAGGATCCTGAAGAGGGGTAGAGTATGCAAGCTGAAGCAGTTTCCATAATGATGAGATTTTTGGTGATGAGTTTTATCCTGAAAGAAGCATAATGTTCATGGAGTTTAAAGCAAGCATAGCAGCTTGTGGGAAATTCCTGCATTGAAAACTTCCTTTTGGACATCTTTACTGCGTTGTGCCATCTAGTATCTCAAATTTATCATGTCTCCCTACATCTTTCTCTCCTCCAGACTTAGATATTTCGGTTGCCAATACTACTACCCTTCCAGTCATTCAGATTCACAGTGTTGTATCTGTGTCCAATAACATCCTTGACTCTTTTGTCACCTATCGTATCTAATTGTTTCTTAATATTTTCAAGACCGCATCTCTCATTTTCTTCTCTTGACTCACTACCATAGAATTCCTCATCATTTCTACTCTGTACTATTATGTTTCTCTTCTTATTGGTGCCCCCTCTTCATTGCATCCTCCAAAGGTGACCAAATTAATATTGTTAAAACTTAAGTCCAATCATGCTACTCCTGTGCTGAATAAGCCTTTATTGACTCTCCATATTGTCCCTAGGATTAAATATAACTTCTCAACCTATCATTTAAAATCCTTCACAGTCTGATCTACCTTTCTAGAGGTTTCATGTTTCTCCTTTTCTTGTACTTGTTGTTCTAGCCACTGATTTGTTATTCATTATTCCATCTTCTAAGTCTTTGCAACATTTCCGATGCTCAAAGTGCATTATCTTTACCTTTATGTCTTTGAATCCTAAGTTTCTTCAAGACTCAGCTATCTCCTCTCATGTGAAGCCATTCTTAATTTCCTTTGCTTAGGAAACATGTTCAGAATATTTTTAATTCACTTACTTTTGTATATTTTTTACCCTCCCAATATACTATAAGCTTTTGGGAGGCCAAAGTTTTGTTTGTCTTCATGCCCCCATATGGCCAGCAGAGTGCTTTGCATATATTAGGTGCCTAATATTTGAACTGAGATGTGACTAAAAATGTTTATCACTAATGGCCAACCTTCTAATGATCACCGCCAAACTTAGATAAACTTGGTCAAGAGGCATACAATTTGATGGATACTTCTTTGAACTTTTCTCTCTCAGGAGAACCTTTCAAAACTTTTACTTCACTTGTGTAGCAGATCTTTTATGGATGAACTGTAGTTTTATAGGAAACTAGCTAAAGTTAAACAAATATGTCCCCCAAGAAAGTAAAAATTTAAAGTTTTTTTTTCATACTAATTAAGTTTAGTAACTCTTAATTGAAGTCGTGAAAGTTGAAGAAAATGTTACCATAATCACTTTTAGTGCTGAATAATGGTTTGGTAGCAGAGAGTTGAGTAGCAGGGTACTTGCTCAGACATTTAGTAAAGGAGGGCATCTGCTCAGACATTCAGTAACAGAAGGTATATACATGCTTGAAACCAATGTCCACCTATTAATAAAATGAAGGTTTTATTCACTGAACACCTCAAGGGTTTACCAAACCTGCCAAGATACCAGTCATCGTTCTTATCATGCATTTTCTACTTTAAATGCATGTATACCCTGTTGTGTTTGTCCTTTGTTGCTGAAGAAGACCATGCCATCGGAGAAATAATGACTTTATTTTGCATGAGGAAGGGCTGTGCAAGGTCACCAGCCTCACTTCTCCTCCAGAGCCATCTGAATCCAGGGACCAGATATTCTCAGGATGCCTGGAGATGGTCCAAGGTGAGGCAATTGGGGTAAAGTGATTTGCCCAAGGTCATATGGCTAGTGAGTGTCCTCCTGACTCCTGTACTGGTGCTCTATCCACTGCACCCCCTAACTGCTCCAGCCTGTTACTGCAACTTTGAATACACCATGGAACACAGTGCTGTAACTTCAAACTTTATCATCTTAGCAGTATAAGTACAAGTAATAGCTAGGTAGTTACGCTGAAAAGTATCAGGGTTAGGAAAAATCAAGTAGTTGTATTGTGAGAAGCAGACGATAGGCCAAAAGTGTAAAAGCAACTGTACTGTTAGTAAAGCTTTGAATTCATGATCCCAAAGCAGGCAGCCATGGTTCTTAAACATAATTTCCCAACAAAAGTGGTTCTGTCCCTAGACAGCACCCTGTTTTGAGCTTCCCCTCTTAATACTCCACAGTGGCTTCCCAGACTTAAAGGTTTAAACACACACACAAACACACAACTTCTTTGTGTTGGAAGGCTCCCTGTTCCTGCTTTTCAGTGCACACCATACTCAAGAAAAGTATTTCTGAAGTAACTTGAGTTCCTAGCTATAGTTTGAGGAGCAGTCAGTTATTCGAGTTTTTGTGGTGGTGTTGAGTATATTTTCAGTTTGTATGCCCCTGCAAAAAAAAACCAAAAACCTCTACCACTATAACAGTTGCTCCTGTGCCAGGTCTACTTTCCACAAAATTGCAATTAGTTCTTCAAGGCTCACTTAAACTAATGAAAGCCTGAAGCAGTTTTTAAAAACTTCAATGTGCTTTTGTGGAGGGACTTGTGGGAATGCCAACATTTGGCCTACATCCAAGATAAGATCAGCTCCAGTAAACCTGATGTGACCAGGCCAAAAAAAAAAAATGAGTGATGCCCTAGGACACCCAGTTATATCTTTTACACAGATTGTTTAATATTATTGGTTTAGGGTGAAAAGAAAACATGAAATGTTAAATAACATCTATTATAGCTTTAAGGTGAATAGGTAAGAGAAAGATTCTACAGTATGTTTTGCCTTGGTGGACTCTGAAAGAATCATGAAGATAGTAATCCCATGTGTTTATAGATAGAGTTTCATCTTGTCATCCTGAATTGGTCTATTTTGACTATGACTGTGACCTCTAAGCAGACATTGTTAATAGACCTCTTTGAATCAGGAAACATTTCATGGATAAGGATGGAGTAAATTTTGGTGGCTCCAGCTAATTACGGTACGGTAGTAAGGCACGTCTGGTTTGCGTTAATGTCTTTGGTACTTGACGTCTTTCACAGTGCATTCTCTATTTTACTGAAGTTCATTGTTAGTCAAGTCTGAGTCCACATTCAACCAATCAGCAATTCCACTAGCATCAGGTTCTAGAATAGGGTAGGTTTTCTGGCCAGTGAATGTTACTTTACTGTCTGCTTTAACCACTTCAGAGCAGGCTGGGTCATAATGCAAGTTTGGGTGCTGGGTATCCAGAAGTCCTGAAATAGAGAAGTGTGGAAGTCCGTGATGATTAGATGATCACCTCTCGCTATAAATAGCATGTTTTCCACAGACTTGACCGGGATTGGATCTTGACTTCCATCTTTGCTAGCGTAGGGGTAACAGGCAACAACAGTGACATTCTGACACGCTTGGCAGAAGCATGACAAGGTGTATGTACTACATCGGATTTTTAATCATTTTATTCCTTCGTCCATTTCACTACAGCTGTTCTGCACAGTGTAGACCTTCTTTCATAGACAAGCTGGCCATTTTTCATTTCCTGGTTGCTAAATTTCTTGGTCAGCATCTTGTTTCGTTTCAGGCTCTGGATAATGCTTTTAGTGGGGACAGATCTTACTGGAAACTGCTGCTGAAGAGCTTATAGTCAGCATCTCTACCAGGCTACCTTAACTAAAATCCATTTCCAAATCATTGCTTACAGTTGAGGGAGTTATTGTTACAGTGAGAATAGTCTGCATATAATTTCCTTATTGCTAGTCTACTATCTTCAAAAAATAGCTATTCAAACTTTGCCTTCAACTTACAAAACAAGGAATTGTTTTAAGTCAGTACATTTATTAAGTGCCTACTATGTGCTCAACATTGTGCTAAGTAAGCTCTGAATTATTTGAGAAATATTATGGGTAAAATTGGATAGTCACATGAAAGAAATTTTATTTAGATCAGCACCTTTCATCTCATACAAAAGTAAGCTCCAAATAATTATTTGACCTAAACATAAAAGGTTGCATCATAGATATATTAGAGAAACATAGGAAAAAATACCTATCAGGTCTGTGTATAGGAGAAAAGTTTATGATCAAAAAAGGAATAGAGGATCACAGAAGATACAATGAATAATTTTGGTTATGTGAAATTTTCAAAAAAAAATTTTTAATTTCTAAGATGTGTGGAGGTGATTATAGAACACTGAAAACAAGTAAAATAATCATTTTTTAAAAATAAAATAAAAGTAATCCCCATTAAATAAAATTTTTTTAAAATTAAAAAGGAAGTAGTTAACTGGGGGAAAATATCTTTGCAGCATGTTTCTCTGACAAAAATCTCATTTCCAAGATATATATATATATATGAAAAAGAGCCCTTCTTTTATTGATGAATGGTCTAAGGATATGAATGGATAGCTTTCAAGGGAAGAAATACAAGTTTTCTATAGTCAGGAAAAATAAAACGCTCCAGATTACTACTAATTAGAGAAATATATATTAAAGCAGTTCTGAGATTCAGTCTGTTAGTCATCAGAGTAGCAAAGATGACAGCAAGTGAAAAAAGAAATATTGGAGAAGCTGTAGGAAATGCAAGGCACATTGATTTATTGTTGGTGGACCTGTGAATGGGTACAGCCATTATGAAAACTTGTAGTTACACACAAAAAGTTTCTAATCTCTTTGAACCAGCTATACCACTGCCTATGCCCAAAGGAGATCAAAGAAAGAGGAAAAGGTCTTTTATGTACACAAAAATATTTATAGCATCCCTTTTTGTAGTAGCAAAGACCTAGAGGCTGAGAGGGTATCAAAATCTAGGAATATGGTATGTGAAATGAGAAAATATATGACTTCAAAAAGTCTTAAAAAGAGTTAAGTATACTGATGGAGAATGAAGTAAACAGATCTAAAAAGAAGTAATACTTTAACTTCAATATGATAAAAATGAACACTATAAACTAATAAAGAATGAAGTGGTCAGAACCAGGAAAACAGTTTATACAATTACAGCACTTTAAAAAAAAATCCCACAACTTTGAAATCTGTAAGAATTATGAACAATACACTGACTTCATCGTAGCAGAGGACCTAATGATGAAACATACCATCAGTTACCAGCGGTGTGACAGAACTGGAATGTAGTTAGACATTTAAATTTTTGTATATAGTCATTGGGGAGATTTGTTTTGCTTGACCATGCATATTTGTTATAAGAAATTTGTTTTTATTTTTCCTTCTTCTAATGGGGTAGGGAATGAGAGGGAGAAGAGATTTCTGGTCATTTTTTTAAATAACAGGCAGGAGAGGTGCTACAGATGTGAAATATGCTATATTCACTTTCAGACAAGTTTTTTTATTATTAGCTTAATTACTTACTATAAGAGGCAGCTAGATGATCAGGCCTGGAGTCAGAAAGACTCATCTTCCTGAGTTCATATCTGGCCTCAGACACTTACTCGCAAGTAATTCTGTTTGCCTCAGTTTTCTCATCTGTAAAGGGAGCTGGAAATAGCAAACTGCTGTAGTAGTTTTTCTTTGCCAAGAAAACCTCAGAAAGGTGTCACAGTCAGATATGACTGAACAACTACAATAACTATTGTTATAAAACTAATCTGTAAATGTAATAAAAACAAAACACGAATAAAGCTTTTATTTAAAGCTTTGTATTGATATCCGTTTGGTAAGCTTATATGAGGAAACAAAGGTCAATTAAAGCTTTTTTAATATAATTTTTTTTCTGGCTCAAGCCTTTAAATGTTCTTCTGAAGCATTTTTTAACTTCAGCTATGCTTATTGGATTTTTCTAGTTAGTATTCTCATTATCTTTTGTTCATTTTAACTAGTATTTTTTCTTAAAACCTTGGGAATTCAGTCTATCTAATTTCTTAAGGCTTAGTGGATTTTAGCCCTTCACCTACAGATTCCAGTTCATTTTACCTAAATCTACCTTTTGTTGTTGTAAGTCTTTCTTTTACCACAAATACATGCTTATGTGATTTTCATGTACTAAGATAGTACATTGTTTAGTGAAGATCTACTTAGGTTGGCATAAAGAAATTGAAGCTTAATGAAGCAGCTGAATGTTTCACAAAACCACAATATTTCTAAAAGGGTTTGAATCCACACTACTAAAAATTGGAGACCATATCTGGTGGTTTTTCCTTAGTTGAATAAAATGCCCTTGTTCAAATATAAATAACTGAAGTACAGAGTATGAAACTAACAAATAATTGCAAACTAAATGTAAACAATACTCTTTTTTCTGCCTGATAGGCAATATGAGCAATAAATAATGTGTTAGTAGAATGTTTGGAAAGTAGTATTTTCATTGTCATTAAAGTTTGTTTTTTCGCAGGCAAAGCGATATGATATTGCTAAGCTAATAAAATGTATTTCCTAGTTATCTCTCTATACCTAGGAATTGAGGTCACTGTGACATGTGCTGTTTTGCCCTGTTGGTCACTGGAGTATTGCTTAGCGATTCCTTGAGTCACCCCATTTAGCTTAGTAAACACTAATGGAGAAAAACTTTAGATTATTTGCTTTTTTCTCCTCCAGTAACCAAAGAGCTATATATAAAAAATTGAAAGACAAATGGAAATTCCTCACACCACCAGTTTCATCAGTGTCCCCTGAAGAAGGTAGTCACTACAGAATATAGCAAAAAGTGAGAGAAAGGATTTTTTTTTTAATTCAGGTACCTGTATTATCTTAAAATAATGTTTTGCCTTATTACACATACATAAAACTGTTCTTATAATAAAACTCTTAGTTTTATTTGCACCTTAGAAATTTAATTTCTAAATGAGGAAACAAGGATGCATAAACAAAAATGCATGAGAAATTTTAGTCTGTAGGGTATAAAACTTAGACTAAAGATAGCCACCAAAAGAAGTTTAAAGATGGAACTAGAATAAAGGATACCTATAAGGGTTTAGAGACTAGAGGTATGACTAGAGCAGAGGCTGGTTGAAAAAGAACTGGGAGACAAATTAGGTGATTATTAGAAAGGGTCAATAGGAGGTGGCTGTGAAAATGAAGAGTGACTTTGAATTAGATATGGAAAGCAATAGGGAACCAATGAAGGATTTGAGAGGGCATTGACCTAGTCAGTGAGAGATGAGAAAGTTGTAGAGGACAGGTATTAGAGTAAGAGCCTAGAAAGAATAAAGATGTAATGGTCCCAAGTTTAACATTGTCAAAAACTAAAAAAGAGGTTGATATTGTATAAGAAGTATTGAAGTATTTAGCAATAAGTTGAGAAATGAAAGAAGTCCTAATATCCCTAGATAAAATTAGATGATGTATATACCATTGTGACAGAGAAAAATTGATAGTATTAAAAAAATGATAAATGAGGAATGCTTGCTGTTCACCATGTTCACATTGAGCTAGTGATAAAATATTTAGGCAAGAAAAAAATAGGAACAGAAGTAAACTGAGTAGGGGAAAGAAGATAGTATATCTAACTCTGTAAGATAGTGTATGATAATACTGATTGAGTGGTCGGGAGGGAGGGAGGCCCTTACTGTAAGGAAGCTTCATGAAAGAGGTTGGACTTAAGCTGGATTTTCAAAAATAGATATATAACAAGGTGGGAGAGGAGTGAATAAGTAAATGTTGCTGGAATAAAACAGTCTGTGTTCAGGATTAATGGAAGATTAAATTATAAACCCAAGGTCCATGTTGTGAATGGCCTTTGAAAGTGTCAAGCTTTGGAGTTGAACTCTGTTGTAATAAATGGGAGCCAGTATTGGGAGTCATTAGGGGTGTTTTTAAGCAGGCAAATGACATAAATAAATCTGTTTAGGAAAATTAATCAGGAGGAGTGGGGGATGGGGTTGCTGAGCTAAGATAGTACAGATAAGGCAGGGACTCCCCCTCTGTTCTCCCAAATCCCCTTCCAAACAACTTTAAAATAATACCTTAAAATGAATTCTGGAGCAGCAGAACCCACAAAAGGATGAGGTGAAATAATTATCTAGTCCCAGACAACCTACAAGGTCAGCAGGAAACATCTGTTGCACTGAGGTGAAAGTAAAGAACAATCCATCACAAGGCAGCATCCTAGCAAACCAGCAATAGACTTTGGGGGCAACTGTATCAGCAGCAGTGATTTCCAGATCTCTCAGCCCACAGATGGGAACAGGTCTGACAACTGGTCAGAATGATATTTCAAAGGTCCCATGGCTGATGCTGGGTTTCACACTCTGCTGTATCGCCCGCCCATACATGGATCTGGGTCCCAGTTCTAGTTTGCAGGCCTAGGGCAAGAAGGAGCATTAGCACACCAAAGCCTGCAGCTGCAGGGGAACAGGGACAATGGTCACAGTTATGGGGGGGAAAGAGTGCTTATAGTCACTCACAGGCCCAGAGAGCAGTAAACACACCTCTCTTTAGAACATACTACTTTGGAAGAACTAAAACTTTACAACTCTAAGAACTAGCTTTGAAAGCTGAGGCATGGGACAGGGCCCCCTCCATGCTGGAAGTATAACTCAATTTTAACATAATTAAAAGTCCAAAAATAGGCTGGAAAAATGAACACACTGCACACAAACCTAACCATGGAATGTAACTATGGTGGTACAAACTCAGAAGACAACAAAGTCAAAACAGCTAACACTCAAAAGCTTCAAAAAAAAAAAATATGAATTAGTCTCAGGCCCCCTGAAAAAGAATTTTTGGAAGAGCTCAAAAAAAGATTTTAGAAATCAGGTAAGAGAAGTAAAGGAAGAATTGGAAAATGAAATGAGAATGATACAAGAAATTCATGGAGGGGAAAAAGTCAACATCTTGGTAAAGGGGGCACAAAAAAATACTAAAGAAAATAACACCTTAAAAAAAAGAATAGGCAAAATAGTAAAAGAGGCACAAAAATCCACTGAAGAGAACTCACTGAAGTAGAATTGGGCAAGTGGAAGCTGACAAAATCAAAAGAATGAAAAAAATACAGAAGAAAATGTGAAATATCTCATTGGAAAATAGTCCAAGGAGAAATCATTTAAGAATTATTGGACTACCTGAAAGCCATGATTAAAAAAAAACAAAACAGACTAGCCATCATCTTTCAAGAAAAGGGACTACCCTGATATTCTGAAAACAGAAGATAAAATAGAAATTGAAAGAATCCACTGATCACCTCCTGAAGGAGATTCCAAAAAGAAAACTCCCACTAAGATTATAGTCAAATTCCACAGCTTCCAGGTCAAGGAGAAAAAATTGCAAGCAGCCAAAAAGAAACAATTCAGATATCATGGAGCTACATCAGAATCACACAAGATTTAGTACCTTCTGCATTAAAGAATCAGAGGGATTGAAATGCAATTATTCTAGAGGGCAGAGGAGGATATGCATATTAAAACAGTTCTGAGGTACCACTCCACAGGAAAGTGACAAATGTTGGAGGGGATATGGGAAAATTAAGACACTCATCCTGTTGGTGGAATTATAAAACTGATTCAGCCATTCTGCAGAACAATTTGAGCTCTTTTCCTTACGGCTATAAAACTGTGCATACACTTTGACCCAGTAATACCACTACTAGATACTTATTTCAAACAGGTTAAAAAAAAGGAAAGTGCCCTATATGTACCAAAATATTTATAACTTCCTTTTAGTGGTGGCAGAGAATTGGAAAATGAGGGAATCACCATCAATTGGGGAATGGTTAAACAAGTTGTGATATGTGATTGCAATAAAATACTGTTGTACTGTAAGAAATGATGAACAAGATGTTCTTAGAAAAACCTGGAAAGATGTGAACTGATGCAAAAGTGAAATGAGCAGAATCATGAGAACATTGTATATAGTAACAGCAGTACTGTGTGATACTCACCTGTAAATGAGTTATTCTCTGCATGACAGTGATCCAAAGCAATTCTGAAGGACTTAGGAAAAATGGTATCCATTCCAGAGAAAGAAATGATGCAGATTGAAGCATACTTTTTTTTACTTTTTTTTTTTTTGCCCCTTGTTTTGTTGGTTTGTTTCCTTCCACGCATGACTAATAGGGAAATGTTTCTCATGGCTGCAAACGTATTCCTGTATCAGATTACTTGCCTTCTCAAGGAAGGGGAAGGTGAAAGAGGGTGTAACTCAACATTTTTTAAAAGCTAACAATTGTTTATACCTGTAATTGGGAGAAGTTATTAAATAGAAAATCTAGTAATGGGGTACAAAGTAGAATGGAGGGGTGAATGACTGGAAGCAGAGAAATTAAAAGATTTGTAATGATTGTATTAAGTCCCAGTTTTTTGATTTTGTATATTAACTTAAGTCCTTTGTTTCTCCCTGTCTTCCCCATCTCTGACTTTTCTCTCCCTTTTTCCTCCTCCTTTCTTTTTCTCCCTTTTTCTTTTTCTCTTCTTTCCCCCATTTTCTTCCATCCCTTTCAATTTCCCTCCCATCCCCTCTTCCCTTTGCCCTCCATTCTTCCTTACATCTCTTATTCTCCTTGTTTCTTCCTCTTCCTTCTATACTTTTCCTTCTTCGCCAACCACACCCCCACATCGGCCCAATGTGTCCCATCTATTCTCCCTGCTTTGATTGCCTAGCACTTCAACAACATAGGTTACAGAGAGTTACAATTTGTAAACTCATAGGTTACAGAGAGTTACAAATTGTAAACTCACAGGATCATGGATTTAGATTTTGAAAGGAATATAGAGGCTGTGAGATCTAACCCCCTTGTTTTTCAGATGAGGAAACTGAGGTACAGAAAGATTAAGCTATCCAGGGTCAAGCAACTAGTAAGAATCTACAATGAATTTAAATCCACTTACTGTTTCCAAGTCCAGTGTCCTCTCCTACAGTATGCCATGATGCTTCTAGGTTTATTATGTCTGTCATAACAGCATTCTCAGACTAGATAGGTACTTTTTCTAGACTATATATAGGAAATATTCTTTTTTTCTTTTTTGCTCCATAAAGTATTTTTGTTGATTAATGGTTTGGGGTCAAAAGATGAATTCATATCCTTCAGTAAGAATGCCTTTGGCAGGATACTTAGCATCTCTGGAATTCAGTTTCCTTGTATAAAAGGTGGGGGAGGGGGGCAGTGTTGAACTAATTTATCTCTAAAATCCCTTACAACTCTAAAATGTCTGGGTTTTTAAAAAATTTATTAATTAGATTATATATTCCTTTAAGGTTGGAGTGTTCCTTGTACTTCTTTGTATCATTCACAGCACCATATGAGTTGCCTTGCTCTTAATAAATATCGATTGTTGTATTCATTTTTAAAATCTATTCAAAGAAATATAGGTCACATGAGTTACTTCTCACGAATGTTTTTACTAACACTGTAGTGGTTAGTAACATGATCCTATTCTTCCTTAACTTCAGTGATTTAGAATCTAGAAGAGAAGTTAGAAAAGAAGAAGGTGAAGCTTTTGCCCGAGAACACGGCCTTATCTTTATGGAAACTTCCGCTAAGACTGCTTCCAACGTAGAAGAGGTAGGTGGACTGTCCTTTTAAATATTTAAAAAATTTTGTGTAATAGAAATAGGTGTTATGTCCTTTGACATTTCTTCTTTCATATTTTTGTCATGATGCAAGATCTTTATTTACAAGTAGGTATGATTTCTTGAATTTTACCTTTTAGAAATCTTTTTTAATAAAGTAAAATGAGTCTGATAACAAAACTCTAAATTTGTGTTCTGTGATTCTAGCAATATCAAGATGTTTTAAGATATCTAGAATTACATAATTTTTAGATTTGAAAGGGACCTCAGAAGTAATGTAGTCTAGACACTTCATGCTGTTGCCCTGGCCTAGTTGTTTTAACAAATGGAATTTTGGTAAGATACATTTTTATCTCCCCCTCCTTTCTTTAAGGAAAAAATTTAATCATTAAATCTTTTTTGCTGCATAATCACGACATAAGTCTTGTAAGTATAGCAGATCCAAGATAGAATTGTTGGTGTTATACTTCCACTTAAAAAACATTTATTAAAGCATATCTAATGTGTTTATAAGGTTCTGTTCTTACTCTCAGTGAGGAAAGAATGTTAGCCTCCCTTCTATGTGGCATAAACTCATGATAAAATATTGATGTTATTCATATTTATAGAATATTTTTATGTCAAGATAAACAAGATGAAAGGCAAGATGGTATTATGGACCGAGAATGACTGTCCTACTGATCATAAAATTCTTGATTTAAGTCCTACTTCACATGCATGCTTGACCCTGGGCAAGACTCTTAGTGTGCCCAGGAAACTCTGTAAGACTTGAAGTTTCATCCAAGCCACTGGTTTGCATCAGTGAAGAGAGATTCCATACCACAATTTCTCTGTAGCAATGAAATCACAAACACCACATTGTACAAAAAAAATGCTCCATGCAAGAAGTTATTTTACCCTCTTTCCTTTTTTTTCCTTTCCTGTATATGACTTTTCAAGAAGTTTGGGCAGGGGTCTCAGTAGTACATATATAGTTATCTATTGATCAATAGATAGATATCACATTTATATATAACATATATTTTCTTGTAACCCTTTATTTGAATATGTCAGGCTTAATATGGTAGACATTCTGCTATAAATTGATATGTTGAGACCTGTGTAGTGTTATCAGTTCAGTTGAGAAATGTTAAACTCTCATTTGATTAAATAGATAGAGAAAAAGGCATGTATGAGCTTCCTAGCTTATATAGAAAAAAAAGTTCAGATAAATTAGTGATCTGAATAGATGATGGCTGAATAAATGAAGTTCACTGTTATCTAAATCTGCATTGTCATTCCAAAGTGGTTTCCATTGGTCAGACACATAATATGCCCATTTTGTAAGTACAACTAGCTATATAGTAGCTGCTCCTGTCAGTAAAATCTGGAAGTCCGGTCACATAATAGAAGTCCTAGAAATATGTTACAATAATTTTAAAAATGATCTTTGATTTGGTGATTTGACCTCCTTTACACATATCAAAACCCCCTTTAAGTAGAGAGTGTTTATAACTGGTTTCATGAGTTCATTTGGTAACCAGACCTCTAGAAGTGAGCCTCAGAATTTTTAGCACAGTTCCGCCAGTCTTTAGACAATAACCTCTCACTGGGCCCTTCCTTGAAACTTTCTATGTCAGCTGGGTTTGGAACTTGTATTTAATCTCTTTTTATTCTTTTTTAAAAATTTTATTTATTTTTAGTTTTCAACATTCATTTCCACAAGATTTTGAGTTCCAGATTTTCTCCCTATCTCTCACCTCCCTCAAAACACTGTGCATTCTGATGATGTCTTCCCCCAATCTGCTCTCTCTTCTATTATACCCCATTACCTGTATTTATTATTTCCCAGTTGCATGCAAAAACAGTTCTCAATGTTCATTCCTTAAACTTTGAGTTCCAACTTCTCTCCCTTCCTCCCTCCCCACCCATCCCCACTGAGAAGGCAAGCAATTCAATATAGGCTATATATATGTAGTTTTGCGAAAGACTTCCATAATAGTCATGTTGTGAAAGACTTAATTATATTTCCCTCCATCCTATCCTGCCCCCTAGTTATTCTGTTCTCTCTGTAGACCTTGTCCTTCCCCTA
The DNA here is from genome assembly GCA_028658325.1 of Potorous gilbertii. Classification (NCBI taxonomy): domain Eukaryota; kingdom Metazoa; phylum Chordata; class Mammalia; order Diprotodontia; family Potoroidae; genus Potorous; species Potorous gilbertii. The sequence continues at coordinate 25,612,677 of CM053773.1, read as the reverse complement.
AAGTGATTATTTCTTATTACTTCTTCCTCCTATTTGCCGTCCCTTCTATCACCCCCCCCCACTTCTCCCCTACTTTCCTGTATTGTAAATAGATTTTTATACCAGATTGAGTGTGCATGTTTCCCTCCTTAAGCCAAATGTGATGAGAGTAATCTTCACTTTTCCCCTCCATTGAAAAAGCTTTTTATTGCCTCTTTTATGAGAGATAATTTGTCCCATTCCATTTCTTCCTTTCTCCTCCCAATGTATTCCTCTCTTTCACCTTAATTTTATTTTTTTAGATATCATCCTTTCCTCTTCAACTCACCTTGTGCCTTCTGTCCATCTGGAGGGATTTTATATGTGTGTGTGTGTGTGCGCACACACACATATACACACACACACACAAATACTGAGAAAAGTTTCAAGAATTACAGATACTATCTTTCCATGTAGGGATGTAAACAACTTTAGTAAATCCCTTATGATTTCTCTTTCCTGTTTACCTTTCCATGCTTCCCTTGATTCTTGTGTTAGAAATTAAAATTTTCTATTCAGCTCTGGTCTTTTCATCAAGAATGCTTGAAAGCCCTCTATTTCACTGAATGACCATTTTTTCCTCATGAAGCATTTTAAGTTTTTTATATTTTAAACTGATCATTTGAACTTAGAGTTTGGTGTTTGTTTTTACTCATGAGAGTAATTCTTCATTTCTTTACTTCTGTTTTGTGTTACACAGTTGTGAAAATTTGCACTGCAAAATCATTTATCATACAAAATCATGAGGGTAATATTTGTTTTGTTTTGTTTTTTAACTTTGACTCAGACTACTTAGGATTTTAAAAAACAAAGTTTACATGTACATTTTCAGCATGTGGAAATAATTTTGCCAAAATGAAAATTTGAAGATTAGTTTTTAAGGATACACTTAAGTATTTAGAATAATTTGAGGAAGATATAAAATGAAAGCATGAGTAGTTTAAATTCATTGCAAAACTTTTACGAATATAATTTGACATCTGTTCTATGACCAACGTTGTCAACTATATAGACTCATAAATTTAGACAAGACTGTTTCATGATCCAGAAAAAATAGTGCAGGCATCCTGAATGTACTTCACTACATGAAAAGTTGGTTAAAGATGAACAGAATATCAAAGCACAGTCCCACAAAGTGCTGTCATGAATTAATGCACAAAACAAAAATTACTTTGAAAAAAATGAAGCAATCTAGATGTAAGTAACTTAAGATGAAATAACATCATTGTGTATGGCATTTTATACTTTATAGAGTGCTTTCACATACATTATTTTGATATTTCACGGCAGACTGCTTGGTGAGGGGCAATGATTTGCCCATGTTTATATATCTGCCCCATTGTGAAGCTGATTTGGTTCTTCTGATGCTCAGTCAAATATTGTACTGTGCCTTAGTAATCCATAGTTATTATTTACTTATTTGTTAAACAGTACACAACACACCTTTACAAAATCACCTTAAAACTTACAAAGTACTTTTCCCTGGAACAGATCTAAATATTATCCCTAGTATCAGAACTATTTTTTTTTAACCAATTTGTTTTTTTCATTTTGAATGATTCAGCTGAGAAAGTAGACTCACGGGAGCAGTGGTGATATAAATCCTCTAATTTCCAACCTTCTTAATAACAGCAACAAGAATGAGAAGCTTAAATCCTGTGTAGCCCTCCAGATTTCCTCAACACATTCCTATGAGTCAAGTGTGAATGTCATTCCCTTGTTGCAGAAGAGGGAAAGAGGAAAGGCCTAGAAAGCAGTGGAGGAGCCAATCCACAACCTCCTTTGTCTAGAAAGTACAGTTGCTCTTTTTCATGTACCATGCTGTCAAACAACAAGGTAGCAGCTAAAAGTGAAATTACTACGAACATAAATAATTAACTATTTGCCATAGCTATGGAACTGAAAGATACGTTACAAATAGTCTGATGTAATTCTATGATGCCCATCATTTTATAGTGAGTAAATTGAAGCCCAAAGAGTGACTTGCCCAAGGCTATACAGATAGATACCTGAGATTAATGTAGAGAAAGTACAATCGATATTTGATAGATGTTTACTGGGTTTGGTTTGTTTTTGTTTTTAAATACACCAAAAACTGAGGATATTTTGGAGAAGCAATCCACATTTTGCCCCAGTTTTAAAACAAAATGTTCAAACTGATGTGTTAGATTTGATGGGAGTTTTTTGTTTGAACTGATTTTTTTTAAAAAATGAGCTGATTCAAAACCTTTACAAATGTCAACATTTGAAAGCCATGCTAATAACCACTTTGAATTTTTTACTTTTTTCATCTGTTAATCTTGTTTTCCTACATGACCTTAATTCAATGATCATCGACTAAAATTAGAATAACTGTTTTAGTAGTGATTGAAGTAGGAAGCTGTTACTGGTTAGAACACTTAGCGAAAGTATCACTAGGCCAAAAAAGTTAGTTTCAATGAGCTAAAAAATTTTGTTTTTGTAAGTTTTCATTTCCCTTTGCCTCAGTCTGTAGTTTCTTGATATTAATTACTAAAGTTGTTTTTTCATCCTTTTAGAATTACATGGTTCTCTACAATCCCTTATAACACTTTTGGGATCATAATTGGGAAAGAACCTTCAGAGTCATTGTTTCAACCTCTCTTCATATTGAGGCCCAGAGAAGTTAAGTGGCTTACCCTTCAAGCCAAACAAGTAGCAAAAAAGCAGAAGAAGATAGATTTGAATCCATGTCCCTTGACTATCCAGTGATCTTCATACTATGTGCTTCTTGTGATTACCTCATGAAAATTAATTGATTGACTTTTGACATCTTATACCATATTTCCCTTTGAATTACAACTTATTGCACTGAATAGAAAAACAGCCTCAGAATCAGGGCTACCTGGGTGAAAGTTCCACCTCTGATACGAACTAGCAATGTGAATCAGTTCATCATTCATTTTCCCCCAGACCTCTCTGACTTTTAAGTTGTAGACTCTCTGCATTTATAGACATTTCCTCAGAAAGTGTACTAATCACATATATGAACAACACCAAAATTCCCTTACATTCCAGAACCCGAAGGCAGTGCATATAGAGGACTTCCTTGTGTAGCAGCAAGCACCCTGACACATCCAGGATGACCTGCTAGCACAGGTTCTTAGGTCTGCTTTTCTAAAAGGAAAGCAACTTTTTAGGGGTCAGCAATCTTCTTTAATCATATTATCAATAGAGAAAATACAATCAGAGAAATAAAGACCAACAGACAGGGCTTCTGTCTGACCATAAGCAAAATATATACATCACAGATGAATAGATAGATCCATCTATATGACCATGAGTACATACGTAGTTACCAGAGAGAAAAGCACCAGCATCTGGGTTTTCAAAGCCAGGGCCCTTCTTAACAGCTATCCAGAGTCTCATCTGGCACAGGAACCTTCTTCCAAAGAATAAGCCCCAAAGTAAAACCTCTCCTCATTATACATACACTTTACAGAGGGCATCACAACCCTCAGGACCCCATGCCTCTTTAGAAATTAACAAAAGGTGTGGGCCTTCCTACAAAACAAACCTCCTCTAATCAAGGTTCCCATTAAGGCTTCCACCTGATGGGTCAGGGAATATCTTTAACTTTCATTATACCTTGGCATCAGGAAGACTGAGATTCAAGCTTTGCCTCTGACATATTAACCCAAGTGGTTAATCATATAAACAATAAAGGGAATTTCTGTACCACCAAGGGAGTTTCCGTACACCAACTCACAGAACTGTCCCTTCTCCAATAAATAAAATCCTAGAACCTAATTGGAAAGCGAGCAGAATCCCATCATAAAGTATTTTACCGTATCATTTGATCATCAAATGTCCTTGTTTATAACAGTTGACACAGTGGATAGAGTGCTGGACCTGCAATCAACCTGAGTTCAGATCTCAGACACTGTTTGATCCTGGGCAAGTCACTTAACTCTGTCTGCCTTGGCTTTCTCCTTTGTAAAGAGGATAATAGTAGTACTTAATTCTTAGGGTTGTTGTGAGGGTCAAATGAGATGATACTTGCAGAGCCCTTTGCCAGCCTTCATGCACCATGTAAATACTGGCTATTTATGCTGTTCCTGTTATTCACCTTGCCTAACCACTTTCTCTTCTACCATCTCTGAACCCTCAGAGCAAAAACCACCAAAGTGATTTATTCCAATTTGCCCAATAATTAAGGACTTGACATTTTTTCTGTATGCTTATCATGGATTTTAGTATCTATCTTTGAAAGAAATGGAACACTTGAGGATAAGGCTCGAAGTAAAAAGAAATTAAATACCAATATTGTTTAGATGATAACTTAAAATAACTATATTTGTAGTTAAGATTTTTATAAATTAACAGTTCTCATAAATGACAAAAAAAGATTTAGAAATATAACAGATTTTATATACTGACTTGTGAAAGTCAGCTGACAAGAACTTTGAACCAGAGTGGAAAGAGACTTTCAGAGGTTTTTTTCCTCTCAGCTTTCAGGAGATTTTCAAGGAAAACTTCAAGCAGAGTGGGTATATTATAGTAATGTAATCTGAAGGCTCTGTAGACCCAGATCACTGTGACAAGGTCTGCATTAAAGTTTAATGATAACAACCTTTATCACAGACAGCCATTGGTAATTGGTATTAAGTAAATTCATAGAAAAAAGTATATAACAAACTTCTCTTCTCCCCCTAAAGATGCCACATGTAGATATCTCCATGACAAAGTCCATCTACATCTTGCAACTATCTGTCATTATTTACTTGTTGTATTAATCCTAAACCAGTTGGCTTTTTTTTATTTAGTCCCTTTCATAACTAGTTTGAATGAGGAAACTGTGTAACTGTTGAAAGCAAAAAAATATCATTAACCAGATGAAAGCAAAAAAATATCATTAACATCCTTAGTAATACTGAAGCCCAGAACACTCTCCATTCAGAGGTGTCCTCTATGAAATTAGCATGGTTAAATTCCAACAGAAAATCTGACTCCAGGTAATATTCGTGAAAAACATCATGGCAGAAATACTTGAAGATTGTTAGGTTTAGTTTTTTAATCAGGCTTCAGATGAGATAACTGTTTCTTATTCTTTATCTACATTTTCTAACTACAGCAAAAATTTTGGGGGAGGGCGGATTACATATACCTGATGTCAGAGCCACTAGGCCAGGATTTGAGCTCAATTCTCTCTTACTGTGAGTCCAGCAGACCTGTTTCTAATAAACCAGAGTATTTCTCAGAATACAGCCTTCCAAGAGCCTGTGATCCCACGCCAGCTCACTTCCTCAGAGCCCATCTTTCTCACATCAGTCACCTCTTGGTGATGCCGTGTGACTCTAAATCATGCAGCCAAACAATCCAAGAGTCACTTGAGGTTGGAGAAACAGTAGAATGAGTGACACACGGTAACAGCAAATATTCTGTGGCAAGTTATCAGCAGTGGCTTAAGGACAAGAATAGACGTGAACATTTGAGTCTTTCATTTAGCCAGAGGTAGGGAGATTAAATAGGCTAAAGTGTTGTATTGACAGCAATGTGCTATTAAAATACTCCCAAAAAAGCAAATTGTATATTGGGTGAATCTCATCCTCTACAGGATTTACAGACTTGGATAAGAATGATATAGAATAAAGTCATATATAAAATGTAACTTTTTGAAGATTTTCATTATATCTTACATAGTTTTTTCAATTAATATCAGAGATATTTTACAATAATTTTATATCTTGTTTTATGCCAGTTTTTTCAAATGTATGTGTTCTTTTATGAGTTGAAAAACAAGGCAACTTGTTGATAGAAGGCCCTTGTTGTGACAAAGGAATTGGAAAGAACTCCTGATAAGTTTATATTAGCTAATTGATACTTTGGAAGGGAGAAGGTGATGATGAAAGCAGGAAAGAGATGAAGGTGAGGGTGGAAAGGGGAAGGAAATACTCAAGAGAGTGCATAGGAGAGAATGCCGAATGTGGGGAAAAACTAATCTGAGAAGACTCAAGTTTGGTACCCTATTGGACACTGTGTGATTGGGAAGTGGCTTGTTGGTTCTTTGTAAATTATAACTTTTTGTAGTCAGATTCCCCAAATTTGCCTTCAAAGCCCTTTTAAAGTAAGTGAACTATAATAATTACTACTATAATATGTTGTTATACTCTGTTTCCAATAGTGCTTAACTACATTATGGGTAAAATCTCCTTTTTTATACTAGGATGAGAATCTAATCAGAATTAAATTGAATTTAGTCATTTTGAGGTATCAGGAATCTATCTCACCAATGAGAGGGAATCCTCAGAGTTAATGAAATGAAAAAAAATCAAAGGACTGTCCCTCCCTCTTATCAGATTTTTGGAAGAGATTGATACTCAGTTATACCAAACAATTTTCGAGACAACAGGACCTGAGTCAAACAACATACAGAATTATATATCTCATAGAAAAGTCATATTATAGGTTAAGCTGGAAATTTTTCCACACAGAGAATAAGGTTGAAGGGAAGACCAGGGACAAATGGTATAAATTTCCTTCCTAACTTTTCTTAGAGTAGTTTAAGTTAAGTCAGCTAAGAATAGTACCATCACCGGCTTTATTGGGGACATTCGTCATGTAAGATTGAGCAATTTGATTAAAGATTTTAGTAGGGAATAAAATGATAAGTGAACTTAGGAGTTAGATCCAAGGATTAAAGCATTAATTGCTATATAAAAAGGCAGTCTTAATGTTACGTTAATAGTTGAGTGGCATTGAAGGTGATAAGGATGACTCTTTTAGATGAAATAGAGAAGTGAAGTTCTTTTTTTAAATTCAATATTTCAGAAGGCTTGGTAATTTCATCTATTTTAACTCCCTCTTGTGATATAGACCTCAAGTACTCTAAACATTTAATAGACATTTTAATGATTTCCTCTTGCCAAACCACGGGTAGTGAATGTCAGCTTCTGTATAAGTAGAATGATCCATATTTACATATAGTCCATCACTGGACTTGTGTTTAAACCTTTGTGGCCTGGCAGTGTTTCACAGGGTCAAGATTATAGGATTAATACCACAAGGACTTAAACTTTGCTTGAATAATCTAGCCTATAGCCTAGAGTCGAATCTTACCACAGTGAGACAGTGAAGGAAGATTTCAGTGAAGTCCTTTTACTTAAAGTGTAGTACATTAATACTCCATTCTGTATTAAGAAATACATGCAATAAATAGAGTTATGAAAGGGTGGAGGTCAAAGTTTGTTTCATTTGTTCTAATTGCTGATTTCTGTGCTCTTTCTCATTCATTTTTGGAAAGAGGAATGTGAAATTGGGGATAGAGATTGGACGTGGTAGAGCAAAAGTGGTAGAGCAGATTAACATCTAGAACTAACAGCATGACTTTAGTCATTCAGCCTTTCCTAGACTCAGTCTCCTCAAATGTAAATTGGGAATAATTTTTTATTCCTGCCTATCTTCCATGATTGATGCAATATTTAAAAACATTTTGAAAATTATAAAGGGCTTAATAAATATGAGGTATCGTTACTTGAGCACCTAGAAAATTTCTTGCACATAATAGGTGTCCATTAAACATTTGGTGTTTTCCAGTACCTTCAGGGCAGTTCATTACTTCTTGATTATCTCCCTGTTTCGTAACTGTATCCTTTGAGTAGCATATTTGAGAATTGACAGTAGTTCTTCTAAACGAAACAATGGAAAGGTTGTGAGATGTAAAGGACTTGGATTCAAATTTCCACTCTGCCATTCCCAAACTATGCCACCTCAACTACAGCATTAATTTACCCACTACCTCCACTCATACTCCCACCCCCTCACCTTCCCTGGAACCACCCAGGCTCTTATAGGTGAGGTTTCACCTTATATCACATCTCCATTTCTCTTCCACTACCATCAAGAACTTGAACTCTCTCCCTAGAACCACCTTGAGCTCTCATAGGTGAGCTTTTGCCTCATATTGCCCAGATCCAGGCCTCCAACTCACTTCCCCATTTCCTCACTTCCTCACTTCTCCAAACTCTATCTCCAAATTAGTGGATCCACTAGGGTAATTTCCTCACTTTCTTTTAGTAACCCCTTTATGTGTTATTTTTCCCCATTCAAATATTTCTTGAGGTCAAGGACTTGCTTGCATATATTTGTATCCGGTGCTTAACACTATACCTGATACATACTAAGAATTTAATAAATGCTTTATATGTCTTTTTGTCTCTGTTTTCTTTTCCAGCTAGAGTGGTCTGTGGAACAACAAGAGCAAAAGAGAGTTTAGGTCATTGTGCCAGGGTGAACTACACCCTCAAATAATAAAAGAACTAACAGATGTGATTGGCTACCCTCAGTAAGCTTTGAAAGATTTTGGAGCAGAAAGGAGGTGCCACAGACTTGGGAAAAGGCATATGGCCCAATTTTCCAAAAACAAAAATGGCTAGAATATATACACTATAGATCAGAGAACTTGGCTTAATTCCTGGTAAAATTCTAGAACTCACTTTTTAGGGCATAGTCCTTAGAAAGGGGAGTAGTGATTACTAAAAACAAACATGACTTCATCAAGCACAAGTCAAGCTAGACTTAACTTCATCTCATTCTTTAACAGGGTAATCGGAGATCTAAAAATGGAATGTTAACCTTCATGGGTAGTGAGTTTTTCTGCACTGGATATATCAAGCAAAGAATGAATGATTACTTGTTGGAAATATTATAAAAAGGATTACTAGTCAGGCAGGGATTAGGTGGATTAAATGATTCTAGCTCTTGGAAGAAAATGGACAGTGAAATAGTAGACAACCTTCTTTGGGTAAATTTTCAGAGAGAATGCACTATAGCATTGAGAAAGTAAATTGAAAGGTAAATGTCATGATGACATTTGTTTATATGATGCATCTTTCTTACCCAAAGTAACATTCTTTTATGGTAGTGGCATAATTGCTATGACTGACTGTTCCTTATGTTATTAGAAGATTGGACAGTGGTAAATTTCATTTTATTTTCTCATTTACATAGTGTTAGTAAGAGAATCAGCCAGTTGTGAGTTAGAAACCCATTTTTGGCTGTATAAAATATTTTAGCAAGTCTTATAAAATGTTATATGAATAAGATGTCAATAGTAGTAACAATTCACATTCTGTAGTGCTTTAAGGTTTTCAAAGCACTTTCTTCACAATCCTCTGTGAGAGTAATAGGTACTCTCATTTTACTGATGAGGAAACATATATATATATATATATATAGTTGAATCACATATAAGTATTTAAAACAGCCTTCTAACTCAAATCTGGCACTGTATCTACTATAGCATGCTGCTTCCCAGTATGCTTTTCTTGGTATATTACTATACTTTTCATGTTTATTCAGAAGCAAATAAATCTGAAACTTGATTGTAGTAGGACCTCTAGGAGTATATTCTCTTTTATCAGGGAAGGTAAAGAGCAGGTGTACTAGGGACTAAAAAGAATGCCATCAGATTTAGTGGTTACAAAGACATTGTCAAGCTTTGAGAGAACAATTTTATTTAGAAGGTAGGTAGGTTTGGAAGCCTGATTGGAAGGTTTTTAGCAAGAGGGAAGTATTATATCATAGATTTAGAAGTCATTGTAAAGATGAGAAAATTGAAGCCTAGAGAGGTGGTAACTTTCCTAAGTTCATATAGGCAGGAAGTCGAAAAACTGGAATTTGAACAAAGGTTGTCAGATGTTAAGTCTGTTACCCATTCTGCTACTGTACATGTAAAGAGATTATTCTAACATCTATGTGGAGGATGAATTGGGTGGGAAGGAGAGGTGGGAATTTTGGAGACAGTGAAATAAATTAAGTGGTTATTAAATTAGACCAGGAAAGAGGTTATAAGGCCATGAAAGCAGATGCTGGAGAGAAGACAGATTCTAAAGATGTTTTAAAGGCAAGAGTTAAAAAGATTTAACAACTGATGAAGGAATGTAGTGAAATGAAGAGGGTAGGGGTTAGGATAACTCACGGTTACAACCTGGGTGAATGTGAGGATAATATTACTCTTAAAAGAAATGGGAAATTTGATTATTGTTTGGAAAAGGAGTGTGTTTAGGGGGAACAATGTTGTTATGGTTTGGACATTGTCATCAGGACATTGAGGTGGAGATATCTAGCGAAAACAGACCTACTCTTCTGCATACGAAAAATGGCTTATGTCTCTTCCATCTTTAAAACCCTCACTTTATCTTGTAGTCTGCACTAGCTGTCATCATTCTCCTCACCTTCACTTTTAAATTTCTTACAAAAACCATTTACAATCATCTCCGCTTCTTCTCTCTTTTTAAATCTTCTGCAGTCCGACTTCAAACTTTCACCATTCAATTGAAATTACTCTCTCCAAAATTACCAGTTATATAACTGACAAACCTAATTACCTTCTCTCCCTCCTCATCCTTCTTAACCTCTTCAGCCTTTGACACTCTTCATCACTTTCAGGACAGGCTCTACTCTCTGGATCTCAGTGACAGTACCTTCTCCTGTCCTGGTTTTCATCTTGTTTGAATACTCTGAAGGATCTTCATCTGTGTCACTCTCACTAACTGTTGTTGTCTTCCAAGACTATCAGTTAATATTTATTAAGTGCTTATGTTCTAGGCACCATACAAAGCTCTGAGGAGATAAAAGCAAGAGGATCCTTTACAGCTTTAGCCATGGGCTCAAGAGAATCTACATTCACAACCCAGCTCAGCTCTTTGCCACCTGTGTAACTCTGAACAAGTCACTCAAACTTTTTTGGGCCTCAGGTTCCCCATCTGTAAAGGATTGGGCCAAGTGACTGCTGAAGTTTCTTCCACATCTAAGTCTGTGCTCGTATGATCCTCTCAGAAAGCCACACAGCCAGGCCATCCCTTTTAATAGAGCATTTTTTCCTATATCTCCCTATTTGCTGCACATAGTGTCCTCTACTTCACTTTCCCTCCCCCAAGGCCCAGGATCCTTATCCCTGTACACTTGTAGAGCTGCCCAGGAAAGGAACAGCGGAGACAGAAAGTGTTGTGTCTTTAGCTCCCCCAACCCCATCCCTATTATTCTGCATATACACACATTTACCCCCAAACCTGATTTGGCAAATCTGTGAAGGCAAGGAGGGTAGAGAGGGATTGCCTCTTTCTGGAGGTCCAAACAGTATCCATTTCAGCATCATGAAGTCCTCCAACAGTAGGTCTCAAAGGAAGAGTGATGTTTTAACTGCACCATCCCTATCCTAGCCCCTCTTTTCCCCCCTGTATATATCTCATTAGCTCCTAGAGTTCAGTTATCTTTATACTGGTGTTTCCCAGTTTTGTATATCCAACCCTAGTCTCTCTCCTACACTAATTATCTCCAGTTACCTCTTGGATATCTCAAGTTGGATGTCTTGAAGGCATCTCATACTCAGCATTCCCAAAATAGAACTCATCTTTACCCTACTTCTGCATTCTTCCTGTTCCTCAGGCAACTTTAGTATCGTCTTCAGTTCCTCAATTTCATCCCATTTATTCAGTCTGTTGCCAAATCATGTTTTTATCTTCATGTATATTTCCATATACATCACCTTCCCTTCACTTATACAGACAGCATTCTGATTCATGCCTTCTTCACCTTATACCTGTATTGTTACAATAGCCTACTACTGGGACTGCCTATCTATGTCAAGTCTCTCCCTCCTCTAATCCATCTCCATTGAGCAAGCAAAGTGATCTTCCTAAGGCATGGCTCTGACCATGTGACCCTCCTAGTAGATAAAATCTTGTGGCTCCTTAACGTCTCCAGCCTCAAATATAAAATCCCCTGCTTGCCTTTTTAAGTCCTTTACAACCTATCGCCTTCCTACCTTTCCCATCTTCTGAAACTCCGCTCTCTCAATGCACTCTGCTCCAGCTGCGCTGCATTGCTCCCATGCCCCTTCACCTATGCCCCTTGGTTTCTTTGACTTTCTTCAAGATTTGGCTCTGTTCTCAGCTTCCACAAAGGGTCTTTCGTGGTGTAGCAACTCTTAGTGCTTTCCCCTCTACCCTGTATATATCTTGCACATATCTAATTATTTGTATTTTGTCTTCCCATTAGAATGTTTTTCCAATGAGATATTTCACATTATGTTCCATTTTTTCATTCTTTTGGTTTTGTTGTGTGATTTCTTGGTTTCTCATGAAGTCATTAGCCTCCATCTGTTCCATTCTAATTTTGAAAGAACTGTTTTCTTCAGTGAG
>CM053773.1:25581016-25599998 GCA_028658325.1 Potorous gilbertii | reverse complement strand
TTGCAGCTTAGATGTACAGTGAATGTGTAAAGTTTTTCTTTTAGTGGCAGCCTGTAATCTTTGATATATGGTAAGCATCTTGTCTGTTTTCAAAGAAGATATGATAATAAATCTACCAGATGAAAAATCCTGATTAAAAAAAACAGCAAAAGTGGAAAAGCTTTGGTAATTTGCTAAATATGGTGGTTTTATCTTTTTTCTTTCTCTTTTCCCTGACCTATAATGAAATTGTTTTAGCAGTGCAAAATAAAATCCTATGTATAAAAGTATTCTTTTTTTTATTATGCCACATCTTTTTTAAATTGCACATTGTTTAGAAAATCCATTACCATTTTCCATAAGTATTTTGACTTGCAAAAATATCTGAGTACTTATCAACCCAAAATGGAATTTGTGTTCTCTGCTAAAAAAAAATTGACTCTAAAATCGTTAATATTCCCTTTCTCCATTTTAAGAATGGATGCCAAGGATCAACTTTTACATTTATTACTTATTAGTAGTTCAGTTGCAAGCATAGATTTTCAGTTCCAAAGTGGCACAAAGTAGTTTTACCTGCAAGAGGATAGAAGTTACTTTGCATTCACAGACACTTACACGTACTGATCTGGTCTAAAGATTTAAGATTTGGCAATAATAGTTCTTGTGGGAAATGGCTTGAAGTTATCTGTCATAGTTTCACTTTAACCAGCTCTTGAAAATAGAGAACAAAGCAAAGCAATTTCATGTAAATTGTCATTATATGTTTCACACTCATGTATCACCAAGTTAATGTGAAATTTTACTTAAAGTAGATATCTAGATTATCTGTTTGCCCCATCACTGCACCTAATACTGATCTGAGAAGAAGCTGTGTGGTCATGGGCAGATCTCTCTGTGTCTGGTTCCTCATCTTCATAATAGAGATGTCAGATCACAGATCTCTCCGATCTTTCATAACTTTAGAATGATATGATTCTAATCAGTATTCTGGTGAGATAGCTATAAATATTTCCCTAAGACTTAGAGCATCTCCTGCCTACTTTCTGTTGTAGGGAATGAAGGTTCTATGGAAGTGTTAGCTTCAGGCTGTTAAATACGTCATGTTCAATTTGCTTCTTCTTGCTCTATTGTAAATTCAGAAGAGGAAGGAAAGGTAAAGGGCCACTTTAGAAGTTAGTGCTCATAATTCTATCCCAAGTGTTAATCTCCTGCCTCTGTCATCCTCAGCCTTCCCTTATTATTCTGTGGAAAAACTGATGTGCCTAGAAATAACATGCATAATAAGAAGAGCTCACATTTACTTTGCAATTTAACATCTACAAAGTGTTTTCCATACAGTAGCCCTATGGTAGGTACAGAAAGTATTCTTCCCATTTTACAGATGAGATGACAGGCTCAGAAACATTCTCACTTGTTCATGAAAATATAGCTGGTAACTGTCAACGCAGGGATTTGCTCCCAGGTCTCTATATAACCCCAAATAGGGCAGTAGAGTCTGATGCACAGTCTTCCCACTATATCATTACTGCTCTTTAGCTCTTAGTTATTTAGTTACTAGTAGAGAAAGTTTTATGCATAGTCTCAGCCAAACATTGCACATTATTTAGCTAAGTAAACAAATAATTAAATACTCATTTGATTTATAAAATGTGAACTCTTATTTCTTAAGCTTCTAGAATCTTTGGTCCTTTTATGCCACGTCATAAAGACTTTTTGGTAACAATGGCAGTTGTCACTTCATCTTTCTACATGCTGGTGCAATTGTTTAGGGTTATTCAGTATGGTGGACAGTTACAAAAAAATTTTTGAAAAATTGTTGAACAGGTTTCAAAGCAGCTTAATAAATTTATACTATCCAGACATGTCACAAATTTTCACTCTGAGACTCCCTATATGTTATTCTAATTAATTTGAACATTCTTACAAATTTAAAATCCTGAATTGCTATAGTGTTTTAGTTATTCTTAAAACTTTTCCGTCGAAAGTTAATTTGCATAAGGGCAGCAGCTTCAAGCCATGTATTACAAATTGGTGGGTAGGGGGAATATGAAATGGCTTTTTTACACATAGTTGCTTTTGAAAATAATTTTGAAATTACCTGTTCAATTGGAGAATACAGTCAATTTCTATTTGTCTGTTCTAATGAAAGAAAAAAGATAAAAATTATAACCCAAAATAAATAATCCAGAATCATTCCCACTTTTAGCTCAGTTGTGATTGGCAGCTTGGGATCTGATGGGAGCTGGAGGGTTTTGAGGGTGGGGGGGAATGTCAAGGAACTGAGTAAATAAATGTTTGAACACTAGTGGAAGTAGAGGGGAACACTACTTCCACATTTCTCATGGAAAAAGTTTATTCCATGTGCTTGGGCTGCATTCTCCAAATCATCTGTTGTCAATTTTCTAGAACTATGGGTCTGTAAAGTATAACATTGTACCTAATTATGGAAATTATATAAAAAATTAGTTTAACCCCTTGGAAGAGTATTTAGTGTTATTCTGTTGTCATTGAATGTTTGATCAGGTATTAATTTGTTTTGGTAGAACTAATTTCAACACTTTTTAAAAAACATTTGTATATGTTAGGTTTCAAATCAATCCACAAGAATTTATTAAGCATCCACAATATTCTTAGGCACTACAGATACAAAGACAACAGTGAAAAGTTTCTGCCCTCAAAAAGTTTACATTCTGTTAGGGAGACAACTACATGTATGCTTATATACAAAATAAATATGTGACCCTTACCACAAGTTCTGGATTCACATAAACCAGGTTTATACTTGGGAGGAGGGTTGACCCTTAAAAGGGAGGGTTCAAAGTTTTTCTGTGGTGTGTTGCCTCCACCCAGAGTAACTCCAAGAAAGTCTTTAAAACAGAGATTAAACGTGGCTAATTTCTAAGGTCTCCCCAGATGTGTAACAGAGTACCTTATACTCATTGTATAATACGAGTATCAGGTATGGAAAAGTATATTTCCCCACCACCAAAAATGCTTAAAACGTAAGAAAAGATTCAGAAGCAAAAAAATGCATTGAACCCACAAAATTATCTTCAGTTTACTTAAACTGTATTGTCTGATCATTTTCACTAATGCCATTATTTATTCCATGGCCCTTGAAATGTCTTAGATAATTAAAATCATAGAAATGTTCACTTTAATACATTTAAATATCCTTCCTCAAGGACTGTAGGGCTTTTTTTCTTTCTTTTAGGCCTATATCCATTTTTTTAGGTCTTGCACTCATAGGCTATTGTGTCTTTTTATGGCTATGAAATTGGACACATCTCCTAAGGAACATATAGCTTAATACCCCCTTATTTTTTAAAGTATTAGAAATCACATGGGAAATTTTTTAACATTTTCTGTGGTCTTTGGCAGAAATTCATTTAGAATAAAAAAGTTCACAGCCTCATAGTAACTTCTAAGAATTCAGAGACTGCTTTTTTACCTTTGACAGAAGTAGTGTAGCAACTTTAATTTCTTTTTAAGGGGAAAAAGAATATTAGCACTATGATCAGTAAAGACATTGATAAGCTGGACCACAGCCATAGTATGAACAGGATGGTGACAGGACAAGAGACCATTCCCTATAAGATCAATTAGAGGAATTAGGGGTGTTTAACTTGGTGTAGAGAAAGGTCTGTGTGCTATATGGTGCTTGGCTTCAAATATTCAAAAAGTTCATACTTACCCTGCCTAAGCCCAGAAACCAAATCTAGGAATAAAGAGGTGGAAAGAAGGTGCAAAGGAGATTAGGCTTGATAAAAAGGAGAAACTTCCTAACAATTTTTAAGATCAAAGATTTAGAAGAGAAAGGAAACTCAGCAGCCATCTGGTGTGATCTCTTTTTACAGAGGTAAGAAATGTATGAGAAGCAATAAAAGCAAAGAAAACAAAATTTCCACCATCACTCCTAGTTCTGCCCTTTGGGTCCAAATAGAACAATCTGAGTTGTCTTCCATGGAAGAGTCCTTCAGATACATGAAGACAGCTATCGTGTCTACCCCAACTCTGGTTTCTTCTAGCTTATCTGAGAATATGGTGCCCAGACCTGAAGAAGGGATAGGAAGTGGCCTGCCCAAGGCCCAGTGCAGCATCACAGTCATCTTATTACTGGAAACCACTGCATAATGCCAGCCAAGATGCCATCAGCTTTTTACTCTTTCCTCAACACTTTCAGGTTGCAGTTGTTCGGTCATTTCAGTTGTGTCCAATTCTTCATGACCCTGTAGACCTCTGTCCATGGGATTTTCTTGGCAAAGATAATGCAGTGGTTTTCCATTTCCTTCTCCAGTAGCAAGTAGAGATTAAGTGACTTGCCGAAGGTCACAAAACCAAGATTTTTGAGTCTGGATTTGAATTCGGATGTTCCTGACTCCAAGCCCAGTGCTCATTCATTCATACTCAGCTTGAAAGTCTACAAAGATCTCAGATCTTTTCCAAGACAGTCTTATTGTTCATCCATTACTCTCCTATTGCATTCTTCATTGAGACTTTGATCATTTAATCTTACTAGATTTGACCCAATGTTCTAGCCTGTCATGATCTTTTGTGTACATTGACTACCAATGGTTGGGTCCCTAGCTTGGTGGCATCCAGAAATTTGATATGTATGCCATCTAGGCCTTTTTGGCCCAAGTAAATAGTAAAACAAAATTTAACATCGGGTCAAGCATAATTCCCTGAGGTATTCTCCCTTGGAAACATTTCAGATTGACAGGGAACTGTTAATGAGTATAGGAAAAGATCCATCCCATATCTCTCCCCACCCTTTCCAGTAATGTGTTAAAGAACTTTGTTAGTAAACTAGAATGTTCCTTATTCCCACCACTTCTTCAAGGGAAAGCACTTGCTTTCCAATCTGAGGTGGAGGAAAGATAAGAGTCAGTAAAGGGGCACTGCAACAGCCAACTAACTCTATTTCATCCTCTGAAGGCATAGGACATCTGAAGCATACAGGGTCAGGGAGGCATCCAGCCATCTAACCACAAAACCTTGCTGACTGGGCCCATTACATATTTACATTACCTAATCTCCACTGGGCCCTGACTGTGACACGGCAATCCTTTTACTCTGTTTTACTTGCCTCTCTATCCCATTTGCCACAATGGCTTTTCTCTCTTCACACCTCTCATGGCATCCCTTTTTCCCTATGCCTGAAATTATCTCCCATTCCCACACACACCCTCTCAGCTGAAAACCCTTGCCTCGTACTTGAAACACGTTTGAGGCCAGTCACCTCCTACAGCAACCTCTTCTCCCCTCCTTATGCTACATCACTAAGATGTCTTCTACTTTTTCTTTCACCCTATCTCACATAAAGAAGAGGCCTTTCTATCCCTTTTTTTTACTTCTCTTAAATTTCCCTGTCAACCGGAAGCTTCCCTATTGCCTACAAAACTTGCCCATGTTTCTCCCACCCCCCCAAATCCTTACTTGATTCATCTTTCCTCACTAGCTGTCATTTTATAACTGTTCTCCCTTTTGTAGCTAAATTCTATGAGAAAGATGTTCACAATCAATGCCTCTGCTTCCTTTCCACCTTTCTTAACTTTTCAGTCTGATTTATGACCTCATCATGCAACTGAAACTGCTCTCTCCAAAATTTACAAAGATTTCCTAATTGTCAGTACTAGAAATCCTTAATCCTCATCCCTTTTGAGCTCTCTGCAGTCTCTGACACCGTCAGTAACCCTCTTTGTGACACTTAAGTTTTCATGACCCTGCTCTCTTCTGGGTCTGTCTGACCACTCCACTGTCTCCTTTATGGATCTTTGTCCAAGTCATGCTTGGTTATTGTGGGACATCAACAGGCCTCTGTCCCAGACATTATTCTCTTCCATACTACTGCACTTGGTATTCTCATCAGCTCCCACAGTTTCAGCTATCATCTCTGTGTGGCTGATTTTCAGAGTTATTTGTCTAAGACTTCCAATCTTGCCTTTCTGACTGTCTGTGGTACATTTCTGGACATCTTAAATTCACATGTCCAAAATTAAACTCAATTTCCCCCCAAATCATTCTCTCTTCCTAAACTTCCTTATTACTTTTGAGGATAGCACCATCCCCCAGTTATCTGAGTTATCACAGTTACCATAAGCAAGTTATCACAATCTACATATCATCCTTCTCAGTCTGTTGTTCAATCCTATCAGTTCTACCTACCTTAATATCTTTTATATAGCCCCCTTCTCTCCTCTAACACTGCCACCCTGGTACAGGCCCTCATAACCTCATTCCCAAACTACTGCACTAGTCTACTGTTTGGTCTTCTTATCTCAAGTCTCTTCCCACTCCAGTTCATCTTTTAGCTGTCGGATTGATTTTTCAAAAGTGTGAGTCTAACCGTATCACCCCCTTATTCTGTCGACTCCCCAGGCTCCCTGTTGTCTCTAGTATGATGTACAAAGATTCCTGCTTGGCATTTAAGGCTCTCTATAACCCAGTCTCTTCCTACCGTTCCAATTTCCTTACTCCATCCTCCACATACTTTGTGATTCAGTGACACTTGCCTTGTAGCTGTTCCTCACTATACATACTCCATCTCTCAACTCCAGACATTTTCAGGTGGAGTATTATTTGCCCTCATACATCTCTTGGCATTCTTAAGGTTTCAGCTAACATCCCACCTATAAGAAAGAAGCCTTTTCTGATTCCCCCTTAAAACTAGTGCCTTCCCTCTGCTGATTATCTGCAATTTGTTCCCAGTATACCTTGTTTGTAAATATTGGTTTGCATGTTATCTCCTCTTAAACTGAGCTCTGTGAGATTAAGAATTGTCTTAACTTTTCTTTGTATCTTTAGTGCTTAGTACAGTTCCTGGCACATTGTAGTTGCTTAATAAATGCTTGTTGACTATGATCTATGCAATAGCCCTATATCTTTTCAAGTCCTTTGCATACCACAGTAAAGTTACATTTTCTTTATATAGTTAGTCCCCAAGCTAAACCATATTACTAAATTACAGGGCTATAGAAGCTATTTTAGGAATTTCAATCTACTAGGAAAAATATAGAACAAAAGATAAAAGTGAGAGGAAGGAACCTTCAAAGAATGTAGAACTCTGCCCTTAAAATGGTGATCCTGGGCAATGTTGGTAGACCGAGGCAGCATTGGTCCATCCAGCCTATAGCAGCATGCAGAAAGAACAGTATTCTTCCTAGCCTAGACATCTAGTGCTATGCAGCAACAGCACCATAGGATGTACCCATGTTATGAGAGCATCTAAATCGTGCTCTAGATGAGTGATTCTGAGACCAAAAAAAAAAGTTAATCCTATCACTGGCTTAATGCTCTTTTATAAAAAGATAAAAGGTATTTGTGAGCAAGTACAGCTGATTGAACTCCGTGTGTTTTTGTGAAGATGGCTTTGGCATTTTGCCCACTTAGTGATGGCGTTCAATGGTTTTATAAAGCTAGTGAAAAACAAATCATGTTGACAGAAGAATTTGTGGATTTTTTAAAAATGGAACTAATATCTTAGATCTTAGCACAGATCTTAACACTTTGTAAACTGTTATAAACAATGCTGATGAAGCCAATCTGTTTTAGCAATGCCTGCCAGTGACTACCGTAGCAGGTACCAGTGAATGAAACCAGATAGAATGGCAGACTGCAGCAGATTCCTGTAAAACAAAATCTGGTATCTAAGCTACACTGAATCATCCTAGAATTTTTAAAAGGTGTTACATTTACCTCTTGCTTTTGGAAAGCAAAGTAATACATATGCATGAAGTAAGTGAAAATTTCATTTTCTGTATCTTCAATCCATTTTCAATTTTAAACTGTAGTATTAAAAACAAGTCTTCAAGATAAACCTATCAAATCAGTCAACTAGCATTGAAGTGCAAACTATGTGATCAGGCAATCAGCTAGGTAAGTGCAGTGGGTAGAGTGCCTGAACTGAAGTCAGGAAGACATCTTTCTGAGTTCACATCTGGCTTCAGAAACTTTCTAGCTGTGTGACCCTAGGCAAGTCACTGAAGCCTGTTTGCCTCATTTTACGCATCTGTAAAACAAGCTAGAGAAGGAAATGGCAAACCACTCCATTATCTGCCAAGAAAACCCCAAATGGGGTCATGAAGAATTGAACTTGGCAGAAAAAAATAAATGAACACATCTATCCAGCACTGCTAAACACTTGGGGTACAAAGAAAGGCAGCTCCTGCTCCTGGGGACCTCACAATGTAATGAATTCTTTCCTCTTCAGTTTGAACACTCCATCAGTCTTCCTAAAGCATTTGGGTTGGGTTTGCTGAAGCATTACAGCTCTGCTATTTAGTACCTGTGAGATCTTGGGTAAGTCAATTTAACTATTCTCTATGGCCCTCAGTTTTCTCATTTGTAAAATGAGGAAGTTGGACTAGATGCCCTCCAGTGACTCCTCAAGTTTAAATTCCTACTAACATAGTAATGGTCCCAAAATGCCATTATCACAGTGGTACTGGAACCTTTAAAGATGTGAAAAAAGACAATGAAAAAGCAGTGGAAACCAGTAGTGGCAGTAACTAGACATAGCAGTAGAAACCATGAACAGCAGACTGACAGTGGAAAGAAGTCATAGATTTCCAAAATGTCAGAGATGGAAAAGGCCTCAGTAGCCATCAAATCGAATCCCTGGCATCCTTTAGGACTCATCTGGAGTGCTGCCTTCTTCAAGAGACCATACCTGGTTTCTCCCCTACTCTCAACTCCTTGCCCCTTATCTGCAAGTACCATCTTCCCTACATTTACCTTCTACCTACTACATTTTTATCTTAGGTGTTCCTCCCTGACCTACCTCCTTGCCCCCTGGTTAGAAGGTAGGATCCTTGAAGACAGGGATTATTTGTTTGGTGTGCTGGGAAAAAGAACATTTAAGGAATATGGCATTACTTTGGAGAAGGATCAGATAGAAGTAGGATAAGTAGATAATGGATATATGTAGATAGATTTTTTAAAATAATTCTCTTAGATAACTGGAAGGATAAGATGTAGAAAGAGAAAATATAAATGTAGTCCAGAATTTTTGCCTTTTTAAAAGTACCGTTTGACCTTCTCACTCAAGCTAAATCTCGATTGTAAGTGGGAAAACAAATCCTGAATTTCTTGTAATCTTCCCCTTTTGCTGTCCTCCTTCACACCATCTCTTTTTAATTTGAATAATTTTTTTTAAGAGATCTGTTTAGGAAATTAATGAGCCATTCTACCCTCATTCACTTTTTATTCTTTTTTTTAATCTCCCCTGTCAAAACTTTTTGGGTACTTATTGAATTTGAATGTAAGTCTGAAAAAACTCTGAAGAAATTTCTTGTCACTATTACCTCATTTTCATTCCCATTGCATTCCTTAATCAAAAGCAATACTGAGTTTTAAATACAAAATGTATTTTCTTATCCTGATGTCTGTTGAATCCACAAAACAACATGGATAGTTTGGCCTGCTTACATTTATACAGTGCTTCTTAGGTATACAGAGTGGTTTAAATGTATTATCTCATTTGCTTATGATAGGTACCTGTTGATAGGTATTTATCAAGTTGGGGCTATTACCTCCATTTTGCCAGTGAGGGAATTAAAGCTCCAAAACATTAAGTGACTTGCCAGTTATCACACTTGTAGTTTACTGAAGCAGGATTCAAGCCTCAGTCTTGTCTGGCTCGAAATCCAGCTCTCTCTGCCCTGTGTTAGAATTAGCTAAGTGGCACAGTGTATATAGAGCACTTGTCCTAGAGTCCGTAAGGTCTGACTCCAAGTCTTGGCCTCAGATTTTAGCTGTGCTGACTCTGGGCAAGTCACGTCTGCCTTAGTTTCTTCAACTGTACAGTGCAGATAATAACAGCTCCTAATTCTCAAGGTTGTCGTATGGATCAAATGTGACAAAAATTATAAAGTGTTTACCATAATACCTGGCACATAGTAGGCACTATATAAATACTCCTTCCCTTTCTCTTCTTTTATCCTTATAAATGTCCCTTGATTCAGGCTCCTAAGATGCTTCTCAATATTCCAACCCATTTCATTCTTTCTTTTGAGATTTTCAAAAGATTGCCTTCATTTTAACATAGTTTGAGGCTCCATGTAACATTTTGCCATATGTTGCCACTGATCTCTGCAGTAAAATTCTTGCAAATATTTTATGCTATATTCATTAGTATCAAGTGTCCCTAATTCTGTATTTTCCCTATTTATTAACCTTTCTTAATCTAAAAATGTATGTAATAGACTTTGTGTCAGAAAATTGATACTTCTTTGTTCTTCAAAACTTGTATCAAAACCTTAAAAAGTAAAGTATTAGAATAAAAAATAGTGGTATTGCCATTGGTTTCAGGAATGCCTTTTATTAAGAGACCTGACATGCTGTTAGACTTACAGATGTTTTTTGTCTCTATTCAATTTTAAGAGGAAATATTTTTCATCCATTATTTTTTCTTAAATCTGGGGAAAACTTTGTGGTTCTAATTTTTACTTAGTCAGATTTTGTTCCTATTTTTCCTTTTCCAGGTTAATTTTCTTTTCTACATCTCATAAAACACTCTCCATTTCCTCTATTCTTATTTTGGTCTTAAAGTAGATTACAAAAGGTAAAGGACTTACGTAAATACATAGAGTAAATCACTAAATTTCCTACCTCTTGAACTTATTTGTCACTTGTTCATCCCTGTCACCTCAATCACTTGAAAAAAAATAGTTTGTTAAATTGACAGTGACTTTGTTTTCCACAATTTAATCCCTACCCCAATAGGAGACCTCTTGTTGACTTCTTTTAACCTTGTCCTAAAGATAAATTGTCCTTTGATTGGTTCCAAGATCTGTTCTCCTTCACAAATTCTGTAGAGGACTTTTTCTACATATTATGTCCTCTAATATCACAGGAAAATCAGCAAATTGTACTCTACTACTTTTGAAGCTTCCATTTTCCCTTACCTTTCACATTTTCCTCTGCTATTTCCCAACCACTCATTCCACTGCTTTGTGATCTTTCTGTTTACTGTCCTCTGCTACCTTCCTGCTCCATGCCTTTGCCTTGACAACCAGTCAGAACTGAGTCAGGTTCTGCCACCTGCTGTTTTTTTTTGTATAAGTCTCTAATTCTACCATTATTATATTCCATTCAATCTTATTTTCTTTACCCCCTAGCATTCTATAAATACAGGAAGTCTATCCTACTACAGGTTATGTGTTGTAGTGGATAGATACTGTATAGAAATAGACATGACTTTTTTGGTAATAAGGACCTAAATTAGATTAGTGACCATGTAATTGGAGGGAAGGAAATGGATATGAGAGATACTGTGATAGAAGAACTGATAAGATTTGGCAACTAACTATATGGGGTTAGGGGGAAGGAAAGTTTGAGGAAGAAAAATCAAGGCTGATTCCAAGGTCATAAACCTGTGGGACTGAAAAGATAATGGTCCCTCAGTAGAAATAGAGAACTTTGGAGAAAGTGTGATTTCAAGGGATGGAAGATAATGAGTTTTATTTCGAACCTGATGAGTTTGAGTTGGCAATGGGACATTCAGATGGAAACATCCAGCAAGTGGTTGAAGTTCATATATTAACTCAATGTAAGAGACTGCACCACTATGAAGAGATTAGGATTGGATATATAAATTTGGAAGTCATCTGTGTAGAGCTCATAATTAACACCATGGAATCCAAATCAGGTCCTCAAAAGAAGTTACAGAGATAAACAGACCCAGAACAGAGGCTTAAAACTGGGCAACTAATGTTTTATCAAAGGAAACTGACAGCTAGGGGGTCATTTCTTGGAAGCTAGTGGAAAACAGAATAACCAGGAGGGAGTAGTCAATAGTGTCAAAAGCTTCTCTTGAGTTTTAAATAAGATGTATCACCATCAGATTCAGCAGCTAAGAGATCATTGATACCTTTAAGAAGGTACAATTAAGTGATGAGGTTGGACACCAAATTGTAAAGGATTAAGAAGTGAACAGGAGTGAGGAAATGTTAGCAACCAATGCAGTTAACTCCTAGAAGTTAGGCTGGGAAAGAAAGAACTGGAATAAAGCCTGAGAGGCCAGTAGAGTCAAATGAAAGATTTTTAACAGTTAGATTGAATAGAAGGAGGCAGTAGATGAAGAGAGTTCATAGTTGACAGAGGAAATGTTCATATTGACTGAGATAGGTGCCAAGCTGACTGTGAAAATGGAAAAAGACAAGATCAGTAACAATGGAAGAGTTGACCTTGGCAGTGAGAAGAGCACAGAAAGAGAGAAGTAGGGTGATATTGAGAGGTTTGGAGGCAGGGAAGCATGGGGTAAGGGAGAGGAGTATATGACAGCCTCTAGTTTCTCAGTAAAGTTTCAAATGAATTCTGCTGAGAGGAAAGAAGTAAAGAATGATATAAAAGGAAATTAAAGAAAAAAGATAGGTACTGGAGGGAGTATTGAAGTTAATCAGGGAATTATAAAATGAATGCCATGTAGCAGTGAAGCTCCATTTAAATTCATAACTGGTTTAATGAAAATAGTGATTTAAAGTTTGAAAAGAACTTACACACATTATCTCATCAGAACTTCAAGAACCCTTTAGGTACTAGTAGGTACTACAGGCATTATCCTCACTTTACAGATGAGAATATTGCATCTCAAAAAGGTTGCACTTTGACAATGGTAATAAAGTTAATGCCAAGGCTAAGGTTTCAACTGAGACTTTCCCAGAAGAAGGGTATCACAGTGTCTTCCAGAGGGAGTCAGGAGTGCTCTAAGAAAGGACCTCCCCGCGCTGTATTGTTGGATAGCAAATGCTACAAAAAAACTGGCCCTGGGTCCTGGAGTTACTGGGGGTAAGAAGCTTTCTCCCTTTTCCACTAAGGGTCCTTCTACACTTGATTCACACATAAGTAGGTAGACAGTAAGCTCTGTTCACTCACTACATTCTGGAAATGCAAATTCAAACAAAAACAAAGATCCTGTCCTAGAGAGGTATGAAAGTTGGCTGACCTCAACCCTTTCCCCAAATGAAGGCACTAGTAGGAACTCATCTGTGGGATCACAGAGCAGAAGGGTATTACTGGATGAAGAGGCCCTAGGTGTGGGGCGAAGGTTCAGGGTAAGACTGCAGCCAAGATACAATATTGAAATATACAGAAAGTAAAAAACACAGCTAAGTGAAGGTGGAGAGCAAGGCAGAATGACCAGGTTTTATCACTGTCTAACTTTAAAAGGAAAATAAAATAAAGCTCCTCATATCAGAAGGAAAGTTTAGCCCCTTGTTTTATAAATGAATGAAGCTCTCCCTCCATGAATTATGGACCTGCATTTGGAAGTAATTCCCTCATTCTTCAGGAAAGAAACTAAACCATCCTTAGTAAAAACCCCACCTTGATCCTTCAGTGCATCAGGCTATCCCAATGGATAGGTGTCCCTTTTCTACATAGGGCACTACATAGGGCACACCAAGGACTCTGGGTCCCTATACCAAAGAGCACCTGAAGTGTCTCCCAATGTATCTCTGCCACAACAAGGGCAATACAAGTGGAATTTCAAACTCTTACTAGAACAAGTAGATAACTAAAGAAAACTCAAAAGAGCTGTGGTGGTCCCACAAGGGAGTAAACACTTGGTGGTGATCACTTGGGCTTTCTAAACCAGTAGGTAAATTTTATTCATTGACTTTGTGATACATAAGGATTTCAGATAAGCTGAAGCAAACATTCTAGATCTGCTTAAAAGTCAAGGGGAAAGTAGGGAAAAAATTATTTTTACAAAGGTTAGAGGTAACTGGATAGAGCACCCTACTCTGTGTGGAGAATGATCAATGAGAGGAGAAGCAAATTGTAAAATCTCAGGAGCTATAACTTAAAATTCTTGATTGGTCATTTACATTCCATGGCCAGGTCTGCAGGTAGAGATTTACAGTTTTAGGGAAGAATGTTTGGGTTTTTCTCTGTATTACTCAGGTAATCGTTACAACCCTTTATATGTTAACTATACATATCATATAGTGGTCTTATACAACCAAAATGGGAAATCAAAGAGGACTAATCAAAGTTCTTCTTGAAGAGCTAATGAACTGCCTGGCTTAATTTTGTCTCCCTTGTCATTGGTTGAACTTATGGATAGGAACACCAGAAATAAAATTCTCATATTTCCTTTTGCACATATACATTTTATGGAGATTTTCTTCAAGTTTCTATCAAACTAAAAGTATATTTTCTTTTCTTAAATTAGCATTATTACCCACATTGCATGGTTACAATGGAAATTCACCAAAGCATATAGCTCATAAAACTGTAAGTCCAACATAAAAGCATATTCATGGGGTGATCCACAAATCCCCACAAGACCACAGTACAGTTACCCCTTTCACATTATGGGGGTTGGGGACCCAACGACCCCTCAGTCTGGAAAGTCTGTGTAAAATTTTGGCCCTTCGTTTGTATCAGAAAAGTCTGAATTACTGTGGTATTAAAAGATAGAATACGTTGATATTATACAATACTATACATATATTTTATGTGTTTCTAAGCTTTTCTGTATTATCTGCTAGCTTTTCTTTGCTTCTACAAAACTCCCAGAAAATTTAATTTCTTATGTTGATCCATGATATATTGAAACATGGATGGGAAAAGTTTTGCTATGGAAGGGATAACTGTACACCATTTTGGTGAAAGTGAACAAGGAATTCTGACAATTTTGTGGGGCAAGTAGCATTTCAATGAAGGAGCAGATTATGATCAAGAAATTTGGTCTAAAGTAAGTTATTTTAGATTTTTCCTGATTTCAGGGTAAGAAAAATGGAAAGTAAACTATAATGCAGATCAGACACTAAAACTAAAAATGTGAAAGTGCTTGTGTCTATAATGTACAATCATTTTATTTGGGGTAATTAGGGTTTCAGGGTAAGTAGGTGGTATAATGGCTTCAGACATGCTATTGATGGGGCACTAAGCAAATCACTTACCTCTGCCTCAGTTTCTTCAAATGGGGTCACAAAGAATCAAACGCTGCTGAACAACAACTAGGATTTTAGTAGAATAGTTTAAAGGAAATGTGGTTTTGTTCCTTTGGAAACTATATATTAACAAAGTATTGCCAGTAGAGGCCTTTAGATATTTTGACTACTAGATAAAACATTTATAATTAGCAAAGTGTTAGTAAAGTACATCTAATATGTTAGAAAAATTTCTATTCAGTTAAATAAGATCACGTTTGTACTAAAAGGCATAAAGATGTATGGTTAAGAAATTAAACTAAAAAATGTGTTTGTGTGTGTATAAGCACACCATCATTTGAAATCCAAGTGGGTGTTCCCTCTGTCAAAGTAGATAGACAGAAAAAGCATTAAATAATTATTTAACTGTGTGCTAAGATGTAACTGCTGGAGATGTAAAGTAAAGGTTATCCTTTCATACATTCTAGGAATCTCATCTGGGATAAATGAAATTTGAGGAGATCCCTTGACTGATTTTTATTGGCTATCTCATTTTTTGAATATACTGTATCTCATTGAGTATGTTTTCTTTTAAGCTAACCTACTATCCTAATGAGAGTTACAAACTCCATTTTTTAGGATACACTAGAGAAGAATTAACATTTTTTTCTTTTTGACTGTAACAATTTTTTTTCTAGTTTGTTGCCTTAAGTCCATTTTTTAAGGTAACTTTTGTTTAAATACTTATATGCTACAGTATAAAGTATTGCAGATTACATAAAAAGTATGGGTTTGTATTCTTAGAATACTAGTGCTTTGCAGTTCCTCTGTAGAATACTATGGTAGCTCATAGTTCTGATTTTTCCCTCATCCTAGGTAAAGCAACACCCTTTTTTTAAAAAATGCCCAAATAACTAATTATCAGAAACTGAGACTTGGTTCCTTTTTGGGGGGGAGGAATGGGGAAGGACTTCATAACAGGTTTTTTTTTTTAAATCCTACTTGACAAAAGTCAGTGAAAGACTCTGAAAAAAAAACATTTTCAATCATTTTCATTCTTAGGGTCATAGATTTTAGAACTAAAAGAGATTTCAGAGATTATCTAGTTAAATTGACTCATTTTACATGAGGCCCAGAGAAGTGACTTAGCCAAGGTTACAATGTTAATATGTAGCAAAGCTGGGAGTCAAAGCAAGGTTCTCTAACATCAGTTCCAGAAGTCTTTCCACTGCACCGTGCTGTAGAGGAACCACATGCCCAGAAAATACCATATAAGCCCAATAAGCTTCATCTTTTTTTCTAAATATACATACAGTATGATTTAATCATAACATTAGCTAAAAAGGACTATACTATATAATATTAATGTGCCTTAACAGGATCTCATAATTGCCTACTAAGTAGATAACACTTCACCCCTATATAAGCAACTGATTAAATTTCTTTACTGGGTTTTATTACTGAGGAAAACCTTTTTATTTCTACCACACGCTTTGGCACTAAAAATTATTAAAGGAACATAACAAAACCAAAGCCATGACAAAAACCAGTGTGTTGTATATTTCTCATTTTTATTCTTGGGACCACTTTTATTATTTTTGGAGCTATTACAAGACTTCTGTTAAATATGTTGAATGTTAAGAGGAAACAGACTCTTGGCAAATGTGGAAAACCAATTACAGCATATTTCCCTACTACAGTTAAGAGTGACACAGAGAGGAACAAAGCAGAAGTTTGTCTTCCCCATTCTTTAACTGCTGAAAACATATAAGCTGAAGAATCACCTTGAGCAAAAACATATTCTTTTCTTTATTACAAAACTTACATATTCAAGAAAATAAAATTGTGCCATACTTATTTTAAATATAGAATATAGTACAGTATCAAGTGGTTATCCTGTTTTAAGCAAACATAATATATGAAAATCTAGATTTACCAAACCAAGGATAATTTACATAAATCCAGTACAACAGGACTCATTAGGTAGCAAGTTCCCATTATATATAAAAATAATTTAATTTCTACATATATACGTATACACATACATCTTTTCATAAAGATATTGTATAAAATGAGGTCAAGCTGGTCTATGTGAGATATTGATTAAGAAATCACTTTGAGGGGCAGAGCCCAGATGGTGGAGTAGAAAGACGCACATGTGCTAGCTCTCCCCCCACAGCCCATAAACTACCTGTAAAGAACAACTCTCATTCTATAGCAGCAGAAGCCACAGAACAACAGAGTGGAGGAGATTTCCAGCCCAGCATGACCTGAAAGGCCAAAGGGAAACATCTGTCACACCGGACTCGAAGTGGAGTCCAGCGCCAGCCCAGCCTTGGTCACGCCATGTGGCTCTGGGAGGAGGACTGAGCAGACCTCAGGGGCAGAATCCCCAGTCACAGTAGCAGTGGTTTGCAGATCCTTCAACCCACAGGCCCCAAAGGTCAGTGAGATGATTTCTTCAGCTGGCCAAGAAGGGAGAAGGGCCTTCCCATAGCTCAGGCCAGAAGCCACATCAGGTGGGTGGCAGCAGCTTCCACAGTGGCCCCTACAGCAGCCAGCATCCATTGTTGGATTGTAAAACCCCTGGGGGCACTGAGCAGCTGACTCCTACCTCAGCCCTGTGTAGAGGCCCTGATACTCCTGAGGAATTAGAGTGGCTGATCTTTATCTCACACTGAATGGCAGCCCTGCCCATGCAGCTTATCTGAATCTCAGCCCCCAGTGCTGGCTTGGCAGAACTGGAGACCAGGTGGTTGTGGAGACAAAACTCTGTTACTGAAGTTCTGGGCACAAAAATCTCTGCTTGCACCCAGAACAGTGTACACACTTGATTGTACCACCTTGGAGGAACTGAGATCTTACTGATTCCCAGAGTATACCCTACTATTGACAAAGGACCCAAAAGTCAAGTAACTGGTTGGGAAAATGCCCAAAAAAGAGGGGAAAAAAAGAAAGACTATAGAAGGTTACTTTCTTGGTGAAGATATCTTCTCCCATCCTTTCAGATGAGGAAGAACAATGTTTACCATCAGGGAAAGACATAAAAATCAAGGCTTCTGTATCCCAAACATCCAAAATAAATATACACTGATCTCAGGCCATGGAAGAGCTCAAAAAGGATTTTGAAAATCAACTAAGAGAGGTGGAGGAAAAATTGGGAAAAGAAATGACACAGATGCAAGACAGTTATGAAAAGCAAGTCAATAGCTTGCTAAAGGAGACCCAAAAAAATGCTGAAGAAAATAACACCTTTAAAAATAGGCTAATTCACTTGGCGAAAGTGCTTCAAAAAGCCAATGAGGAGAAGAATGCTTTAAAAAACAGAATTAGAAGTATGGAAAAGGAGGTTCAAAAGCTCACTGAGGAAAATAGTTCTTTAAAAATTAGAATGGAACAGATGGAGGCTAATGAATTTATGAGAAACCAAGAAATCACAAAACAAAACCAAAAGAATCAAAAAAATGGAACATAATGTGAAATATCTCATTGGAAAAACAACTGACATGAAAAGTAGATCCAGGAGAGACAATTTAAAAATTATGGGACTACCTGAAAGCCATGATCAAAAAAAGAGCCTAGACATCATCTTTCATGAAATTATCAAGGAATAGTGCCCTGACATTCTAGAACCAGGGGGCAAAATAAATATCGAAAGAATCCACCTATCACCTCCTGAAAGAGATCCAAAAAGAGAAACTCCTAGGAACACTGAGGCCAAATTCCAGAGTTCCCAGGTCAAGGAGAAAGTACTGCAAGTAGCTAGAAAGAAACAATTCCAGTATTGTGGAAATACAATCAGGATCATACAAGATCTAGCAGCTTCTACATTAAGGGATTGAAGGGCATGGACTATGAAATTCCAGAAGTCAAAGGAACTAGGACTAAAAACAAGAATCACCTACCCAGAAAAACTGAGTAGAATACTTCAGGGGAAACAATGGTCTTTCAATGAAATTGAGGACTTTCAAGCATTCTTGATGAAAAGACCAGAGCTGAAAAGAAAATTTGACTTTCAAACACAAGAATCAAGAGAAGCATGGAAAGGTAAACAGCAAAGAGAAATCATAAGGAACTTACTAAAGTTGAACTGTTTACATTCCTACATGTAAAGACAATATTTG
>CM053773.1:25555897-25580516 GCA_028658325.1 Potorous gilbertii | reverse complement strand
GGGAGGAAGAGAAGTTGGAACTCAAAGTTTTAGGAACAACTGTTGAGTATTGTTCTTGCATACAACTAGGAAATAAGAAATACAGGTAATGGGGTATAGACATTTATCTTGCCCTACAGGATAAAAGAGAAGATGGGAATAAGGGAAGAGAGAGATGTCAGAAGGGAGGGCAGATTGGTGATACAGGTAATTAGAATGCTCGGTGTTTTGGCGTGGGGGAGGGGAGAAATGGGGAGAAAATTTGGAACTCAAAATTTTGTGGAAATGAATGTTGGAAACAAATAAATTAATTAAAATTTAAAAATCACTTCAAACTGAATGAGGGAAAGAATGAGAGGATATGAAGCATGTATGTGTTTATGGTTCTGGACCTTAATTTAAGGTCATTAAGCCATTTCAGATATCAGCCTTCTCAAGTTATTTCTGCATAACGTAGTCAACAATTATATGTATTTACATATATATAGGGGCACCTAGGTAGCAACGTGTATAGAGTGATGGTTCCAGAGTCAAAAAGATTTATCTTCCTGAGTTCAAATCCAGCCTCAGACTCTTACTAGCTGTGTGACCTTGGGCAAGTCACTTTAACCCTTTGTTTGCCTCAATTCCTCATCTGTAAAATGAGCTGGAGAAGGAAATGGCAAACCACTCCAGTATCTTTGCCAGGAAAAACTCCAAATGGGGTCATAAAAAGAGTTGGACATGACTGAAAAATGACTGAACAAATTTGCATATACACACGTGGTATGTTACAAGATGTAACAAAATCACTTTCTGATATCAACTATTGCCCATACTTTTTTCCCAGTATAATTGACACAAAACCTAAGTGTGACATATTACTATGTTCACTGCATTTATTTTTCATTGCATGACTATACATTTTCCTTTCTAAAAAAATCTTCATTTTAGGGGTAGTACCTACCTAGGTGTCACAGTAAAATAGAAAGAAGATCTGAGTTCAAATCTAGCCTTAAAACATTTACTAGCTTTGTGACCCTTAGTAAATCTTGGTTTGCCCCAGTTTCCTCAACTGTAAAATGTGGGTAATAATAAATATTGGTCCTTTCTGGCTCTAAAGCCAGACCCTATCCACCATACAAAACTACCTTTTAACTAATATAAAAATACACATATACATAAAAAGGAACTGTGTTTCCATTTTAAAAAAATGTTTTAACATTAAACTTTAAAGCGTATGAATGGTAGTAGTGAGTAAAAGTTGTGAATGGAAATTTTTTTCCTTAATAGCTAAAATTCTATGTAATAAGGAAGATAATGTGGTTATCTCTGAGTGTCTATAGGGGCTGTGCAGAATAATTTCCAAGAGGGGTTGGGTGTTACTAGCTTAAGTGGTATTAAGTGGAAACTTAAGCTAAGGAATACAGTCCCATTATACCCTCATTTATAAGGTTCAGTCTTGACCTCTGATCATAAATGTCACATAGATTTAGCTAACTCAGTTATCAGTGATAATGGAAACCACAAATCAGAAATTAATTAAATTTGTAAGTGACCCAAAACGTTTCACTTTGGCTCTGATATTTTGCCTACCAAATCTATGCACTGGCTACTAAAAAGCAACAGATTTACTAACTGTTCTTTGGTTGAATTACTAATGGAATAGCAAAATAGTCAAGGGTGGTAACTAGAAAGAAATACAAACAACATAAATATCCACAAATGAGATAATCCATCCATGAAGATTTCAAGGTTACTCAATGGTCATCTTTTAGTGCCATTAGGGAAGCGTCATTTGCAGGCCTGGAGCAAGAAACAAGAATGGCACAATACAGTCCCAAAGGCATTTCAATACTCTTTACTCGATACTCTTTACTCTAGGATTTCATGTCATTGGTCTGGTTCTTCTGGCCTTTCCAGATCCTGTCCATCTCCTGGGAAGGGCAGGTACATAGTAGGCACTTAACAAATACTAAGTGAATGGCTGACTGCAACTGGCATCCTCACTTGGGGGCAGAATACTCATCGAGAGGAGACAGCTGAACAGGCTAGGCAAAAAATTTGTAGAAGAGGGAAAATGGCAGAGGAGGAAAAGCATATATGGTAGAGAGTGGCAGAATGTCACAAGTGCCACTCAAAGGCACCTTTGCCATATACCCTTTCCATAGTAAAAGACCAGAATCTTTGACCTATTTCTGATATTAAGATTTTTTCAAGTGGAAGTTCTAAATTACAGTAAGCACTTAGATTAATAATCTGTGTCAGTGCTAAGGCAGAAATGTTTATATAGAGAGCTGTGCCTAAACAGAGCTGATGAACAACTGGGTGATTAATTTCTAAAATCCAAAACAGGTTTTGCTATCATAATTTATGAATATGTTGCATAATTATTTTATACAATGTGAAGCAAATATGACTAAAGATCAGTAATCAAGTGAGGAAATGTGCAGGTTGTCCTGTAAGATGTTAAAGCTCCTTAGATTCCATTTTTGACAAGCAGCAGAAATTTTGCAAAATTGATGCAGCAAATCATTTAAATTCTGAATTACACTGCCACCTTGCAGGTTACCTTTTTTTAAAAAAATTATTATTATAATTGCTTATGCTGTTTTCATTTTGCTGCACTGAATTTTCAAATTTTAATAGCTGTTTTTTTTTAAAAAAAAAAAAACCTAGGTAAAAACTAATTAAATTGTCATGAAACTAAAGAATATAATGACCTTTAAATCTTCAAAACTAGTTTCCCATTTTCATGTAAATCATCACAACCCATTCCTGAATCACTTGTAAGGAAAAGTAGATTCACAATACTGATTCCTTTGGGGAAAGACGAATTAAGTGTTTAATATTTCATTCTATCTTTTCTCCTACCTTCTCTCCAAAAAGAAATGTGAGGGATAAGTTTTAAGATAAAGCCCAAATTTAATATTAAATCGTTTCATTTGGAATTCCTGTTACATCCAATTATTTTTCTGTCATTTTTCCACAGCTCCCAAATTATTTTCTAGATACTTAAATGAATCATCTGCTTTGTTTTCCTTTTTATCTAGAGCTTTCTGCTCTTTCAGGCCTCCTCTGTTCCTTTATCCTATTTCAACTGGTAGATTTTATAAAACTTTGATGATTTGTATTTTCCATCATTTTTAGTGAAGAAGTCGTGACACCTAAATAAAAATCTCATCCAAGTCAATGAGGCTGTTGGAATGCCCAGAAGAGTTATTTTTTCAGGTTCACATCTTATCTAAAGTACCAAGTGCAACGTAAAACAAATATTGTCAAATATGACTAGTTCAGTGAGGGAATGTGTAACGTAAAGCATATACTCTTGCACCCAGAACAACATTTTGCACATAGTAGGTACCGAATGCTTGGTGAATTGAACAAGCTATTTCCTTCCCTCTTATTTCATACCCACCTACTCTAAACTTCATCATTTTGCTACTAAGTTTATAGCTGTTTTTGAGATATAGGTGTTTTTTCAATCACATACTACTCCAACTCTGAGAAAAGAGCCTTTTGATATCAAAAGGTTTCTTTATTTCCGCCATTTCCTTACCTTCCAAAATACACGATGGAAAATCGTACCCTATTTAAATGAATTTTCCTTTATTTTTATTTAAGTAAGGACTGTTAAATTAATCAACAAGCATTGACTCCTACTGGGATCCAGGCTCTGCTCAGGCCCCTGAGGATAGACAAAAATAAGAGTTCCTGTCATCCGAGGGCTCATGCTTTCTCAACTGCCAACGTTAACACAGACAAAAAAGGACAAGTTCCTACCCTCCTGGGGCTTACATTCGCAATTCCAAACCTTTTAATGCGCTAACGAGGCTTTGCTTTGAGTTCAGGCCATTCCTCGGGGCTCTGCTTCGTCTCTTCTGTTCTGGGGAGCCTACGTTTTGTTATTAAAGTGTGCTAACTCGAGTCTTGTAGATCTGGGCCAGAGTTCCCCCGGGTAAGTTAAAAACGCGGTATTTTAGGGGCGAAAACTTTCCCTTCTAGAAGGTGTTGTCCAGAGACAAAACAAATCAACACCCTAACTCCTGAATGTTTTGAATGGAAAAGCTTCTGGAGGGCAGGAACCGTCTTTTACTTTTCCTTATACCCCGCCAGCCCTAAGTACAGCGCCTGGTATTTACAGACTGGCTGAAATATTCCTAACTCACGATGGTTACTTTGTAAATACCTTTTGATACTTTGTTTCTTAACGCCGACACAGTTAACAACCTATCTTCGAGGGGCGGTTAGTCTGGTCCACTAACCCAGTTTCCCTATCACCGTCTGTGACCCGCACACACACAAGCACACCTCAGCCAGGCTCTCTGCTCTTCACCCATCTTGCTCCAGGGTTAGAATGGAGCCGGGGCCGGCAGGGTCAGTGACCCGGGCTGAAACTGAGACAATGTCCTGCATTCACGCGGCTCTCGGCCAATCCCAGGCCGCCGCTCCACGCCCCCCCCCCGCCCCGGGCCATTCCCCTCCCCCCTCCACCCCACCCCACCCCCGGGAAGGAAGAAAAGTCGGCTGGTCCCAGGCGGCCACTCGGACCAGGGACGCCCCGGAGCCAGGGGGCCTCATGCCTTGGCTCGACTCCCGCCCGGCCGCGGACTTGCGGAGCTACTGGCGTGGGGGTAGGGGGGGGCGGCTTGGGTGTCTCCGGCTCCGGACAGCTGAAGGGAGGACGAAGTCCGGGTCGCCCGCCAATGCATCTGTCTCTTTAAGAGGATCCTCACTGGGGCTGATAATCGAGTCCGCAGCCGAGCCCCGGGGGGCAGAGACATCCGGGCTACAGGGCAGGCGGGCCGCGTGGGGGGGTGGAGAGGTTGCCCACCCCGCATTGGCCTCGGGGCCGCCCGGAGGAGGCTGTAAATCAAACCTGTCCCTCCTCGGGGCCACCTCGCGGCACCTGGGACACCGGCCGCGAGAGAAGCGGGCCCGGGAGAAAGAGGAAACTTCGCCCCCGCCACTGATCCAGCCCAGAAGCCTCGCTCCGTGCGGCCGCCCCCATCCCTCCTCCTCGGAGACCCCGCGGACCACGGCCACCCGAACCCGAAACCTAACCCGCCGCGGTTCTCCGCCTGGGGGACCGCGGGAGCGCGCCTGTGCGCGCCGGCCTCGGGCTTCCTCCCCTCCCCACCCTCCTTGCGCGTGCCACGGAGAGGGGCGGAGCCTTCGCGCAAAACATCCAATCAGAGCCCGCCGGCCGGGGACGCGCTGCTAAAAGTAATCCCTCCGGAGAGCCATCGAGAGAAAAGAGAACTTCGTGTGGGGTGGGGAGGGGAGGGGAGGGGCGGAGCCCGGCCCAGCTGGGACGGGACGGGGCGGAGGAGAGGAAAGCTAAGGAAGGAGAGAAGGAGAAGCAGAACAGGAGGAAAGAGGGACGGAGAGGACGGGGTTTGGGGAGATCAGACCCAGGATCGAGGGGCTTTGAGGCAGCCTCGGCGATGACTGTGGGAGGGGGAGAAGAAAAGGGGAGGGGGGGGAAGGAGCCCAGCTGGGCGTGAGAACCCGGGCCGGGAAGCGACGGGCGTGGAAAAAGGAGGGAGAGCGAAGTAGCAGGTGGTGCGGAGGGGCGGGGGCGGGGCGAGGGCGGGGCGGGGTAGGGAGGGGGAGGGGGAGGGGAGGAAGAGCGGGGCGGGAGGGAAAGGGAAGCGCGAGATTAGAGAAAGGTCTCCGCCCGGGGAAGAAGGAGGAGGAGGAGGAGAAGGAGGAGGCGGTGCATTCTGTTTACTACCATCTTGTATGTAAGGAAAGAAAGAGTGACCCAAGAAACTGGCGAGCATAAACTACCGAAACTTTTTTTTTAAAAGCGTTAAGAGGAAAGAATGAATGGGAGTTTGTGTCATTCATATATATATGTATATATATATATATATTGATGAGTGTGCATCCGAACTCAAAGTAGTCCTGGGCAGGCATGTGGTGGTTTTTATTCATTTTTTCCTGCTTGTATTTTTGTTTCTTTTTTTTTAAAGAGGTATTGCAGTGGCATCTGAGTTTACTTAAAATAGAATAAACACTAATCGGTTAATGTTAACTTATGCAAAAAGGAAAAGAGAAAGACGTTTTCAAAACTCCCTTCATGGGGATGACCTCTAACACCACAAAATGAACGTTGTACGAAAAAAGAAGCGAAATAAAATCTTGAGAGATTCTTTGGAAATTTTAAACACTTTGGAAAACAGCGAAGCAGGAAATTGTAGGCAGCCCTGAAGGCGATGTGTTTGGAGTTTTCTTCTTGTTTTTTGGGCTAGACTGACTTTCTCAGCATCTAGCTGTGGCTTCTTGGCTTCGGTTGAATAATACGTTATGAAGACCGAGTATATTAGACAAACAGAAGGTAGCTTGGGGGAAAATGGAGAGGTGAGGGATCTGTTGACCACTTTCACGTTGGGCAAATCAGTGATTTACCTGTTTCTCAAAGTGCTGTAAAAGTTTTGTGAGGATGGGTTTTTACAAAAGCTGCGTATAGATGCATATGTAATAGTGAAAACAGTAGCTCTTCTGATAATTAGGGGGCATTTGTCAATATGTTTTATTCCTTTGGGAATTTTGTCTTTCTTTGATTTCTGTTGTCCCTTATTTGATTATTTCCATCATGCTTTTTGTTGTATTTAATAAAACATATGTTTGGTGTTTTATCCAGTCCAACCTGTTGTTTTTGTACAATTAACCTTTCAGGTTCATTTTCCTTTCAACAGGTATACCTCTCACTGATTTATTAGGTTGAATTCAAAAGTAGTGTCCTGTTGCCATGTTGAGTTGTGGTTCCGGTTCATTATAAGTTCAAAATTTTGGACTTAAAAACTAGAACAAAATTAATACCCCAAATAATGAATGAAGGGAATATATATGTGGAAAAGAAAATTGTCAAACTGTTTTTCCCTGAATTGTTTTGGATGAGTGAGAAGGGATGAATGTTAACCCAGCAAAAAATGGTTGCTTACAGAAAAAACTTTCAAACACCTTCTCCCTCTTCCCCTCCCCTTTCTAGAAATTGTACCTATTTGGGGTCCTTTTTTTCTTCTATTTTAGGTAATAAGATGTTTGTCAAAGTTGAAATTTTTATTTCCAGTTCATTCATAGCTTTACTGTATACACATTTGGATCTGCAGAATTTGTAAACTAATATTACCCTGCAGCATGCTTTCCAATGATCTTAAGAGCAAGAGGGGAAGATAGAAGAATAAATCCTGACTAAAGCAAAGTTACTCTTCAGTCTTACTGTAAAGGAGATTTTAACTGATTTGTTAATGATAACATAGTGTATTGACTTACATTTTGAAGGAAAATATTCTAATTTAGTCAGATATGTTGTAATAGTTT
The DNA here is from genome assembly GCA_028658325.1 of Potorous gilbertii. Classification (NCBI taxonomy): domain Eukaryota; kingdom Metazoa; phylum Chordata; class Mammalia; order Diprotodontia; family Potoroidae; genus Potorous; species Potorous gilbertii. The sequence continues at coordinate 25,573,229 of CM053773.1, read as the reverse complement.
ACTCTTCAGTAACAAAAAAATTAACAAAGCCAATAAACTTAATTTTAAAAAGAAGTGGTAGAACTTTTTAACTAGGGAAAAGCATTTCAACTTCGATTTATGTGCCTTACACGAACTATTCTCATTCCAATTTGTGCTTATATTATTTAATAAGTAAAATATATGCATCAGTAGGAAAGATGATCTAATTATTTACAGAATTAAAAGAAAAATATTTCCTAATTATATATACTGCAATATCTGCCTATGCTATGTCAGATTACTAATGGTCTTAGACAACTTACAAATATACAATTAATGTAGCAACCAATTAAGTGCCTACTGTATTCAAAGCATTATGCTAGGAAATGCTAAGGAAATGACTTCTATTTTTGGTGTAGACTAGGAGTTGTTTGGGTTTAGTAAATATTTTGTAAAATAGTGATAGGATTGCTTTTTTAAAATCCTACAAGTATTTTTTAAACTGTTGCTAAAATGAGTGTTAAATATGGTGAAATATAGATGGTTTAATTATGAAGTGTTTATTTACAATGAAATTTGCTCTAGCCTGTCAGAATATGCTATTTCTGATGAACATCCCTTTACAAGGATAATTTAAAATAGGTCCTAAAACTTATTGGGGCAGCCATTTCAGTGGATAATAGTAGTTGCAGCAGCTAGCATTTATGTAGCACTTATTGTGTGCCATGACCTGTTCGTAATGCCTTACAGTTATCTCATTTGAACCTTACAAACAACCTTTCAAGGTAGGTGCCATTATCTTTATTTTACAGCTGACAGAACTGAAGCAAACAGAGATTAAGTAACTTTTCCAGAGTCACACAACTAATAAATGTCTGATTTGAACTCAGATCTCCTTGAGTCCAGGTCTGGTGCTCTGTTCACTGTGCAACCTAGCTTCCTAGAAGGAATGCTAGGGTAGGATAGAATGCTGGGCCTGAGGTTAGAAAGACCTGAGTTCAAATCCAGACTCAGTCATGACATGAAGCCTCAGCTGTATGACCCTGGGCAAGTCATCTAGCCTCTGTCTGTTTCCTCAGCTATAAAATTGGAAGAGGGATAGCTTCTACCTTGTGAGGATCAAATGCGATAATATTTGTAAAGCACAATGCCTGACACGTAGTATGAGTGCTAAATAAATGCTTATTGACTCTATGGCACACAGTAAGGGCTTAATAAGTACTTACTCTTTTCTCCTTCTCTTTCCTTTTATTGGGATGTTTATGATTTCACTACCTACTGAATTGTGTTTTGGACTGCTCTATTCAAATTGAAGTGTAGAGAAGTTTCCAGTAGTTGTTCATATTCCACCTTTGATATTCACAGATGTCAAAATTAGAAAACCGTTATAAATGCCATGTTGAATATGATGTCTACAGAAATAAAACTGAGAAGTATTTCTAAGGAAAGATCTGTTTTAGCCTGTACATTTGCTCCATTGATTTTGACTGACTTCAGTTATATCTTTATTCTCTTAGGTCTTAAAAGTTTTACAGTTCTTTAGAATCCTCCATAAGAATACAAATAGACCCTTTGAAGAAGTCACATCTTACAAGTATTTTGAGTTAATTCTTCAGTAAAAGTCTTCCCTTTAATGCTTACTTCAAATTGGATCACTGCAGAAACCTTTCCTGATTCATAGGATCATAGGTCTACAAGTACCATAGAAGAGACCTGAAAAGAGGTCAAGTCCAACCCCCTCATTTTATAATCAGTAAACAAGCATTTATTGAGTGCTTCATTGTGCTAGGTTTGAGGCTAAGCACAGGGGATACAAAGAAAGGAAAAATAGTTCCTGCCCTTAAGGAGCTCACATTATAGTGGGAGAAACAACACTCAAACAACTATTAATACAAAATATATAGTGTCGATGGGAAATAAACTCAGAGGGAAAACTCTAGCAGTTGGGGCAGGGGACAAGAAGGAGAGATGCCAGGAAAGGCAACTTGTAATGTGTGAGATTTTAGGAGACAGGAATGAGGAAGAAGACCATTTTAGGCATTCAAAACAGCCAGTATAAAGTCATAGAGTAGGGAGATGGAGTATCCTGTGTGGGGAACAGCAAGGAGGTCAGTATAAGGAATGAAAGGCCCAGGCTGTGAATGGCTTTAAAAGTCCTCCCTCCCACCCCCCCAGAAAAAGGATTTTAAATTTAATCCTAGAGGCAATAGGGCACTACTGGAGTTTATTCAGTGGGAAAGTGACATGGTCAGACCTCTTTAGGAAGATCATTTTGGCAGATAGACTGGACTGGGAAGAGAACAACCAGAAGGCTACTCAAGTAGTCGAGGTGGTAAAGTGCTTTGCCAGTGTCAGAAGACAGATGGGGATGTACACAGATGTTCCAAAGATAGAAACTACAGGATTTGCCAAAGAATTTAGTATAACGCTGAAGTTCTTAGTCTGGATAGATGGTAATACCTTTTACATAAATAGGAAAGTTAGGAAGAGGAGAGGTTTTGTTTGGGTGAGAGGGAGATGAGTTCTATTTTAGATATGAATTTAAGATGCCTGTCCACTATAAGATATCCAATAGTTTAAAATGTAGAACTGGAGATTAGGAGAGAAGTTAGGACTGGAAAAAGATCTGAGGATCCATAGAAGTTGTTGAAATCAAGTGAAATAGTATAGAGGGAGAAGGAATTGAGCCTTGGGGTCACCCACAGTCTGTGGGTGTGACCTGGATGAAAATTCAGGAAAGGAGACTGAAAAAAATGATCAGAAAGGTAGGAGGACAAGAGAAAAAAGCATTGGAAAAACCTAGAAGGAAAATAGATCCTGGAGGAAAAGGTAATCAACGGCAGAAAGTTCAAGAAGGACGAGAATTGAGAAAAAAGCCATTAAATCCGGCAATTAGATTTTTCATAATTTTGGAGAGAACATTTCAGTTGAATGGTGAGGTTAGAAATCAAACTGCAAAGAATTTAGAAAAGAAAGTGGAGGGACTAATTGTAGATGGTTTTTTCAAAAGAGTTCAGTTATGAAAGGGAGGAGAAATGTAAGATTATAGCTATTTGGGATGGGCTGCTCAAGTGAGGATTTTTTAAGAATGGGGAGAGCAAATTTGTTGGCAGCAGAGAATTAGCCAATAGACAGGAAGAAATTCAAGATCAGTGAGAAAGTAAGGATTATTGAAGGGAAGTCTGATGAAAAAGATAATATGAAATGTGATAACTCACAGGAGATGATGGGGGAAGACATCTGATCGATGTGATAGAGTTTTGGAAAAAGAAGGAGCTCTCAGTGAATGGCCTCAATTTTTTCAGTGAAATGAGAGGCAAAGTTCCCAACTGAGAGAGTGGGGAGAGAAGAGATGCCTTGTAGCAATAAGAGCCCAGTTAAAATTATGTAAAAAGTTGTAGTGGACCTAGTCAGCATAGTTTTGTGATTTTCTCCAGCATTGTTCAATAGCACATGAATAAGAATGAAGGCAGCAAATGATATTAGGAATGATACAAGGCAGGGGGCTTGGCAGGACAAGACTGACAAAAGAAAGGGGCAAAGGACTGGAGAGTAAAAAAGAATGAAGAAATGCACTGATTGACAAGGGTTCAAGATGCAGAGGGGAGAGGAGGTAACTAGTACAGAAGCAATGGCTTGGTACAGAACTGAAGGGAAGTCATGGTAAGAATGGAGAACAGGGTTATGGGTTATAAGACTTCTTGAATAAAGTGATCTATTCTCCACATCCTCAGACTTTTCAATCATCATTTTTTCTACTTCCTTTCTTTAACAGAAAACAAAAATTTCTCTGAGAATAGCACATCCCTTGCAACCCTTTGCAGTGAAAGGCAGTCATTCTCTCTCCTCTGCTTGGCAAGACAAGGAGGGGGAGTATGCTACTTAAACAATGATGCTTCAAGATTGTACCTCTGTCATTGCTCCTCCCCATCACCTTTCCATTTCTGAAGCATATGCAATCCATTTATAAAATTATTTCCCGATTCTTGTGCCTATCTGATCTCGAAGGCATTGATGTCTAAGACACAACCCTTAACATCAAGAAAAGTCAGAAAGTAGGCTAGAAGTACAAGTAAACAGAATCCCATCATTTAAAAAGGCTATTATCTGGACAGAGAAGCTTAGTACACAAACCCAGAAGAAAAGAGTGACTCTAAAACTTATACAAGCAAAACCTCAAAGTAAAATACAGTGTGGGCATAAATTCAATTAGAATTCTTAGAAGAAATGAAGCAAGAGTTTTAAAAAAATTAAAAAATTTTAAATATAGTTCTAAAAAAATTGGAAAAGGGGTTAACAGTTTAGCAAAAGAGGCACAAAACTTTACCTAATCAGTTTCTTGTCAATCAATAAATATTTATGAAACACCTACTATGTTTCTGGAACTATGCTAAGTACAAGAGATATAAAGAAAGGTAAAAGACAATGTCTGCTCTTAGGAATCTCAGAGGAGAGACAAGCAAAACAACTATGTATAGTCAAACTATATACAGAATAAATTGGAGGTAATCTACAGAGGAAAGCACTAAAATTAAGGAGATTGGGAAAAGCTTCCTATAGAATGTGGGATTTTAGCTGGGCCTTCAAGTCCCTCTCATCCCCCACCCCCATAAAAAAACAGAAGCCAAGAGGTAGGTCTGAGTAGGAAGAACATTCCAGGCTTGAGGAACAGCCAGTAAAAATGGAGTATCTTGTTTGAGAAACAGTAAGACCAGGGTGACTGGGTTGAAGAGTATATGCGGGTATAAGGTGTAAGAAAGCAGGAAAGTTTGGAAGGAACAAGGTTTTGAAGGGCTTTGAACACCAAATCTACAGAACATGCAGTTCAAGATATCTACTAGGTAATTGGATATGTGAGACTGGAAATCTAGAAGGGGTTAGGGTTGGATAAGGATATTTGAGAGTTAGGACCATTGAGATGATAATTAAATCCGTGGCGGAGCTAAAGGGATCACCAATCAATATAACATATATAAAGAGAGACAAAAAGAGGGCCCAGGATAGGGCCTTGTGGGACACCCTTGGTGAGCTGTCATGACTTAGAAGAAGATCCAGCAAAGGAGACTGAGAAGGAACAGTCAGACACGCAGAAGGAAAACCGTGAGAGAGTAGTATCCTAAAAAACTAGAGGGAAAGAATATCAAAGAGATCGACAGTCAAAGCCTGCAATGGTCAAAAAAAAAATTTGACCTCTAAGAAAAACAAAACATTTTCCATTTAAAATATAATTAGTAATTTTTGAGAGATCTTAAAGATGATAACTACATCCATGGGAGCTTCCAAGATATGACCAAGAGAAAATATATTGAGGCAGAAAACGAGAGCAACCAAAAAGAATCCAGTGCCTCCATGATACCACAAGAAATAATGTCAAAAGATTTTTTTTTTAAAAAAAGAAGAAATTGTAAGATATTTCATAGCAAAAAATAACTTACCTGAAAAACAGTTTAAGGATAGAAAAAAATGAAAAATCGTTGTAACTACCTGAAACTCATGACCAAAAAAAAAAGTAGACATCATATTTTATGAAATAATAAAAGCTGTCCATAATTTAGACAGAGGAAAAAGTAAAAATAGAATATATCAATCACCCCTTAAATACTAAAATGAAATCTCCCAGGACCATTATAGCCAAAATCCAGCTTTCAGGGAACAATAATAAATAATGATACTGCAAGCAGCCAGATTTCCTAGAGAACATGGACCTACCGCAGAGTTTTCCTGAAAAAGACTTAAAATTTATGAAAGTAGAATTTGTGATCTTCACAGAAGAAATAATTAACAAAACAGAAAAATTCGAATTCACAGTAGCATCCCACCAAAGAAATAAAAGAATAACAGATTTGGAATGCAAATACTCAAGAAGTGAAGGGCAATCTGGAAGAAGAGAAGCAAAACAAATGTAAGCTCCTTAAGGGCAGGCACTGGAACCCTAAGAGCTTAGCACAGTGCATAATAGTGAACACTCAGTACATGCTTATGGTTGATTGATTAGTATATGGGGAAGATCCAAAGGAAGGTGATCTAGATGATGAAGAATCTTGACAGCATTCCACAGGAGAACTGGTTGGGGGGACTGGGAACGATTATAGAGAAGATTTTTACTTGAGTCCAGAGGGCAGATTTAAAAGCTGTTGAGTGTAAGAAAAAATTTCCCAGCAATTAGACCTACATAAAAATTAAATTGTTTAAGGAGGCAGCAGTGAATTTCCCCTCACTGGGCACCTTCCATCAAAGGCTAAATGACCCCTGGTAGGGGAGACTGTAGAGGGGACTCTTGTTAAGATATGGGTTGGAGTAGATGGTCTCGAGGGTACCTTTCAACTCTGAGATCATGATGACCTAGAAACATGATTCCTCAACTACAAAGACTTTCTATTCCCCACTTTAGCTGCATGCTGATATGGTTACTCTCCATTATCTCTTGGAGTTGCACCACCTCCAAGGTCCAAAACCTTGATATACCATTTTGTTACCATACCTTTCTGTCCTTCCACCACACTCTCACACTTACAGTTATTTCCCTCCCAACCCCCGTTTATTCTAACCACCAGTCATATGTACTGTTTCCAACTCTGGCTCCATATCCAGCACTGTCCCTATGCCTTGCTATTTTAATGTTTCAGTGTCTACCCTTCTAGGATTCCTATCACTCCTAACTTTCCTGGGTTGCTAATCCTTATCCTTGGGTATGGTAATGTTACTCAGGCAACATTTCTTCCCTCCTTCCAGGCTCCTTAGTTCTTCTGAGAAACTTGCTGATTTCATGGTATATAATCTAATCTCATCTGATGTTGTTGTCCAGTCTTTTTCAGTCATGTCTTACTTTTCATGACTCTATTTGGGGTTTTCTTGGCAAAGACACTGAAGTGGTTTGCCATTTCCTTCTCCAGATCAATTTTCGGATGAAGAAACTGAGGCAAACAGGATTGAGTGACTTGCCCAAGGTGACTTGCTAATAAATGTCTGAGGCTGGATTTGAAAGGATGAAGATGAGTCCCCCTGACTCCAGGACTGGCATTCTATCCCTTGTGCCATCTGATACATGACCTCATCTACTTGCCGTTGTTCAACAATCTTTCCACTTTCTGTTCTTAACTCTAAACTCATTCCTTCATAGTAACTTTCTGAACCTTTTGCTCTTTCCTTGAGCCATATCCCAAACACTATTTTTATAGAAATAGCTTTGGATCCTAAATCAATGAGAAGATTAAGACCTTGACATGAACTGCCTCAGCTCCCTTCCCTCAGTTTTCAAAACTTCTCAACACCAATTTTTCCCAGTATTCATTGTCTCTTACATAAATCTTCAGTCTTTTTTATTGACTCCTTATCATAGGTCTAAAAACATGACAAATTTCCCAAGTCCTAAAATAGATCCTTCCCTTGGCTCTTATTATTCCATCTCCCCCCTTTTACTATAAAATTTCGGGGGTGGGGGGAGAGAGGAATAGTCATCAATACAAACTCTTTTTTAAAGTCTCTGTAACCAGGTTTCTTCTCTTCTTTCAGATCATCATTGCTAAATCCCATCACCCTTTTTCTAATCTTCCTTTTTCACCTTTCTAAAGTGTTTACCACTGTTTATATCCTTTCTTACCGGAAAGTACAATTTGAAAGTTAGCACGCTCTCCTGTTTTCCTTACTTCTGTAATTCCTCTTTCTTCTTCATTGACAGTTTGTCCTCTTTTGGGCCCCTTAAAGTGGGTCTTTCCCAAGAGTTTGACTTTGGCATTCACTTTGCTACCCTTTCTCCTTGCAGTTTCATTTATTCCCATGCTTCAGCTATCAATTCTATGAATAATTCCATGGATCTTAACTTGACACTGCCATTCCTTCTCCCTTTCATAGCTGAACTCTGAGAAAGGATCATTTAAACTTATCAGCTGCCATTCTCTTACCCCAACTTCTTGTCCCTTGGAAGGGACAATGTGGTTTCTAACACCTACGTTTGATTAAATAATCTCTTAGTTGACAAATCTGATTGCTATTTCTGAGGCTTTATCATACTTCTTGGAGTCTGCAGCTTTTGATACTCTTTGTACTATTTCCTGCTCTCCCTTCTTCTTAAATTTGGCCTTGACTATTTTTTCAGGGCACCACCATCTTTCCAGATATCCAAGTCTATAACCTTAGAGTTACTCTTGCCATGCATTGTGCATTTTAATCCCACAAGATCTCTACTATTCCTGTCCTTTCTATTCATACAACGTCCTCCATGGTTCACATACAAATTACCTATTACCTGAATTACTACAATTGCCTTTTAATTATTCTCCCTGCTTGTTGCTATTTTCCCGTTTTAAATCATTCTCCACACAGCTACCAAATTGGTATTTCCAGAATACAGATTTGATGGTTTTACTCTGCCACTCGAAAGTCTGATTTTTCCACTGCCTTTCCTACTGCCACCAGCTTGGCATTTAAAGTTTTTCATGGTGTCACTCCCCTCTATCTTTCCAGTTATTTCATAACAATGATTACACCCTTTCATACATTCTCCATTCAGTCAAACAGGACAGCTAACTTTCTCCATATATGAAATTTCACCTCTTGTCTCCACGGCTTTTCACAATTTGTCCTACACGTCTTGAGTACATGCATTCCTCTCCACTTATGGAATCTCTAGCTTTCTTCACACTCTCTTAAAAAACTTTTTTTTTTCAATTTACAGGCATTTTTCCTATTTCTTCCCTGGGATGATGGGGAGGGGGAGGAGAGGCACACAGGGAACAAATCCTTGTAACAAATATTTGTTGGTCAAATAAAACAAACCAAAATATTGACCATATCCAGAAATGTACTTTATATCTCATTCTGCACCTTGAGTCCATTGTCTCTTTCTAAGAAGGAGAGAAAGCATGCTTCTTCATTCTTCCTGAGAACCGAGCGTGTTTGGTCATCATCCTCCATGCTGTTTGTCTTGACAATGTTGTCATTACAGTATAATTATTCTCCTGGTTCTACTTATCCCTAGGTTTCTCTGAAACCATTCCTTTAGCCATTTCTAATGGCATAATTATGTTTTATCTCATTCTTATAACAGTGTTCAGCCATTTCCTAACTGGTGGGCATCCCCTTCTTAGATTTTAGTCATTGCTATTAAAAAAAACTACCATAGTTATTTTTCTACATGTGGTCCTTTTCCTTTTCTGTTAATCTTTTTGAGATATGGGATAGAATAGTGGTTTGGCTGAGTCAAAGGGTAGGTATAGTTTAGTGTCTTTGGGGACAGAGTTCCAAATTGCTTTCTAAAATGGCTAGAGCAATTCACAGTTCCAACTACAGTGTATTAATGTGACAGTTTTTCCTACAGCTCCTCTAACATTTGCCGTTTTCCTATTTGGGTCATCTGTGTCAATCTGACAGATATGAGGGGAACCTCAAAAATGTTTTAATTTTAATTTCTCTAATTATTAGTGACCTCGAGCATTTTGATCTATACTAACAATAACTAGCATTTATATAGTACCTCCTATGTTCCAGGTACTGTGCTAATTCCTTTATAACCATTATTTTACTTGATCTTCACAATCACCCTGGAGCGGGGTGTACTATTATGAGCCCAACTTTACACGTAATGAAGCTGAGGCAAACAGAGATTAAGTGACTTGCCCAGGGTCACACAGCTAAAAGTGTCTGAAACTCAGGTGCTATTTCCTATACGAATGAAGCCTTTCCTACTTCACCTAGTTGTTAGCGTCCTCTCCTTCTTAAAATAGTTTGTTTTACTTTGTCAATACTTGCATTTCCTCTGTGTAAATGTTTCCCTCAGTGGAATGTAAACTTCTTAAAAATAGGAACTGTTCCACTTTTTTCCTTTATGAGAATGAATGAATGAAAAAGCATTTATTAAGCACTTGCTATGACAGAAATTAAATCCTGGGAATACAAATGCAAAAGTTAGACAGTTCCAATCCTCAAGGAGCTAATATAGGAGAAAATATAGGAAAATAGGAAAAAAATAGCATATATGGGAATGGTGAAGAGAGAAGGGTGTTTTGGTTTGGAGAGTAAGAGAGTATGGTGAGCTGATATGCAGGGCAGCCAATTGAGAAGACTTCAAGTAGCAGTAGTCATGGTATAGGTGTAATCAGGAAATTCCCTCATTGGCTCTGGGTAGAGTACAGTCAGTGGAGCATATCTTTTATTCAAGGGGTCCTTTCTAGTGTCATATGTGTTGTCCTTGGAGTTGTGCCCTTTCTGTTGACACATTTCCTCTGACACTTGATAAAGACCTGTTGATTTCATCTCTTCAATATCTTTCTATTTTCTTCCTTCTCTCTTCCGCTACTGCCACCATCCTAATGCAGGCCCTTTGACTTCAACAAGAACCTGCCGCTGGGTCTGCCTGCCTCAAGTCTTTCTGCATTCTAATCCATTCTTCATTTAACCACCAAAGTGGTTTTTCTAAAGTAGAAGGCATACCATGTCACTCCAACCCAACAATCACCCCCCAGGATGAAATCCAGAATCCTCTATTTGGTGTTCAAAGCCCTTCATAGCCTTTCTCTCAGCTTTCTTCTCATACCTTTCTCCCATTCTCAATCTTCCATCTAATGACATTGGTCTCCTTGATGTTTCAGAAACAAGACATTCCATCTCTCTGCTCTAAGCAATTCTTTTCTGGCTACCCCGCAGGCCATCTCCACTCACTGCCTTCCCTGGATTCTTTCAAATCCGAACTAAAATCACATCTTCTACAGCAAACCCTTCCCAACCGCTTTTAATCTAATGCTTTCTTAAAGATTTCCTATTTTCATGTCTATAACTTGTTTGTACATATTTACTGGCTTGTTCTCTGCCCCTTTAGATTGTGAGATCTTTGAGGAGAGGGAATGACTTTTGCCTCTTTTTGTATCCCCAGTGCTTAACACAGAGAGCCTGGCACATAGTAGGTAATTTATACATGTTTATTGACTACCTGACAGGATACATTCAAACAGAGATTTCTAGTAGGAATCCATATCTAAGGTAGTCCATATCCTTTTTCTCTGTGAACAATTTGCTGAAAAAGGGTGGAAAAAACCATTTGTATAAAGGAAACTGATAAAAATAATTTTCAGAAGAATTACAGCCTCTCAGATAAGATATTCGGAGAGACAAACAGTATTTTGAGGATCCACTGAATGTTCTGGGAGGATTTGTTTGAAGGCAGAGCACTGACTGAAGTAATGATGAATTCAAAGAATTGCGCTCCTTTACTGAATTACATACAACTGCTTTAAAGAAATTTAGGCAAATAATTCTCTGAGGTTTATGGGATTAAATAATGTGTGTTTGGTTCATACTTGACAGAAAGGTGGATTTCTTTGAGCTTTAACTCATAATGTAAAGAAGAGTCTTTGACACCAGGAAGCTCTGATTGGAGACAATGGAAGCTATAGAAAGAGAAGGAAAAAGCAATAGGAAGAAATATATAGAAGAAGCAGGAGAGCAAGCTGAGCCGAGGAGGAATCAGAAGAAAAGACAGAAGGCTTACAAGTTGTTTCCAGCTGAGACTGTTGACAGGAAAGGGGCATTGTTTTGCTGTTGTGGTTGTTGGTCCTTCAAAGAGGACCGCTGACATCACAGGTAATGTCTCAACTTGTGTGGGAATTGGATTCAAGTAAGGCAGAGGGGCACAAAGTTGTCTGTCTCACTCTCTCTTCCTGAGTCATCCAAGTCCAGTGGCAGGGCAAAAGTCAGGACAATTGGCCATGGCCTAAGATGAAGTAGATGACCTTGGCATCCTTGGCAGTCAATAAATATGTCTGACCAAACTCTAAACACTCCACAGCATTGCTTCACGCTGATTGGCTGAAGAAAAGCAGGTGCTTAGATTGCTGTGCTGATTGGCAGCGAGTTGAATCCTGCAGCCATGTCCAGAACTGTCTGAATGCTGTCTATGGCCTGAGAGAGGAGAAATCTGTCAGCAGTGCCCATTACTGCCCTCTATGGTCTGAGAGGTAGAAACAGGTAGGGTTTTGCTATTTTGCTTGGAGTAGTGCTAATTGGAAAGAAGGCTTTGCATGACAAAGCCCTCTTTAGAGCAAACAGGCAAACAGGGTCCTATTGAGTATTGAGTTGATTGGGCTCATGCATTGCCTAGAAAGCTAACCTAGAGAACTTTGCAGTTCCTCTGGTTTAAGAGAACCTTTACAAATCAGTACAATATTTATGTATCCCTCCTCTCTCTCTCTCTCTCTTTCTCTCTCTCTCTCTCTCTCTCTCTCTCCATATATATATATACACATACATACATACACACACATATATGTATATATATGCATATGAATATACACATACATTTTATATGTGTATTTTTCCCCCGAAGAGAATATAATACATTCTTAATGCTGTTAAGGATGATTGTAAGTTAAAGGAACCTTTACATACATACATACACACACATATATGTATATATGCATATGAATATACACATACACACACATATATGTATATATATGCATATGAATATACACATACATTTTATATGTGTATTTTTTCCCCGAAGAGAATATAATACATTCTTAATGCTGTTAAGGATGATTGTAAGTTAAAGGAACCTTCCACTGCTTTTTTTTAGCTCAAGAGCAGAAGAGCAGCTTTGCCCAGGAGGAGAACAACGGGGACTGTAAGGGGCCAGAGGCTAACTGTTCTAAGATAATTTTTGTGGTGCAGATTTTTCCTGAAGGGCCCAAGAATACCAAGGCTTGTAGTTGTTCTGGAGTAATGGGATTCCAAGTTATTGTACATCCTTGCTAGGTTACTATAAGTGTACTATAAGTGTAGCATGGATATGGACAGCTACATGGCACGGTGGATAGAGCACTGGATCTGGAGTCAGGAACATTTGAGTTCAAATCCAGTTTCAGACACTTACTAGTTCTGTGACCCTGGGCATGTCACTTAACTTTGGTTTCCTCAGTTTTCTCATCTATAAAATGAACTGGAGAAGGACATGGCGAACCATTCTAGTGTTTTTGCCAAGAAAACCCCAAAGGGGTCATGAAGGGTTAGATACTACTGAAATGACTTAACAACATGGACAATTATGCGTCAGTGGGAAAGCATGACCCAGATTTATAGGTGGACTGTCATATTTGATATTCCTGCTTATGTTTTCTATTGATTAAATGTTTTGATTATGATTACTTCTGTCTTATCTTTTAGTAAATGTTTATGTTTGAGTCAATGGTGGGTGTCTCTATGAATGACATCAGTGAAGATATTCAGGGAGCCTCTCTCCAGTTCCAAGACAGGACCTTGAGAGGGAGTATGAGTAGTATGAGCATGGCAATGGCCAGCACCCTCTTCTCTCCCCACAACCCCACCCCCCTCCATTTTGGGCAAAACATAAATGCAGATTGAGCATGAAGGAGTTAGGCCAGAGAGAGAAAAGGGAAAGAGGTGGGGGTGCTATATTGGATGCTATAGCTGTGGGTTACCCTGCATGTATACATGTGCCCCCTTCCCCCTCCACAACATACATATGCATTTCACTAACAAATTTTGTCCTGTCTGTCTTCAGAGATATCTTCCTGTCTATCCCCTTCTCTCTATTCATACAGCTACAAGGTTCTTGAGCCTCATCATCTCTTACTTGAACTACTGTAATTCTATTTAATCTCCATGCCCCAAGATTCTCCCTGCTCTGGTACATTCTCCTCTTAGATACCATGGTGATTTTCTAAAGCATAGATTCCTCCCAGCCAGTTCTATCCCATGACTTCCAGGATCACAGAGGAATTTTATTTCTTTGTTTGGCATGTAAGGCTCTTCATAACTAGGCTCTTCCAACCTTTCCTGTCTTCTTTCACAAACTCAGACACCCTGGCAGTTTCCCAAACAGGACACTCCAAATCTCATCTTTTTGCTTTTACACTAGCTTGTGCCTTACTCTCTCCAAAGACCCTTTACCTACTCAGTATACTGTATGTCTTATCTCAGCATTGTTGTTTGGTTGTTTCAGTTGTATCTGACTCCCTGCCACCCCTTTTTGGGGGGTTTGCTTGGTAGAGATACTAGAGTGGTTTGCCATTGTCTTCTCAAGCTAATATTTGCAGATGAGGAAACTGAGGCAAACAGTGATTTTTTTTTTTTTTTTTTGCCCAGGGTCACACAGCCAGTAACTAACTGAGGCCAAATTTGAATTCAGGAAGATGAATGTTCCTGATTCAAAACCCAGTGCTTTCTCCACTGCATCCCCTAGCTGCCCTATCTTAACATAGTAGTTTATACTGGGATGTAAACTCTTTGAGTCAATGTTTTTGCCTTTCTTTATAATCCCAGCACTAGCAGTTAAGTGCTTAATGCCTATTGACTGACTGAACTACCAACCTGTATTTCCATTTTCCCATAGATACAAAATGGGGGATACTCACATGAATATCTTCTCCCTTAGTAATATCATCTTTCAAGGATTCAGTTATCACATCTATGCAGATGAGTACCAGATTTATATCTCTAGCCCAGCTTTCTTCTCCTGAGCTTCAGCCCCTCTATCACCAGCTGTCTACCTCCAACTGGAAATGCCTGAGGTGTCTCAAGCTTAACATCTCCTAAAGAGAACTACTGTGAATGAGGCAAGTCATCCACAAAAGTCAAATGCAATAATGAGAAGGAGCTGCAGAAGAGCACAGCTAAGATTTTGCATTGTAAATTTGTAGCTGAGGGCATAGAGGGATGAGAATCGGTTGGATTTTCTTTCTTTGATACCTTTAATAGTTAAGGATCACCAGTAGAGAAATGAAATACTGGGGGTTCCTCTGCAGGATGGTAGCTGAAGATTATAGGGCAGGGTATATACAGAGTTGTTGGTCGGAACCAAAAAACTCTCCCAATACTACCTTTGTGTTGCCACCCTCAACACTGAGTCCCTCTTTAAGATTACAAATCACTCAATAATAACTTCACTCTCATTAGCCTCTCGATCCTTTTTAAAATGTACTAAGATGGTGTAATATATTGTAAGATGCTTTACTAATGGCTAATTAAATTGCCACCTATTACTAAATTATCAATGCTGTAGAATTAAATATAGAGCAGTAATTGAAGTAAAGGTTAAGAGAAAAATGTAGTGTAGAAACTTTAAGAAAAATATAGTTTTTGTTGTTGAAATATTTTATCCATTTATTTGTAATTTATTTTTCAAGAAATACTTTTTATTGGTTTGGTTTTTTTTTTCTAGGCAATTGGAGTTAAGTGACTTCCCCAAGGTTACATAGCTAGTAAGTATCTGAAGCCAAATTTGAACTCGGGTTCTGCTGACTCCAAGGTCAGTGTTATATCCACTACATCACCTAAAACTGCCCCTGGAAATACTTTTCAATGTAATTTTTATAGCTTATTTTTTCTAGTAATTTGTTTAATCTGTCCCTCCAAATACTTTTCAGTGAGCAAATTTTTTAAACCCCCCCCCCCAAAACAAATCCTTCTCTATAGTTTGGAAAAATATATTCCCACACTAACCATATCCAAAAATGTATGTCTGTTTCTGCGTTTTAAGTTCATCCCTCACCTCTCTGTCAGGAAGTAAGTGAAATGTTTCATCATCATTCTTTTAGACTCATAGTTAATCATTGTACTGATCAAGGTTCTAAAATCTTTCAAAGTTGTTTTTCTTGATGATGCTATTATTGTATAAAATCTTCTCTTAGTTCTTCTTATTGTATTCGACATCAATTCAGAAGTCTTTCCAGTTTTCTCTGAAATTGTCCACTTCATTTCTTATGGCATAGTAATATTTCATTACACTCCTATACCACAATTTGTTTAGCCCTTCCCCAGCAGAATGATACACCCCTAATTTCCAATTTTGGGCTACGTTGGAAAGAATTGCTATAAATATTTTGACACATATAAATCTTTTTACTTTTTCTTTGATTTCTTTGGGATTAGGCCTCATGGTGGTATAGAGGGGTCAAAAGATACGTACAATTCAGTAACTTTGTGGGCATTCTTCCTAATTGTTTTCCATAATGGCTGAACCAATTCATAGCTATACCAACAGTGAGTTAGTACAACTTTTCATGTAGCCCATCAGACATTTATTATTTGTTTATTTATTTATATTATATTATATTGAGAATGGCCAAAGAAACTGTGGCAAAATGGCCAAACAAATAATATAATATTATTTATTAATCTTCTGTTATCTTTACCCATCTGATAGGTGTGAAGTAGAACCTCAAAGAGATTGACATTGCTATCATTAGTAGTGATTTAGAGCATTTTTCATGATTATTGATCATTTGGATTTCTTCCATTGAAAACTGCCTTTAAATATCCTTTTGCCTTTTGTCTATAGGGGAATGACTGTCTTATAAATTTTTATCAATTTCTTCTATATCATGGAAATTAGACTTTATCAGAGCAAGTTGTTGCAAAGGTTCCCCCCCCCCTCAATTATGTTTCCTTTCTAATTTTTACTAATTTTAGATTTGTTGTTGCAAAAAATTTTTAAATTAAATATGATCAAAATTGTCCATTTTATTTTGTGAGCCTAAAACTAGTTTAGTGAAACAAACAAATAAATTCATTCCCTGTCTAGAGATTTGAGAGATAATTTCTTCCTCACTCTTCTTATTTGTTTATGATGTAACCTTTTAAATTTAGGTCATATATCCATTTGTAGATTATTTTTGGAGTATAGTGTGAAGTGTTACTTTAATACTAATTCTGGGCAAACTGCAGTCCAGTGTTTAAGGCAGGTTTTGTCAAATAACGAGTCCTTCCTTAGGAACTGGGGTCTTTGGGTTTATCAAACAGTTTGCTATTCTGTTTATTTGTTTGTTTGCTTTTGCATGTTGTATATCTAATCTCCTCCACTGATTTAACTCTCTTTTTTAAATTCAGTGCCAAATTCTTTTAATGATTACTTCTTTATAATAAAGTTTGAGGTTTAGTACTAACAGACCCCCTTCTTTCCACTTATTTTTTCATTATTACCCTCAAGAATCTTGGCCCTTTGATCCTACGTATGAATTTCTTTATTACTATTTCTAGCTGTGTAAGATAATCTTTTGTGAGTTTGATTGGTACAGTACTGAATAAGTTAATTTGGGTAATACTGTCATTTTTATCATATTGACTTGACTTACTCATGAGCAATTAATGTTTCTCCAATTATTCAAGTCTGTTTATTTTTGGAATTTTAGAATACAAAGAGTACTCTAGTTGTATTCTATATTCCCTGGATCAATCTTGGTGGAAACACTTCCAAATATTTTGTAAAAAATATTTTTAATGGGGGGGCGGAGCCAAGATGGCGGAGTAGAAAGACTCACCTATGCTAGGTCCGAACCCACAGCCCACAGATTTCCTGTAAAAAGAACTCCTGACAAATTCTGGAACAGTGGAAGCCACGCAACAACACAGTGAAGGAGAT
>CM053773.1:25536951-25555397 GCA_028658325.1 Potorous gilbertii | reverse complement strand
GGGGAGAAAATTTTGGAACCCAAAATCTTGTGAAAATGAATGTAAAAAGTTAAATAAATTTATTTAAAAAAAATATTTTTAATGAAATTTCTTTTTTCCAGCTCTCCTGAGTTGCATTAGTTATTTATAAAAAGGCTGATGATTTATGTGGATTTATCTAATCATCTACCACTTTGTTGAAGTTATTATTTCAGTTGGTTTTTAGCAGAATTTCTAGGGTTCTGAAAGTATATTATCATATTTGCAAAAAGTGATAATTTTCTTTTATTTTTGTCAAGGCTTATTCCTTTTACTTAGGCTGCTTTTGTAACTAGAACTCTGTTAACATATTAAATGGTAGAGATGACAATAGGCAATCTTACTTTATCCTTGATCTTATTGGGAAAGGCTTTAATTTTTATCCATTACATATAATGTTGAATTTATAAAAATGTTTTCTAGGAAAATTTTAAAAATGATTTCTAAGATTTTTCATCAAAATCAGTATTGAATATTGCCAAAAGATGTTTTCAACATCTATTGCTATAAGTACATGGTTTTTATTCTTTATATTATCATATACATAATTTACTGTTTTTATAGTTTTCCTTATGTTGAATCAAGTCTGAATTCCTAGTATAAATTTAACCTAGTCATAGCTTGTAATCTTCCTGTATTGTTGTAGCATGTTTAGCAATAACTTATTTTATTTTTTTGTGTCAATGTTAATTAGGGATATTGGTCTATAGTTTTATTTCTCTGCTTTATCTTGTCCTGTTTTAGGTATCAAGACTGTATTTATATGATAGAAAGAGTTTGGAAGGGTACCTTCTTTCCTTATTATTGCAAAAAGTTTTTAGAATTTAACAAAAACAAAAAAAGAACATTCCTATACATAGAGTTGAACACAAAAAGAGGGTTCTATTTTAAAAATGGATCTCCATTTTATTCTTTTTTCCTGCAAACTATATATTAAATTTCATACTTTATTTTCAAAACTCTTCTGATTGTCTTTGCTTCCTTCTGAACATCCTTCTGTTCTCTTCTGTGCGCTTAAAAAAAAAACATTAGAAGAGCCTTGTTTTGGGGGCATCTTTATTGCCAAACGCCCTTTCTCTAGAACCCATTCCTCAGTTTTAAAAAGAGAGAAAGAAAAAAATCTTAAAATAAATAAGCATAATCAAAAAATGAATCTTCACCATGACTATATTAAAAATTATACATGTCTGTGTTGTGTTCATCATTTCTTTATGAAGAGGTGGGTAGATAACGTGCTTCATCACAGGCTCCTGGAGACATACGTAGTTAATTACTGCACTGATCACAGTTCTTAAGTCTTTCTAAGTAATTTTTCTTTACAGTGTTGCTGTTTTTGCATACATAACTTTTCTGATTCTGCTCACTTTACATGAGCTCATAGTACCTAGGGTTCTCTGAAATCTTCTCTTTTGTCATTTAATAGTACAGTGATATTCTATTGCATTTTTATGCCACAGTTTGTTTGGTCATTCTCAATGGCTCTTTTTTTTTTTAAACAAAATGATGAAATAGACATTTGCTATGGGGTAATATCATGCAGATCTTTAATAATTATTACTAATTATTTTATTAGTAATTATCCTTAGTATTAATATTATAAAATAGTTATAATTATCTCAAAATCATAACCACATTTAATAGTATCAACTGCTATAGATTACAGTTTATTAATATTAAAATGAGTACATTATCACTAATTAGATTTTAGTCATAGTGCATTATTAAATATATTATTTACATCAAAGAACACAAGTAAAAGGAATCAATCAATCAATCAAAAATACTTCTTTAATATCTACTATATATGTTCTCTAAAATGACATCTTGGTCCTCTTTGAGAATGAAGGACAACAACCAACCAAAGTAAGTAATGTAGGAGGTGCTCTCAGGAGGACAAAACACAATCTTTGCTCTCAAGGAATGTGCATTCTGTACATGAAGCCCAGGCCCTTTTCAAAACTACACTTAACTTCTCGGTATCTTTTATGTTAGCATCTCTTTGAAACCCACAGCTCTTAGATGTCCTTCTGAATTTTCCATTTCATTAGACAGTCACTCAGAACAAAACATTTCAATAAAATATAATAGCAAGGCAAAGAACATGACAAATTCCCTCTCTCCCCAATATATATAAAAGGCACACTTTCCCAGACAACCATGCCATCAATGGAAGAATGAACATTTGTAACAAAGATGATTCATACTCTTAGGTCCATGTCCCTGCCAGAAGAGTTTACAAGCTCATAACTCCTTTGGTTGTTTCCTTGTAGAGAAGCTCATGTCCTCTGTTGGGCTGCTCTATCAGCTTCAATTGCCACCTTCACTGAGATGCTACTGATAGCTGCTGCTTCTGTGAAAAACTGGTGATAAGCTATTTCTTCCCTGAAACACAGTGTTTACAAGTTGTGTGTGTGTGTGTGTGTATGTGATAGAGAGAGAGAGAGAAACAGAGAGAGAGCGTGAGAAAGAGAGAAACAGAGAGAGAGAGAGAAACAGAGAGACAGAGACAGAGAACCTGTGACTTGAGGACCAAGTTAACTCTTTTGTGAGTTGGCCCCACAGCTACATGCAGCCAGCACAGCAGAGAATCCTTTATATCAAATCTATCTTTTTATGTACTCTACTTATCCCTCAGAACCACTTGGTATTTGGATTGAGGTAAACTCTTTTTCACTAGCATCTTGTCCAAAGTCATTAGCACCAGGGACATGTAGATATCCTGGAGCTTCCTTTCACTGCACTAGAGGAATATGTAGGAGGAGGTGAATTTTGTACTGCATTCCTGCAACTGTACTCAAGTCATATTTGCCTTACACGCTTGAAAAACTTGCCTTACAAAGTAATATATGAATGTTAACTGAACAATATACTCAATAATTACTATAGGAGCTGAGAGAGAAAGAGAGAGAGAGAGAGAGAGAGAGATCGAGAGAGATCACTTCTTATTGAAATGGTCAGAAAAGGTGGAATTTGAATCAGACCTTGGTGTTTGGGTGCAAGTTATATAGGCAAGGAGGGAAATAACATTACAGAAAGTAGGACGCCCACGAACAAGAATAACTTTTGCTTGTGAACAAATTGGTTTGACTAGGGTGATGGGTTTATGAAATGGTGAGAGATGAGTTTGGAAAAATGTTTTAGTGCCACATTACCAAGAGTCTTGAATGCAAAGCTTTGGAATCTGAAATCCATCTCATAGGCAAAGGGCTACTTTTAGGGAAGGGGAAGTGACATGGCAAAAGTGTTATTTTAGGAATGTATGTAAGACAAATAGATGAAAGAATGGAGGATAAGAAGATTTTCTTGGGAGTTATTGCAATAGGACAGATGTGAAGTAGTACAGCTTTGACCTAGGATAGTAAATAGAATGAAAAATAGAGCATGTATGTTAGAAATATTACAGAGAAAGAAACAACAGAGAAGTAACTTAGAATTCTCTTGGCATGATGAACAGAAATAAGAAAGGAGAGTTGGTTGAGAGTAAAATGAAGAATTTACTTTCACATATGTTGATTTTGAGGTATACGAAGA
The DNA here is from genome assembly GCA_028658325.1 of Potorous gilbertii. NCBI lineage: Eukaryota > Metazoa > Chordata > Mammalia > Diprotodontia > Potoroidae > Potorous > Potorous gilbertii. The sequence goes on along the minus strand of CM053773.1, from coordinate 25,551,848 downwards.
ATAAACAAATGGACGTGTACAACACAGAGGTAGACCTAGAGTTTAGGAGACAAGTTTAGAGCTGGATACACACACACACACACACACACACACACACACACATTTGGAAGTTATCCATATAGAAGTGATGACTGAATTTGTGATTAGATGAAAAAGGAAGTAGGTATATAAATGACAGCAAAAAACAAAAACAAGAAAAAAACCAGATAGTCACATTGACTAAATCTTAGAAAAAATACATAATTAAGTGAAGAAGAGGAATAAACAAAGGAAACAGAGGAAAAATAGTCAAAGACATTTAGGATATACCTAAAGTGATTGATGATTTTATGTAGTATGCACAGGCATTCCCAACCAGCAACCAGAAAACCTCCCAAGGTGTTGTAGAATAAATAAATAAATACACACACACACACACACACACACATACTGTGAATAGTTTCCCTAACATGATCAGTTTAGATAAAGGTTGAGACATAGGACATCTGAAGTTTTAGCATTTTGATCTCTTTCTATTAAACCTTGTAGGGACCCCAGGACCTTTAAAGAAGGGTTAGTGGAGCCACCATGTACCATTTCTAGTATGTACACATACTCCTATACAAAATAATGTCATATAATCTCTTTCTTTTTTTGCTCAGGTAGGAATATTATTGATGTGGAACATTGCATAACACATCAGGAATCACATGACGATTTTAAAAAAATGAGATTTTTTTCAGTATATTAGTTAGTTTTGCTGATTTTTTTCACTTTTTTCCTCTAGATGACTTGGGAGTAATATGTTGGGAAACACAAGCAATCTAAAAATGAAATTTATCAATACAAATTTATTAAAAAATTGTAAATGTCATAGGTTTTGGTCACTTCCTACTTGTGTTTAGGTGAGAGCTATATTTGCCTATTGATTTATGCTTTGGATTTATGCTTTGCTGTTTCCTTAAAAGAGGAAACAGATGGACCTATGGTCAATGGATTTCTCAATTGAAAAATTAGCTGAAGGAGGCCCACTGTCCACCTATGGCCTCAGTCAGAAGAATGCATAGAGGGACAAGTGACAATGTGAGGCTTAAGTTCATTTTCAGGAACTACAGTCCCAAGAGATAAAAATCTGCCAAGAAAATTTGGTGTCCAAGGAAAACACAGTTATTAGATTGTACCAGAGAGTGTTGAAAAATTAGGCTATTTGTGAATTTACAAAATAGCCCTAGAGAACCTTCTGTTCTGACAAGGGAGATAATAGTACTACTCCCTGATGATCCGGAGGAGAAAGACAATAGAGAGTTTATCAAGTGGGCTCTGAAACAGCCTAATCCACTAGGTGTAGGTGGACAATTAGAGTCAGACAATGGCTCATATGGGGAGAAACCAGATCACAGTTTGTATGAAAAGGTAAATGTACATAGGTATCCCCTTCATGATCAAGAAAGACGGCCCCTGGTTGAAACGTTGGACTAGCTTGGGAGTGGAAGGAAGATAGCTGGCTGAATCCAACTTAGTTCTCCAGCTGTGTTGACCATGAGGAAACAGAAACCCTCTATTTAGCTCTTCACTGACAAGAAAGTAGAGACAACAATAGCCAGCTTGGGAATAACTCAGGACTGAGACTACAAATCTGTGGAACTGAGGATCTAGAGCACGAAAGTGACAGAAGACCACCATTGGAGTGTCAGGAATAGCGAGGATCACAATGACACATGATACTCTAGGAGGAATATGAGAGGGGAGAGAGAGAGTGGGAGAAGGTAGGAGAGAGAGACAGAGAGACAGAGACAGGCAGAGAGAGAGAACATTTATTGTTTAGTGTTACAAGTCACGGGGTTAAGCCCTGGGGATATGAACATAAGAAAACAGGATTGTCCTTAAAGAGCTTATAGTCTAATAGGGGAAAAGAAAACATAAAGAAGGCAAGGCAAGTGGAGTTAGCGTCATCTGGAGAGTGAGTTGAACTGGAAGTTAAATAAGGATCATGAATGGGTCCCCCCCAGGTGGTATCCCCTCCCCTCCCCCTTACTTCCCCCCAGTCAGGAGAGTAGACTTCAGGGTGGAATCATTCTGATATGGACAAAGCAGCTGGTGGAGAGTCTTGATAGTGAGTTGAGCAGTGTGACTCGAACCATCAATAATGGCTAGGGGAGTTTACACATGTACACAAACAATGCTCATTAGTGGAAGATAGGACTAGGGTTAGTGGAATTGTGCTTACATTGGCATGGGGAAATCCAAGATGAGGAAACTCCCTCCACAAATTCAGGTCAGCACCTTCTCTGGAGTGTCAGAGTTACTTAGCGTCATAGAGTCATTTGTGTCAGAGACAAGACTTTAACCCAATCCTCTTAGATACAAAGCCAGCTCTCTATCCACTACACCATGTTGCCTCACATTGACAGAATGCATGTATTTGGTACGTAATATCAAGATATACAGCAATATATTGCTGCAGATTACACATAACTACAAATTGTGTATTGCATGTGACATCTATATTTGGTCTACAGTTTGTTGTTGTTCACTCATTTCAGTCATCTCTGATTCTTCCTGACCCCATTTGAGGTTTTCTTAGCAAAGATATTAGAAGGGTTTGCCATTTCCTTCTCGAGATCATTTTACAGATAAGTAACTGAGAAATACAGGGTTGAGTGACTTGCCCAGGGTCACACAACTAGTGAGTATCTGAGGAAAGATTTGAAGTCGTCTTTCTGACTTCTGAACTCCAGGTCCAGCACTCTATACACTTCACCACTCAGCTGCCCCTTTGGTCTGTAATAAGTAACTTTATTCTGTATTATTGCATATTATATTGTATATTATAGGTGACTTCTGCATGTAGTATATAGTAGATAACTTTTCTCTCTGTGTCAGTTATTACATTGACCTATATATTTGGTCTATAGCATGCCTCCATGCTGAGTATTATGATATGAGTTGTATATTATATGTGAACAATGAATACCATGAAAAGTATGGTATTGTGAAAAGATATCTGACCTTGGGTTCAAGAAGACCTGAATTCAAGTTCTGCCTTGCACACATATTGGTTGTATAATTCTGGGCAAGTCACTTAATCCTTCAGTACCCATGTATAGAGAAGCTACTGTTCTGCTTTTGCAAAAGAAGTTCATCATTAGTGGGCAGAGGAATAAGAGGGAAAGAAAGCTTCCTACACTGAAGTCACATGTTCAGTTTTTAAAAAAGAATTTGACACTTGAATAGAGATGAATGTATTGTGGAAGTCAAGTTAATTGACAGACCATTTAATTGAATGAAATGTCCTTCTAAGATCCATAGGTAAAATGGAATGTGTTCTTTCCTCATGCTGATACATGTATTTTCAAGAATTAAGCAATAGGCTTAGTCATTTGGGACAGTGCATAGATTTTGATGGGTTAAGGAGTTTGTTTTACATTTCTTGCACAATTCAGTTCTTTTATTGAATTTCCATATCATATAAACACAGCTCTTTCCTCCTCTCTTACTCTTTATGTACAAACCACTGACTTGTCAAGACAAAGATCAGAATTAATAAGAAGGAAAAATAATAAGAAAAATATGTGGCATGCAATTGAAATGACTAGTCCTGAGCCATTTAAACAATTAATTAGCAATGGAAAATAGATAAAAAATTGAACCAACACTGCTTATGATAATCTTGGGAATTATGTTTAACTGATGTCAATCTGTTGCCACAACAAAAGCACCAAGAGAGCCCAGGGTGTGCCTTTATCAACAAACTTTTGTGATGACAGCCAAAGACAAAACCAGTATAAGAATAATTACTATGAATAATCCCCAAATACAAGAACTCATCAAAGAAACACATGGCTTAACCACAAGATCAATTAGAATTCCTGAAAGAAAGAATGCAAAAGTAAAAAAAAGTTTAAAATGGAATGAGAGAGATAGAGGAAATATTTGGAAAAGAAGGAAGAACTATGGAGTAGAGACTTGGAAAAAGAAGTAACAGCTCATCATAAGAGGTGCAATACCTTACCCAAGTAACAGACTCTGTGAAAATTGTAATGAATGGCCAAGATGGTGGAGTTGAAAGACACACATATGCTGGCTCTTGCCCCACAGCCCATAAGATACCTGTAGAGAGACACTCTCAACAAATTCTGGAGCAGCAGAAGTGGAGAACAACAGAGTAGAGGAGATTTCCAGCCCAGGGTGACCTGAAAGGCCAATGGGAAACATCTGTTGCACCAGACTCGAAGTAGAGCCCAGTCCAGCCTTGGTCACAGGGTGCATAGCCCTTGGGAGGAGAATCTCCAGTTGCAGTAGCAGCAGTTTGCAGATCCCTCAACCCACAGGTGTCAAATGTCAGTGACATTTGGCCAAGAAGGGAGAAGGACCTTCCCATAGCTCTGGCCTCAGGCCACATTGGGCAGGCAGCAGCAGTTCCCACAGCAGCCCCTACAGCAGCCTGTATCCATTGCTGGAATTGTAAAACCCCTGGGGGCATTGAGCAGCTGACTCTTACCTCAGCCCTGTGTAGAGGCCCTGCAGCAGCTGATCTTTATCTCACACTGAATGGTGGCCCTGCCCATGCAGCTTATCTGAATCTCAGCCCCCAGTGCTGGCTTGGCAGAACTGAAGGCCAGGTGGTTGTGAAGAGGAAACTGCTAAGATTCTGGGCACAAAACATCTCTTCTTCCTTCCAGACCAATGTACATGCTTGTTTGGGCCACCTTGGAGGAACTGATATCTTACAGATTCCCAGAGTATACCCTACTATTGACAAAGGACCCAAAAGTCAAGTAACTGGTTGGGAAAATGCCCAAAAAAGGGAAAAAAAATAAGACTAGGTTAATTTTCTGGTGAGCAGATATCTTCTCCCATCCTTTCAGATAAGGCAGAGCAATGCTTACCATCAGAGAAAGACATAAAAGTCAAGGCTTCTGTATCTCAAACATTCAAGATAAATATTCAGTGGTCTCAGGCCATAGAAGAGCTCAAAAAGGATTTTGAAAATCAAGTGAGAGAGGGGGAGGAAAAATTGGGAAGAGAAATGAGACAGATGCAAGAAAATCATGAAAAGCAGGTCAACACCTTGCTAAAGGAGACCCAAAGAAAATGCTGGAAAAAATAACACCTTGAAAAATAGGCTAACTCAATTGGCAAAAGAGCTTCAAAAAGCCAATGAGGAGAAGAATGCTTTAAAAAGCAGAATTAGCCACATGGAAAAGGAGGTTCAAAAGCTCACTGAGGAAAATAGTTCTTTAAAAATTAGAATAGAATGGATGGAGGCTAATGAATTTATGAGAAACCAAAAAATCACAAAACAAAACCAAAAGAATGAAAAAATGGAAGATAATGTGAAATACCTCATTGGAAAAACAACTGACCTGGAGAATAGATCCAGGAGAGACATTTGAAAAATTATGAGACTACCTGAAAGCCATGATAAAAAAAAAAAGTCTAGACATCATCTTTTATGAAATTATCAAGGAAAACTGCCCTGATATTCTAGAAGCAGGGGGCAAAATAAATATTGAAAGAATCCACCTATCACCGTCTGAAAAAGATCCAAAAAGAGAAACTCCTAGGAACACTGGGGCCAAATTTCAGAGTTCCCAGGTCAAGGAGAAAATATTGCAAGCAGCTAGAAAGAAACAATTCCAGTATTGTGGAAATACAATCAGGATCACATAAGATCTAGCAGCTTCTACATTAAGGAATTGAAGGGCATGGACTATGATATTCCAGAAGTCAAAGGAACTAGGACTAAAAGCAAGAATCACCTACCCAGAAAAACTGAGTATAATACTTCAGGGGAAACAATGGTCTTTCAATGAAATCAAGGACTTTCAAGCATTCTTGATGAAAATACCAGACCTGAAAAGAAAATTTGACTTTCAAACACAAGAATCAAGAGAAGCATGAAATAGTAAACAGCAAAGAGAAGTCATAAGGGACTTACTAAAGTTGAACTGTTCACATTCCTACATGGAAAGACAATATTTGTAACTCTTGAAACTTTTTTTCAGTATCTGGATAGTTGGTAGGATTGTACACACACACACACACACACACACACACACACACGCACAGCACAGAGTGAGTTGAATAGGATGGGATCATATCTTAAAAAAATGAAATTAAGGGGTGAGAGAGGAATATATTGGGAGGAAAAAGAAGAAATGGAATGAGGCAAATTATCTCATAAAAGAGGCAAAAAAGACTTTTCAGTAGAGGGAAAAAGGGAGGAGGTGAGAGAAAAAACATGAAGTTTACTCTCATCACATTCAACTAAAGGAAGCATAAAAAGCACACTCATTTTGGTATGAAAACCTATCTTACAATACAAGAAAGTGGTGGAGAAGAGGATAAGCAGGGTGAGGGGGGATGATGGAAGGGAGGGCATTGGGAGGAGGGAGCAATTAGAAGGCAACACTCTTGGGGAGGGACAAGGTCAAAAAAGAGAATAGAAGAAATGAGGGGCAGGATAGGATGGAGGGAAATATAATTAGTCTTACATAACATGATTATTATGGAACTCATTTGCAAAACTACACAAATATGGCCTATATTGAATTGCTTGCCTTCCCAATGGGGATGGGTGGGGAGGGAGGGAGGAAGAGAAGTTGGAACTCAAAGTTTTAGGAACAACTGTTGAGTATTGTTCTTGCATACAACTAGGAAATAAGAAATACAGGTAATGGGGTATAGAAATTTATCTTGCCCTACAGGACAAAAGAGAAGGTGGGGATAAGGGAAGGAAGGGATGTTATAAGGAAGGGCAGATTGGTGATAGGGGTAATTAGAATGTTTAACTTTTTGGGGTGGGGGATGGGAGAAAATTTGGAACTCAAAATTTTGTGGAAAGGAATGTTGAAAGCTTAAATAAATATTTTTTAAAAAATTGTAATGGACCAACTAAACAGAAGAAAATGACTCCATGAGACAAGAAATATTTTTTTAAAGTCAAAATATTGAAAAATAGAAGAAAATATAAGGTACTTCATATTAAAAAAATTTCCCATTATTGGGAATCAGATCAAGGAGGTCTAATTTAAGAACTACAGGACTACCTGAAAACCATAACCAAAAAAAAAAGAGTTTGGTATTATGATTTCCAGAAATCAAAAAAGAAAACTGCCCAGATCTCTTAGAATCAGAAAGCAAAGGAAAAAGAGAAAAAAACTATTGGTCCCCCAGAAAGAAATCCCCAAATGAAAACCCACAGAAATGTCATGACCCAAATACAGAATTTCAATGTCAAAGAAAAAAAATATTGCGAGCAGTCAAAAAGGAGTTAAAAGTTTCAAAGAATCACATTCAAAACCACATGAGATTTAGTAAATGTCACTATAAAGAAGCAGAGGACATGAGACAGCATATTTCAAAAGGCAAAAGATACAGGCTTATAACCAAGAAAAAATTACTCAGCGAAATGAAGTATAATCCTAAAGGGAGAAATAGATCTTTAATGAAATAGAGGACTTCCAAGCATTCTTGACATAAAGACAAGAGATAGAAATGTTGAAATTTAAACATAAGAGTAAAGAGAAATATAGGAAGGAAATATAAATGAGCAACAAGAAAAGATTTTTATAGGGTTGTAGTGTTTGATTCTAATGAGGAAGAAGAGAAGATGACACAAGCATCTCCTGAGAACCATATTGTAAACAGTTGTCATAGAGGGAGTCAAATAAGAGGGGAGAGTCTGGGAGTGATTTTTGTTACATGTTTTGCTATATGATCTTAAAAGAAAGGAGAGTGAGGGAAGAATGACAAAGTGGGAAGGAAATGAGAAGAATGAGGGAGATAAAGGAACATATTTTCTCCATACTCAGGGAGATGTATGTGAAAGGAAAGAAAGAGGTTGCAATGAGCAGATGTTGCTTAAACTTCATTTTGAATTGATACAGAGTGAAGTGAGCAGAACCTGAAAACAATTTACGCAAACAGCATTGCAAAAATGAACACTTTTGAAACACTTCAGAACTCTGATCTTAGTTGATCATTAGTTGAAAAGTGTTTTAGAATGCTGCCCACCTCCTGACAGAAAGGTGATGGAATAGATATGCAGAATGAAACATATATTTTTGGACATGGCCAGTGTGGGGATTTATTTTGCTTGATTTTGCATATTTGTTGCAGGGATTTTGTTTTTCTTTCCTCTTGGGGTGAGGGGAGAGGGAGAAAGACTAGAAGTTTGGTAATTGAGAAAAAAAGAAATTTAATTAAAAAAGAAGAAAATCATGGGGCATAGAAGACATTTCTCAAGACTAATAGCATTTCCTCTTTTTTTTTTTTGACTGGGTTATTAGACAGGCAAGTCAATGAAATGGCATTGATATAGAAAACCTAAATTGAAGAAAACATTTTATAAAGCCTGTCATGAAATTTAAAAAAATGGAAAGAAGGGTGGGATGGGGGCAGATGATAATATAGTTATTTTTATTTGGAACTATTTGAATAATTGAACTCAAAAGAGTAGTCATTAATGCATCAATATAAACATAGAAGGAGATCACTAATTGAATGCCCCAGCGATCCTTCCTTGTTCCTATTGTTCAACATTTTTATTAATGATGTGGATAAAGATGTACATGGTGTGCTTATCAAATTTGCAGGTAATATAAATTTGTGAGGGATAGTAAACATGTTAGATGAGAAATTCAAGATTTAAAAATATCCTGATAGTCTGGAGAGGTGGGCCAGATCCAATATGATGAAATTTATATTTGGGATGAAAAACTTGCTGCACAAGTACAGGATGGGGAGTTGTGACTTCAACCTCAGTATATCTATCAATAAGCATTTATTAAGTGCCTATTATGTGACAGTTATTGTGTTAAGTGCTGGAATCAATAATCTGACATAGAAGGCATTAAAACCAGGTAATTTTTAGCTTATGTTAATTAAAGTTATAGTGTCCAGAAAGAGGGAGGTGCTTTGTAGAAACCACATCTGAAATTACTGTATTCAGTTCCAGGTGCCACATTTTAGGAAAGACATCCATAGATTGGTGGAAAACCAAAGAAGTGTGACCAGGATTATGAGGCAACTAGAAATTGTGTCATATGAGGATCAATGAAAGGAAATAGGAATGTCTGATCTAGAGAAGAAAGACTGAAGGGAGATGTGGTAGTAGCCAAATTATCTGAAGGATAGTTGTGTGAGAAAGCAAGTAGGACTTTTTGTAGTGATTATTACAAACTAGAAACTAATAGGTTACCCTATCAATTGGAGAAAGACTGCAAATTATGGCATATGACTGTAATAGAATACTACTGCGTCATAAGAAATGACAAAAGCAATAGTTTCAGAGAAACCTGGGAAGACTTGTATGAACAGATTCAGAGTAAAATGAGCAGAGCCAAGAGAACTTGTACAACAACAATATTGTAGAAACAAACACCTTGGAAAGACTTAAGAACTCTGATCAATGAAAAAACTAACCATGATTCCAGAGGACTAATGATGAAGTAGGCTGGCCACCTCCTGATAGAGATGTGATCAATTCAAGATGCAGAGATGTACATTTATGGACAGATAAGGAAGGAGTTTTTTCTTGATTATGCATACTGTTCACAAGGGTTTGGTTTTGTTTTTTTTCCATGTGGGGAGGAGAAGGGAACATTGGAAGGGATGGGTGAGAAATCACAAATGCTTGTTAAGTGAAAAGAAAAGAAACAAAAGTGGTAAAAATTGGTCCTGATCATCCTCAGGGGTGAGCAATGGGTAAAAGTTACAGAGAGGTAGATACTGTCTTTATATTTATAACAAACAAAAACTTCCTAACAATGAAACATGTCCAAAATTAGTTACTCTAATTCCAAAAATGTATTACTCTGGGAGGCAGTAGATTCTTTCCTACTAGAAATTTTTAAGGAGAGCCTGAATGAAAACTTATCAGAGATGTGTTGATCGCACCAAGTGTACTGTATTCAGTTCTAGGAGCTGTAGCTGTTTTTTTTTTTTTTAAAGAATATATATATGAGGAAGAGTATCCAAAAAGAACATCCAGGATGGTGAGGAACAAGTCCATATTCTATGAGGATTGGTTGTAGGAATTGGGGACACTTAGCTTGGAGAAGAGAAGACTTGGAGAAAACATCATAGCTGTCTTTAAATACTTGAAGTATTGTCACGTGAAAGAGGGATTGGACCTGATTTTTCCCAATAGGGGAGGTCTCAATCTTCTGAGGAAGTATAACCAGAACAATAGATTACCATTCATGTTTTAAGACTTTAACAATGCATACATATGAGTGTATTTTAAACATTTCTTTTGTGTGGCGGAAACAAATAGCTGTCATATACCTGATTTGCATTATATATTGAATACTTTAAAAATTCTTGCATTTGATCCTTATTATACATTCAATACTTTGGGACTCCTTTTTGGGTAGATGTTACATATGAATCAAATACAAGGTTTAATTAATCCTCCCCAGGGCTTTGGGGGTGAGTCATTGAAAAATCCAGAGTCTAGGAAAAATAAGAACTTGAAGGTTTTCTTTAGGGACTGGACTATTCAAATTTGGAGACCTTAAACTTTTTTGTTTGCTCAGATTCTGGTTCTTTACTCCCCCACCCTGTCTCCCTGGGAGAAGATCACTTAAAACTCTTGTTTGGCTTATATCTAGGGTTTCCCCAAAAGGGAATTTTAAAAAATTCACTTCAGCCTCACTCTACAAGGTGCTCCCTCTCCCCACCAGATACTTTGCTCACCTAAGGATAACTTCATCCTGTGATCAGCTCACTGACTAGTGAGTCCCTTCCTAGGAATACCACATCTTTTTAAAAATCATTCTTTTTTTTTTCAGGCAATCAGGGTTAAGTGACTTGCCCAAGGTTACATAACTAGCAAGTATTTGATCCAGATTTGAACTCAGCTCTTCCTGACTACAAGACCAGTGCTCCATCTACTATGCCACTTCGCTGCCCCAGGAATGCCTTAGCTTGAGGAGCACAAGGCACATTACTCTCTTCACTTCCATTTTACTCTCTAGTCTTCACTTATCCACCAACTGCATTGACCCCATGTGAATATCCTTCCTTCCTATTCCCTTGGTGGTTTTTATCTTCTAATAGAATGTAAGATCTTTGAGAATGAAGATTACTTTGTTTTCTTACATATTCCCTGTGTTTAGCACAGTACCTGGAACTGTAAGAGTGCAATAGATGCTTTATCTAACTACATATCTTTTAGGGAGAGGATGAGTGCCTCAGCCTCATGGAGTCCAGCAGAAGCACTGTGATTTTACTTTAACAACTGGAATTTTCCAAAAAATGGAGGAGGCTGTTTCATATAGTAGCAAGTTTCTCTTCCCTAGAAGTATTTGAGCATTTTGTCAGGGATTTGTTCACCAGGGGGAAAAGGTGAGTTATATGACTTCTAAGATCCCTTCTACATTTAGAATTCTGTGATTCTGTGGCTCCATGAACAGCACAATTAGAAATATACAAATCTATTAATCAGAGCTATCTCAAAAAAGAGCAAGCTGCCTTATATGTTAGTAAGTTCTGTTCTACTGAAGATTTTCAAGAAGAGGCCATGTGACTATTTGTAAAGGATATCATAGGAGAGATTCCTAATGAAAAATCTAAGGTCTCCTCCAATTTTCAAAATCTGTGATTTTGCATAAGAGGAATACAAATAAATATTTTATGATTGTTATGATTTCCATCTGGGGAGAATAAGGGAAGGCTTCATGGATCATATGAAAATTCAGCTAGAGTAAAAGGATGGTTAACATTTCTGGAGGCACAAGTAATTACGCAGTTAGGTAGTGGAGTGGATAGATTACTAAGCCTAGGGTCAGGAAGACCTGAGTTCAAATTTGACCTCAGACACTAGCTGTGTGACCCTGAGCAAGTCATTTAACACTATTTGCCTCTGTGTCCTCATCTATAAAATAAATTGGAGAAGGAAATGGCAAACTACTCTAGTATCTTTGCCAAGAAAACCCCAAATGGGGTCATGAAGAGTCAGACATGACTGAACACACAGATAATTATAGCAGGGTGTACTTTCTGAATCTTTCTTGTCAGGGACAGGTAGGCTAGACCTTCCCTTATAGGATCCTAAGTGTGTCCTGAGGGCTGGGGAGGTATCTCTTCTTTAATCTTATCAGCTTTAGCCCCCATTGACTGTATTCCCCTCACTTTTGGGTGCCCGTTACTAGTACTCTGGGTCCACTTAACACTCTTAAAATCAATAAGCTTTTACAATGGAATATTTCTTTGAAGATATAACAAGAACAAAAGTTCAAGCATTCTGCTTCAACACCTTGGAGGCATATTATCTCCCTATGTTGCCTCAATCTCTTAGGAGAGTAGCCTCCAATTTAGTTCTGTCTCCCATCCAAATGCAGCATCTAGGGGGCAGAGCCAAGACGGCAGAGTAGAAAGACACATATACTCTAGCACTTCCCCCACAGCCCACAAAATACCTGTAAAAAGGACTCTCAAAAAAGTCTAGAGTAGCAGAAGTCACAGAACAACAGAGCAAAAGAGGTTTCCAGCCAAAGGTAATCTGGAAGGCTGACAGGAAAGGTCTATCTCACAGAATGCTGAGCGGAGCAGAGCCCAGCCCTGACCATGCCACACTGGGAGGAACAGGACCTGAACAGACCTCCAGGGCAGAGTTCCTAGCAGGGAAGGTCCCAGATACCTCAACCCACAAGCAACAAAGAAAACTCCAAAGGTCAGTGTGGGAGGGCTTTCCCAGTTGAGTGAGAGGGAAGGAGGTTTCTCCAGTTATAGCCCTAAGTGACGGCAGAGGCTGTGGCAGCAGACTGTAGGCAGCTATGAGCAACTTGGATCCATTTTTTAGGCAACTCAGCTTAAAGCCTCTGAAATTATGGAGCAGCTGATCTAAACCCCAGCCCTGAGTGACAGCCCTGCCCCCATCCAAAGTCCAGGGGAACCTAGCAGCTGAGTTGCATCTCTTGACAAAGGATTCAGAAGTCAAGTAACTGGCTAGGAAAATACCCAAAAATGGGGGAAAAAATTAGGCCATAAAAGGTTACTTTCTAGGTGAACAGATGTCTCCTCCCATCCCTTAGGATGAGGAAAAACAAGGCTTACTGTCACAGGAAATTAAGCCCCTGCCTCCAGGACCTCCAAAGTGAACTTAAATTGGGTTCAGGCAATAGAAGAGCTTGAAAAATGAGTAATTTGCTAAAGGAGAACCAAAAAAATGGTGAGGAAAATAACACCATTAAAAAGAGGCTAACTCAAATGGAAAAAGAGGTCCAAAAAGTCAATGAAGAGAAGGAGGCTTTAAAAGGCAGAATTAGCCAAATGGAAAAGGAGGTTCAAAAGCTCACTGAACAAAATAGTTCTTTGAAAGAGAGAATTGAGTTCAGGGAAATGAATGACTATGAGATAAACCAAGCAGTTAGAAAACAAAACCAAAAGTTTGAAAAAATAGAAGATAATGTGAAACATCTCATTGGAAAAACAACTGACCTGGAAAATAGATCCAAGAGAGACATTTTAAAAATTATGGGACTACCTGAAAACCATGATCAAAAAAAGAGTTTGAAAACCGTGATCAAAAAAAGTGTAGACATTATCTTCCATGAAATTATCGAGGTAAATTGTCCTGATATTCTAGAACCAGAGGACAAAATAAATATTGAAAGAATCCACCAATCACTGAAAAGAGAAACTCCTAGGAATATAGTGGCCAAATTTCAGAGTTCCAAGGTCAAGGAGAAAATACTGCAAGCAGCTAGAAAGAAACAATTTGAGTACTGTGGAAATACAATCAGGATAACACAGGATCTGGCAGCTTCAATATCAATGGATTGAAGGGCTTGGAATAGTTTATTCTGGAAGTCAAAGGAAGTGGATTAAAACCAAGAATCACCTACCCAGCAAAACTGAGTGTAATACTTCAAAGGAATAAATGGTCGTTCAATGATATGGAGGACTCTCAAGCATTCATGTTGAAAAGACCAGAACTGTATAAAAAATTTGACTTCAAACATGAGAATCAAGAGAAGCTTGAAAAGGCAAACAGGAAAGAAAAATCATAAAAGACTTTCCAAAGCTGAACTGTTTACATTCCTACATGGAAAGAAAATGTTTATAACTCTTGAAACTTTTCTCAGTATTTGGGTAGATGGAGGGATTGTACATTCACACACACGCCACACACACACATAGGCAGAGAGTACAGGTTGTGTTGAATCAGAAGAGATAATATTATCCACAAAAAAAGATATAAAATAAAAATTAAGGGGTAAGGGAGGAAAATAATGGGAGGAGAAGGAGAAATGGAATGGGGCAGGCTATAACTCACAAAAGAGATAAAGAAAAATCTTGTTCAATGGAGGAGAAAAAGGGAGAAGGAGAGAGGGGGTAAGTGAAGCTACTATCTCCTCATATGGCTTAAGGAGGGAATAACATGCTCACTAAGTTTGGTAAGAAAATCTATCCTATGCTACAGGAAAGTAGGGGAGGAGGAGACAAGTGGGGTGAGGGGAATGATGGAAGAGAGGGCAAATGGGAGAAGGGAGTAACTAGAAATAAACATTTTTGGGAAGGGACAAGGTCAAATGAGGAAATAAAAAAATAAGAAGGGATAGAGTAGGATAGGGGCAATATAGTTAGCATTATACAACATGATTATTATGGAAGTCTTTTGCAAAATGACACATATATAGTCTGTATTGAATTGTTTGCCTTCTCAGTGGGGATGCATAGGGAGGGAGGGAGGAAGGGAAAGAAGGTGGAATTCAAAGTATTAGAAATGAATGTTGAGAATTACTATTGCATATAACCAGGAAATAAGAAACATAGGTAATGGGGTATAGAAATTTATCTTGCCCTACAAGAAAAGAGAGAAGATGGGGATAAGGGAAGGATGGGGTGTGATAGAAGGGAGGGCTCACTGAGGGAAAGGGTAATCAGAATGCAAAGTATTAGGGGGT
>CM053773.1:25322968-25536451 GCA_028658325.1 Potorous gilbertii | reverse complement strand
TAGAAGGGAGGGCTCACTGAGGGAAAGGGTAATCAGAATGCAAAGTATTAGGGGGTGGGGGAGGGGAGAGATGGGGAGAAAACTGGACATGTTATAAAGTGATGTGAAAGCAATTAGTATTAAAACAATTGACTGAATTAATTACTGAGACTAAATCAGAGACATCTTTAGTTTGGGGAAATGAATTTTAGTCTAAGTCTCCTAGAGGCAGGTAACTTCGGGTAAAATTTGGCATTGATGGAAAAGTTAAGGTTTTAATGGTAAATTTGATTTTATGATTGTTACTTAAGCAGGAACAAGAACAGATATAGAAAAGTATGTAAGCCACTTAAGACTTGCCTCAAAAGATGTTCTTTAGCCAATGTGAAATTATCATCATATCTGAAACCTGGTTGTTGGAACTTGCTATTTTAAGATGCTATGGGACTATTAAGTGACTGTTCTTCTGAGTCTAACTCCAGGTATGGATAGCAAGAAAGGTGGTCTGAGCCTCCAATCCATGATGCCAGTAAGCCTGTGAGATGCTGGTTATGAACTGAAAAGGGTAATCTCATGGGAAGGGTAGGAGAGCGGCTATTCATCCTGGCCTGAGGTAGGATTCTCCTGACTCAGTTTCTCCACTGACACCTGGCAGACTCTACGCCTCATTGAATGCAAGTTGAGAATCTACTCTTGCCTGGAATTGACATGAAATTGGGGAGATATTGTTTCTCTGCAACGTCTCTACTCTTAGTGGCAATTTTCTATAGTCAAAAAGTTTGTATGCTTAATACCAGGTCTATTAAATAATAGATTGTTGGTAGGAGAATATCCGAGGTCAAGTCTAAAATTAAGCTATTAGGCTTAGGACTTTAGACCAACAACAATAAGTCAGGGTCCTTTAATTCTTTGTAATAGTATGGAGACAATTAGGTCAAGGGCTTATGAAGTTAGCATACATAGTTTTATTTGTGTCTCAGTTGGTTAATGTTAAAAAAAATCATTTGTGGTCTATATTGTAAATGCTTTAAAAGAAGTATCACCCAACCAAAAGTTGGAATTGTGTTATGTGATATGAACTGTGTTAAAAACGAAAAAGAAAAAGTCAAATACAACATCTATGCTAGAAGAGTCCTAGTTTCTGCTACCACCAGGCTCAATCTAAATCATTCACTTTGCTTCTTAGGACTTGGATGCTGATCAGGTTGCAAAACCAACCTGGGCTCCCACTCATGGACTGTGGAACTTGCTCTCCTAACCTTTCGGAACCCTTAAGAACCAAGATGGTTTAACTAGGGTGTGGTTGCTGCTCATGCTACAACTTCTTAGAGCTACATGTGAGAGTTGCTTGATAAATAGACAGCAAAGGTGGGTGAACAGCCCTGAAAAGGGCTCAGCAAACCCTCACACCACAGGGGCTAGTCCTCCCTGAACACCTCATACACTCTCATCTCTCAGGGTACTTCTAGTACATATTATCATGACTCTCCAAGAAGCAGGCTTTCTAGCCTCTTCCAAGCAAGGGATTTATATCAGGTAAGCACATTGATGAATGATGGGAATGAGTGTATCTGCATTACAATAGCAATCATAGAAGGGTGGAGTAAGAGTCAGAATTTTTGTATAGTTCTCCCAATACAATTCCTCCTTCCTAACCTAGAAAATCCTGAATTCTAATTGGGAAAACTAAGAAAAACTCACAGTGAGTCATTTTTCCAGTTTAAAGAAGCTTAGTAAGACAGAGAAGTCTGTAGACACTGGGTGTGGAGACTGACCAGGAGTGCAGCTACAGCAGCTACAGCATGGGTTGCGAAAGGATAGGAATGTTGATAAAGCACCAGGATAGTAAAGACAGAGAAAGAAAGAGATTCCAGGAGACTCTTGAATTAGTGTTGGGAAGAGGAATAGGTGCCATCTGTCAGTTCTGTCACCCCTTACCCAGTTCTGGGTCACAGACCAAGGATAGAGAAGAGTGGCTGTGACCAAATATGAGGCCTTAGCTGAGTATTTGAGCACACAATGAATTTCAAAAGCTTAAGTGTGTGTCTCTGAGCAAAAGAGCAGACAGTAACTCAGTTCTAATCTTTAGCCTAGGACATAAACCTGTGGTCAAAAACCCAGGCCAGAAGACAAAAACTAAAGGGATGCCAACTGTTGGGTCCCACTGAACCTGCAGAAACTCACAGAGGCTGTCACTGAGCAACTATCTGAAACTCAACCAAACACAAATCAATGGACCTAAACCTGAGTCAGGAACTTGTATACCTTAGACTAGAAGGGCTATAAACAGACCTTTCCTCTGGATCATGCCACTTTGGAAGTAGTATGCCATAGTACGAAGTATAGTATAGTATAAGTCTAGCAGTCTGCTTAATCAAGTACTACACTTCCAATCAACACAAGCTTGAATTCAGATTCTGTCTCCAACAATCACTTATTGTTTGAGAATTTAAGCATTGTACAAATGTCAATTATTTCTATTTTGGTCTTATCTATGCATTAAGAATTTAATCATTTTGTCCTGTCTCACTAGATTGTATGTTTTTTAAGGGCAAGGTGGTCTTAACTTATTTTTGAAGTGCCCTTAGGTTTCTACACAAAGTAGCTACTTATTAGACAATTTTTTGTTGATCAAGCAAACTGTTACCTTGATTAATTCAGAATCTCTTTGTGGTCTAACTATTTGAGGCCCACAACTTTCTAATAGGAACAGCTGAAGTATGTAGAGGAGGGCTAACAAAGCACACCGCTTTATATGTGTAAGTCCTTCTCTAGTCCTTTTCTTTTACAAGACCAACCAGTTATTTAGGAGAACTATTACCAAGGAAAACCTCTAGAGGGATAACAGGTTTCTCTGTCTGAGTTCAAGTTATAAAGTGAAATATAGTAATAGCTAAGAATTACTTAGACTGTAAGGTTTGCAAATCATGACAACCACTCTATTTTAAGTGCTAATATTCCCACTTTACACATCAGAGAACTAAGATGAAAGAAGTTAAATGCCTTGCCCAGAGTCAAGCTGCCAGTAAAGGTCTGAAGGAGGATTTTAACTCAAATCTTCAGGACTCCAAAGCTTAAGCTCTACATACACTAACTCCTGCCTAAAAAATTCTAGTATATTGATACCTCTTTTTGCTGTCTACTGCATTTCAGGCAGCATATTTTTGGGGAAGGAAAGTCCCTTGTGTTGAGATAAATGAACACAGTAGGTCTATATTTTGTTCACTAGATATATTTTGCTGAGGAAGTGTTACGGTTTTTATCAAATGACTCCCAGGTCAATGTTCCTGTTACCACCTTTCTACACAGTTCCTAGTTCCACATTTTCAACTGCTAGATATCACCTACTCCTGTCAGAACCTTAAGTTTAACATGTTCAAAACCAAACTCATCACCTTCCCCCAAAGCCAGTTCCCCTTCATGACTTCCTTATTTCTATCACTATCACTACCATTTTCCTAGTCACCCACACTCAAAACCTAGGACTCATCTTTGACTCCTTGACTTTCTTCTCCAATGAATCACCAAGTCCTGTCAATATTCCCTTTGAAATAACTTTTCCTTGCTTCACCCTTTCCCATTTTCTTCAGTTTCATTTCCTCTCAATTTTCCTCATTACTTTGAACTAACCCATTGAAGCATTTTATGTAAATGGCTCTAACATCTTCAGGCTTTTCCCTACTTTAATTCATCCTATATACCACTATCAGATTAATTTTTCTAAAGCACAACTTTAGTCATGCTATTCCCCTGATTAAAAACATTCAATAGCTGAAGAAACTAAGTCAAACAGGGTTAAGTGACTTACCCAGGGTCACAGCTGTGAGCATCTGAGACCATATTTGAACTCAGGAAAATGAGTCTTCCTTATTCCTTTCTTCTTGCCTATAAACATATTGGTTTTTGCAGTCCTAAAAAAAGTCTTCCACTGACTCTTCTACCCTGTCTTGCTTTTTCTTAGGGTTTTCATCCTGTTCAGAGGCAACTTCTCCAGAATATTTTCAGTACTCATTATCTACACTTTCTTACTGTCTACACTGTTCTCATACTCATGTAGTATGACTTTCTCCCCTTCCCTCATTCAGTCAAAGCTGCTCTCTCAAAGGTCAGCAATGCCCTCCTATTTGCCAATACTAGTGGCCTTTTTATCCCCCAAGTTTTATTCTTCCTGGCTTTTCTGAGGCATTTGATCCTGCTGAAGAGCTCCTCCTTCTGGACATGTTCTATCTCTCTGACTCTAGAGACCACACTGCACTGAGGCTCCTTCTACCTCTCCAAATTTTACTTCTAAGTTTTCTTTTCTCATCCTGTCCATCCTCATGTATGGTGACTCTTTCCCACATTTCTATCTCTGGACCTTATCTCTTCTCTCTGTATTCTTTCCCACTTTGTAATCTCAAAGAATCACAAAATTAGATTTAGAAGAGATTTATCAGGCCATCTAACCCAACCCCTATACATCACTTTGTGGTTGTTGAGTCATTTCATTCATGTTTGACTGTCTGTGACGCCATTTGGGGTTTTCTTGGCAAAGATACTGGAGTGGTTTGCCATTTACTTCTCCAGTTCATTTTACAGATGAGGAAACTGAGGCAAACAGGGTTAAGTGAGTTGTCCAGGGTCATACAACTGGTCCTCCTGACTCCAGGGCTGGCACTCAATCCACTGTGCCACCTACCTGCCCCTATACCGTACAGTCTAGTGCAATATGCATGATTCGTGTTTATCCAGCCCATTCACATTAACTTACTACCTCCTGAAGAATCCCATTGCACTTTTGGATGGTCCTCATTGGTAGGAAGGCCTTTCCTTCTATCAAGACTAAACATATCTCTCTCCAACTTCTCTTTATTACTTTTACTCTTCTCTCTGAATTCGAACAGAAGTCTAGTTCTTCTTTCATAAGATATACTTTCAAATAGGGAAGAAAAAGATTAAAAAATAGAAGGGAATTAGCATTTATTAAATATCTACTGTGTTCCAGGCACAGAGCTAACATTCTTTACCAATATTATGTCATTTGATTCTTACAACAAACCTGTGAGGTACGTACTGTTAGTATCCCCATTTTATAGTTGAGAAAACTGAAGTAGAGTTTAAGTGACTTGTCCAGATCACGCAACTAGTAGGTATTTGAGATTGGATGTGAACTCAGGTCTTCTTGACCCTGTGCCCAGTACTCTAAGCACTATACCTACCTGCCTAAATATTTGAAGATTACTATCACATCCACATGAAATCTTCAGTGCTCCAGACTAAACACTTTCAGTTCCTTCAATTGATTCTCACAAGGTATAATGTCCAATCCTCTCACTATCTTGACTTCCCTTTTCTCTATCTCTTTCAGTTCATCTACGTCCTTCCTAAATAGGACACCCAGAACTGAAAACTATACTCCAGATGTTATCTGACCAGAGTGGAGAGATTATAGAAAAATTATCACCTCCCTAATTCTAGACACTATAATTCTCAGTGAAGCCTTGGATAATATCAGCAACTTCAATTACTCCCACACCTTAAACTACTACCTCTATACAGATTACACCCAAATCTGTAGCTATTCCCACTACTGGTAGGTCCTCATTAGCATTCATATGGAATAAGCCATAGACTCCTAACATCTTTCTATCTCCTCTTTCTCCCTACTCTAGTATATCTGTAACATGACTTCCTGCCCCCACTCTCTCAGGGCCTTCTCAGATACTATGAGAAGTCTAAGGTATCTTTTTTTTTTTTTAACCATGGACTCAAGATTCAACTCATGTGTTAAGGAACCAGTGACTAGTATCCCAATTCTATTTAACATTGATTAGCTTTTACAAAGGCATATTTATCAAACTTAGAGTGGTTGCTCACAACTGTAATCCCTACTACTGGGAGAGGCTGAGTCTGGTAGGTTCCTTGAATTAGGGAGTTTTGAGTTCCAGGAGTGCTGAAACAAACTGGGTATCCAATTCAAGTCCAACACCAATGTAGTGAGCCTTCAGGAACAGAGGATCACCAGGCTACCTAAGGAGGGGTGATTCAGCCCAGATCAGAAAAATTGGAAATAAAAAGTTAGAAAACAGAAAAAGTTAGAAATAAAAGAAAGCCAAGTGTAGTATTACACTTTACATGTCTGTAATATCAGCTTGGCAGATCTCTTGGGATTGAGTTTTCTAAGCTGCAGTGGGCCATGCTGATTGGGCATCTTCACTAAATGCAGCACCAGAGCAGGGGACCAACCAGCTTGCCTAAAAGGGGTCAAACCAGCTCAGGTCAGAAATAAAGCAGGTCAAAATTCCTGTGTAGTTGTAGGCTCCTGAGTAGTCCCTGCAACTTCCATCCTAGGTGAGATGAGTAGAACCTGTCTTAAAAAATAAAGCAACATTTTGCTCTTAATGATAATGCATAGAACACTTTTAAAGAATGCCAGGCAGATTCTCTGTGCCAAAATTTACACTTTTTTCTGTTCATATGCATTTCCTTAAGATGCTATTCTCTGAACTGTTACCCCTACAAATTTTTATGGTGGTCCTCATTATCTTGCCTTGCTTTTCCCTTGATTTTATATATCTAATTTACAATATATTTATGGCATAAGGGAGATGGATTAATGAAAATGTTGGAATAAGAGGGAATGGGTAGTAAGATCAAGAAATTATGGTGGTATAAGTAAAATTAGTACAGTTTCCCAAGAGTCAAATGCACATTTAATATAGACAGTCATAATACATCATATACAAAATGTAAATCCTTATGCAAATATATAACACGTGACTCTCTATTTCATGTACCTTGATGTACATCTTTGAGAGGATTCTATTGGAAACTATTGCTTTAAGGAAATCCAAATTGCCTTTAATATTAATCATTGTCTCCCTTTTGTGTATGATATTGTCTCAGTTCCTTTTTTAATAAGCAGGATTTTCTTTGTTTAAAATTCTATGTCCTACACAGGTGCTTTTAATGTGTATAAGTCTATAATATATTTGTAAATAGTATGTCACACATGGACCCCAAGACCTCGGGCTGACATAGACCAGGTTTAGTCCTGGTAGCCTAATATGAAAGGATTTCTTTCTTTTGTGGTTTATTGCTCTCACCTTGACAGAGTCCTCCAGGAAAATTTCTAAATATACTCTGGGTATGGCTTATGTAACAGTTTCCCCACAAATGTATACAGGGTATTAAATGCATAGAACATCTATGACAACCTTTATTTTAACCC
Source organism: Potorous gilbertii (assembly GCA_028658325.1). NCBI lineage: Eukaryota > Metazoa > Chordata > Mammalia > Diprotodontia > Potoroidae > Potorous > Potorous gilbertii. The sequence goes on along the minus strand of CM053773.1, from coordinate 25,529,262 downwards.
CAGAGAAAATAAAAAAGAAGCAGAGGATCTGTAGAAGCCTATAAACAGATATGGAAACACATAGCGCTTAACCAGCTAATGCTCACTCCCAGAAAAAAAAATTACCTTGGGGTTGCTATCTGGGCAAACCCTGACATTCCAGTGAAATCTTTTCCCTCACAGCATCCTATATAATCTGTTCCAGAATCATGGTGCCACCCTGTGGCTTAGACTCTCCCTGGAAGGTAAACATAGTTTGGGGACTGCGGAACAACTAGTACCTTCTCTGTCAGACTAGCACTTTTTGAATAATTCACAGAACTTCTTCTCTGAGTAGAAAACTGCACAATAATTTTGAGGACATTACTCTTCTTTCTCCAAGGAGCATGCCACTTCAGGAAAACTTGTTTCTCTAGGACTCTTAAAGTTGGAGTTATTCACAAAGGATCTCCACAAAGATGGAACTCCCCTTTGGAGCTAACTGGCCTCACACGTCTGTTTTTGCATTTGCTTCACTATTCTCATTGCTACCCTCCTTTTTTAAGCCTGGAAAGGATTTCATCTCACAAGCAATGTGCAATCATATGACTACCACTGCCATTTGTTTCTGCAACCAGTCACCATCGGCTGCTTCTAAGCAGGGTTGAGAGTATTCATTGAATGGGGTGGAGGGCAATATTGACCCCATTTTGACTTGCCTTTTAGGAAGATCAATTTGACAGTTGTGGAGAGGATGGCCTGGTACGGGAAGATACTTGAGGTACGGAGGCTAACCAGTACACTATTAGAAGGGTCCAGGAGTGAGATGACAAGGGCCTGCATGAGAGTGGTGATAGTGATAGAGAAAACAGGGGATGTATACTTTCTCAACCTTTTTTTTGTGTATCCCACTCTTTCTACTCACAGAACCATCACCCCAGTGAGACAATTGCCTGGACTATGGCAACAACCTTCTAACTAATATTCATCTTCCTGCCTCATGTTTTTTTCCTCTCCAGTAAATAACTTCATTCAGCTGCCAAGGTGGTTTTTCTAAAGTAAGTATCTCACCATATCCCCTCTGCTATCTGCCCCTCTCCCCTTTGAGTTTGAATGGTTCTCTATATAAATGCCTCTGTTTGCCACTTCATAATCTTAGCCCCTTCCTATCTACCTTTTCTTTATACTTTATTATACTTTCCTCCCATTCACATACTCTATTATTCAGCTATTTTGGCCTAATTAACTGCTACTCAAATACTATCTTCCATCTCCCATCTCCTTGCCTTTGTACTCACTGTTGCCCTGTCTGGAATGATCTGCCTTCTCACCTCTTTTTCTTAGTTTCCCTGGATTCCCTCAAGACAGCTCAAATCCTACCTTTTGCAGAAAGTCTTTTTCAGTCTCCTACCTCTGTACATCTTTCAAATTGTCTTCCATGTACTATAAATGTGTATATATGTATGTGTGTATTTATATCCCCTGTGCACAGTACCTGGGACAGAGTAGACATAAGAAACACTTGTTATCTTGGGTCATGAAACATTATTTAGGGACAGCTTTTCATGGAATATGAGCATGCTCACTAGAACCATTTTGATTAGATTTAAAGTTTAGGATGGTCTCCTTTTAGTTGGCTGACTGAGAATCAGCTTCCCTTCTCTTCAGTTAGTTCTAAGGAAATGAAAATTGTTTTTAATATTAATCATTTCTATGTAAGGCTCTGGGCCTAAATCAGTCACTCACCCCACCTTCCTCTTAAAGTATGGGTCAGTAATGACCCAGTAATGTCAGTCAGTCCTCAAAATATGGTCAATATTGCCCTCCACCCCATTCAATGAATACTCTCAACCCTGCTTAGAAGCAGCTGAAGGTGACTGGTTGCAGAAACAAATGGCAGTGGTAGTCATATGTTTGCACATTGCTTGTGAGATGAAATCCTTTCCAGGCTTAAAAGATGGTAGCAATAAGGATGGTGAAAAGTTTCCTGAAAAAGCAGCCTTAACCAGGTGAGAATACCTCCAATCCATCAGTCAAGCCTATTAGTCAAGAGTGAGAGAAGTTCTTGAAAGCTTCAATAAGTCAGTCAGCTTATTATGTGATAAGCACTGTACCAAGTATTGGGGACACAAGAACAATTTCTGCCCACATTTTAATGAGTCAGACAACATGTAAAGAGCTAGGTACACACAAGGTATGTACACACACACACATATATGAATATAGTACCTGGAAGACAATTTGAAAAATGTACACTAGTAGGGGGTGCGTTGGTATTGGCTGAAGAGACTTGGTCACACCCTTCTTGTCTTCTATGATGTAGCAAGCCAGTTTAGAACAGGAAAAATCCAGTGGCTGGTCAGTGAGTGGTGGAAGCAACTTCAACCTAGTTCCTGAGAGAAAATCTTTCAGCGGGTGGGAGGAGGAGAGAACTGACTACTGTTTTCTCCCCTCCACCCTACCTTGACCAGAATGAGACTTTGTGAACTTCAGGGGATTGGAGGATTAAACTTTTTATTGAGGGCCTAGTAGTGTCCCCTGGGAGAGTAGGCTCTAAGACTTTATCCACTTTCCCCTCAATTTTTGATGTACTTGTGGGACTTGGAGAATGACACAGACTTTTAGGGGGATGTTCTGTGCCAACTATGCTTACTGTACCATCTTAGTAAAAAGCTCCTTTCCAAAACCTAATCAAGTCTGGTTGACTAATTTATGTTGACTGATAATTATCAACAAGAACCACCAATGTGTCCTCATGAACTATAGCATTAGAAATATATGCTATTCCATCCCCAACCACTCATAGTCTCCTAGAATTCCGAGGGGAGAAGTGGAAGCTGCCCTTTTGGGAGCCAGTTTACCAGTGTAACTGGGGGTTGGGAGAAGAACTCCTGAGGATGTGCAACATATGAAAGCAAACTGGCACTCTCTGTCTCTGTTTCTCTGTAAGTATCTCTATCTATCCTCCTCCTCCTCCTTCCTCCTTTTCTCTGTCTCTCCCTTATAACCTAACTACTACCTACTTTTCATTAGTCCCCTTCATATACTCTTCGATCCAGTGACATTGCCTTCCTTGCTGTCTCTCACATATGATACTCCATCTCCTAACTGTGCATTTGTACTGACTGGACCTCACCTCCATGCTTACAATACTATTCTCCTTCCTTATTTCCATCTCTTGACTTCCCTGGATTCATTCAATTACGGTTGTCACCTCCTTTAGACCATGGGTTTCTTGAGAGCTGGGATAGTTTTTTCCTTCATTCTTTGAATCTGGCACATGGTAGGCACTAAATGCTTGATGAACTGATTTGTTGTCTTAGTCCTGGAGCTGGCATTCTAGACAGCGTAGTGAAAGTTGCAAGCAGAGGGGAACATTAGAGAGGTAGGGTGAGGTAGTTAGGAATAAGGGAGTGGCTAGTTGGGGATGAGAAAAGTGGTTTGCACATTGGTAGCTAAGTGTTCCAAATCACTGGAATGGGATGAGTATAAGAGAATGAAAGTATGTCAATTTCCATGGAGGAGTGAATTCAGGCAGATTATAGGTCATAAAGAGAGGCCCATTGAGGGAGTCATATTATTACCCTGTTCAAGGACCTTCCTTAAGGTTCAACATCATAGCAGATGGTCATGTGTCCTGTGAGGCTCATGAAAGCCCACCTCACAGGATGGAATAGATAGAGGTATGGGAGCCAGTTTGGGACTTGGGAGGAATATTTTGCCTACTCTGGAGAAATACTGGGGAGGTGGAGAGCAGGAGGCTGTAGAAGAAATCTTATCTTTGAAGGCTGTCAGATGTTTGTAGATAGTCTTAGGGCAGGGTCCTATGGAAGACCAAAGGTGGCATGTGGAGGGAGGATTGTTTTGGAAAGGAAGCTTAGGGGAGTCTTGGAGAAGTTTATATTTATTAGGTTGATACAATGCAAAGCAGGATAGTAGTGAAAAAAAGGATTTTTTTTTTTTGGTTTCGACCATCTCAGGAATTGTGAGTGGGGCCTTACGGTGATAGGTCAAAATGCCCTTTCCAACATCAATTTGATTATTGCTCTCAAAGCAAAGGTAAGAGGTCAAAAGGGGGAGGGGAATGGAGATTCCCAGGGGGTAGGGCACTTGACAAGTCGCCTGTACTGGTTAGGTTCTGGTACAATGGCAGATACCATAATTCAAACATGATCTGGATTAGACTACTTCTAGCATACCACCAATCAAGATAGTTTAGTTTCAGGGCAGAGCAAAAATAATGACAGTGACTATAGTGTTTACATATTGCAGTACTGAAAGTACCTGACTGTCTTAGCCATTCAGCTTTATACTGCAAGACATGCCTTAGCTTTGTCAGCAGACTTGTAAGGAGCTGTGTCACTGGAAACTCACTTTGTGAACCTTGGTCCCCAGGTTCCCATCCTTATGTCAAAATCTAGGGAACATTTTTCCCCTCTCTACCCTGCAAAAACCCATTACTTTTTCTCCCTCTACACTTTAACTCTAGTATGTATCTCTTGGTCTTTCATGTTAAATGTTTCCTTGGATCTCTCTCTCTCCCCTCCTCTCCTTGATAGTGCCTGCAGAGCCAATACTAGAGGTCCGGAGGGTGAAAGATGTATTGTTCCTAGGGACAAGAAGGAAAATAATAGCTGAATATTTGGCATAATGCCCTGATGGTTAGGCCTTAGTGTTATACTATATGACTAGGTGGGATATGAAGCATGGACTAGGCTAGGGTTAGTTTTCACTTATTCATTAAATTAATTGATGAACTCTTCAAATGGATAGGTGACTCTCCTGATCATTCTCCTTACAATTCTAAATGTCAGCATCATCACAATCACTCAGTTATATCTAGTCTTAGTATTAAGGAGAAAGATCAGGGTTAGATAGATAGGTTTTAGAGTCATTTGAATAGCCATAGCAACCCCTGGGAGCTGGTGAAATCAAGAGAAAAACGTAGAATGATAAGGGAAGAAGTTAGAAGTGATAGTCTCCATGCAGAGCCTTGGGGGACATCTTAGAGGGGGTAGGAGATGAATGATGGATGATACAGTCAAAGAGACTCAGAAACAGTAGTCTGGTAGGAAAACCAAGGGACCAGTATTATGGATACCAGGTGAGGAGAGAGTGCTCGTGAGGAGAGGATGATTGACAGTGGCAGAAGCTGAAGAAAGGGAAGAGTACAGTGAGGTCTAAGAATAAGGTCATTGAATAATTCAGAGACTGCCAGTAATATTGGAATATGCATTTTCAGTTAACCAGTGAGGTTAGAATCAGATAGTAAGGGACTGAAAAATGAATGGGTGGTGAAGTCACAGGGGAAGTAAGTGTATTTGATACTTTCTAGGAGTTTGGCTGTGATATATATAAGATGATAGCTTGAGGGGATGGCATAATCAATTTTTTTTAAAGGATGTGGCAACCTCGCATAATCTGTAGGAGACAGGGGAAGAGTTAGTGGATAGGAAATATTCTAGATGAAGAAAGGAGAGTGGTCAAAGGAGCAAAATCCTGGAGAAGAAGATGATGGAGCTAATATTTATTTAGCTCTTACTGCACGCTAGGCACCTCACAATTATGATCTTACTTGATCCTTGAGCCAGGTAGTGTCATTATCCCTATTTTATAGATGAGGAGGGGATAGGATTAAAAGAACAACTAGAGGTGTTGACCTTGGTGAGAAGGGTTAACTCAGACTTTGTTTTCTTCAGGTTCAACAACACAGCTCTCTTTTAGCTCTGTTCCTACCTGTTGTATTGCTCCTTCTCAGTTTCCTTTGCTGGACCATCATCCATGTTTCACTCCCAAGCCATAGAATTCCATATGAAATCCAAGCCATTCTCTCATTGTCCTTCTCTTGATTTGTTCTCATAAGCTTATAGGGTCATAGGTTTATAGTAAGATGTGACCTTGGGGGTTATCTATTCTCATTCTCTCATCATTTCTGGATTAGGAAACTGAGGCCCAGTCAGGTTATGTGCCTTTCCCAAAGTCCTACAGATATTAAGCAGTATAATTAGTATTTAAATACAGGCCCTTTGATTCTAAATCCAGGATTCTTTCTATTTTACTACCTGGGGAATCTGTCTGCTATAGCACAGGGGAAGGACCTATTCCCTGGGACCTCCTTCTATAGGGTCCTGGAATTACTTCCTTAGATATGCATTCCAAATTCAGGGCATCTGGGGAAGATGGGGGAAACAGAATGTGAGAGAACATAAAGGTGGTTGGATGTAGCAAGGAGTTCAGTCTAATCAAGTGGGTCAGCAAGTAACTGATGTCCTGATTTCTTGGGTTAGAGTGAACTGATGACAGTAGGTACCATCCCTATAGACTTAGATAGAACTAAGGCAAACCTAGAAAATGAAAAGTAAATTATGGGCAAAGTGCAGTACTAGGTAGTAGATGTACGAAGATTAAAAACCTAACAGTTCCTGCCTTCAGCATGTAGATGGCATGCTTATTGCATTGCAGATGACACAAAGCTTGGAGGGAAAGCTAACTTATTGGATAATAGTTCTTTCATGAAGGAAGGAAGGTATCATGGTGTAATGGAGAGAACATTAGATCTGGAGTTAGGGGACTTAGGTTGGAATATCAGCTCTGCTGGAACCTGCAGTTTTCTCAATTATAAATGATAGAGTTGTATCAATTATCTACAGATCTAAGTTCTATGATCCTGTTATCTTCCAGTAAGATCTCAACAGGTGCTGAATGTTGAAGTAATAGAATGTTGTAGCAGCAGCAGCAGCAGCAGCAGCAGAAGAAGAAGAAGAAGAAGAAGAAGAATCAGATTTAGAATCGGGAACACCTGAGTTTGAATCCCATTTCACATATCTACTAGCTGTATGAACTGGACAAATCATTTTTATCTCTTCAGCCTTGACTTCTTCATTTTTAAAATGGGGAGAATGGTAACACCTCAGTGTTGTTACAATGGTCAATTGTGTTAACACAAGTAAAGTGCTTTGTAAACCTTAAAGCACTATATTAACAGTAGCTATGATGATTATGATGAATTTTAATAAGCATAAATGTAAAGTCCTATTGAGATGCAAAATCAGCTGCATAGTTAGTCAATTAATAAACATTTATTAATGCACCTACTATGTGCCATGCATTGTGGTTAGTGCTATGGATACAAGAAACGCAAAGAACAGCCCCAGTTCTCAAGTAGCTCACAGTCAAATGGGGTAGACAATATAGAAACAAACTATATACAGGATAAATCAGAAACCAACAAAGGAAGTCACTGTCATTAAAAGGGATTGGGAAAGCCTTCCTGTAGAAGGTGAGATTTTAGCTGGGACAATATAATGGGGGAATGTGAGGGGAAAATTTCACCTGGGTAGTGGACAGCTAACAACTTGAGGGAAGGGAAATTTTTTGCTTCTTTTTTGTTTCTCTACATCACTTAGTGCCATGCCTAGCATATATAGTAGGGGCTTCTTATCTCCATTTTACAAATGAGGAAACTGAGGCAGAGAGGTTAAATGACTTGCCTAAGGTCATACAACCAGTAAGGGTTTGAGGTTGGATTATAAATTTAGGTCTTCCTGACTCTAGGTCTGGTAATCCATGCAAGGTACCACTTAGCTGCCACAAGGAATATAATAGTCTTCAAGAACTTTAAGGGGTAGTCATATAAAAAACAGGGGGGAGGGGTTTTGCTTAACTCCAGAGGCCAGAACTAATACCAATATGTAGAAATTTCAGAAAGGGAGATTGTTAACAATAACGTAGAAGGGATTCCTTCTCAGGTATAGCTGGCCTTAACTAGATGATCTCTGAGTTATCTAGCTGGCGCAATGAATAGGGAGCTAGGCCTGGAGTCAGAAAGACCTGGGTACATCATACAGTGTTTAATAAATGCTTGTTTCCTTCTTCCTTTCAACTCTGAGGTTCTATGTCTTAATTATAATTCTATCTTTCTAAATACTGACATATTTAAATGTTTGTGTGTATATATGCATAAATTCAATAAAAATCACAGCTAAATTTTCTCTATGACATTGTTTTATTCAGTTATTATCACAAGTGAACTCCAATTTTTAAAAACTTTATGCTGTTAAATATTTAAATAATGATTTTGATAAAAGATGAAAAAATGTTGTATACATTTCCCTTGTCTATGTAACCAGCCTTTTCTTCACCATGTTACATATTGTCCTTTTCATAGAATTCATAGTTCATTAAGAGGTTAGTGGTCTTACCATAATACTAGTTGGTACTTTGTTATTGGTTTGTAGAGATTATAGTAAGGATGGGGATAATGGTAACACCTCAGAGTTGTTACAATGGTCAATTGTGTAACACAAGTAAAGTGCTTTGTAAACCTTAAAGCACTATATTAACAGTAGCTATGATGATTATGATGAATTTTAATAAGCATAAATATAAAGTCCTATTGGGATGCAAAATCAATGGACTCTACTTGTATTCAGTAATTGAATATTTAGAAATTGAGAGTACAATAAACATTGGCATACTTTTTAGAAACATTAAAATTATAAAAGCCCCCATTAAGATTACAGTATTAATAGTAGAAAGAGAAATATATTAGTCACTTAGTTTCTAAACAACTGCAAGTATTAGTTACCTGGTAACATTAATTTTGATCATCCCTTAGTCAGTACTGAAACAATATGAATATTGAAACTAAATGCTAGTTGTCAGTAACTAAAACTTAAAAGCTTTATGATTGGTACTGATGATAGGCAGAGTATTTAACTATGAACTATTTTCTTAACATCTAAATCTAAGTATTAGTATAGTTTTCATATTTTGAAATATTATTTAGTTCCTAGATATTTTTGCTAAATATTTTTGCTAACTTTTTAATGACTCCTATGATAAAGTTCCCAGTATTGTGCTTAATTTCTGAAGATAATTTACCTTCCTTAATGAAAACTTCTACAAAAATGGTTATCTATTCTTTTCTTTACATTAGTTCCTCATCTTTACCTCTGTGGATGACAACACTGACATTTGGACTTCCAAACTCATCAAGGAAGTGTCCTACATATAGAAGCTCATTGGATATTTTTAGATTTATTATTTGGATTGAGAAAACTGATTAATTTACCAGGGAAATTGTTAGTGGTGGAAAACTTGAAATTTAAGGTTTAAGATATGTTTGGAAAGAGTAGCATAATAGAATAAGTGCCTCAAATATTTAAGTATAGAGTTTTTTTGGTGGTGGTGGTGGGGAATGATCAAAGCATTCTAGCCCTGACACGTTTAGTAAGAGATACACAATCTATTTGTTTCATAACAAGTGCTTTATGTACTTATTTTCCACGAAATTAAGGACGTCTAGGCAGTTGAATTTTTAGATTTGAAATCAGAAAGTTGTTTCACTATTAACTGTGGGAGAAGTGCAGCACTGAGAGGCAGCACTGAATTTACCTATGAAGTGTCATTTCAAAGGGTTTAATTCGAAAAGAAATAAAAGGGCCTCTTAATTTCAAGTTGAAGGATAATTGCAGAAGAGATTTCCAAACACCTCGAGCTGCGGCTGTCTGTGTTGCGTTGGGCAACACCTCCTCGTACATTTGGCTGAATGGAAGGGGTTCTAAAAAAACAGTTTCCTACCCCGGGGGAGTGCTGCATCCTGACACAGAAGGAAAGGTGATGCGAGGTGGAAAACGTGGCAACTCCTCATTTAAAATATTCACTTTTGTCCCTCCTCCCTTAAAACACTCCCGCGCCTTCCCTCCCTCTCCCCCTTCAGCAGCTTACGGAGCGGAACGGAACTAGTACTTGTGAGTTTGTATCAATTGCAGGAGGAGGTCATCAACTTTGTGGCACTACCCAGGGCTGCAACAGTAGCACTTTCACCCGACCACCGCCCCACACCACCACCTTCAGCAAACACCAGAGTATTTATTATTATTTGAAGAAAGGCCAGTAAGGCCAGCCCAGAGTACTGGGAAACATTCTCCAGATCTCCCTCCAGTCCCAGTTCTATGACGGGAAGTGGAACTCCTGAATGACTGACCCCTCCCCCCTTCCCCATCTCTCTCCATCTCTTCCATCCTCCCATATAATCTTTCCCTTCTTTTCCTTTTCTCAGTCTTTCTTTTATATTCTTTTGTTTTCCTCTTTTATTCTTTCTCATTCTCTCTTCCTCTCTTGTTTTATGCTCATTCTCCTGTCTTTATTAAATCTCTCTTCCTCTCATCTCTTTATTATTCTCTTTCTGTCTCTTATTCTCTCTCTCTCTCTCTCTCTCTCTTTCTCTCTCTCTCTCTCTCCTTCCCTCCCCCTCTCTCTCCCCCTCTCTCTCTCTCTTTCCCCTCTCCCTCCCTTTCCCCCCATTCTCTGTCTCTCCAGCTCTTCAGCCACAGCCACCCGAGCCGAATTCTTGCATAAATTATACCAGGCGATGACTGACGTCAGGTGTCGGCGGCGCGGGCGCGCCTCCGGGGAGAACAGGCGGCAGCTGAGCGGCGGCGGCGTGGCGGGGGCGCGCGGCGCGGGGGCGCGCAGGCGCTGGTGTGCTGGAGCCGCGGCGGCGGCGACGGCGGCGGCAGCGGCGGCGGCGGCGGCGGCGCGGGGGGTTGAGCTCTGGTGTTGCGGACGGACGCGCTCGTGCTCGGGAACTATCGGATTAAACTTGAATCGAGTGAAATTACACAAAGGAGAGAAGAGGAGAAAGGAGGACGAGGGGACCCCGGAGACCCTGAAACTCACCAGAGCCCAGTTCACCCGCGGCCAACTCTCCGCCTGTGAATTAAACCCCCCCCACCCCCGGCCGCGGCAGCCCAGCTCAACTCCGGGGTCCGCTCTGGGTGTTGTTTCCCCTCCGGCCGAGGGCACCGGCACAGACCCCCTCCCCGCCAACTGGGTGAGTGAGTTTCTCGGGGCTCCCTCCCGGGAGGAGGAGGAGCGGCGGCAGGAAATTGCTACTTGGGGGAGATGGAGGAGTGAGAGGAGCGGAGTTGGGTCTGAGTGAGGAGTTGAGACTGTGCGATAGAAGGGAGGGGGGCGCAGACGCCGGGAGGGACCCCAGGGGGACAGGGCAGGGGCCGGCGGCGGCGCTGGGGGCAGCCGTGCTCATGAGGCACCGCACGGCGACTCCTTCCCCCGGGTTACCGTGTTATAACCCGGTGGTGGCGGCAGGAGCCGCCTGGACACAGCAGCAGCAGCCGCCGCCGCCAGGGCTGACGATCCCCACACACCCCGTGTGTCCCCGGGTGTTGGGGGGTGGCTAACTTGCGGAGAGAATAACGTTCTCCAGGCGCCCACCCCTCCCTCTAACTTTTGCCTCTGGGATAAAGGGGTCTATCGGCGCGGTTTGGGGGGAGCAGCGACGGGTCCGTTCCGACACGGGAGTGCTGGGTTGGGGGGGAGGAGAGGCGGAGTGTTGCACACTGTGTGTGTGTAGGGTCACTTCCTTGGATGTAAATGGCTTTTTGTTGTGCTGCTGGGGGAGGAGGGAGGAGGACGGGGGACAGAAGTGAGTGAGTGTGTGTGTGTGTGTGTTTGTGTGAGCGTTTCCTCTCACACCGCTGCTCGTCTCTTTCCTTTTCAGAGCACGAGTTATTAAGGGTTTTATTTTAAATAGAAAGAGAGAAAGAGGTGGTGAAAAAAAGTTGAGAGTAAAACTAACTGTGAGAAAGAGAAATGGGAAAGAGGAGAAGGGGGTAGATAAAAGAAGTGGCGGTGGCAGAGAGAGAGAGAGGAAGAGAGAGAGGAAGAGGAAGGACAGGACTCCGGGAATCACGGCGGGGAGATCAGCCCCCCCTTCCCTCTTCTCTCCCTCTCCTCTCCCCTCCCTCCCCGGACCTGACCACGCTGACTGCTCCCAGCAGCAGCCGCCGCCACCGCCGTGGCAGCACAAGCGCTAAACAAAGTGAGTCCTTCCTATTGCCACGCGCATTTCATTTTCCTCTCGGAGCTTTCTCACGGAGGAATAACCTGTGAGGTTTGCTGGGTGGGGGCGTGGGGGTGGGTGGCCGGGAGAATTGGTGGCCACTTGAGGCGAGGAAGTACGGGGGGAGGGAAAAAGGGGGGGCGGAGAGGAAGGGAGAGAACACGAGGTGCTGGTGTTTGTCCTGAGAGCAGGAAAGTGCAGGAGAGGAGGGTCTGAATGGGAGCGACGGAGAGTTACACGCATTGGAGACAGGGGGATCCCGGGGCTCCTCGCCTGCTCCTAACAGCCGAGGAAGAAAGAAAGAGGGAAGGGAGACCCGGGCGGGGAGGAGGGGGTGGGTTACTCGAGGGGGAGGAGGAGAAAAGAGATAACACTACCTTGCGGAGCTGGACTGGGGTTGGCGGTGGCGGCTGCTGCTGAATAATAGACTTAACCCTCGAAACCCAACTCCGCTTCCCTTCCTCCCCCCACCTTACAGTGCCCGGAGGTGTGGGGCAGAGAGTGGGTGGGGGTCACCAGGTGACTCCCAGAGGTGGCTGGGGTGGGTTTTTCTTTTAAAATAACAGCGATTTTGAGGGTGAACGGAAAAGGTGGTTTGAGGCCAAGCGGTCAGTGGGGAGAGGAAGAGGAGGGGGAAGCAGCGAGGGTGGGAGGAGGATGGTGTTGTTTGTTTGATTCACACGGGGAGCTGGGCTTTACCGGAGGTTCGGTGTGCGTGTGTTTGCCCCACTGGGAGAACCGGATGAATGGGGTGGGTTTTTGCGGTGGTGCGGTGGAGGCAGTGAAAGCTGCTAAATGCGGGGCGGGTGGAAGTGAGAAGCGGACACTGTGTGTGTACATGTGTGTGGTGGTGGTGTATCTGTGTGTGGGGGGGGGATTGTTGGTGAGTCTCCGGGAGAAGGAGCTGCAGGCAACGAGCAGCCATCATTACATTGCATTCATTTATCCTGATAGCATTACATAAGAGGAGGACACCCTTACTGTGGGAATATACCCCCCAAAACTAATTGCTCTGTTGCCTTTGTGAGTGCTCCCTAATAGGAAAGCGGTATTTATAGTGCACATGCCTTATAGATCGGACGGTTTTTTTTTTCCCAGAGGTCACTTTTAGAGACTGTTCACGCCTCGGTTTAAAGTAGTTGTTTTTTTTCCCCCTGAACAGACAATGGACAAAAGAAAAGTAGCAATCCACATGGGGAGTTTCCTTTTGAATTACTAGAATTAGGTACATTATCCAACTCTCCACAGACTAAGTATACTTTTTAGTTTTCTTTTTTATATTATTTAACAAGAACATTTTTAATAGTTCGTTAAAAATTATTCATCACTTTGCTTGATTTCTGGATTGCCCCAACCGTTCTTATTAGCTTATTTCTTAAATGGAGATGCACATGCTCGGATCTTACTTTCAGAAAATCAGATTTTAAACAATTTTTGTAGTGGGCAATACCTTCCCCAAAGGGATGTTCCTCCCGCCCCCCCCCGTTTTCTGTTTCATTAAGTGGGGAAACACACATTGTACCTAACAATCCATTTGAAAAAAAATCTTTCTGCTCATTTCCTCACAGATCTATTTGTAAGAACGAAAAAAAAATCTTAATGACTATGGTCTTAACAGCATGAGTAGCTGATTTATCCCAGTTATATTTCCCGTTAGTTTGCAGTAATGTGTAAATAGGTGTATATATGTATATATACATATATAGATACACATATATACACATATAATCTCTATTAAAAATAACTCTGATTTTTATAAAGTTGAAACCCATAATTCCCTCCCAGCCCCCAATCACAAGAGTGCATCTGTCGCTTGGAGTGTTTTTGTCTTGCTGTTGCACAACAGAGGCTCTCCAGTCTTTAACCTAAAATGGCAGCTTTAATTTGACTGGGGCCCATTCATTGACAATGATAATAAAAAGCCTGAAAGCTAGATGCTTGGGGCATAGAGAACTCTCCTCTGCATCTCTAGGTGAAAATAAGGAAAAGGTATTCGGAGCGTTCCATCTTGTTCACTAAAAGTTTTCCTGAAAATCATTAAAAACTGGTACTCTGCAGAAAACATTTTAGAAAAGGAACTGAAGAGCTTGATAAGACAAGTATCAGGAAATAATTTTGTTTTATTAAGAAACAGTGAATTTGCAATAGTTCCCTTTTAGGTGACTTATTGAAAGGGGTGGTGGTGGTAGAGATAACCTATTTGAATAACAGGTGATTATTCTAATCAGAATTCAGCAGTCTGTCTAGGTTTTGTGGTGTACTTTATATACACAGTTAGCTATATTTTTGTAGTATTTAAAGTGTTTTTTTCCTCTTATGACACAGAATGAGAGTATGATGAATTTGATCATAGTTCCACATTTTCCACTTTTAAACAGTTTTTTGTTAGGGCAAAGTAGTAGTTCACAAATATGTTTGCTATTCCTAGTTTAGAATTTATTTTACATTTATTTTAAATCCATTTAATTTTCTTCTCTGTACTCTATTATAGAAAAGTAGGAGTAAATAGTATAGGAAGGTTAACATGAATAGTTTTGGGGTGCTGTATAAACCTTTTGAGGAAAAATGGTAACTTTCAAAACAATTCTACAAATACAATGTAAAGCACAAGTTTTAAAATAGTACCTTTATGTACTTAGCTTTTCCTTTTCAACTTTAAAAAGAACATTTCCAAGGGTTCATCCATAGTTGATTGTTTGTAGTAGTGTAAAATTCTGTTCCATAATCAGTATCTCCTATAAGTGCTTGAAAAATCTTATATATGAGGCTTCATATTATTTAATTATGGGAAATTCCAGTTTGAAAGACGTTCATTTTAATAGGAAAGGGAGAGAATAAGTGAAGAGGAATATATTCACATCCTTAGAGTAATTGTGATGAAACTAAATGTTTTCAAATTTACGTGAAAAAGTTTTAAGGTCAAATCCAACTTAAAAATGTTGATTTGGTAACATTGGGACACTAAAATACTAGTTAAAAATATTAGAACTTTTCTTCATTTATACATAAATAAAATCTGTATTTTATTAGATGAAAAGAACACATACATTTAAAAAGTTTTTGTCGTAAGAGAACTCTGTTCAAGTGTTTAATGCATACACATATAATGTGTAGGAGTAGTGACACTTGTCAGCTTATTGTGACTTTTCCACAAAAGCACCGTGCAGTTTTTAATTTCTATATTCTACTGAGAATTGTGTAAGAAAATAACTGTAATTATTTAAAAAGCTTAACTTTAAAATATTTTCATTTAAAACTTCAAAAGAATGAATGATTCATAGTGGTAGTCTGTCACTCAGGAAAGAGTCCATTGTAGGTCTTCATGTTTGATAGAGGATGCCACACTCAATTATAAATGTTAATATGAATGAATAAGGTGATTCAAGAAAAAACATGCTTAGTCAAGATGACTGAGTGTGTTACCAGAAAAATGACCCCCCTCCACCCCAAACTTGAGATATATTCAGGCAGGAAATGACTTAACCTCCTGATCAAATGAGCTTTATGTAAGAACAATAAAGAAAAAAGACATATCTTACATTGGTCTATCTGTTTAAAAGGAAAGAGAAGGAATATTTTGTTGAAGTATGAGATCATTCTAGGAATGTTCTAATGTAATTTAACTCTTTGGATTGGCACGGTAGTTCCAAATGAGTGCATTTATCTCAATTTTTATATAGTCACTTTTTTTTGGTGATTTTTCAGTTTGTCAATTAGCTATAAAAATCTGTAAGACAGGATTTAGTATTCTTAAAAAATGTATAAGGTAGATTGAGGATGAATAAGAGTACTAGGATGACAAAAGCAATGTGTGTATGTGTTGTGTTTGTGTGTATACACATGTAGGTAAACTAAGATTTGATACAAAGTTTCCAAATAAAACCAATCTGTTAAAACTACCTTCACTCCATTAGTTTAGCAGATATTACCTTCTCTTGTACTTCCATTAAACATACTATTTGCTATTACCACTAAATAAAATGTCTGTACTGACATCTGAGATTAATACTATAGCTAAACTGAAAATGTTGAAGATCACTTGGCCTTTAATTCCATTATTCTAATTCAAATAATACTTGAAATCTTATAATGGCAGGATTATGATTATGAGCTAGGAAAATTATCTTAGGTAATGATCAATTATGAATATTCTCTTATTTTTAATAGGATACCAAAAATATTAAATCAAGCCACAGCTTTTTCACTAAAATCATACAAAATGTGTACAAAACGTGTACTCAGATAGAAAAAAGACCTATAATAATGTTATCAAATAGAAACTCTACAGTGCATAGTAGTGAGTAGATAGAATGCTGGACCTGGAGTCAAACCGACCTGGGTTCAAGTCACATCTCTGATACTTGACCATAGGACCATCAACAAATCATTTAAACTCTGAGCCTCTATTTTCTCATCTGTAAAATGGTGACTATAAAATCTCTGTCAACCTTGTGGTTAAGCTCAAATGAAATAACAAATCAAGTGCTTTGCAAATTTTGAAATGTTATATAAATCTTGGGGATTATTATTATTTCATTTATTCGACAAAGATGTGGTAAGCACCTGTTATATGCAAAGCACTAAACTAAGTGGTAGAGGTGAAACAAAGATTAAATAAGATATTATCCTTGTTTCTTGGAACTTATAAAATATATGAGGAGCAATATGAAAAGATACAACAAACATCTGCTAATAATTATAGAATGTAAGTAAAGAAAGCACTGTATTAGGTTCAGTGGTGGGAAAGATCATCTCAAGTAAGAATGGCCAGTGAAGGCTATAGGGAGGAAGTGAGATCTGGGGTTTAATAGGTATCAGGATTTTAGCAAATGGCAATAGAAGGGTGGCACGGGCATTACTGACAGTTTTAGAACTGGAAAGGACCTTAGAGAACTAGCCCAATCTCCTTTTTCTACATATGAGGAAACTGAAGTTCATAGAGTCAAGTCTACTTGCCTATGTAATAAGACTACTTAGTCACAGAGCCAGTTCTAGCAATTGGGCCTCTTGAGCTTGCCAAGATGACTTTTGCTATGCCACACTGCCTTCTGTCACTAAAATTACTTCTCAATAGGCATCTTCTTTTTAGAAAGTCTTAGGAGAATATGACAGTAGATCTTTTAAAAGTGCTTGTGAATAGATATATTCACTGTGAAATACTGTTGGTGTTAAAAAAAAATCCCTGTAATTAATCATAGAAAAGATGGGTGACTATTCCAAAGTTTGGTAGCTTAAATGGAGAGATATACAATAAGTATTTTAAGTTGTATTCTTCTTTTTTGTTATAATGTAAGGTACATGCAAATGTGATTGATTTTCCTTAGCATAATTTGATAAAGAAAGAAACAACTTTGAGCTTCCCTTTGAAGTTCCAAAAATTTGATTTCTTTGTAATATACTAGATAGAAGAGATGAAATTAGAATGTGACTGGAAGACAACTTGTAGGGTCAGTTGTAGAAGAATATTCTTGTTCAGCCATGGATTGGACTAGGTAGCTTCTGTGGTCACTTGTAACTGACTTAATGTGATAACTGAAATGTTTTCTTGTGAACCTTTTATATAATGTTTATAAGTCAAGTGAAAAACAAATTTTAAAATAATGAAAATTACTACAAAGATTAACAATTGAGATTTGTTTCAAAGCTTGTGTTGATAGACGGTGGGGAATATGCTGTGTTTTCATGGCTCATGAAGTACTTTAAATGTTAGATTTTAGTGATAAGTTAGTTTTGCAGCCTCCTGTCATGGATTCAGACATGATCCTGATGGCAGTCAGTCCCGGACTAGTTTTTGCTAACCAATTCATACCATTGTTTACAACCATATTGTTTTCTTCCTCGCAGGCAGTTTATGGAAGGTCTCTGGTCTAAGCAGTTGAGGCACTTGTCCATACAACAATAATCAGATTGATTTCCTCTTAGCCAACTTTTCTTTGCTTCCGTAGTAATATGTTTCGACTTGGTGACACCAGTAAACATATGCAGTTGATAGAATGTGCTTATAATTGTGGCAACTCCACACCACTGCTACACTTGGCCACACTCCATTCTTTGGTACTTCTATACTGGTGAAATAATAGTGAAGGAATCAAGATGCTGTCGTTATGATACCAGTTATGTAAATGATGCAATAAGGCCCATGGGCCCCTAGTAGATTGCCATTGTGGCCCCCTATGTTTTCAGTGTTATATATTTCTCCTTGAGGGAGTTACATGCAATTTTAAGAGAGGGTTGCAGTAGTGCTTTTGTGATAGAAATAAATTGAATAATTATCTAGAAAAAAACAGTGCATGTCCAGAATCTTACCTAATCCTAATCATTGAGAAAGTAAGTTCTTTTTTGAATATATTGTTATCCTTGAAGATACTAATTATTTAAGTATAGCAAACAGAGTCTTGTCTTTGGATGTAAGCAAAGTATGAGAGAAATGAGCTTGAACTAATTTGAAAAACCAAAAATTTTCTGATTTTAAATGTTCTATGAGACACTAAGTGATAGGAGACCTCAGTACTTATCTGTAATGATGTTTTAGCAGACCCCCCCCCATTTTATAAATGTGCATTTGATTTACTCACTTTTGCTTTTAAAACCAGACTTTTGTTAGTATTATGAATAAAGAGGTTAGAAACTATTTTCTTAAGTAGAATTGATTACACTAGTAGCAATTATAAGGATATTTTTGTTATTTGTTGCATTTTCCTTGTAGATTATTTCTGGTACCTGTTTTAATTGCACATTCAATGGTTTCATTTATTCTTTTTCTCTTTCTAAGCAGGAGAGGTTGTAGTCCTCTACAGGACCAGGTTAGGCCTTTTTAGTTGCTAGGAGGAAGAAGCTTTGTATGAAAGGGTTACTTTTTTTGCTTTTGGATTAGTTGAAAGCTATGTCAGAACTGACTTGAAGAGTAGTGAAACTATTGTGGAATAGAATTGAAAGCCTTAATTTGATTTCTTGGATTTAAGGTACTTTAAAAACAGAATTCTGTACATTTACAAATACAGTGTCTTTGGAACCTGTTGTCTCATTTGATCCTCACGATAATAGATACTGTGATTTATCAAATTTCATCTCTGAGCAAAGGTGCTCAAATGGAAAGCCCCCTGTAGAAAATGACTCCTATGAGGTGGTTTTAAGTGGAAGAGTAAAGACGGGTGTGTGTGTGTGTGTGTGTGTGTGTGTGTGTTTGTGTATGTATGTGCATGCATGTGCATTTGTGCAGGTGTTTACATATACATGTGCACGTTTACTGAGGGTGAAGATTGTTTGCCTTTCAGGGAAGCAGTGGAGTAAGTGCAACAGATGATGTGGCTGTTTGGAGTTGCTTCCTATTGTTTTCCTCAATATTGAGGATCATGCAAGAGACTCCTGTTGCTGAGACTCTGTAATCAATAGGTTTCTGCCATTGGCTGGGACACATGATACTTCCTTTTGCTATTATATGACTAGTTAGCAAACTCATTGAAAATGTAAAGCATGGAGGGGTAGGAGTGGGAGTGAAGGTGGGGATTTATGGAGAAGAATGAAGGATTAGATGGTTATGGTAGATTTAACGATTTATCTGTTTCCCCTTCTGTGTGTGTGTGTGCGCGCATCTATATGTACATTATATATATATATATGAGTGTATTCCTAGACTTCCGTGACATATACTATCTTTGTGTAATATAATATGTGTGATAGTTGGATAGTTTATGAGTTTTTTCATTAAGAGTTTTAGCTATTTAGGGATAATTTTGCTTATAAAAAACCCATATACTTTCCTTCCTCCAACCTCTCATCCCATACTACCTCAAAAAAACCCCAAACCTATGAAAATTAGAGTGAAAAAAAGCTAATCAGTTGACACTGAAAACACAATTAAATTTTATATTCATATTTTCAATACTCCAAAAGACTGCCACATATCAGAATATATACATATAATGGGTAGAAGGCCTTGGTAGCATCAAGTGTCGAAATCAAATATTTTGCCATTAAACTAGGAAAATAGCTCAAGTTAGAAGGTATTTTTTTGAATTTATAACATACTTTGTTGTAGTTGAGAACTATATACTTTCAAGTAACCATATATATATGATAAAGTAAATATCTTTTAAGGGTAAACTATCTTGTGCCCTATTTAATGGAAGAGTGACTGTAACATTAAGGTGAATACTTTGCCTGTCTTTGAAATGGGATCCTTAACTTAAAGTAACTAAACTTTTAAAAAGTTCCTCACTGTGATGGCTTTACTATCTTATGTATATTATATATGTACCTTCTGGTTATTGTATTTTTACTTTAGCCAACCTCAAATTTGTGGATCTTATAAAAATATACACTGAAGTATTTTAATCATTTTAAAATCTTTTGAATTATGAACTATTTTTAAATGACTTGAATGGTTTGTTTTCCTTTATCAGATATTCCGTAGGATACAATAAAACTGTATAGGAGTAGAATAAATGCTTGTTGGATTAGATTGGAATCATTGTATTTTAGAGGGAGCAGGAAGGCACCTTGAAGATCACCTGTTCTTAAAGTGTGTAACCCAGGAAAGAAAAAAACCTTAGTCAAATATTTTAGCAAAAGTCTATCATACTATACTATACCAGCACATACTGTTTTCTGGTAAAATGTTATATGGTATTATTGCATACTTTATTACCAAGGTAATAGTATTACCTTAAAATGACTTAAGATGAACAAATGACATGAAGTAGTGATTAGGTAATTAATGTTATTTTCACTCTTCTCTAGGTACTGACCTGGCAATTCATATTTATGTGTACTTTTGATGTTAGTAAATCATTTCTAGTTACGTTGCTTTATAAAATAACGATGTTACATAGAGGCAGTTCAGAAGCATAGTTGTTAGAAATGGTGTCACCATTTAGAGTCATAGACTGTCAGCCCTGAGATGTTTAGAGTTCTTAGAAGTTATGTAGTCTAGCTTTTAATTTTATAAACAGTGAAACTGATGCTTAGAGAAGTAGAGAGACTTGCCTAAGATTTCTTACCTGGTCTGTGGCAAAATCTAAACAAGAACTTCAGTCTAGTGATTTTCCTAACTCTGTCCTGCTTACCATGCTAATTGTAACATTTGGCCTTGTAGGACAGAACTGGACTGCAGTTCTGTGTGGAAATTACAGAGAGGTATGTTTAGATTTGATATAAGGAAAAACTTTCTGACAAATAGAGCTATCTATACATAAATGTAACATACTACAAGCAAAGATGGGATTATGATATGTCAGGTATGCCATGTTTTAGTGGGAATTGATTTTGGGGTATGGGTTGAGTTAGATGGCTGCCGAGTTCTCTTCAAATTCTAAAATTCTTCTATTCTGTGATTCATTTATGATATATGGCTATTAGGGTATTCATTAGTTACCACACTTATGCTCTGCTATTTCTATAATTAAAGCTTATACCTGTATTTGTTTTATATTTCTTGCCTTTTCTCAAACCTGTAATTCTTCTGAAACACTGTTAACACAAATGATCAACTATAGTGATTAAATTGGGTCAGGTCTAGAAGACTGGAAGGCTTCACGTACAGTGGAAAGTGCACTCACTGACTTTGAAGTCAGAGAATAGAGGCTGAAATTCTACCTGCAACATTTATTACAAGTGTGACCTTAATTTATCTGGTCCTCAGTTTTCCTCATCTGTAAAATTATAGGGTTGATTAATTGACATCAGGCAGGTCTAAATTTCTGTGTTCCTATAAGAATGGCATTAAAGTGTTTTTAAGGTATTGTGGATCAGAGACCAGGTGGCTCAGTGGATAGGAACTAGACCTGAAGTCAGGAAGATTTTGAAATCTGGCCACAGACACTTTACATAGCTGTGTGACCTTGAGCAAGTCACTTAACCTCTGTTTGCCTTAACCCATTGAAGAAGGAAATGGCAAACCACTCCAGAATCTTTGCCAAGAAAATCCCATGGACAGCATGGTCCATGGGGTCCCAAAAAGTCAGACATGACTTATCAACAACAAAAAGGACCAGAGAGCGATAGGATGCTTCTCTGCTATATCTGGGTTATACTTCCTTAGATCTTACAGATTGGCTTATGGTTTTGCTGATGCTGAATGAGTTAAAGTTTCAGTTCTTCTAGGAAATAAGCAATAGATTATCAATTTTTCTTTGAATGATGGATGAGTTGTCAGTAGAAATAGAAACAAACCTCTCTTTCACTGGAGAAGAAATGGTATGGTATACTTCCCCTCTAATTCTAAGGCTATCCAGAATTTCAGGAGCTGAAGAGATGAAGGCCAGGCTATTCTTAATTCCCATTTTTTTTTGTTTAGGAGTGGCTCTAAGAGAGAATAAAGATTACCTTGGACAGCTCTGTTTGACTGATTTCGGACAATGGAAGAGTCTCCTACACCTAGACTTTCCAAATCTATCCCTATAAAATTGTGTCTTCTATAAACAGAAATCAAAGAGGTTGAATATAGCTAAATAGCAATGGAATATCTCTTAACCAAAATTTCATAGTTTTTAAAATGGAAAATCATTTCTTCATGATGTAACTGGAAGGAATTTAACTTCATGTTTGTTGCTATATGTATTGAAATACTTATAGTGTCTCAGTCCAGCCAAGCTACTCCCATTAGGTTCCTTGCATAGCACCTAATCCCTTTTTTAAGACTTTCCCCCACTATTTTCTTTTGAAAAAGCAAGTGCTTAGCATATGATTTGTCTTTGCCGGTGTGTAAACAAATAAGCCACCATTTGCCTCTGACTAGGTTGGAAGGAGTGGGAGAGAACTAGTCAGTTTTCATTTTCTACCTAGCCACATGACATCACCCTTCTTCCTTATCTCTGTTTCTCAGTTTCTCCTAGGCTTTGAAGATAGGCATCATCAATGCATATACTTCTAACCCTGTAGGGGAGAGAGAAGCAATGAGCTGGACCTGTACCAACTTTCTGGTCAATTTTCTTCTGGACCTATCTATAAGATAGAACAGATGTTTAGGGATTTTCAAGGAACTAATATAGTGATTATTAAGGCATAAAAATAGCTTAAAATAAATCTAGACCTGTGATCTCATCCATTTAGGGAACTCCATGAAAAATGTTTCTTTTAATGCAGTTTAGCACCTGGTCTTTAAGTTCTAATCTTAATTGCCTGGGACACTGAAGTTAAGTGACATGTCCAGGATCATATGGTAAACTAGTCAATGTTAAGGGTCAGATTTAAAACCGGGTTTCCTTGACTCAAGATCAGTGCTTTATACACATACACCCCTCCAAATCCCTCCTTCCGCCCATACATACTGCAAAATAGCATAGTATAGATTTAGCAAAATACTGAATAATAACAATTCCTAGCAATGTGTCTATACATATATGAATACATTAAAAACATTCAAGTGCCTATTAAATAGAAGGCACTATTGGATGTTGAGGAAAATGCAAAGATGAACAAATTACTGCTTATGCCACCAATATTCTTGCAATCTATGAAACATTTCCTCACATTCTCCTTCACCTTATATCCATTAAGCTGCTAAATTTGGTTGCTATCACCGAAACACCTCTCCCATCCCCTCTTTTCCATTTCCACTGGTTCCACCTAAATTTAGGATCTCGGTAACTGAAGTGGTCTCCCAACTGGTCTTCACTTTCCTCTTTGTTTCATCTTATCCTCTGCTAATAGATTAATTTTCTTACAACTCTAATCATGTTTCCTTCTCCATCTCCTCCTCTCCCCGCTCTTCACCATTGAAAACCTCCACTAGCTCCGTATTGCCTTGTAAGTAAAATCTACATTTCTTGGCTTGGAGTTAAACGTATTTGCTCTCTGGTAGCACTCTACCTTCCTAGCTTTATATGCCACTGTCTCCCTTCATGCATCTTATATTAGAGTCAAGCTGAAATATACTGAACATCTGTTATGTACTGAACATCTGAACTTTTCTATCTCCATAATTTTGTTGTCTCTACTCAGAAATGCATGATTAACCTTTCCTCCCTCCTCCTTCACCTCTTCTGCCTGTATAAATCTTGCCTATCCTTTTTAGGAACTTACAGATTAGGAACATCTTTTCCCTCATAAACCTCTGTTCTATGCCCTAAAAAAAAAAAAGCAAAACACAACCCAAAGTCCAACTCCTTTCATTGAACCTTCACATTATTCTGAACTCTTCTCATAACACCTGTGATATTTTATGCATTATTAATTTATGTTCTTGTTTTATCTCCCATATTAGACTTAAGTTCCTTGACAGCAAAGACTATCGTATTCTTTGAATTTCTCCCTCTCGTCCTTTTAGCATCTTGCATGTAGAAGTTATTACAAGGTTTAAATGAAAACATTATAATTATTGCTGGAAATTCTTAATTTAAAAAAAATCGTATTTTATTTTAAATCTAAAATACTTTAATTATGATGATTTACAATTCTCATTCCTTATTCAAGTATCTTTTTATATTTTAGCATTCATCTTCAGATACTGTGCCTTTTATCAGGAAAGTTAGTTTGACAAGAAAGTATTATACCTGAGGCAAAGGTACACAATATTCTTTGTGTACCATTAGAAATGAACAGATTTTCACAGTGTTAAAATGAAAATTTGAGGATTATTTTAGGAATTTACATAACAAGCAGTTGTGGTGAAAGATAGGGATAGATTATTTTCTTTTTTTTTTTTTTTTGAGACTTTATTCTGAAAGCCTAATAATATTTTTTTAATGAGAATTATGGTATTCTAACATTTCTATTTGATATTGAATAAAGTTCCAGTCTTGCTCATTGTGGCATGAAGTTTACTCTGAGGAGTGCAAAGTGAAAGTTCTAGCAGATGCTATAAAACAGTAACACTTGGAGTTCAGATCTAGTGACCAACTATACGGCTGGCTTTTAAGGATTAGCGTGCAGGGGATTCATCATTAAAAGAGTGGACATCCAATCATGAATAACTCATGAAGTTGGTCTTTTTAAGTGGGGGTGGGTAGACATTGGGTATTATTGTAATTTGCTTAAGTGGAAAAGGTACCAAACAACTATTTCTGAAGAAGTTGTATAGTAAATACTCTTAACATCATCTGTGAATTCTATTCAGAATTCTTGTTGAGTATTATTATAATACATTAAAAAACAAAGCTCTAAATAAGCATGTATAAAATTTTGAAATGTTAACTGATATCCATAGTAGTCTCTGATTATGACAAGTAGGTTAAAGTGGATAATTAGTTTAATTTGTGAAAGCATAGTCTACTTTTAATATGGTATTAGAAGAACAGAATAGGTTTGATGATTTTCTGTGTGTTAATACAGCCATACTTGAGTAAATGTAAAAATATTTTCTTTGGGGTTTATGTGAAGTCTTAGTAGTTTCGTCTTGTAGCGGCTAAAATCTTATTGAATGATAGCTCCTATTTCCATATTTCCATAGTAGCTATTACTGTAATTAATGTGCTTAATATTTGAAAGCAATTACTTTGTTGAGGCAACTGACTTCCAATTTACATAGCCAACTTTATTTTCAAGAGCACTTAAACTAGTGACATGTCTCAAAAGATTTATCTAGGGTCTCATTTGGTTTAATTTCACCTTTAAATATCTATTAGCTTCATTAATAGGTATGTCTAAAGTGGTGTATGTATATATGTGTGTAAGTTATAAAAGAAAGATGTATAAAATCTGAGAATCTGAATGTCAGAATTAGAATGACCCTTAGGATCATCCAGTCCAAACCATACCAAAGGCTTTACTCTTTCTTCATACTTCTTGAATGTAAGTTCAATCAATCAGCAATCTTTTTGTTAAGTGCTTACTATGTTCTAGGCATTATACTAAGGGTTAAGGATACAAAGGTAAAAAAAAGAAAGCATTCTCTTCCCTTAAGGAATTCTTTCCTTCTGGTCAAATGTAACCTCCTTGAGAATAGGAATTTGTATTTTTGTTTCTGTCCTCAGTAGCTAGCATGATGCCTTGCACACGCATGCTAAAGACATGTTAATTAAATTGATTTTTGTAGCATTTCATATTGTTGGTTATGTTTTCCCTCTTGAAATTCTGACCTCTATATTTTATGACATCATATTGTCCTGTTTTTTCAATGATTGTTGAGATCTGTGCCTCTATTCTAGGATCCATATCCTTCTTCCCTCTTGTCTTTCACTTTCACTTCTTCCCCCTTTCTGGAAGAGTGTTGGTGTCTCCTAAGGTTTCATTTTTCAAAGGGCCAATTTCTTGTACTCCAATAATATTAACAATTGTTGTTCAGTTGTGTCTGTGACCCCATTTAGTATTTTCTTGGCAGAGACATTGGAATGGTTTGCCATTTTCCTCTCCAGCTCATTTTACAGATGAAGAAACTGAGGCAAACAGGGTTAAATGACTCTCCCAACATCACACAGTAAGTGGGGCTGGATTTGAACTTGGATTTTCCAGACTCCATGCCCAGTGCTGTGTCCACCTAGCTGCCCAATTTGAACTATTAGATTTGACTAACTCCTAAAATTCCAATTTCTTATTTCTATCAGATTACTAGATATCTCTGCTTAGAAGCCTTGTCAACACCACATTCCAATGCACATTCATCATGTTTTGTCCCCACATAGATCCCATTTCTGACTTTCCTGTTGCTGTTAATGGTACCACCATTTTTTCCTGTCATTGACACTTGAAATCTTGAAACTAAATCTCCTTTTTTCCACAAGTTTTATACCAACCTATGAAATCCTATCCACCCTTTATAACCCAGCTCAAATGCTACTTCTTCCTTGAAGCATTCTCTGATCCTTGTAGCCAAAAGTTGTATATTCCTCTTCCTTCTTTATATTCTTTTAAAAATCTTCGTCATATTTTGCCTTGTAGTGTTTTCCCACCTCTTTGACCTCATGCTTTCTGTTTGCCTAAATTATTCTTTGTCCCCTTCTTTGCTTATTTATGGAGCAATCCAAATGCTACCATTTCCATGAAACCTTCCCCAGTTGGTGATGACCTTTCCCTTCTTAGCCCCCATATACATCTGTTTGTACCTCTCTTATGCGTTATGTCTTTTGTATTTGTGTGTAAAGCATATCTTCCTTCTAGACTCAACCATGAGGTGAGAGTTATCAAAACTTTGTATCCGTTAGTGCCTCCTAGAATCTTCTGCATACAGTAGGCACTAAAATGTTTGTAGATATTGAACTTGGATGACAGGGGCTAAATTTTATTCACTGTATTGTACAAAGTATCTAATGTAGTACTTGCAAATAGGAGGTACTCGAATGAATGTAATGCTTAAGATATAGGCATTCTATAACTTAAGAATACTTGACTTGTAGATGACTTGCATTTGTTAATGGGTGAAGACTATGTTTTTAATTTCTAAAAGCAGGCTCTTTCAGCTTCATGTTCCCCAATTCAGAGAACCTGAGGAGTGATGAGCTATCTCAGTTATGTATGTGTAGTTAAGTTAGTAGTTGTTACCCAGGAATATTTGTCCTATTTTCCCTTTCCTCACATTGAGCTCATTTTCCATTGGTGCAATGGAAAAGGGAAATATTGTGAGCATCCCTAGTAGGAACTTGTAAGGTTCTCACCTTCCCCTTCCTACCCGCCCCCCAACTATTTTAATCAATGGTGATTTGTTATAGTTGAAATAATATACTTTAAGATACTTTATGGATTAAGACTATACTTTCTTTAGACTGACTTGGGAACCCAAACATTTATAATATTTCTTTTGTGGAAAAATGTCACTCAACATTTGAGACAAGGACCTACAAAATTTTGGAATACAATCTACTAGTTAATTGAACAATCTTTGTAAAGACATGTGCCTTAGAGGATGGGTGAAGGGTGAGGACTGAAGTAGGATCAAACCTTTTTATTACTGGTATTGAAGGAGATGGTGGCAGCACAGACCTGTCTTATAACCTAACTGCTATATGTACTTGTTTAGGGTTACCCTCAAGAATTTTAAATTTCTGTAATGAAAAGCCATTTTGAAACTAGATTATACGAATGAACAACTACAAGGATCCTAAAGAGGAAAAGCTAGTTATCAGTACATAGATGTAAGATACAGCATCAGTACAGGAGTCAGGAGAACCTGAGTTCAAATCTCACCTCAGACACTTGACACTCTTTAGCTGTGTGACCTTGGGCAAGTCACTTAACCCCAATTACCTCATCCTGGGTCATCTCCAGTCATCCTGATGAATATCTGGTCACTGGATTCAGATGGCTGTGAAAGAGAAGTGAGGCTGGTGACCTGCACAGCCCTCCCTCACTCAAAACAAAGTCAAGTGCAAGTCATGTCATTATTTCTCTCTGATGGCATGGTCTTCAGCAACGAAGGATGAACACATACACAGTACTCCTGAAGAAGAAATATTTTTCATTCAAGGCTATGTAAATTATTTATATATGTTGGAAGCAACTGAGGAAATGTGTATTTGAGATGCATGGAAAGGATAAGTTTTTTTAAGCCTCACTTCCTACTACTAAACCTCATGTTTTCTCCCTCTTTCATAAATTAAGGTTATGAATTTTCAAGTTTTTTTTTTGGTCTGGTGGATAGAGTCAGACTCTTAAACCTCTCTAGATTGTTAAATGTCCTTTATAGAATAACCTTAGAACTTCGTTAACTGTTGTGAAGGATACACATGTTTTGTGACATAACATGTTCTGTGCTCTTAGGGGAATTTCCAGTCCAGTTGGGGAGAAAAGACTGACACTTTGTGAAACTATAAAGAATGAGGTGTGTATATTAAGTATTAGTCTCAGTTTAGTAGGAATAGAGAAGTGAGAGATTAGTGTGAGTAGTTAATAAGGAAAACAGTCAAGTGATTTTTCTTGGAGGAGATAGAACTTCAGGACAGTTCTGAACAATGGTCATTCCTACCATCAGATTAGAATTGGTGGCCATAATCAAAGATTGTTAAATGCACATAATGTGTGCATAGCACAAGCTAATCTAAGAGGTAAGAGTCCAAGGAATGGCAAGTACAGGATGTTATTATGAAAAAGGTGTTGAACTTGACATAGGAAGACCTGGGCACAAAATCTTATCTCTGCCAGGTACTGCCTATATGATGTTGGGCAAGTCACTCCCATCTCTCTGGACTTCAGTTTTCTCATTTTAAAAATGAGAATGTTGGACAACATTTATTTGGACAACAAAATTTAAGATCTTCCAGCTCTAAAGGTAAACATAATACATTTTTAATATAAAGTATATGTGAAATGCCATCCAATTCAACGTAGATTTGTAAAGGAATACTTACTATGTGTAAAGTGCTGTCTTTAGTACTTATAAATCTTTTTTTTTTTTTTTGAGGGAAGGGTCTGGATCTGTGATTTCATTGGTTTGAGGAAGTTAATCCTGATGTGGCAATTTTCTCAACCAATTCAGAATTACAGTTCTTCTATAACATAGTTTTAGAAAATTGTCTGGGACACTAATAAATGAAATGCTTGTCCACCGGTAGTGCAGTATATGAGTCTGGGTCAGAAGTAGGATCTAAACCCAAGCATTTCATACAGCATGCTGCCTCTCATGTGCTTATATATTTGTATGGGATTTCACAGTTTATTATATAGTTTTGCAAAAATGAATCCCATGTTTTGTGGTCTCTTATTACAATGTAAGCTACTTGATGGCAGACTGTTTCATTTGTGTCTTTGTCTTCCTAGTGCCTAGCACATCTCCTAGACATAGTATTTGCCTACTAAATGCTTGTCAGTCAATTGATGGAGAAATGGGGTGGAGGAGGAAGGTCAACTATGTAAGGTGGGCTTACTGTATGAAAGAACTTAAAAAACATTGTACTTTAATGTATTAGAGAGCAATTGTAGGCTTTTGAGAAGCTGAGCTGAAAAATTATGTAGAGTGGGAGAGGTGCTCTAAGATAAGAGAAGGACAAATGTCCTACTTTAAAAAAGGGATTAGTGTGCCATTCTGTGACTTTGATTTCTGGCAGACTACTA
Organism: Potorous gilbertii; assembly: GCA_028658325.1. Taxonomy (NCBI): domain Eukaryota; kingdom Metazoa; phylum Chordata; class Mammalia; order Diprotodontia; family Potoroidae; genus Potorous; species Potorous gilbertii. The sequence continues at coordinate 25,499,519 of CM053773.1, read as the reverse complement.
GAATATATTGTAGAAGGCATGGTTGCAAATGTCTAGAAAGGGAAGCTTCATTGAGAGCCAGCATGGTGTCATCAAGAACAGGTCATGGCAGACTAACCTTATATCCTTTTTAATGGTGTTAATAGTCTGGTAAATCAGGGAAATGGTGTAAAAAGAGTATATATGCACTCACCTCCCAGGGTTGTTAAAGGATCAAATGAGATAATATTGTAAAACACTTAGCACAGTGCCTGGCACATAGTAGGCACTAAAAAGTACTAGTTCTTGTTGTTTCCACGTTATAGGGGGAAATGAGCCTTGGCTAGTAAGTTTCCAAGTGGAAATTTAAATCTAGTTTTTTTGATTTCAAGCCCAGGGCTCTTTCTACTCTAGCATGCTGTGATAGAAAGGAGGGACACAGTTTTTAAAAAGTAAATTTAAAGTCTTACACTTGGGTTCAATAAATCAGCTGCACAAATAAGGATAGGGGATGAGTAAATGGACGTGGAGATTTTAGTGAACCACGTATCGGTATGATGTGTCAGACAAAAAACCTAATATAATCTTGGACTATATTAATAAAACCATATTCTAGAATGAGGCATAGGTTTAATCCTGATTTTCTTTATCCTGTTTAGACCATATCTGGAGTATTGTGTTTAGGCACCACATTTTTGTGGTGGACTTTTTGAGGGCATATCCAAAAGAGAGCACCCAGGATGGTGAAGAGACAAGGGACTGTGTCATAAAGATTGGTTGAAGTAATGGAAATGTTGAGCTTGGAGAAGAGAAGAATTAGGAGATCACATAATAGCAGCCTTCATATATTTAAAGTACTCTCGTGTAGAAGGGAAGGCCAGACTTGTTTTGTTTGGAACCAAAACGCAGAAGTAGGAGCAGTAGTTGGAACTGAGAAACAGATTTAGTGTTGTTTTGAGGGAAAATTAAAAAAAAAAATAACCCAAAACGTTCAACTGAAAGGTACCCGTTTTACAGGAGGTTTTCATGTAAAGGCTACATGAGCTCGTCTCAGTGATGTTAGACAATGGATTCTTATTCAGTTACAGATTATTCTGTGCATGGGGTCCCTTTCAGCCTGCAGATTTGGTGATTTCTATTCTGTTAATATTGCTTATATAGAAGTTTCCTTCATAAAACCTATTCTTCATTTCAGGTCAGTTCAGTTCAACAGATTTTGTTGAGCATATACTTTGTCAAAGACTTGCATCTTCTGAATGATGAATTAACAGATTATTATTCCTATTACTATTATTTTACTTTTTTATCCTTAATTCCCAGAATCAGAGAAATCAGAATCACAGATTATGAATTAGAAGGGACTTTAGAGGTCATACAATCTACTACTCTCTATCTGTAGAATAATAATTTCTTCAATTGACAACCCTAATAAGTGTCATAAAATGTAAGAATGAGTAATAAGATGAAAGCTTTCATGACTGCAAATCCTGAAATTGACTTTTCGGTGAATAAGTTTGGTCTAACTCCCCCAAACAGGAGTTATATATACAAACGTTCCTGACAACTATTCATCCCTTTTCTGCCTCAGGTCTTCTAGAGATGGGCAACTCAGTACATCTTGAAATAGCCTGTTCTACTTTTGACAGACAGCCTTAATTGTTAGAAAGCATTTTTTCTTGGAAGGAGATGAAATCTATATCTCTCTTTTCTCTATCCATTGAGCATAGTTCTGCCTCCTGGGGTTAAGCAGAAAACAGTGTGCTGTAGTGTAAAGAGTGATGAGCCTGGGATCAAGATCTGGGTCCATATCCTATGTTAGTCACTTACTGGCAAGTCATTAACTTCTCTATGCTTTACTTTCTTCACTTTAAAATGAACAGGTTGAACTGGGTAGTTTCTAAGTTTCCTTCTTGATCTATTTATATTGTCCTTCATCTGTTTGAAAATAGCTATCATGTCCTTCCTAAGTTTCTTCTTCACCAGACTGAGGATATTTAAATTCTTTAAACAATACTCATATGGTATGATTTTAAGATTAATAAAGCTTAATAAATCACCTTTCATCTTAACCATATCTTTTCTAAAATGTGGTACTCAGAATTGAATACAATGGTTCAGATATAGTCTGACCTAGGAAGATTGAGCAGATTTCTCCCCCACTTTCATTATGACCATTATATTTCTATCAATTAGTTTCAGTTTAGCAAATAATTATTAATACACTCTAAGATCACATTAACTTTGGTTAATCCTGTCACATTGTTGAGTCATATTGAACTTGTAGTCCACTAAAACTCCTAGGTCTTTTTTCATATAGATTGTTATCTGGTCATAACTTCCTGCCTTGTACTTTCTTTACAGGTGATTTTTATAACCCTAAGTACAGAATTTTAGTGTAGGGTAATCCTACAGATTCATCCTATTCCTGTTTGTTGAGATCTTTTTGATCCTGGTTCTGTTATTATACATGTTCTTTTTTTTCCAGCTTAATTTCATCTGCAAATTTAATAAACCTTCCATCTAATCTTCATCCAAATTACTGATTTAAATTTTAGCAGAGCAGAGCCAAGGGCATGTATTAATGGTCCTTTGCCAGGAGAGGCAACCATGTAGGTTGACGTTGATCCATTGATCAATTGATCAACACTTTTGGAGTAAGGTGGTTCAGCTAGTTCTAGACCACAGTTTTTTGTCTTGTCTAAAAAGGATATCATAAGAGACTTTATTACATTTGTTGCTTAAATTTGGGTGTTGTTGCAACTATAACATTCTTTTCATATACCAGATCAATGATTTTGTCAGAAACAAACATTGAGTTTATTTGGTTTGCTATGGTTTTTTTTTTCACTAATTTAAGTTGGGTTTCCCTATTTCCGTCAAGGGCAACAAAATCTTGTCACTCAGATTCACAATTTCACTGTTATCCTTGATTCTTCACTGTTAGTCATCCCACATATCCAGTCAGTTGCTAATTCTTATTTCTGCTTTCTCACATCTGAGTCTGTTTGTTTACTCATAAAGCCACCATTCTATTTCAGATCCTCATCGCCTCTCACCTGGGCTGTTTACTATTTTGATAATCTTTTAATTGGTCTCCCTGCCACAAGTCATTTCTCTCTCTAACTCTTCCTTCAAAAAGCTGAAAAATTGACTTTCCTAAAGCCTAAACCTGACCATGTCATTTCCCTACTCAGTCTTCAGTGTCTTCCTATTACTTCCAAGATCAAATATAAAGTCTCTTGTTTTTGATATTAAACATTTTTACAACCTAGTCTTATTCTAACTTTCTAACCTTATTGCACATTATTTCCCTCATAAGCTAGTCCAGCCAAACTGGACTTCTTAATATTTTCCTCATAAATAGTACTTCATCTCCAGTATCCTCTTTCTTGCCTTTTTATTAGCTGTTCCCCATGCCTGAAATGTAACCACTCTGTACTTCCCTCTCTCAGAATTCTTAGTTGCTTTTAAGGATCAGCTCAAGCACCACCTCAGGTCTTTCCTGATCAAAAACCTGTCCTTCCCTCTCTCACTGCTAGTGGCTTCCCTTAGAATATCATCTTTTTTTTTTAAATGATATTATGTGTACACATACACACACACACTTTTTATGTTTTCCTTTTTGATTAGATTTTAAGTTTCTTGAGGGTAAGGACAATTTTCACTTTTATCTTTGTAATCCTGACACAAGAATATTGTTTGGCATGTAGGAGGTAATGCATGAATGTTTTTGATCAAGTGTTGCAACAAAAGAAAAGAATATGAAAGTTTCAAATTATTGAGACAATTATATATACTGATGAAGAGGGAAGTAAACAGAGCCAAAAGAAATACAAACTAATACAATGTAAATAGAACAACCACAAAGAGAATGCTCTGTGACTCTAATGAAACAAGTGTAGCACCAGTAAATAGTTGGAAAAATGTATCATCTTCCGTTTTTTTTCAGAGATGTGCAATTATGGACATAGAATAGCGCATATACTGTCAGGAAACAATTTGCTTTTCATTTGAACTGCATTTCTTTTTAATTTTTTGTTACAAATGAAAGTTCATTGGGTAGGAAAGGGGTAAAGAACATATTCCAAAAAAGGTGATCTTTTAAAAGATATCAACAAAAATATTATGGCCAATGTGTGAATTTATGTTGCTTCATTATGCTTATTTATCACAAAGGAGAGTTTTTAATTAGTTTAATTAATTTAATTTTTTAAATTTGAGTGGGATAAAGGAGAACAGTAATAACAATAAAAAATAATAGTAATTTTAGTTATAAAAAAGATAAAAAATAAAAAGATAAAGAATTCTAAAAATACATAGAGAACAAAAGGAAATTTAGAGGGAGATAATCAAGGCTTCTTAAAACAAACTTGTTGAATTTATAATATGCTTTAATCGTTCAATAAACATTCATTAAGCACCTATTATGTGCCAGGCACTGTACCCAGTATTAGGTATATAAAAAGTGGCAAAAGACAATCTCTGCTCTCATAAAGCTCACAATTTCATTGGGGAGATAATAAATAAGTAAACATATATAAAGCAAGCAATAGGGAAGGCACTAGAATTAAGAGGGATTGGGAAAGTCCTGTAAAAGATAGAATTTTAGTTGAGAGTTAAAAGAAGTCAGGCAAATCAGGGAATCACTGAATTTTTTGAGTTAGGAGGATGACATGTTCAGACCTGTACTTTAGGAAAAATCACTTCGAATGGAAGATGGATTAGAGTGGAGAAAAACTTGAGGCAGGCAGACCCAGGAGAAGGTTAATACAAAATCCAGTTGTAAGATGATGAGAGTCTGCACCAGTGTGGTAGTAGTGTTAGAGGAAAGAAGGGGGCATATTCAAGAGATATTTCAAAGGTAAAATTGACAGACCTTGGCCCCACAGATGGGATATGGAGAGTGAGTAATAGTAAGGAGTCAAAGAAGGCATGTAGGTTGTGAGCCTGAAAGACTAGGAGGATGGTGTTGCCTTCTACAATAATAGGGAGGGAAAAAGGGGTAAGGGGAAAAATAATCAGGTTGGTTTTGAACTTGTTGAGTTTGTTGTCTATTAGATATTTAGTCTGAATTGCCCCAGAGGAAGTTGGAGATGCAGGATTGGAAGTTAACAGAAGATTGGCAGCATAGAGATAGTAATTAAATCATGGGAGTTTTGAGATCACCAAATGAAGTAATATAGAGGGAGAAGATAGAAGGACCCAGAACAGAACCCTGAGGAGCACCTGTGTTTAGAGGGCAATACTGGATAGGTAATAATTAAATTATATGAGCTGATGAAATCACTGAGTAGAGAGAGAGGAGGGACCAGGACAGATAACTCACAGTTTGCTGCTGCTGTTGATCTAGCAAAGAAGACTGTGAAAGAGTGGTCAAACTCGTAGAAGGAGAATTTGTTTAGTCAGTCACAAGTCAATGGCATTCTACTTAATTTTCAATTCTCTGCTTCTTTAAAAAGTGCTGTTAGGGATATTTTGGTGTGTGTGTGTGTGTGTGTGTGTGTGTGTGTTTGAGATCCTTGGAGTATATGCCTGACAGTGGTATCTGTGTTAAAAAGTATGGACACTTCAGTCACATTATCATGATTTTAAGTTGCTTTCCAGAATGACTGGCCCAATTCACAGCTTCACCAACTGTCTACATGCTAATTTTGGAATAGTTTCTCCATCCCTGCCTCTTTCCTTTACCATCTTCATCAATTTGCTGCAGGGCTCTTGATTTTCATTTCTTTTAATTAGGATCATAGATCTAGGACTTGGAGGGATCCCAGAGGCCATCCAGCCCAACCTTTTCACTTTATACATATGAGGAAAGAGCACCTGGGAGAGTAAATGAATTGTCCAAGGTGATATAGATAGTAAGAGACTGAAGTGGGATTTTAGAGCCAGTATTCCTCTTACTTAGCTATGGTAAATCTTTTTGGTGATTTGGAGCAGTCCACCATATGGTTGTCACTAGTTGTTTTTAGACCTGTTTGTTCATATCCTTTGACCACTTAGCCAGTGAGCAATATCTGTATAAGGTCAGAACTCTGCCAGTCGTTTACCTCAGACTTACTCACTCATGACAGATCAGTTCAAGTTTTGACCGTCTCCAGTTCTAAACGACTTCTGTAACTCTCCCCAATTTTTAAAGTTCTCCAGCAGGGGTCTAACAATTTCATCTGCCATTTCTTTCACTCTCCTAGTATGTAGTTCATTTCATCCTGCTTAGTTAAGCTCATTGAGGGCAGATAGATAGTCTCTTGCCGTCTTTTCTCTTATCTCAAGGTTGTTTCATATTAACCCTCTTTTGTTTTACTTTTCTTAATTTTCTTGTAGAAGCTTTATCTTCAGAGTAGAGAAAACTGAAGTAAGATATAAAATAATTCTGTCTTCTCTTTGTTCATTATTGTATTCTCATTCAGTCCTACTAGCAGTTTTGTTTCCTTTTTCTCTTACTTGCAATGCTATTTTAAAAAAAGTCATGATTGTTTTTCTTGGTATTAAGTGAAAGCCTGAACTCATCATTTGTTTCAGCCTTTTTGACATAATTCTTACAGTACTACGGCCTCTTCTGTTCTTCATATATTTATCTTTGCTTCTGTCTTCTCTTCTTGTCTTTTACAAATCTTATTTGGTTGATGTATGCCATCAGTCTCTTTTAGAGAACCATAATGTTCTTTATCAATGGAATTGTTTGTGTCTCTTGTAATATGGCTTAAATAGTTTAGAAATTTAGTTCATAAGATTTTACTTTGAACTCTTCGGAAAGAAACCTTTCCAAATTCTAACATGTATATCAGATTATCTGACATTCCTTTTCTTATCTATTACAAATACTAAGATAGCTTACTTAGTAGTCTAACACTTCCTCCCAAAGTTATGGTCATTTCTTCTTTAGTAACCAGTTCTTTTTTATTGGTCAGAATCAGATTAGATTAGATTAGAAGTAGAGGAAACTGGAGGTAGGCAGCCAATGTAACAATCCAGCCATTAAGTGATGATGTTCTGGACATTGGTAGTGGAAATGAAATAAGAGCTACAAAGCCTAAGGAGATTTAAAAAGAATAAATGGTGGAATCTGGTGATTGACATAAGGGATGGAAGAGACAGATGAATCAATGATGACTCCAAAGCTTGATAGCCAGGGAGCTCATAACAAAATTAATCGGAAAGTTTCCCTTTAGAAGGAACATATATGTGTGTGTGTGTATTCATTTTCTTTCTTTGAAAATATAGTTATTAATGCCTTTTGTTCTCACATCACTAACATTTTCCAATGTAACTCTCCCTCACCTCTTGCCAGATTTCTTAAGTAACAAAGATTAAAAACGTAAGAAATAATGACTCAACAAAAGCAACCAGAACATTGATATCCACAGTGTTCCACACCTGTAGTCTTCCACCTTTGCAAAACAGGAAAGGTGATGCAAAAAACCTATTTTGAATTTAGACTTCAGATATGTATACAATTCTAGAAATGTTTGACCCACATATACAAGGCAAATCCTGAATCATAGATTCATTATGGAAGAGAGGTCATGGAAAAGAGGACTATATCCTTTTGAAACAACAATACATTATGGTAAACAGAATTAATTTCCTGAAGTCAGAATCTTAAAAATTAATTCTTTTGGCCTTCCATCTTCAAATGTGTTTAGATTATATCATCTATCTAGTATAGTATTTTCTTTTGAATTACCAAAACTTCCTCATTATTCAAGGGATTTAAACAGAACAGATATTTCTTGAATAAAATGGAAAGTTTCCAACAAATGAAAATATAAATCTGTTAAGTTACCTCACACATAGCCTGTCAGGGGAGAAAAAAAGCCAAATGAATGGCAGCTATTATACAAACCCGGCAACTAAGCTGTGATGAGTTTTCAGTCATGCTTGGTGTTTTGTCCGTCTACTTAATGTATTCAGTTTGATACAGAGGTTGCCATGACTTTTGGAGGCAAAACTCAGCTGAAGTTACATCCATCAGAGCATCCAGTGAGGTGATGGTGGTGGTGGCAGCTTTGCTCAAGAAACAGGAGTTAACCAGAACTTTCAAACAGTGTTATTAAACTTCTCTTAAATTTCCTAAGTGAGGAACAGGAAGGTAACCTATTAGCCAAAAGATGTTAGCGGTTCAGAGTAGCTATGTACAGCTTGGAGCAGAAGTGGCATGCTCTTTCGTTTCTTAGGCTTTTTGGGCAGTGGCAATTAGGATACAAAGATGAGAGGTTCTGGTTCATAGATCATGTAATGGACTCCTGCCTGACTCTTCTGGCTACCAAGGTTCCTCCACTCAGACTCAGACAACAAGTGTGTCTTAGAAACCAGTTTGGCAGTGTCCTTGGGCAACATGATGTGCTGGTACTAGAACTCTTTACCTTTTCATTTGTCCAAATAGTAAATTTGTTTATGTGACAGGTCTGTTACTCCTTGGGGGCCCCCAACCCTCTGTTGCCAACTGCCTAACAATAGCTACTCACATGCCTAGTTTAGTATTAATTAAAAAACTACTAGTTTACTATTAAATTCATGACTAACATGGCATTGGAATTAGATTTTCAAAACCAGGGTGGCATACATATAATTTAATTTAACATTTAAAATATCTTAGAAAAATATTCCATGATGTAAGTTTAGTCTGGGTCAATTTTCCCTGTCATTGTGACCTCATATAAAGTATTGTTACTATGAAGTTCACTTTCACTTCTTAGAATATAAAGTACAATGATATATATATATATAAATACATATACAGATAGATATGGATATGTATGTCTACATATCCATGTCTACAACTATTCCTTCCACATTGTGGGGGTTAACAGTGTGATGTCCCCATGACCTGAGAAATCTGCATCAAGTTTTTTCAGACGTCTGTACTGGAAAAGAAGTCTGAATTATTATGGTATTGAAAGATAATATATGTGGATATTATATAATACTATACATATGTTAATTTTTCATTTTCTAAATTTTTTCTATATAATCTGTGTGTCATCTGCAGTTTTGCAAAACTCCCAAGAAATTCCTATGTAATTTCTTATTCCAACCCACAATATATTGAAACTGTGATGGGGAGAGTCACAATGTGAAAGGGATAATTGTAATGCTATATTTTAAAATTAACCTAGTGCTCTCTTAACATTATTATGTCCTATGTGAAAAAAAAACAACTAGGTACTGTGGGTAAAAGAAAGTTCTATGAGGAAATCAAGGTTAAGAAAAGATTAGTGTTATATCTTAAAACCCTAATGGGAATGCTTTATTTTGAATTTTTTCTGAAATGATTTATTATTAGTTCTTGGCATACTTTTAACTTTGGGGTATTCTTTCTTTTTACAGTTTGTACATATTCTTAAATATTTATAAGGATTTATTATTTTCAACCTGGAGAGTTTGGAAAGAACACTGTATTTGGAATCAGAAAGACCCTGGTTTAAACCATGAAGTTGCTACTTATTGTCCCTGCCACCTTAGACAAGTCATTCTGTACTTAAATGCTTCAGTTTCCTTATATGGAAAATGAAGAGGCTAGACTGAATGACTTCAGAGGTCTCTTCTAGTTGTAAATCTGTCATTTTGTTCCTAGTTCATTTTTATGTAATTCATTTTGTTGTACAAATAAGTTTGAATACAAAGGCCCAGTTTGCAGCTTTTCTGAATCATGTGAAGGAAGACTAGTTTAAAAAAGGTCTTCACAGGTAAATTCTGAATTTGCTTAGTATTAATTGCACATTTAATACTCAGATTTCAGCATGTCCAGTGTATTGTTCTGTAATCTTGTCTAATTGCTTAAATATGTTAGCATGGTATTTCCATTTGGGAGGTGAGGGAGGTTCTTTTGCCCAGGTTAAAAGACTTACAGGATATAGGTGTAGTTGATGTAGGTAGGATAGTTGATGTAGGTAAGTACAAAGATTTTAACACCTGGAACTCATTCACTCTAGAACAGTCTTTTCCTGTAGAAAGATAGCTTATTGGAGAGCAACTGCTTTGGGGCTGTTCTCTTGTCTCAAGGGTGCTTCACCTGAGAGTCACATCGCTTAAGTGACAGTATCACAGTTAAGATAAATTATTTCATAGCTTCTAAATATGTAAAAAAGGCATATGACCTTATTCTGGCATAGTCCAGTGCAAAACACTCTGGTTCTGGAATGAGGGAACCTAAGTTGAATCCCCACCTCTGTTATGTACTATTTATGTGATTTTGGGCCAGACACTTGATGTTCTTAGGCCTCTGCTTCCTTATCTGTAAAATGAGTGGCTTGAATGAAAAAACCTCTGAGTTCCCTTAGACTTTGAGATTTACTGATCTCAATAGTAGTAGTTTGAATCTTCATCATAATTTCGAAAGCACAGTTAACTATATTGGGCAAAGGTGCAATATTTTTTTAAATTCTGGGCAAGATATTCCTAGCAAAAGGAAAATACAAATTTCCCAAGATCACATGATTTTGCAATTGGTTAAAGAGTTGGAGATGTTTATCCTAAAAAAGGAAAGTCTTGGGTGAGACATGATTACAGTCTTCAAGTATTTGAAGAGCTGTTACATCAAAGAGAGATTTGCTGCTTCATCCTGAAAGTCAAAACAATGTTGGAAGATGCAGAGCACCTTGGACTTAAAATGGATAGAAGGAACAATCTTGCTCACAGTTGTTCATGGCATTAGGAAGGTGATGCCATGACCTTGCAAGTGAAATGGATTTAAGTGAGGGAGGGCTGTGCAAAGTCACCAGATTCACTTTCTCCTCCAGAATCATTTGGGTCCAATGACAAGATATAAATCAGGACAGGGGATGGTCCTGGATGCAGTGGAAGACCTTGGCCTATTTTAAGCTAAGATCTTTCCCAGGTCTCAGTTTGACTGAAGCAACACCCACTCATTGAGCAAACCTAGGTAAGAAATGAGAAAAAGAATGGCCTATTTCACCTAGTCAAAAAAAGAAAATCAATTGGGAGGGCATGACCCTCAGGGTTTCTGGGAAAATCAGAAACAATTGCTAAGCTACCCCAAGTGCCACCTCAAGAATCACAGAATTTAGAGTTGTAAGGGACCCCAAAGTCCCTTCAGCTAATACCCAAAAGGAATCCTTACCACATACAACAAACCTGAGAGGTGATCAGTCTCTTTTTAAATAATTCCAAAGAAGATCAACCAACCATTTCCCTCCAGGAAAAAAACCCATTTTATTTTGGGACAGCCCTAAAAAGAAGTTTTTCCAACTATCAAGACAAAGTCTGCCTCTTTGTAATTTCTACATACTACTCCTAATTCTTTGCTTTAGTGCCAAAACTTAAACTTTTTTTGATTTGGTAGTCTTTCAAATACTTGAAGATAGCAATCATGTCACTCCCCCCAAAAAATTTGTTTCTCTGGTTTAAATAACCTAAGTTCCTTCAACTGATACTCATATGTCATTAATTCAAGGTCCTTCAGTTTATTTATTACAATTTATTGTTCTCCAGTTTATTAATGTTGTTACTAAAATGAGATGTACAGAACTGAACACAATTCTTCAGATCGGGTCTGATCAGAACAGAGTACAGGAATTGGTGGTTTCCCCATCATTCAAGGTATTCAAATAAAATCTGGATCATTGCTTGAAATATTGCAGATACGATTCCTTTTCAGTGTGTATATTCAACTATATGGCTTCTGAAAACCCTTCCAACTCAGATTCTGTGATTCTACATCAGTCATATTTTTCACCTTTCATCTTACAGTTATTCTCTGAAATTACATAGTATTTCCCTCAGCATTCTGTTTAAGGGGGAGAAAGAAGAGGGGAATTGAAGTTATATAAAGTTTTTATCTTTATATAAATATATTTGTATATAACATTATATTATATACAAATATCATATATTATATATAATGTATATTCTTATATTTATATGTAAAGTTATATAAATCTGAACTTCATCTTCTATCTGTACTTATGATCTGTACAACTCTGACTAGAAGATTATTGAGCAGGACATGACTTTAAACTTTTATCAAGAAATAAAGAACACCAGAAAGAAAGTAAGGTACTAGACAGAAAGTAGCACTTCTGTTCAGATCCAGAGAACAAGATTATAAACATGGTATGGAATTTGCTGAGAGGCAAATTAGATTTGTCATAAAGAGAACTCTTTTAACAATCAAAGCTGTCCCTAAGCAAAAGGAACTATTGGAAGATGAGGGTTACTCCTTCCTATAGCTATCCAAGCAAATGTTGGATTAACTATTCATCATCTCTGTTATTATGTACAGGGGTTTCTTTTCAGCTATGGTTTGGTCAAGAGGACTCTGGAGGACTCTCCAAGTCTCAGATTCTGTAACTGTATGTCCTTGGCAGATTTGGGGAGGAGGAGGCATTTTTTTTTAGGATACCTAATCTGTAATGATACATTTTAAATATTAAGAATAATTAAAGTGCTGACAACACTTCTGAAGAATTCCTTTCTTGTACCTGCACAGAGAATACACTGAGGACAAACAACTCCAGAGATTGTGATGCTTTATGGCCATGCTAAGCAAGGGAGGAACAAATAAGGCTACTCACAGTATATGAATGCTGCTATCCTTCAGGAACATCATATTGATTTACTTGGTTTATAAATTTACATATAAAGGTCTATACGTATTATTAGTGGCAATTTGAAATAAGTCAATGTAATCCAAGATCATAATCCTGGGCACATTAGCAAATTTAAGAAGAAGCTAAAATTTGACAAAGAAAGGGCACCTGAATTGAAGGGAAAAAAATTTCTTGAAATTCAGAACAAAGAGAATTAATTCCAGGCAGGGGGAAATGGTTAATGTGAATACATGGAGGTGGGAGATGGAAGGTTGGTCCACCTTGGGTAGAACACAGAGTATGTGTCCACAAATAATGAAATGAGACAAGAAAGGCAGGTCAGATTGTAAAAGGCTTTGAATGCTATGATAGGTCTGTATTTTATCTTAGAGACAGCAGAGAGCCCCTGAGGATCAGAAGAATAAGATAGATTAGTGTCTTAGAGACCTTAATTGGGAGGAAAATTAAAGAAGAATAGGCTAAAAGGCAGAAAAACCAAGAGGAAGCTGTTATAGAAGTCCAAGGAATAGGTTATAAGAACCTAAAGTAGGGAAGAAGTCATGAGCATAGAGAAAGGGATATATTCACAGAATCACAAAATTTTAGATTTTCAGCTAGCAACTGGAAACATGGCATTGAATAACAGGAAAGAAATTAAGACTAAACTAGGAAATAGGTTGGAAAGAGGATTATTGTTCAAACTTTCAAAGGACATTGGAGATAACAAATAAATTTATGACATTGAGTAAAGTCACCAGGAAAATAGAAAGAAGAATAAGGCCTTGAAAACTACTGAAACTTATGGGTCAGGAGCTAGAGGAAGACCCATCAAGGGAAGCTAAGCAGTTGTGAAACAGTAAAAAGACTTAAGAGAGCAGTATTAAAGTTCCTTTTAGACATCAGAAACTGCAGCGAGGTCAAGAAAGTTGAAGAAAAAGCCCCTGGATTTTGAAAAGAAATTATTTGAAACCTTTGAGAAAGTGAAAAGAATGGTAAGGTAAGAAGTCTGGTACTAAGAAGGTGATAGTAGCATTGTACTGGTCCTAGTAAGACCATATCTGCAGTATTTATCATTTCAAGATGTCACATTTTAGGAAGGAAATTGATAAAACTGGAGAACACTGCAAAGGAAGGTGATCAGGATGAAGAGCCTCAAGATCAGCTCATGAGAGGATACTGAAGGAAAGGTGGATACTTACACCCTGGAGAACTGAAAATTTACAGTGAACATTGAAACTATCTTTCAAGCATCTAAAGAGGTATCAGGTGGGAGAGCGAACTGATTTGTTCTGATTGGTCCTAGAATTCCCTGGGAACAAGGGTCCCTTGGTCCCCTGGAAGAGTGGAAGGGAAAAAGTTACAAAGAGGTAGACATAAGTTTGATATAAGTAAAACATATTGTGACAATTAGAATTCCAAATTTAAATAAACTGCTTTAAGCAGATAATGATCTCAAAATTTTCAAAGTCTTCTGCTATTCCTGTTTCTGAAAACAGGATACATTAACAGATCTCGAACTACAGACTTTGAGATCTACAAACTACAGTGGAAGTATGACTGGTATGGTTTTCAGAGCATTTAGCTGCTTCTAGTCCATTCTCACCATGCCTTAAATTAGGAGAACCCTCCATGTCCATAAAAGCTTCTCTTCCTCTTGACTTGTTTTTAATTATATCACTATTTTCCCAGTCACCCATTCTGGAAACTTTGGAATCATCTTTTGATTCTTTATGCCTCATTCTTACATATTCCATTCCATTAGTCAAAATCTACTTCTGCTTACATAATCTTTATCCTATTTGCTATCTCCTTTGCATTCCCACTACCAGCATCTTATCTCAGGCCTTCTTTACCTTTTGCCTATATTATTGTTAATAGTTGTAACTGGTTTCTTGGTCTATAGTTTCTTTCTCCTTCCATTCTGTCCTGTGTTCTAGCATAGTGATGTCATTCTGGTGCTCTTCAAGAACAAAGGACAACAATCATATTTAGCTGTCAGGTTAATCTTAGAAATTCATAGTGTTATAGGATGTCAGAATTGATTGGGCCCATCTTGATATCTAGTCGAATCCCATTTTACAGATAAAGAAACTAAGACTGAGGTAGGTGAGAAGATTGGTACATGATAACTGAGACAGCAAGTGTAGCTGAAGCTTGAATCCACCAGGCTTTACATTAAATTGGGCTGCATCTTGCCAGTGTAGAACTTGATTGTCTCTCTTCTAAAGAAAACAAAAACTAAAAAAAAAAAAAAATACAAAAATCAAAACACCACTACCACAACTAACCAGCTGGGTTAGTGCTTTGTCATCAAAATAATCCTTTACATTTTTATAGCCCTTTAAGGTTTACTAAGCATTTTCCTTACAATCATCCTGTGAAATTGATAGTATATGTATTAGCTTCCTTATTTAATTTTATTTTTGATTTTTGGCAAATGCTCTAACCATGAGCATTTCTAAATAGGAATATCAGAAAAAGAATTGTATACAGAACAACAAATCTCCTTTGTATATAACTTGATTTTGTTGTTAAAGTTCTCATGCTGTCTTTCTTATCGGCTTCTCTCTGAAATGCTTTCTGTTCCTGTCCCATTTTTAAAAAGTACTTCATTGATGCAGTCTTCTTTTTTTTCTGGAATTGCTTTCTCTAGCTTTCCCTCCCAAATACTTCTCCCCTCAAAAAAAACAAACAAAGCCTCAAAAAACTCCTCCCTTGTAACTTGTAACAAGTTAGCATAAGTCAAATCAAAACAAATCCGCATGTTGTATGTGTCTGAAAATATATGTCTCATTATGTACTTCTAATCCATAACCTATTTGTTAAGAAATGTCTGGGATGGGTTGTGTGACTGATTTATCACCTGTCCTCTGGATTCATGTGTGGTCATTGCATCAATCGAAGTTTTAAAATCTTTCAAAGTTGTTTTTCTTTACAATGTTGCCGTTGTTGTATAAGGTGAAACTCTCTTTGTGTCAGTTCATTGAGGTCCTCCCACTTCTTTTCAAAACTGTTTATTTGATCACTTCTTATGGCACCGTAATAAATATTCCATTACATTCATATACCATAATTTGTTCAGCCATTCTCCTTTTGATAGGCACAACCTCTCCCCTCCCCCCTTAGTTTCTGTATCTTTCAACAAAAAGTACTATTATGAATACTTTTATACAGATGGGTCTTTTTTTGTAGTATAGTCTCCAACACTGTGCCGTCTGTACTTGGGTCATCATTTCCATCTCTTTCCTACCAGAAAATTTGCCTTGGGGTTTCTAGGATCCAGCCTCCTCAACTTTTCTGGGCCATGCCATCCCTTTTTACTTCTCTCATTCTAGATCTCTTTTATATATTTGCTTCTCCCATTAGAATGTTGTTAGCATCTGAAGCGTAGGGTCAGTTTGCCTTTCTTGTATTTATATGTAGAAGGCTTAGTACAATGTCTGACACATAGTAAATGCTCAATAAATATTCTATATCAGTCTGTCTATGTCTGTCTGTCTATCTGTTTTCCTTGTAGGAAAAAGGAGGCAAAAGGTATTGTGCATAGTTGAGTACATTTTTGGTATAGTTCCAAATTGCTTTCCAGAATGGATAGACTTTTTCACAGCCTCTCCAGCAGACCATTATTTTTCTTTTCTGTCATCTTTGCCAAGTTGACGGATGTGACATGGAACCTCAGAATTGTGTTTTAATTTAAATTTCTCTTATTAGTGATCTGGAACTTTTTCTATATATGGTTGTTGATAGCTTGCTTTTCTTTTAATTGTCTGTTCATTTGTATCCTTATTTTACAAATGAGAAATAGAGAAATAATGTAACTTGCTCAGTGTCACACAGTTATTATTAATAAGTACTAGAGCTGGGGATGCTAACCTAGTTAAGAGACCTTAGAGGTCATGTAGTCCTGAATAAGAAGGTACTTTACAGCATGCCTAATAGTTTTTCTAGGATTTGTTTGAAGACCTTTCATGAGGACAACCCATTGCCTCCCTAATTAACTCATTCAACCTTTGTGTGCCTTTCTATCAATTCTAAATTTACCTTTTTGCAACTTCACAGAATCAGGACCCTTCTTGATTCCAGCTTGAAGCCAGCTTTTTCCATACCATGATGAAATCTTTTAAGTTCTCTTTCAAATGTTGTATTCTGTATGAAGCATCCTCCCCTTCACAAGACCAAATTCTTTTTGGTCAGAGACTATAATCATTGTACCCCCCCCCCCCGCATGCTGTAGATGCTTAAAACATGTTTACTGAATTTAAATTCTTTCAAACCATACCCCAATCGTCCTCCATGCTAGCCACCAAATGGAAGTGATTTTTCTCTCTTTCTATGTTTTCCTAGTACTTTGTTCATTTTTTTGGGGGGGGTATTTGCTGCATTCTGTTTTTAATTAAAACACCAATAATAGTATGCACTAAGGGCAGAGACTTTCTCATCTTCATCTGCCCTTTTAAAACCTGTGGCCGAATCTTGCATATCATCGATACGTATTTGATACATATTTGAATGAGAGTCCATGTATTGAAATAGACAGTCCAGGATTATGATCCTTTGGGTAGTTAGGAGCATGGCATAATGGAAAAAACCCTGAATTAGGGAGTTAGAAAACCTGAATTTGCATGCCTATTCTGCTATTATCTTTGTGACCTTGGACAAGTCACTTTACCTGTACATCATCTCTAGGACACTTTGAAAAGTTATATTAATTCATCAGTTATAGTAGCTTGATTTTTGTCTATACTGTGAACAAATTATGTTATAGATTATGGATCTTTTGTCAGTCTTATGTTGGGCTGTCATTGCAAATATGCCTGAAGAATTCAGAGTCTATACATTAACTTGTACCATGTAAAATCTATATGCAACCCAAATTTATTATCAGTGCTATATTAAGAGGTAAGTACTTTTGACTTGATATAAATGATGATATATCAATTAGAAGTGAAATAGATAACTTTAAAAATATATCAAGAAAGTAAGATTTAGTGTTAATGATTTATAGAATTTCGAACCATGCTAGAGATCATGTGAACAATTTATAATCTAAATCTGTTCTTGACATAATTTACAGGCCAGTTTCATCATTGTCACTCACATGCAGTTTATGTAAAATGATAGAACAGTCTAATTGGGATACAAAGTACCTAAATTCATTATGTGTCATCTTTATTATAATTTGCATTGCTCTGGCACAAGAATACTGAAGCAAATGCTATATGATGAGTAGCATAGTGAGATGAAAGAACTTAAGAAAGAATTTACTAAAAGGTAAAGTTATCATTCAGTCAGCTAGCATTTGTTAAGTTTCTACTATGTGCCAGGCATTATGCTAAAAACACTAGGAAAAATGACACCTAGTTTGTGAGTCAGAGAGTGACTGGGAGCATGATGGTGTCTTTTAAAAAAATTAGGATGTGGATGGATGGGAAGGAAGATGATGAGTTCAGTTTTGGACATGTTGAGTTTGAAATATCTGTGGAATGCCTAGTTGGCAGCTGGAGATGCAGGACTGAAGACTGAAAGAGAGGTTAGGGTTGGACAGATAGATCCTAGAGTCATTAATTTAAGTTATGGATACTGATGAGATCAAGTGAAATTGTAAAGATGGAGGAAAGTAGGAGTAGGCATAATCTATTTTGATGTAATACAAATGTAGATGTAAATAAATTACAGATCATTTTATTTTGTAGTCAGGAATAGTCTGAATTAAACACATTTCTCTTCCCTGTCCTCCAGCACATTTCTCGACTCTTTACTTTTAATGGTATTTGAACCTTTCATTGTCTTTATACCATCACCTCAGACATCTGATCAGTGGCCAAACTTCAAACTTTTGATATGATCACAAATTTAGAATGGAAGGGAACTTAGACGCTTTACAATATTTCTCACACTGGGCTTCTCTACTCCACCTGTAATAACTTTAGTTTAGGTTCTTGTCGTTTCTTCTCTAGACTATGTAAATAGCCTCTTTATTGGTCTTTCTGCCTTCAGTCATTTTCCCTTTAATTCATCTTCCCCAGCTATGCCTGAGTAACATTCCTAATGTAGCATTCTGATTATGTTCCTCTTCTACTTAAAAACCTTGAATAGCCTGCCAAGCACAATACAAATCTCTCATTTTAGCATTCAAAGCATGCACCTTCATTATCATTGTTCATCATCATCATCATCATCGTCATCAATAACATACAGTGCTTTAAGGTTTGCAAAACCTTTGACACTTAATCTCATTTGATTCCACAATGCTTTATGAGTTAAATCTTATAAGCATCATCATTTGCATTTTGCATGTAAGAATATTGTGACTTGGAGAAGGTAAATGATTGTTATATAGGTGGTAAATGTTGGAGGTGGAATTTGAACCCCATCTTATCTACTTATTTCATATGTATCATTCTTACCCTTTACTTCAAGTCTACCATTTTACTTTTCTACCTGAATAGCCCATCTCATACTCCTTTTTTTCAGATTCTCTGCCTGCCAGACAAACTGCACCCCCATTTCCATCCTGTCCTTATGTTTCTGTGCTTTGGTTCATGCCATTTCATCACTATTTGAGGAAGTCCCTGTCTTCAAAGCCAACTCAGAAGCTGTTTCCTCTTTGAAGCTTTCTTTTCCTTCTGTTTTTGAAAGTGATCTTTCCTTCTCAAATTTCTCTTCCTTGTTACCTAGCCCCACTCTTTTGTGCTCATCTTACTCTTTCTTGTATCAATAATTTGTTTTTGTCTTTACCATCATTATGGAGAAAGCTCTTTGAAAGCAGGGTCTGTGTCGTATTCATTCACTTTGTATCCTGAATACCTGGCATGGTTCCTTGTACATAGTAGGTACATGAATATTTGTTGAATTGAAAGTTGGATTGTATAAGGCTTGTAAAGGCTAAGTTATAGGAAAATTCTGTAAGAAGCAACCATATTTTTCTGTTAATAATTACTATCAGTGTGAATATGGAAGACAATACAAGTTATACATTCAAGCTTTTTATTCACATGGCATTTGTGAGTAGAACAGGTTCATTTTGCTTTCCTACTTAAGTTTAAATCCCTTGAAGGTACATGAATCCCTCCCTCAAAAATTGTCAAATAATTTTATTCAGAATTTTGTTTACGTAAAATTTTCTGTGACCTTTCAAAAATGCAACTTTTACAAAGTGTCTCATAAGTCTTAGTGCAGTTTAAAACTTTAATAGCTTAATATACAAAATACACAGAGAGGTATTATTAAAGCTTAAAATTGCACTGAGACTTTTAAGACATCCTGTATAGATAAGGACCTTCTTATGAAAATGAAAAACAATATGTTAATTTTTTTTATTTCTACATAGTATCTCCATAATAGGTGTAACTTTGAATTGAAACACTGACTTAATTTTTTCTTGAATGTGCCTGTTTTTGTCATGTGATATACTCCTCAATGTCATATGCATTTCTTGAATCTGTTTAATCACCAGTAAAGATTACTGTTTTAAGTGTTAATTTTGTTTGGTGAGGTCAATGTGGATGAGAAAAAAATTCATTTGGTTTGAAATGTCATTAGATTAGATTAGATTAGGCAACAGATTCAACTAAATCCACAGGAAAGATTGATCAGAATGTGATATGTATCTTCATAGGGGATTTTATTTCTTGAATGCTGCTTTCCTAGACCCTCTCCTTTACTGCCTAAAAATTTCCCTAAGGAATTGAGATCAAATCCTTAATGTGGTGATTCATTGAGTTAGTGTGGTATAGTGAATAAGATACTAGACTATAAAGTCAAGGAGATACAGATTCAAATTCTGCCTTAGATGTGTGATTCTATGCGTCATTTAACTGTGCCTCAGTTTCCTCATTGTAAAATAAGGAGATTGGGCTTGATATTCATTTTTCTTCCACCCCTAAATGTGATCCTATTTCTTTGCTAACTTTCCTTTATGTTTAGTGCAATGTCCTTTATTTTATTTTATTTTATTTTGGAGGCCATTTGGGTTAAGTGACTTGCCTAGGGTCATACTGGATTTGAACTTAGATCCTTCTGACTCCAGAACCAGTACTTTATACATTGTACCACTTAGCTGTGTACATGCAGTGTCCTTTAGAAAAGTTCTTTGGTACTCTTTGGTGGAGCCATTATTCGTCATTGCTGACATTTCCAATAACTTTTATCATTTTAGGCAGTATTTCATCCAACCTTTACCTTATACTTGAACTCTTTGTCTAACCTTCTCATCTACCACCTTGCTACCCTGGAAAAAACCTCTTTCTTGAAGCCCTCCCTTCATGAGATCACCATTTTAGCAAGGACTACAGCCATATTTCCAGTCACTACTTGCCCTTGAGGAATTTAAGTTCTATTAGGGAGAAATAATATGTACACATAGAAATATATAACAAATTAATACCAGGTAATTTTGAGGGTGAGAGGAATGAATAGAGAGGTGGTGGAGAGGAATGGCATATAGAGGGTGGTAAAAGTCAGGAGACCCATTAGAGTATAATTGCAATAGTTTGGGTGAGAGTTGATGAGGGCCTAACCAGACTAGCATGAGTGGAGAGGAGATACATGTAAGCTATACTGAAGTAAAACTGATTAGATTCAATTTACTTGGACTGGCAAGTCAACTGGTTTCATCAGGGAGCTTACCTCCTACCGGGAGGTTCCAACATATTCACAGAAATAAATGTGTATAGGATATATGCAGTTGTGTGAGGGAGAAGACAGTAACAAGTAGGCAAATCAGTGAAGTCCTCCTAAAGGAGGTAGCTTTGAGGATGAACCTTGGAAATGCATGGAGGTCAGAGTTGGAATGTTGTGTACAGGAAAGAACATCTAGGAAATTTGGCCAGAGAGAAAATTTTGGCTCTCTAGGAATGTGCAGTCAGTCTGCAATGGCATGATAGACCCTTTATGAAGGGTTTTAAATGTTGGAGATGTTTCTACTTTGTACTGAGGACATTGTACCTCCTTGAGCAGGAGAGTGATGTGTTTGGAGTGGTGCTCCAAATGGAGTAAGTATTGGACAGAGGTCAAACTGGGTACAAGGAGGCCAGTTAAGTCATTGTAAAGGTGATAAGTGCCTGGACTAGGGTAATTCTAGTTAGAGAAGATAGAAGGGGATGGATGTGAGCTATATTAAGAATATGGAATCTAAAACCCTTGGCAATTAATTAGTTGTGGGTGGTAAGAGTAGTGAAGAATTGATTTGACTCCTAGCTTGTGATTGGAAGAATGACCTTTCTCATGATAGAAATAAGGAAGTTAGGAAGGGGGACAGGTAGGTTAAATGGGAAGGATAAATAATTCTGTTTTGATGATTACTGTGGAAGTCTTTTGCAAAACTACACATATATAGCCTATGTTGAATTGCTTGCCTTCTCATTGGGGTTGGGTGGGGAGGGAAGAAGGGAGAGAAGATGGAACTCAAAGTTTTAGGAATGAATGTTGAGAATTGTTTTTGTGTACTACTGGGAAATAAGAAATACAGGTAATCGGGTATAGAAATCTATCTTGCCTTACAAGAAAAGAGAGAAGAAAAGGGAGGGCATATTGAGGGAAGGGGTAATCAGAAGGTGAGGCATTAAGGGGTGAAGGGAAAGAAGAGATGGGGAGAAAATTAGGAACTCAAAATTTGATGGAAATGAATGTTGAAAACTAAAAATAAATAAACAAAAAAAGATTTCTATTTTGGACATGTTGAGTTTTAGATTGACTGTAGGACATTTAGCTGGAGTTGTACAACATGCAGTTGGAAATAAGGTACTGAAGTTCAGGAGTACAGATAACATTTGAATCTATGAGAACTAAAGAAATCATGATGAGCGAATGTAGAGAGAAGTAAGGGGGTCTTAAATAGAACCCGTCCTACTGATGACAATTCATCCAAATTGTATTTTATAGTCTGTACAGTTTATATCTCATTCACTTTATTCTAATTTTCCTGAACTGCAAAAGCAATTTCGTAATGCTTAGTTCATTGAATAGACTTTGTAATATTCCAGGGCTAGGTGATACTACGTAAATTGCATCTATGAATTTGGATAACAACGTATCTGTGAATTTGTAATACTTTGCATAGTCAAATAGCTAACTTGTTGTTATATTTAGATTGGTAACAAACTTGTCTTGACAGGCACAACTACATAGTTATATAAAATTTTCATGTATTTGGGAGACACATTGAAAGCTGTCAAATCTTCATTTTGTCCCACTAAGTCAAATGCTTTCTTCAAATCAATAAATATGGTATGATTTTATATTACCATGACGTTTCAGTTTTATGATCTAGATAGATGTAATCTACTTAGAAAATATCTGGAGTAGCTTGCCTTTTTCCTTCTTGTATTTTCATAAAGAATAACTTCAACATACGTACGGATCATTCTCATAAGATTTTGGTAGAAATATATATAGGTTAATATTGACTGATATTGACAAAAATTAATTAGATTAAGACCTCATGGAACTTAAATCCAAGGTTAGTTCCTCTGTGTCTCAATTTCCTTATCTGTAAAATGAGGTAGGTAAACTACAGTAGTGATTCTCAACATTTTTTGATTCATGAATTTTGAGCAGCAACAAAAATGTGTTGTGAGCTCCATGGGTAACTTTGTGTACTACTCATAGTATTCTTTTAGATATGTCCATCAAATGCTTAGAATAAACCTGCTGGTAACTTGCTGAGAAAAGCTCCAAATTAAAATTTATATTATGCACTTAGAAAATGTAAACTTTTAGCCTACTTATAATTATAAAATCCTGTGAAATTATAAAATAATTATTCATTTTTAAGTTAGATACTTTGTAAGAATTAAAAGCAATAGTCCTATAAGACCTCATACTTACAATTTTCTTCAACAATTCCTATGAATTTTATAGGAATTTATAAATTTATATTTATGTAAATTTTATGTTTTGTTTCTATAACATTTCAAATGAAATAAGTTACAGCTAAGAAGATGTTTAACATACTAATCATGTATAAATTTAATTTTGGTGATGGACTTTTTATTTGAACAAAAGTTTGTAGTTTTTGGCTCAACATTAGTCTTAAATCTTGTTTTGCATTTATATTGCATTGCAATATAAATTGCATTAAAATTGATTTAAAACAAGAATAAAGTGAAACTACTCATTCGCATATATATATATATATATATATATATATATATATATTTGGTGAAATATGGTATGAGAATTTTACAAACTCAATGAGAAATGGAAATTCAGTGTTTAAATTTTAGCTACCTAACCAACTGAGGAAAATGCATAGCTACTTATATTATAAAATATCTTCTTTTCTATTGGCTAATGACAAGTAAATGATAAGTAATAAGGTTTTTTTATATCAATATTTGTATATAAAATAAGGCTTACAAATAAATCTCTTACAAGACTGTCTTCTTTTCTACTGTTTATACAATGACTACACTGGCTACACTCTCATAGAAATTCTGACCAGTGTTGCCAGCTAGTTTATTTGAAAGTCCATCAGATGAAGAATAGTAACATAAACAGAGGTGAAGATTAAATCATAAAAGTCTTTATATTGTAAAGAGAGGCAATTTATTTTTGAAGAACATTTGGGAGGGTCCATGATAGCTACATGATGGTTTACAACATGCATGCCTGATCATGGTTTTTAAACAGCTTGACATTTGTGTTGTAAGACAAAAATTTTTGTAATATCTTGATCATGTGATTAAACAACTGATGAGGTATGATTATAGGATAACAGGGAAAAACGGAGGAGCTGCTCTGATGCAGCATACAAAACACAAGTAAGGGCATGCACCTGACCATCTGTTGGGAATTGGTTTGTGTTTGAATGTTGAACCCTTGTGGCAGTTTGGAAACAATTTGACAACAGGTTGAGAAACTGTAAGAACACATTGTTCTTATCGAGGTGGTCAGAGTTTGATTTAATTGCTTTCCACACACTGAAATTGTGCCCATGATCATGATGGTTTCAAGTTAATGCAGAAACAAACATTATGTTTCAAGTGTGCACATACTTGTTGCAGAGGAAAAACATATTTTTAATATTAGGACCCCTTGGAATCTTGTTGTGAATCCTTTAGTGGTTTTTAAATCCCTAGCCCCCTTGTCATATTGGCTTAACTTTGGATCACTCCAATTATTCATTGCCTTCATTCCTACACATGTACTACTGAATGAAAGGAAAGAAAATCATGCAACTGTTCCGACTGGGTTCACAAAAATTTATGTTATATAAACTTACCTGAGCCCTCACTGCTACTAGTATACCTCCCTTATCAACTTACTATCCCACTCTCCACAGTGACTCTTCTAAAATTTTTCATCCCTCCTTAAAGTCTCCCAATACTCCCCTCCTACCATTCTCTGCTGAGACCCTTGCCTCATACTTCCCCTGTTCCTCATCTCCTATCACTTGGGTGCTTTCTGCAACT
Organism: Potorous gilbertii; assembly: GCA_028658325.1. NCBI lineage: Eukaryota > Metazoa > Chordata > Mammalia > Diprotodontia > Potoroidae > Potorous > Potorous gilbertii. Next base: position 25,474,600 of record CM053773.1, on the reverse strand, counting down.
TGCTCCTTCTTCACCCCTGTCTCACATGATGAAGTGCCTTTACTCCTTACCAAGGCTAAATCTCTCTACTTGTTCAAGAGATCCTATTCCATCCTGTCTCATCCAACTGATTATCCCCTCTATCATCCCCACTCTTTCACTTATTTTCAATCTTTCTCTGTCTACTGGATCATTTTGTACTGCCTACAAACATGTTGTCTCCCTTTTCCTGAAAAAAAAAACCCTTCATTTTTTGTTTCTGTCCCCACTAATTATTCTCCTATGTCTCTTCTCCCCTTTATAGCTAAACTCCTTGCAAAGGCTGTCTACAACAAATGCCTCTGCTTTCTCTCCTCTCACTCTCATCTTAACCCCTTATGATCTGACTTCTGACCTTATCATTCCACTGAAACTGCTCTCTCCAAGTTATTAAATCCAGTGACCTTTTCTCAGCACTTATTCTCCCTTAGCTATTTTCAGTCTTTGAACCTATTAGTCACTCTCTTTCTTGATATATTCTTCTCTAGGTTTTTGGAAAACCACTCTCCTCCCTATCTATTGCTCTTTCTCTGTCTCCTTTGCTACATCCTCCTCCAGATCTCCCTTTCTAACTATAGGTTTTCCTTAAAGTTCTATCCTGGGGTCCTTTTCTCTTTTCCCTCTATACTATTTTACTTGGTGATTTCATCAGCTCCATAGATTTAATTATCATCTCTATGCTCATGATTTTCAAATCTATCTTTCTTGACCCAATCTCTCTTCTGACCTCCAATCTCACACCTCTAACTGACTTTCACACATCTTGAACTGTGTGTCCAATAGACATCTTTAACTCATGTCTAAAATGGAACTTCTCTTTCCTATTCAATGCTCCCTGCCTGCTACCTTCCCTACTACTATAGATGGCAACACCATCTTCCCAGTTCCTCAGGTTTACAATCAAGGAGTCATCCTGGATTCTTTACTATCCCTTACTCCCATATCCAATCTTTTGTAAAGGTCCATTGATTTCACCTTTATAACATCTCTGTTATGCCCCCTTCTCTCCTCTGACACTGCCACCACTCTTGCGTAGGCTGTTATCACTTCACACCTGTGCAATTACAATAGCCTATTGGTGGGTCTGCCTGCCTCAAGTCTCTTCTCACTTCATTTCATCCTCCATTCATCCATGAAAGTAACTTTCCTAAAGCACAGGTCTGATCATGTCAACCCCCCTTACCCAATTCAAATAAACTCCAGTGACTTCCTGTTGCCTCCAGGAGCAAATATAGAATACTCTGGCATTCAAAGCCCTTCATAACCTAGCCTCCTCCCTTTCCATTTTTCTTATACTTTATTCCTGGACACATACTCTTTGATCCAGTGGTTCTAGTCTCTTGGCTGTTCTGTGAACAAAACACTCTATCTCTCATATTCTAGCATGTTCTTTGGCTGTCTTCCTGGCTTGGAATGCTCTCCCTTGTTCACTTTTCTGACCTCCTTGGTTCTCTTTAAGTTCCAACTACAGTTCTACCCTTCTATAGGAAGCCTTCCCCAACCCCTCTTAATTTCAGTGCTTTTGCTCCTTTTTTATTTTTTTTAATTTCTGCCCCCAAATTTATTAATTTGTTTTCAGTTTTCAACAATCACTTCCATAAGTTCCTAATTTTCTCCCCCTCCCTTCCCCTTCCTTCTCCAAGATGATATGCAGTCTTATATGGATTCTACATATACATTCTTATTAAACACATATTCCCATTAGTCATGTGGCAGAGAAGAATTAAAAAGAATGGGAGAAACCATGAGAAAAACAAAACAAAACATAACAAAGGAGAAATGGTCTGCTTCATTCTGCTTTCTGACTCCATAGTTCTTTCTCCGGATGTGGATGGCATTTTGCATCATGAGTCCTTTGGAAATGTATTAGGTCCTTGCATTGCTGTGAAAGGCTAAGTCTGTTAAAAATAGTCCTTGTACACTGTGGCTGTTACGGTGTATAATGTTCTCCTGACTCTGCCTACTTCACCCAGCATCAGTTCATATAAGTCTTTCCAGGTTTTTTTGAAGTTCACGTGTTCATCATTTCTTATAGCACAATAGTATTCCATTACATTCATACACCACAGCTTGTTCAGCCACTCCCTAATTGATGGGCATCCCCTTGGTTTCCAGTTTTTGGTTACCACAGAAAGAGCTGCTATAAATATTTTTGTACATGTGGGTCCTTTTCCCATTTGTGTGATCTCTTTGGGATACAGCCCTAGAAGCATTAATCCTGGGTCAAAGGGTATGCCCATTTTTATAGCCCTTTAGGCATAGTTCTCAATTGCTCTTCAGAATGGTTGGATCAGCTCACAGCTCCACCAACAATGCATCAGTGTTCCAACTCTCTCACAAGTTCGCTAACATTTATCATCTTCCTGTTTTGTCATGTCAGCCAATCTGATGAGTGTGATGTGTTACCTCAGAGCTGTTTGGGTTTGTATCTCTAATAATGATTTAGAGCATTTTTTCATATGACTATAGATAGCTATAATTTCTTCCTTTGCAAATTACGTGTTCATATCCTTTGACCATTTATCAATTGAGGAATGGTTTGTATTCTTGTAAATTTGACTCAGTTCTCTATATATTTTAGAAATGAGACCTTTATCACAGACAATAGTTGCAAAAATTCTTTCCCAGTTTTCTACTTCCCTCTTAATCTTGGTGGCATTGGCTTTGTGCAAAAACTTTTGAATTTAATGTAATCAAAGTTATTCATTTTGCATTTCATAATGTTCTCTATAACTTGTTTGGTCAAAAATCCCACCAATCTCTATATATCTGACAAATAAACTATTTCTTGCTCCCCTAGTTTGTAAATAATATCAGCCGTTATACCTAGATCTTGTACCCATTTGAACTTTATTCCCATATATGGTGTCAGGCATTTGTGTATGCAGTTTTTGTCAAATAGTGAATTTTTATCCCGGAAGCTGGGGTCCTTGGGTTTATCAAACAATAGACTGCTATAGTCATTGACTACTGTGTCTTGTGTGTCCAACATACTCCACTGATCTACCCCTCTATTTCTTAGCCAGTACCAAGTAGTGCTTTCACTCTTAATGATTTCCTATTTATCCTATATGTAGCTTGCTTTGTATGCCTTAGTTTGCATATTGTTTCCCTCATTTAGATTGTAAGCTCCATGAGGGAAGGCCCTGTCTTTTGCCAGTTTTTGTATCCCAAGCACTTAGCACAGTACCTTAATAGGTGCTTAATAAATGTTTATTGATTGATTGATTGAAATGGGAACCAATGAACTCAAAAATCTCTAATACTCCTAGATGAAGCCTGTGATTCTGTTATCTTAATAAAAACTATAGCCTGAAATAGAAAATGATAAATGTAGAAGAATTGGGGATAACTGCTATGCAAGGTCTGAGGAGGAAAATAATCTCTGACTAGGATGATGAAGGTCAGGAGATTCTTAGAATTGTCTAGGAGATTGGGAAAGTTTTGGAGGTAAAAATCAAGGGGACTTGGCAAGTGATTGGATAGGAAGGAGATGGTAGCAAGGTGCAAAGTAACCAGATAAATGGCAGTACCATTAAGAAAAATAATGAAGGAGCATTAGGAGCAAGAGATTTTTAGAAGAAAATTATTCATGCTGATAAACCTGTGAGGAAGGTGTAGAAATAATTCCACCCCCAAACCCCTGGGCTGGTTGAGATAATATAGTTAAAAAGAGGCAGAATGAAAATCCAAATGGGACAGGAAACACAATATAAGAGTAAAAGAAGGAGAGTATTTTGCTTCCTTTATTCTTTTTTTGCTCCTCCACAATAATTGAAGGAGATCGTTTTTCATAGACCTCTCCCAACAAAAGAAGAAGACAATTGAGTGTTTTTGATAGAGACTTTCAGATCTTAGTTGACTACCATAGTTTACAAGAACTTAGAGACAATATCAAATTATTTGGAATATCTAATTTAAATGCCAGCATTCTCTGCTGATAAAAATTTACTTTCCTGAACTGTTGTACTAAACATTTATATAGATTTTCTTGCGATTGAGTTTGTATGAGATATTTCAATAGCCTTCGATCTTGGCTTTTGAGATATGCAGTTACATTACTATGAATTACACATTACTTGCTTTTTATATTTGATAACATTCAGCAAATGCTTTAAAAATATTTAGCAATGAATTAATATAATGCCTTTTACATCAGGTAATTTTTTTTGAAAATTGATAAAAATAGTTAGATTTATTCTAGTAGAGTATTTTTTTTTTGCCTAGAATTTTGTGTATAAAAAGATCAGTTTATCCAGAGAATATGGTGAAAACAAAACAAGAAACAATGTCTTGAAATGTTTAGTTGACGAAAGAATAAGGGCTGAGAGTATACTATTTGTTAGGTAATTGTATGTTTCCAAACATCTTGTTAATAGAGAATATTGCCATAGTTACGGGATGATTATAATCAGCATGAACAAGAATTACAGGAGTAACCTAAGAAAAGCACGTGTTAGATATGTTTACTTAAACATGAAGTCTAAACTATAGTCATTTAGCTTTAGCTTCCTGCTTTGTATGTTGTTTAGGAGCTCTTTGCTAAGAAAAAGTATTTTGCACTGTTGAAAGCCAATACTTATGGAGTTTCTTAACTATCACAATTTTCATTTATGGAGAAAAGGAGTATTCTCTTAGCTATTTAATGGTATGTGGAAGATGTTTAGCAGGTCATTTAATCTTCTGTTGTCCAGACGGGTTCTGCCTGTGAGCTGGCAGATGGCACTACAATGACATCTATAATGACTTTTTTAAAAAAGTTTGGTAGAAGTTGCTAAGAAAAAACCCCCAAAGACGACTTTCTTGGTTAAATCTAGTGATGTTCTTGATAGTTGTCCAACTCTTACTTTTTTAAAAATCATGTCACTATAGGTTGAAAATTTGTTTAAAAGTGATTATTTGAAAAGTTAGATTTACAGATTCCAATTTTAGTTGAAATATTTGAATTTAGATGTAGACCTTGAGGCCAATAAATTCAGGTGTTTTACTTCATTGAATTATTAATTCATCCTTCAAAATCAGGGAATCTCTTATGTGTAAGACACTGTTAGACCCCTGTGGTGGTTACTATGTATATCACCTGTGTCTACCTGTATATACATATACTATGTATATCACCTGTGCCTACACAAAGTTAATAATTTAATAGAGGAAAGAAGACAAATAAATACAGATAGCAGACTGTCACATTCTTGTATTATGGTTAATCAAAGTATAAAAAAATGTGGTATGAGAATACCAAGGAGGAAGAGATGATTTCTTACTTGGAGTAAAGGAAGGAAGGATTTACAGAGGATGTGTGCCAGTGCACTGTGAAGAGATCAGTGGAACTGAGGAAGAAGGACATTATAGGTGGAAGGGACAATGCATAAAGACACTTTTTTTATTCCTGAAAATTTAGGGTATATTTTTGGGATGTTGAGTAATCCAGTGTTGCCATATACCACAGGGTTTGTGAAGCATAGTAGTAGGATATAATGTTGAAAAGTATGTTGAATCAAGTAATGGAAGGAACCTTGAATGTCAGGGTTAAAGAGCTTGGACTTTGTCTGTAGCTTTCCAGAGAGGCAGTGAAGGTTTTTGATCCAGGGTATGGATAAGAATGACAGGATCACTCGGTCTAAGAAAAATATCTTTCCATAAAAATAGTTGATTTATTTCCTTTGAGATATGATTTTTTCCAGTCATAACTCTAATGAACAGTCAATCAATCAGCAAGCTTTATTGTTTATTACGTTTTAGGCATTATACCAAATTCTAGGGATTCAAAGGTAAAAGTGAAGTAATCTCTGCCCTCAAGTAGTTTACATTTTTATGGTGAGGGTGGTATGAATATATATCGATATATACAAAATAAATGATCAGGAAAAATTTAATGTAGAAAGTGACACTTGAGTCAAAATTTGAAGCCACTGAGGGATTCCACGAGGTAGAGGTGAGGAAGGGTGGTGAAAGCTGGGACTGGAACTAAGTGTTGTATGTACTGGAAAAGCAAGTTGGTCAATGTGGCTATGTCATGGAATGCAAAGAGAAGAATGATGTGTATGTAGACTATAAATATAGGATAGGGCCAGGTTGTGAAAAAGACTTAAATGTCAAACAGAGGAACTTAACTGTGATTCTAGGTTCAATAGTGAACTACTGATTGCATTTTTTATTTTTGGAAAATCACTTCGCTTTCCATGTAGCTGATGGATTGTAATGGAGAGAGGTATGAGGTAGGGAGACTCTTTATACTAGTCCAGATTAGTAGTAATGAGAACTTTTACTAGGTTGGTAATGGCTGTGTATGTGGAGAGGAGGGGATGAATGAGAAATAACAAGTTTGTCCGGTGATTAGATATGTGGGATACATGAGAATGAAGAGTTTAGGATGACAGATTGCAAACCTGGGTGATAGGAAAAATGGTGGTATCCACAGTAGCAGGCAAATTTGGAAACAAACAAAAAGGGTGAACTACTCAGTCTTGTGGAATAAGTAAATGAATGAATGATAAAGCATTCATCTTGGCACTTGCATCATTTCCCACCCACCTGTCCTTCTGGATTTCATGATCTCCAGAAACTTGTTATCCTTCAAGGTGACAACCCTGAAACTCAAAGCCCAGCCCCTGGGACCCCTCCTTCTTTCTGAGTAGAGTTTGGACATTGGAGAGCTCCTCCCAAAGCTCAAGGTCATACGTCTAGGTAAGTGTCTAGGTTTGAACTTGGGTCTTCCTGATTCCACATCTGGAATTTGTATCCACTGTACCACTTAGCTGCCCTGAAAAGTTACAAGGCAGATTATGTTGGCTGACTGAATATTGGCTACATCCTTAGCAGTGTTCAAAATTCTAAGTATGGTATCTCTAGAGACAGCAGAGAGTCTAGGCAAGTAACAGCTTTGTGGAGTATGGTCTCTACTAGAGGACTACAGGGGAGCTCATTTTTCTTTGCTTCTCTTCACTTCTCTCCTCCTCTCGTCTCTTTGCTTCTTTCCTCTCCTCTCCTCTTTTGTTTTCTCCTCATCTACTTCTTTCCTCCCTCCTCTCTTTCTCTCCTCTCCTCTTGCTCTCCTCCTCCCTCCTTTCTACTGTCCATGGTGTCTTGTAGCAGAGCTTCTCACCCAGTAGGAGATACCATATCCAGTAGAGAGAGAATTCAGAGGAATCAGCAATCAGCTTCAAGGAGTATGACCCCTGGCAGCAGAGGAGAGAGCCAACTTAGATTGAAGGGAGAGTTGAGAGGAGGAGGCCCAGAGAGCCCAAATGAGCAATCTACCTAGTAGAGATGCTAATGCCCAGAGGAGCACAGCCTGAAGATACCCTAGGAAGAGAAAGGACATTGGAACCTTACAGAGTGAGAGGTATGTGCTGCCTTGGCTGCATGTCTTTTACAATGTATGTTACTACCTGTTTGGGCCTACTTTCCCCAATGATACTGAGTGTATTTGTGGGAGAATATACACTAAGGTTATAGGGGAAAAGTTTATTATTTTTACTATGCTATCTTAGCAAATACCTTTGCTTCGAATTGTGGTGGGGGTTTTTTGCTGATTATTAAGAATAAGTGCATTTGTGGCACTCATGAACTTTGAGTGTGGACCCACAAAGTACCCTCCCTATTTGAACAGTGTGTGTGTAGTCATCCCACTGGAGATCTACCTCCCAGGGACCCAACTTGCCAGTGTGAGTTTGAGTTTTGTGTGGTAAGGATAATCCCAGTGGAGTGGGTACTACATAAGATTTAAACAAAAAAGTACATTTTAACATGCTTTTCACTAGTATATTTACTAGTGTATAGTCCATTTTACTAATTAAAGGTATGATATTTCAGTCTTCATTATACTTGGGTTTTTCTGATTATTTTATTCTCATGGTGATATCTTTCAGTTAAAGGACAGGGTACAATTCCTTAAAATGTTATAAAACAGATGCCAAGAGTTTTGTACGTTCTATTCAGAGATATAACTTTATGCACTGAGAGAAATTAAATATATAACCAGTGGTTTGTCTAACTTCATGGAGAATGAGTTTAGGCCATGTGTCACCATAACCATTGCACATTTTATATATTTAGTGCAAGGACATCTTGGTTTTCCAGTTGTAGGCCACATGAGCAGAAATCCATATGTGTATGGCAGTAAGCATTTAATTATACAATTAAATATATTTTGCTTCAATTATAGTTACTAATTGATCCAAGGCTGTTAGCATGATACCTGGTTACAGTCAGTTACACAGCCATAGCTTAAGTGGAGTGGTCAGGCCCTACTGGCTTGATAGCTCATATAGGCTAACTAATTAGGTAAAATATTTGATTTTTTGCTAAAGATTAAGATCATGCAGCACATTTGCTGAAGGCATGCAAGTGATATTCAGCTCAGTAATCCAAGTGGGGCTCTTGGTCTAGAGTTTCATTACTTACTATTCTAAAAATCATAGATTTCATTGGTTTGAGTCTTTTCTCCATTGATGTAGATCTCAATCTCTCTTGGACTTAGCAGACAATCTTCAGTTTGCTGTTGTAACCCCACCAAAAATCACTACTTACTTGCTATCCTTCTGAAAATGAACCTCTCCGAGTTAAGTTGGACCTTTTAGCCTTCACTAGTACATACTCTTCTGGCATAGCTTTTAAGGACATAGAACCAACCCTAGGCGTCAGGGGGGGAGTGTCCATGTACCCCCCTCCCTCCATCTTGTGTGTGTGTGTGTGTGTGTGTGTGTATGTGTGTATGCGCTTATGAATTTGAACAAGATGATCTTGAATTTATCAGAATAGCATTGTATGTATGAATTCAAGATCATTTTATATACATTTCTGAATTTCTCAGATCTTTTTTTTCCCACTCACCCCACTGAAACATTGTGTTACAATTTACATAATGCCATAATTAGATCAGTAATCCTATGGTGCTGTAGCTAGGAAGATTTGTGTCATGGGTGATTAGTCTGTAGCCTTTTAGATTTAAAGATGACCTGTGTGTTCTAAGACAAGGAAGAAGTTAAAATGCCTTCAGAGTAAATATTGAATGATGGATGAAAAACTTTCCAAGCCCGTGGCTCAACTGTATATTGAATTATAGCATAAACTGCCTAAAGTAGGATTTTTTTAAAGCAGAAAAATATAGTTGTCCCTTAAAATTAATTCTAATATTACCATTGTCACTGTGGTCAAGTTGATGAATGAAGCAAATTAAATGATTTTAACTATCCAGATTAACCATAAAATAGTAAAACATTATCAGCCTTTTAATTACAACTTTTTGGTCATTGCCAAGATTAAAAGACTTCCATCAGTTTGTTTACAATAATACCAGTCTCTCAAAAACCATAAATCCCAGAGAAATACTCTTTGTGCAAACTGGTGTATTCTCTGTTACTAGGTGGGTGATATGAGAAGATTTATAATGGAGTACAAAGTAGTTTCAAGGCAAAATGTAGCAGTCTCATCAGATACAGTTTTGCAGCCTAGTGACTTATAATGAGGGTGGAATGTAATTAGAAATTGTTCCTGTCTTTTCTGAGTACTGATGAAAACCATGGCTCAGAGGTTAATTCAAATAATAATTAATATTGGACTCTGTCAGTATAAGGTGCTAATGAAATCTTTCCTTATTTGATGACTTTAACTCTAAGTATTGAGAAAAGAAGGGAAATACTATTATTCCTTATACTGATTATGTGGAAAAATCATCAACTGAACAATTTGGTAAAATTATATAGTTGTTAAATGATTTGTTTAAAGTTTCTGGTGCAGCTTACAAGTGTGCAGGTCATGATTTTTGAGCATATAGGAGTTCTTAGTGACATTTTGTTTCCTTAAATGGATAATTATGTAGATAGGGATACTGAAAGATGCTGATACTGATCATCTTGCCTGTGACTGCTTGAACACTCAGCAGTTGGATGGATACCTTGGAAAGTACTAAATTTCTTTGCCACGGTTAACTGAAGAAGCAGCTGTCAGGTTAGAAAAGTTATGTGCACTGTACTTGTGCAATCAGTAGATTTATTTCTAAAGAGAGGAATAGATCGCATAGATATCATTAGTCTCAATAAATGTTATCCATGTTTTATTTCTCTAAAGTGTGGCATTGAAAAGTAATATTCTAATGCATTACCTTCAGTATGCAGGATTCCATCAGTGGTCATCATTTAATTTAGGCATAAACATAAACTTCAAAAAGGAATTAGAAATCTTAGAATTAATAGTATCTCTGAAGATATTTTCAATTTTTGCAAAGTGTTCATATTACTAATATGCTAAAATGGGCATATTACTAATCACATGAATTGTATAACTTAACTATTATAAGTAACTATTTTAAACTACTCTGTGGGAGAATCATTATATTTACAGAAATCATTCTCTTTTTTTTGTTGTTTTTAAGGTGAGGGATGGTATAGCTGAAGTTTATCTCTACCCATAAAATCTTTTGTTACCACCATCAGTAGCCGCTTGTATTACATTGACTCATTTTGTTTTTTACTTTGCTTTGGTTAATAAACTAGTAATGTAATAACTAAATTCTAGAAGCTGAAAATTTTCCAGTATTAACTCTTAAAAACTTCCCTCAATATGACATTTCTGTAACAGTGATGAGTTACAAAGTTAAAACTAAATATAAGAGTATGTGAACTTGGTATAGCTTGTGTATTCAATAACTTGTCTCTGGATGATAGATCTCACCTGTAGATAGAGATCAGCCAGTTCACTTCGTAGTCTGTAAGTAGGATGATTATAACATTATGTGAAAATGTCTGATACTCAGTGTTATGGGAAAGACAAGACATGTTAACACAATCACAGGACTGAATAGCCCATCTTCTCTTTAAATCTATTTTGAGATGGAGTGCCACTTTTGAGAGGAAAGCAATCGGTAGCTGTCTGTTTTATTTAGTGAGTGAAATATATGTCTGTGTGAGTTTGTGTGTATATAGGTGTGTGTGTATATATATACATATATATATATATATGTATATATATACACACATACATATTTTTAAAAAATATTTTTTTTGCTCATATGTCACTGTTATTTCCCAACTACCCTGAGCCATTTCTTATAACAAAGAATAAAAAAGAAAGAACAGAGAACAAAAACAAAAAACCCCAATGCAGTTTGACAGAGCTAAATAGCACATCAGCCGAGTACATACATGCGACATTGCATGCCTGTCGTCCTCAGTCTTTGTAAAGAAGAAAAACTGATATCACATTCTTATTTCTCTTCTTCAGGACCAAACTTCATCATCATAATTACACAGAATTTTTATTTTGTCATTATTTCCATTTAGTATTCTGTATGTTATTTTCTTTATTCACTGTGGATCATAGTATCATAGATTTAGAGCTGGCAGGAGTTTAGAGGCCATCGAGTCTAACCTCTTCATTTTAGAGATGAGGAAACTAAGGATTAGAGAGGTCAAGTGACTTGCCCAGGGTTACACAGCTAGTAATAACTGAGGTGAAATTTGAACTCAGGTCCTTCTAGTTCTAAGTCCAGCATTCTCTCCACTGTTCCATGCTGCATCAGTTCATGTAAATGTTTTGATGCTTTTTTGGTATTCTTCATACTCATTTTTATGATTTAACAGTGTTTTATTAAATTAATATACCATGGCTTGTTTAGTCATTCTCCAGTTGAGGAACATCTACTTTGCTCACAGTTCTCTCTGTTACAGAAAGTGGGCGGCTGTTTCTAAGAAGAGGTATTTGAATAAAATTATCTCCATACATTTTCATGATTAAATGTTTTTGCTTATCCTTTCCACCTGAAATGCCCTTCTTCCCTAGCATCTGTTAATGCCATTCACTGCTGTAGCTCAAATGCCACATTCTCTATGAAGCCTTCTTTAGTAGCCTTTCCTCTACCTAAGGACACAATCCATCCCTCCCTCTTTTGTGTTCCCTAAGCACTTTCTTTGTACTTCTCATTATGTTTTCACTCTAAATATTTGTTTGTATTTTCCCCCTTTACTAAATTATTATGTCCTATAGGATATTTTGTAACCCAGTGCCTTGAATATTGAAACTTTGTGATCGAAATGATTTTTCATCATTAAAAAATGTGTTCAATTTTGTAATGGATGTTGTGGGAAAATATTAAATGTTAATAAGAAAGATACATGTGACACACAGTTTTTGTTTTCATTTTGTTTTGTTTCATGACAATGATTATAGGTAAATACTTAAAGAAGTAACATAGTGTTTGTTTCTCTTTTGATGTTGTAAAAATATTGCCACACTCCTGTTTGTAGCTTCAGCTTGTTGTCATGGAATATGATTGGAGATTCAGCTTCGTAATTTCATTGTAAAAGAACATTTTCTGGGCAGATATATTAACTGGCATGGCAAATTGGAAAGAGCACTAGATTAGGAATCAGCGTTGGTTCTAGACCCGACTTAGCCATTAATTTTCTGTGTGAACTTATACAAGTCTCTTTGGGCCTGAACTACTTATGCTATGAAATGGTGTTGGTGGTAATATGTCAGGGCTGGGATAGATTATCTCTGAGGGTACTTTGAGCTGTTATTCTCACCACAGAAATACTGGTGTGTTTTTCAACTTGAGAAACATATTCTTTATTAGTAAGTCCTATACAAATACAAAGTATTACTTCCTTCATGGAATTAGAAATAATTCTCCATGTATCAGTTGAATTTACTGGATTACAATATCCTAGTTAGGGAGGGCAGGTACTCTTACATCTACTTTATAGAAAGAGTACTTGGGGTACAATGAGATTGGAATTTGACCAAGGTCACAAAAGCATAGACCAAGTCTTTTGGATTCTATGTGTTTTTCTCTGAGTTGTGTTGCCAAAGGTTCATTTAATTTTGCTTTTTGAGGTTTGGGGGGGATTCACTTGGGTTATAAAATAATCTGACTAAATTGATATATTCCTGGAATCACAGAATTTAAAGCTGAAAGAAGCCTTAGAAATTATCCAGTTTAACTCCCTCATTTTACAGAGGTGGAAATTGAAATCCATAACTAACATGACTTACTAAAGCTCATAAGTAGTAAAGGGCAGAGGCAGGATTTGAAAATAGATATTTGATGTAATATTCTTTATATGTAATTAAAATTCTGCATCATAGATTTGAGTAATGCACGTCAACATTTCTTTTAGATTGTTTGCATGCAGGAAAGAATTTAATTATGAGCTAGAAAAACTACAAAGGTGACAACTTTCCCTTCCTGCTTCATCGCATCTTACCATCAGATGATACTTTGTGTTCACTTCCTTAAAGTTTCAAGATTAAGAAAAATATTTTGGGAGACTAAATTTATTTACTTTTGTGTTTTAAAACATTGAGAAGGGAAGATTTTTATGCTTTTACATTTTCTATGGAATACATAGAAATGTAAGGACTTAGAGTCAGAATCCTCATTTAAATTTTATTTTTTAACCTCTTACATTCCACTTCCATTTTTGTTTACCTGTTTTGTGTCTTATCATTGGAAATAATTACTTTCCAAACAAATGCATTAGTCTCTTCTGGTTACTTAGTAACTCACATTTATGTAGCATTTTATAGTTACCAAGTTATTACGTATTCTCATTTGATCATCACAACAACTGAGGTGTCAGAAGGTTAAGGCACGAGACTCTTAAGGGTTACATGGCTAATGATAATCAGGATTCGTTCTCATGTCCAGTGTTCTTGCCACTAGACTAGGTCAGAGTTGTTCTAGCAAGAAAATTGCTTTCTTAGACAATGGTGGAAAGAGGTCCCATAGAAGGAAGATGAAGTAAGTTTACCTTTCTCCTCTACTTCCCCAGGCACAGAGACAACCCAAAAAGGGTAAGCCAAATAAGACTTCTGGCCCTTGACTGCACTTGGGAATGCAGGATTATGGGAAAGGGGGTGGGGTGGTGGAGGAAGTTCAAGCACTGTATTTAGGGGCTAGCTACTGCCCCTGGACAGAAAAGGTTTACAGAAAGAGTGAATGTATTTGTTCAGCAAACATTTGTGAAGCACATGTTACATGTTCAAGTCACTGTTAACATCCTCGAGAACTAAATTCTTAGTTGTTTTGTGGTGATAATGTGAAATAAAAGCTTAAATGTTGTAAAATGTAATCCTTTTATACCTGTGCAGTCATTTTACTATTCCACGTACCATAGCAGCTTTTCCAAACCTTTTCATCCTTCTCAGACCTCCCATGATCCACCTTCTCCTCACTCATGTTTCACCAAAAAAAATCTCTTCTCTCCACCTTCATCTTACATCATTTAGATGCTTTCTCCTTGATCTCTTCACCCCTGTGTCACAGGAAGAGGAAGTAGCCCTTCTCCTGGGTAAGGCAAACCCTTCAACACCCAAAACGTCTCATTCCATCCTATTTTCTTCAGCAGATTGTTGTTGTTCAGTCACTTTTCAGTAGTGTGTGACTCTTCATGACCTCATTTGGGGTTTTCTTAGTGAAGTGCTTTGTCATTTCCTTCTACACCTCATTTTATAGGTGAGAAACTGAGGTAAACAGAATTAAGAGATTTGCCCAGGGTCACCTAGTAAATATCTGAAGCCAGATTGGAACCAAGAAGATGAGGTTTTCTAATTCAAAGATTCAAAGTTATCAGTAATCTATTAACTGCCAGATCTAATGACTTTTTTCCTCAAGCCTTCTTGACTTTTTGCAGTTGATCACCCTCTTCTGATCTTCCCAAGACTATTTCTTTCCTGGCTTTCCTCCCATTTGTCTCACCTCTCATCTCAGTCTCCTTTACTAGATGAAACTTGAAGAGGTTTATTTTGCCAACCTTGAGTGTCACCCAAGGCAATGTCATGGCTTTCCTTTGCTCCTTCTATACTGACCCTCTAGTCTTATGTCTCCAAATGCTTATTAGACATTTTAAATTAGATATCTTGCCTTAAAGTCATCTTGTCTTTCCCCTCCAATCTACCTCTCTTCCTAACTTCCCTATTACTACTGAGGATGCCACCAACCTTCCAGTCACTCAGGCTGACAACCCAGCTGTTGGCTTTAACTCTTTACTCTCTATCACTCCCAGATATCCAGTTAGTTGTCAAGTCCTGTGATTTCTACCATCTTTCCTTTGATGCTGCTGCCACCCTGGTTCAGGCTTTTATCTCCTCACATTCAGACTATCACAGTAGTATTCTGGTTGATATTCCTTCCACAAGTATTTCCACACTCTAGCCCCTTCTCCACTCAACTGACAGAGTGATCTTCCTTGTTCAGATCTGACCATGTCACTCCTTCATTCAATAAAATTCAGTGTCTCCTTATTGCCTCCAACCTTAAATGTGAAATCTTCCACTTGTAATTTGGTTCCTGACTTCCCAGTTTTCTTACGCTTCATTCCCTTTCACATACTTTATGATCTGGTGTTATTGACCTTTTTGTACTTCACACAGGTCTTCATCTCCTAACTCCCTGCCTTTTCATTGGCTGTTCTCTATGCCTGAAAAATCTCTCTTTTCTCCAGCCCCTGAATTCCTTTGCTTCTTTCAGGTCTCAGCTAAAAATCCCACTTTCTGGCAAGGGGCCTTTTCTAGTCCCTCTAAGTCTTCCTTCTGAGATTATATTCAGATTACCCTGTATTTATCTTGCTTGTTTATGGATTTTTTTTTTGTCTCCCACATTAGATTCTAAGTGCCTTGAAAGCTAGGACTGTTTTTTTCTTGTTTTTTTTTTTCCTTACACATCCACAACACTAAATACCATTCATGGCAGATAGTAGGTGCTTAATAAATGTTTTTTTACTTGAATCTAAATCAATAAAATGGCATACATATCCAGATCTAGATACGTATTATGCCCTTTGAAGTAGTTCTTTTGAGAAGCAAGGCTGGTATCCTGAAAATAGTGTTATTGCTTAAAACAGTTTTGTAACACATCTTGGAACTGTCTATAGAGTTAGTTTACGGGCTACACAGAAAATTGGCCTCATTGATTTGGAGTCAAAATCTCTTGTTTTGCCTAGATTGATCACAGACTCAATTTCAACATATCTGACTTCAAATTGCTTTTGACTTTTCTAATAGTCAGGTCCACTCTCACTTAAAATTTGCAACTATGGGGAACATTCAGTAGAATATTTCTCAGTGACTAATTTTAGTTAGGGATAGCAGACAAAACTCACTTGGATGGAGAAATTCCATCCAAGTGAGTTTGTCTCTCCATCTATCTCTTGACTAACCAAAATAATAGTGCTGTGTATGTGTGGGCATATACATATATGCTAAGGATAGTTTCAAAAATTGTTTTAATTGTCTTATTTGGCGTTGATCTAAGGTAACATTTAGTATGCAGTATGTAATTCCTTCAGAACAAGGACCATTTCAGTTTTTCCCCTTGTATCCCCACTACTTACTACAGTGACTTAAACGTAGTAAGTACTTTGTAAATGTCTTGAATTTCTAAAATTGGATAGGACTCCTAGAACTCTTTCCTCAGTAATAATAGAGAACATAGCTTGCAGAAATCTATTCCATGACTAGTTAAAAGTGTTAGTATGACACTGTCCTGGGCTGAGGGAATGCTTCTTCTTGTCTCCTTTTGACAAAAAACAACAAAAATCCCCAATTTCTCAGTCTCTTCCCTTTAAGAATCAGATGAGGTGTTTCAGTACTCTCCCTTTGAGTTTATTGCTTTCTTTCCTTTAGCATTGAGAAGCCAGGCTTCAGGCAGGCGGTCCTTTCTTCCAGACTGTGGTCACATTCTGGTCATTTACTTTCAGGAGATGTTCGGAGGTATTTAGGGGAGTTTTAAAAGTCTACTGAATGTACCATTTGTAACAGTTTCTAAAACCATTGGCTTAATATAAATAATCTATAGAGTAAATGTTAACTTCTTAGCATACTGATAATTACTTAATAATTTACACTGAGTGAATCCTCATCAATGCTTTTCTTAACTAATGCTTTTTTAAAGTGTTGATTTTTTTAAGTGAAAGTTTTTTTCTCTCATTTCCTGATCTATTCCTCCACTATAATAACCATTCTCTTGTTTCAAATAAAAATTAGTAAAGCAAAATTGACCCACAACATGACACAGCTGATGGTAATGTTCTATACCTGTAGAATCCTATCCCAGTACTGAGATGAGGGAACTATGTTTTCATCATCTCTTCATCTGGGACCAAGATTGGCTGCAATTAGTCTGAGTTCTGTGGCCTGTTAGTGGATTTTAAAAATTTGTTTACATTATTGTATTCATTTATAATTGCTAGCTTTTAAGACAAGTTGCTACTGCTACAAATATTTGTAATTTTTTAGACCTCAGTAGAATTAGGGAGTTTCTGAAAAATAACTTTTGTCATATCTGTAATTGTGCAATTGGCATGCTTTCACCTCTATTTTAATGTAGAAGATGGCTTGAAAACACAGTTATTCAATTTTTCCCATTCATGAATTTATTTGGAACAGCTAAGTAATGGAGACCAAATTAGTAATAAATATGTATTTATATGTAGGACCTCTCATATTTGAAGTTCGCTTATTTGGCAACCTCATGGCTGAGAATCGTGAAGAAAGTAAAAGGTCTTTGAACAGTTAAAATAGATGTCAGGAAATCTATGCACTAAAATTTAAGCACTTAAACACATTGTCTAGAATCTCATTCAGAGTCTATTTACTATTTTTTTTAAATACATGATTTTAATAACCTTAGTTATTTGGTTACCCAGTCAGTAGATTCCTTTATACAACTATCATCTGAGCCTGATAGTGAGGGGGAGAAATAAAGGCAAAAAGACAATTAAAGGCTAGAATAATAATGTAAAAAAAAACCCCTCAAACCTTGGCCTGGGGCCATATTACATTGGAGCAATATTATGTAAGGACACATAGCCCTGTATTTCCTCAAAAGCCTTAGAGGCCTACTGTATTACAGAAGCAATGTTTATCATGATCCCAAATTATCAAGACAAGGTTAAAATATGTTCAGCACACTCAGTTCAATTAAAACATTTTAAAATACCTATAGTGTATAAGGCACTGTGGGAAGTGCTCAAGATACAAAGATGAAAAACGACACAGTGTTTGCCTTCAAGAATCCTATTTGTAGAGGAATTAGAAAAGAATCCTTGTATAAGGATTGGTCAGTATCTAGTAGCCGTTGTTCAAAAAACCTTGGGTTGTATTTTTGTTTGTTTTTTTTTTACTATTCCTTCTTTCTTACTTTTCAGATCCATTTGTTTACTAATCTATGACTCCCCCTGCCTCAACATCTCTCACCTCTAACCCCTTTTTTCTTTTCCTCATACCACTACCCCACTTCATACCATTCTCCAGTACTTTTTGGATACTTCTTACTAGAGCTTTTTCAACATTCTTTGCCACTTGTCCTCCATCCTTCAAAAGCTGCCCGAATTATCTTTATGTATAGATTTAGCCATGACTCCCTACTAACTAGTCAGTCACCTAGTACGCATTTATCAAGCACTTATCAAATTCAAACTCTTACTTGGAATTCGAGTGTTTTTTTATAATCTGGTGAAACCTACTTTTTCCTGCTTTATTTTATATTATTCTATTCTGTGTATTCTATGCTGAATCCAAATAGTGCCTCCCACCTCCTCTGAACATATTCAATATTTTCCTACCTCTCTGTCTTTGTTCAGGTTGTTCCCCCCATGTAGAATGTCTTCCCTCCCCATCTTCCTTGGTTAAATTCTTTTTCAACCTTGAAAGTTCAATTTAAATGCCACCTCCTCTAGGAAACCTTTTCATTATTCCTGTCATTTTACTCTGAGTTGATAATGACCTTTCTTTCTTTAGCCCACATGTAGAGCACTTCTGTATCTTCCATGCCATTAATATTGTGTAGTGCCATTTTCTTTGTTATTTATCCCTTTACTAGACTATAAGCTATGTGAGGGCAGGGATCATAGCTTCTTATAAATTTTTCCTTTTCTTTCCCAAATACTGCTCTACACACAGTAGAGGTTTAATAAATGTTTAAGGAATGAATGAAATGGTGACCTGAGATTTTAGGGGATGTCTGTGGGTAATCAGAGATGATATTATCAAAAAACATGTAGATCAGGAGGTGGGAAGGTGAGAAAATGTCCAGAATGAAGAGGGAAAGAAGGACCTCTGAGTATTTGGCAATATATAACAGGTATGAAGTGCTTCCCACAGAGGAAGGATCTGGAATGCCTGATGAGGAAACAGCTTCTCACACTCCACTGAAAGAAAAGGGGGATTCACAGTTGCCACCAAGAGTGAGGGCATCTGTTATTGGCCCCAGGAATAAGAGTTGTGTCGTGGTGTTAGGTGACTCCCTGGCGATAGGTACGGAAGTGGCCATATGTCGACCTGGCATGTACTGTTGGGAGGTGTGTTGTATTCCTGGGATATTCATTTGGGATGTGACACAGACTGTCCTGAGGCTTGTCAAAGTAAAGTAGCTCTACCCACCACTGGTGATCCATATGGGAGCAAATGATATTGCCAAAAGGAAGCTGGAATAATGAAGTTCCAAGCAGCAAACTGAAGGACTTAAGGACACAGGTAGTATTTTCATCACTATCACTTTACATTGTTGCCAATGTAAAGACCATGGAAGAAGAAGTAGGATATAAAAAGTGAGTATCTTGCCAAAAAGATGGTGTCAGAATGAGACTTGGTTTTCTGAATGATAGCGTTCATAGGCTCTTGACCAAGGAAGGTCTACATTTAACAAGGCTACTCTTGTAGGCTGATTGGTCTGATTAAGAAGTCTTTTAAAAAAATCTAATGATCAAATTGGCAAAGCGTCTATTGTAGAGAGCAGAGATAAAAATAGTTAAGAACAGCAACCACCGTGGTTATTATTTCATAGGAGACAATCACCGGAATAGAAATGATGATCACAAACTGATCACATTGACTTAGAAAACCACAAATTAACATTATCCATATTGTATTTTTATTTATTTTGTTAAATATTCCCCTGTTACATGCTCACCTTGTTCTAGAGAATTTCAGGCATGGCTTTCCCCAGGAGGGCTATGAGTTTGGCATGATCTGTATCAGTCAAGGGATATGACTATTTACAAACCAGCACATGAAAGAATGAGCACATTTATCACATTAAAGAAAGTGATATTACAGATAGTATTGAGTCTCATAGAATGTTTTATAAGAGTATAAAGTGTAAAGACATATTTGACTTTAGAGGAACAGATTAGGTAGATGAGTAGTAGTATATCAACACTATATTCACTTGAAGGGAAATCATAAATTTAAGGGAAAAATGTAGTGGAAAGCACTTGTCAGTGGATCTAAGGAAAGGCAAATAAACTGATATTTGAAACTTCCTGATGACAAAGCTCCCTAAAATATAATAAGATTCCCAGGGTAAAGGAGAATGGTAAATTCCTAGTCAGTGAAGTCCTTGAGTTAGAGGGTGAATAACCCCTCTCTAGAGTACTGAGCTTAGAATCAGAAAAACTTACCTTCTTGAGTTCAGATCCTCAGACAAATATTGATTTAACTGTGTGATCCTGGCCAAGTTCCTTAACCCTGTTTTCCTCATCTGTAAAATGGGCTGGAAGAGGAAATGGCAAACCATTCCAGTATCTTTGCCAAGAAAATTCCAAGTGGGGTCATGAAGAGTTGGATGCAATGAAAAATGACTGAACAACAAAAAGGTTTTTATAAAGAATAGATAATTTGTGTTTTGTAAACTCCTTAGACTACTTGGCATCCATTTGATTGAGATCCCTTCCAACTATGCAGATTCCTTGATTCTCTTTAGCAATGACTTCTGAACTGGACTTGGAAAGAGAAAGATTTCAGTGTGAGTGTGTGATGGTTGGGGAAATTCAGGCACTACAGGACAGAGTCAGGGAAGAGTGGGATTAATAATGCCTAACATTTACAGGATGCTTGCTATATGTTAGGCACAGTGCTTTACAGTTATTATCTCATTTTGTCCTTACAACAGCCCTGGGAGGTAGGTGCCATTATTTTTACAGATCCCTTTTTACAGATGAGGAAACTGAGGCAAATGGGTTTAAGTGACTTGCCTGGGGTTACATAGCTAGTAAGTGTCTGAGACCAGATTTGAATTTAGGTCTTCGCAACTCCAGTCCCAGGATCTGTACTACCTAGCTCAGCATTTATAGGAGAGTGGTTTGAAAAGGTAGAGCCAGATTATGAAGGAACTTGACTAAGAAACTTCCACAGAAATGATTTGGTCAGATCTGAATATTATTTTGGGTTTATGCAGGGTGGTGGCAGGGAGACCAGTTAGGAGGCTATTATAGTAATTTAAGCTATAAATAATAGTGGATCTGAATTACTGTTGTAATAGTAGGACTAGAAAGAAGTAGGACTGATGTGAGAAGTAGTTTTGAAACAGCATGACATAATTTGGGGATTTAATTGGATGTGAGTGTGAAGGGTGGAAAAAGTCCAAGATCTTTCTCAGATTTCAAGCTTGGATGAAGTTTGTACCAGTAAGAGAAATGGAGAAGTTGAGAAAGGTGGACAGGCTTTTTGGGTAAGAAGGTCAATTGAGTTTGAGTTGTCAGTGGGACGTCCATATGTCCCATAGATATTTGGAAATGTGAGATTGTAGTCCAGGGTGGTGTAATCTAGAGCTTTGGTTATAGATTTTAGAGAAAGTCAGGTTAAGTATAAGATTCAATTTAGATTTCCATAGAAATAGAAATAATCAAATATCCAAAGCTTTCCTCCCTAAGCATCAACACTTTCTTTTAAAAAAAATCTCACAAAATTATTGTAATCATTCATCAATGATTCCAAATAAAGGAGGTATTACTCTCACCATTATTCTCTGGCTTTAGAGGTATAAAATGCATCACAGAACACAGTTTTCCTGTTCTAGAGAGAAACAAATAGAATTGCTAGATGACTGGTTTTATAGGTGAGGAATTTTGTATATGATCAGTGTGTTCCATTTCAGTCCTTGTGTTTTAGTTTATCACTAAGTATGACAGGGTTTTTTTTTAAGGGTGGGATTTCCTAAAAAGGGAGTGGGAATGTACTTTATCATTTCTACCTCTTAAGATTCCTGCACAAGCTTAACTCAAGTGCCATCTCCTTCAAGAAGTCTTTCCTGATCCCTCTCAACTACTAATTGTTCTCTCTATTTTGATTCAGTTATTGTATATTTTGTGCTTTCTTATGTGTTATTTCCCCCAGTATAATGTAAGCTTCTTGAGGGCAGGGATAGTTTAATTTTTGGTTTTAGCAGGCACTTAAAAATGATTACTTAAAAGAGATAACTTGAAAGAAGAATTCTTTGTTTATCATCTACCTTACCAGGTACAACATGAGAAGATAAGAGTTGAAAAAGTTCCATGTGAGGCTGTGGTCCCTTCTTATAGCAGGAAAGAGGCTAGAGGATAAGATGACTTACTGTTTCATTAGTATAGGGAATTCTTTGGTGAGAAAACATATCAAGCAGGGCACAGCAACACTTTTCTCTGCTATTTATAGAGAATTATGTAGAACACTAGGAAGTTAATTCTTTGCACAGGTTTCACACAGCTAGGTTATATTAGAGATAGGACTTGAACCCAGGTCTTCCTGACTCCAAGACTAGGTAGAAGAGCCTCTATTCACTATGTTATGCTGTATTATAGCAGGTTATTCCTTTGTAAAAGGGATGTAGATATACTACCACCCGTGGTAGTCACCACCACCCAAACTCTTCTGACTGTTACTGTTTGATTAAAGTGTTTCAAGAAAGGTTACATTTTCCTTCAATTGGTTCAGGCAAGATTTCTGATAGGCAGTTTGAGAAAATAGATCCCTTTAAGATGTTTTCAGATTTAATATAGAAGGAATTGTTAGAGAATGTAGTCAAGTAGATAAGAAAGTATTCTTTCTTGGCTTTGTGATATTCTTATTAAACTTTGTTTACCACAAATTAACCCACAATTCAAATTAAACAAGCATTTATCAAGCACCTACTATGTGCCAGACACAGCAGAAGGTACTATGGATGCAAAAGACAAAACCTGTAGTACTTCTTAGTCCATAATGCATGTCCATGGATATGAACAACAACAACAATTATATTCCTTCACATTTACCAGAATTTTAAAAAACACAATTACAGGGTAATGGTAATGGGGACCTTCGTTTATTGTGAATTAAAAGGTTGAAGTTTGGTTTCATCCCATTTGCCTTTGAATTCAGTTGGTATTTTAGAAGATACATATTCACTTGTGATTTAAGGCACATTTTGAGAAGTGTAAACTATTGATTCACAACAGGAAGCTTACTGCACTGAAACCTATTTTGTTTACCTTTAATTTTTTATTGTAATTTTCTCAATTACATGTAAACAAACATTTTAAACATTTGTTTTTAAAAATTTTGAGTTCCATATTCTCTCTATCTCTACCTCCCCTCCACCATTCTAGAGAAAGCAAGCAATTTAATATAGATGATACATATGCAGTCATGCAAAATATTTCCATATTAACCATGTTGCAAAACCAAAACTCCCCAAAATAATAAAGTAAAAAAAAAAGAATGCTTCAATCTGCATTCAGACTCCATCAGTTCTCTGTCTGAAGGTAGATAGCATTTTTCATCATGAGTGGTTTGAAACTTAAATCATTGTATTGCTGAGAATAAATATCATTCATAGTTGATCATCATACAGTATTGTTGTTACTGTGTACAGTGTTCTCCTGGTTCTGCTCACTTCATTTTGTGTCACTTCATATAAATCTTCCCAGCTTTTTCTGAGAGCATCTTGTTTGTCATTTCTTATAGCACAATAGTATTCCATCACAGTCATATATCATAACTTGTTCATCTATTCCCCAGTTTTCAGTTCTTTGCCACCACAAAAAGAGTTGCTATATTTTTGTACATATAGGTCATAGAATATTGAAAATATTTGAAAACATCTACACTTCTTATTGTTAATCCTTTCTCCTATAGACTAAATATCCCCTATTTCATTAATTTATGTTGTAATTTTGAGACTTTTAAACATCTTAGTCTTTTCCTGGATGTGCTCCATTTCTCCTTAGAAAATGTCCAGCATTGGACACAAAACTAGAGGTACCTACTTATTAAAATGACTTCTGAGTCTTTTGTAATTTAATTATCTGATATGAATTTGACTATGGTAGTAACTTTTGCTGGAAAAGTTTACAATCTGGTTCTAGTCTCATCTTTTTTTATTTTTTATTTTTATTTTTATTTTATTTTATTTTTATTTCATATTTTCTGCATTCAACCAAAATTGATTATTCTATGCTTGTCATGTTTTTTTCCCCATCTGTCCATCCTTCGTCTTCCCCACAACCTAGCAGTTCTTGCTGTTTAACTCATATGTAGTCTTATCTGTGAAGTTTATCTTGATCTTCCCAGAGGAAAGTGATCTTTCTTTGAATGTCTTATGGAAATATAAATTTCTCTTTTCCTGATGCTTTTCTTTCCGTAGGCTGCTGCTGGTGCAGTGAATGGTAATAGCCCTGGGTTTGGAATCTGGAAGACCTGAATTCAGATGTGACCTCAGACATTTACCAGTTGTGTGACTAAGCACGTCACTAAACCTCTACTTGCTTCGGTTTCCTCAGCTGTAAAATAGGAATGATAATAACCGTGCCTCTCTCTCAGGATTGTTGTGAGGATCAAGCGAGATAGTATAGAAAAAGCTCCTAGTTCAGTGTCTGGCCCGTAACAGGTGCTATATAAATGCTTTTCCTCCTCCTTTACCCCTTCCCAGATTTACCTTTCTCTCCTTTGTGTCAGTTATTTGTTTATTTGTCCTTCCCAAAGAAAGGTAAAATGAAAAAAAAAATCAACTGGTCACATGGTGACAGTGAAGGATAACCAAGTGGGCAGTCTATGGGTTCATTTAATTGTTATCCTTGGATTGTCAGGATAACTCAAGGAAGGTCCTCTTTTCCTCCGGGAATTTGAGTGAACTCCCCGTTTTGAATTTGTGGGAGAACATGGACAAGAATCACACTAAGTGGCTAGCATGGATGGATTGTTATATTCTGTTTTGGAAACAATATGCAGATTACCAAGATCACAGATCTCTTTGGGGATTTGACTACTGTCTCCTCCCCCCTCCCCCCAATCAGATTGTAAGCTCCTTGAGGATAAGGTCTTTACTGCATATTTGCTTTCCCAGGATTTTAGAGATCAGGATTGGATCTGTAATTTCATTGGGCTATGGAACATCATCTAGACGAGAACCTCTAACAATTCAGATTGGCCCATTCTCTTTAATTTGTTGTCATAGTATATCAGTGATATCAAACTCTAATAGAAGTGGGACCACTAATCCATGTATAAGAATTCCTGCCAGGAATATATTGACTTAGAAAACCACATAATAACATTATTTATGTTCTTTTGCATTTTTATTTGGGGAGAGGGGTGAGGTGTTTGACATCCCTGAGGGGTGAAGTGACTTTCTCAGAATCATAGTCCGTGTGTGTCAGTCTGAACTCCAAGGCTGACTATTTACTAACTTTAGTTCTATATTTAGTTGGTGCTTTGTAAGTATTTGTTGAATTTTTTGAATTTAATTAAGCCAAATACACTAACTCCAATTATAAATCCTCATAAATATCCTTAAATTAGGCTGATCAGTTTCATAACAAGAAAATTAGAGAGGAGATCCAATGGTTTCTTATTTTTTCATGCCTTTTAATGTTTTCACTTATATATATAGTCATCTCTGTTAATTGAATAATGTGCTATTGGTTAGTTTTTAATTGGTAAAATCCTCAAAATGGATACTCTTTGGGAAATCCAGAATGTATAGGAATAACTAATGTGAGATGAGGCTGGAAAAGGAGAATGGTGTCACATTGTGAAGCTCCTTGTATTCCCACTGCCATCACTCTAGTAATGTTCTCATTAGTGTGAACTTGAACTAATATAATAATTCCTTTATAGATGTTCCCATCTACAGTTCTCTCCCTACACACATTCTTCCTTCATGTCACTGTCAGAAAAAAAGTCTTTCTTATGCATGGATCTCATGCCACTGCTTTGCTTAGAAATTTTCAGTGGTTGAGCAAAATTCACATTCCCCATCTGGTCAGTGAACCCTCACAACATGGTATGTAACTCTCTTTCAAGCCATAGCTTATGTTCCTCCCTTCTCTATGTTCTGTGTGCCAGGCAAACTAGACTGCTCCCCTTTAAACTCTAGTTTCCCCCCGCTTTGTTCTCTTTGCTTGCTCCCTAATCCTAGTCTATCCTTTCTTCTCCTCACTTCTTGAAATCTCATTTTCCTTTAAAAGTGAAATTCTGATGCCCTTTCTTCTAAGAAGTTTGATTCTCTGGAGTTGCTTATAAGCTTCCTATGTAGGGATCATGTAACCCTGTTTCTTTTTTAAACTCTTTACCAGATTTATTGTGTAATACTGTGTATTAAATCTATTAACATCTCCCTACTAGACTGTAAGCTCCATAGGGAAGGGATGGGGTAATTGCAGCTTTGAGGCCACATGTAGCCTTCTGGGTTCTTGGGTGCAGTCTTTTGATCGAGTCCAAGTTTTACAGAACAAATCTTTTTATTAAGGGGATTTATGTCCTGAAGTTTGGATTCAAAGGGCTGCACTTGAGGAGCTAGAGGGTCACATGGTTCCCCTCTCCTGGCATACCCTGTATGTAGTAAGTGAATGCTTATTGAGTGATTGGATTTCCCAAATAATGCTCATTTCGTGAGCACTTGTGGCAGCTCGGTGTACCGGGTCTTCAGGTCACCTCCATTCTGAGTGCCTCAGTTTCCTTAATTATAAAACAGGGATGATAATAGCCCCTGCCTCCCAGGGCGATAGTCACATCTGTAAGACGTTTATGTAGCACTTACTCTGTGTCACACTGTGCTAAGTAAGTGCTTTTTCTCCCCTACAAATATTTCATTTGATCCTCACAGTGACCCTGCTATGAAGAGATGCCTAAGAAATGCTTATTTCCTTCCCTTCTCAATCTGGTAAAAAGTTTCTCTGAGTTAAAATGTACATTTTTGCTTGGCAAAAAGGGACAAGTTTTAACGTGACAAGTTTTAGTTTATTAAAGCCTCTCATCACCAGATTGGTCACAGGGTGATGAATTTTCTATCTTAGCTATTCTTAAATGCCATCTAATAAGTTGTAGAGGAATTGTGATTTGCATCAGTAGAGGAAAACATATTATTGAACTTGTTATATACCATGAGCTATCGATGGAACGAGTGCTATCTCTCTGTAATTGAAATGATATGTTTTGGGGACTGAGCTTTAAAATATCTACTAAAAATTAAGTAATTTGTTTAATTTATACTGAAATATCCATCTAGAACTGTATAATTTTTGAGCTCAAAATCTTAGAGTTCATCAAGTACAATCTTTATACTTACAGAGAAAATGTTGCTCAGAGAAGTTAACTGATTTGCCTAAGTTTGTATAGCAAATGAATTACTGGTGGGTAATTTCCATTGCACTCTGCTTATTTTAAACTTCTGCTAAATTCAGGATGACTTTCAGAATCAATACTCTTATGTCATTAATAAATTGTAGGATCATTGGATCATAGATTTAGGGCTGGAAGAGAAAAATAGAAATTGTCTACTTTACATTTTGCAACTTAGGAAAACTGAGGCCCAGAGAGGTTAACTGATTTGATATATTTTCCTCTGAATATAAGTACAATGCTCTTTTAACTAATGAGTATATTTTAATTATTAAGAAAATATTTTGTTTATTGCATAATAGTGATAAGGAAATATTTTTGTAAAAATGTTTAATTTTCATTTTAATTCTTATTATAAATGTAGTATATGTGCTGTATTTTGAAGAAAGCTTTTTGTTCCAACTCCCTTCACTTTAGGTTTTCCATTTTTATTGTACATTAGTCTTCTTGCTTAACTGAGCATGATTGAAATTTGAAATATTATTCCCTATCATTTCTCTTTTGCATAAAATAGCCATACATTAACAGCTGCAGTCCTTCAAACCTTCCAGCTTATTGGTATGACCTCTGCCCTTTGTATCTTTTGACACTCAGTCTGTCTTTGTGCTCAAGTTTTTTTCATGATGGATAAGATTCTCTACCAATCACATATGCTCTGCTCTAGCAAAGAAAGTAGATAAATTATTTTCATCTGTAGTCCTGCCAAACTTTTCAAGGGAAATGTTGGTAGTATGCATAAAGGAAGCCTATGTGATGCCTACTCCAGCTTCTCCTGTAACTGGAAAAAAAATGGGGCTACTTCTAGCTTTCTGAATGCTTCTTAAATTATAAAAAAGTAGGAAATTGCTAGGCCAATTAATCAACGACAATTGCAATAAGTATAAAAAAACATGGTCCTTAACAAATTATCAGTTATGCTTGGTGTCTCTTCTCCTTTCCCCCCCAAACTTGAGTATGTTGCCGCTTGGTCCACCTCTTGAATCCTCCAGTGGTTTAGTGTCAGCTTTATAAGAGGCTAATTGCTGACGATACAATTCTCTTTCCTCTTCGAGTCCTACTCTTTCTTTTTGTGTTTTCATGATATAGCTGTCTTGTGCATACCAAACCAGTAGCTT
This sequence comes from Potorous gilbertii, assembly GCA_028658325.1. Taxonomy (NCBI): domain Eukaryota; kingdom Metazoa; phylum Chordata; class Mammalia; order Diprotodontia; family Potoroidae; genus Potorous; species Potorous gilbertii. Next base: position 25,446,110 of record CM053773.1, on the reverse strand, counting down.
GAGCAAGTCTGAAATGAATGAGAGAATGATGCTTTCTAATGGTGATTTTTTATTAGGTTAATAAATATGTGGTGTCAGTAACCTTTACAGACTTAATCAATATTTTTTGTTAGGCCTAGGGTATTTTAAAGGGTCACTCTATGATATTAGCTACCACATTTTCTAAAATTTGCACTATTCCAATAAAGTTCTACAGCCTATCTTTCTTTCCAAGAGTATTGGAAATTGATTTCTCCAATTTCAGTAACATGTAACTTTTCTTTGTCTTTTTGGGTAGTATTTTTCTCCAATAGATTTAAATTAATTTAGGAAATTAATCTATATAGAGATGTGATATTTTTTTAAAAAGTGTGTTTTCTGTCATAGTGAATGTGAAGCCTTTCATTTCCCTTTTCCCTTCTTTCTACTTCATATGTTCTACATAAATTTAGCTATTTTTAAATTACAACCTTGCAGGGAACCTTAGAAGTAATCTGGATCACCTACCTGAACAGGAATCCCCTTGACAATGTTACTGACAAGTGTTCATCTAGTCTCCACTTGAAGCCTTCCAGTGCAGGGTGTTCCTCACCTCTTGAGACAACTTATTCCACTTTTGCACAACCATGATAATGAGGATTTTTTTTCCTTATTGAGTCAAAATCTCTCTGCTCCCTGTCACTTCCACCTGTTACTCCTGACTCTGCCCTCTGGGGCCAAGCAAAACAAGCCTAATCCGTCATTTACATGACAGCCCTTCAGGTGCTAAAAAACAACTATCTCGTCCTCCTAAATCTTATCTTCTCTAGGCTAAATATCTCTATTTCCTTTACCTGAGCCTATATGACATAGTTTCAAATCCTCTTAATGTGGTTGCTTTTCTTTGGACATGCTCCAGCTTGTCATTGCCTTTTCTATCAAAGCAGAACAATCCAGATGTGGTCTGATACAGTAAGGCTATGTCACCTCCCGTTTTTTGTCTGAAGTTTTACATTAGCCTTTTTTAGTTGCCACATTATGCTTTTGAGTCATTCTGAGTTTGAGATCTGTCTTAGAAACAAACAAGCAATCTTCTTATGTTTCCAATACTGAAAAATATAAACAGGCTCATCTTTGAATCCCAAGTTGTTAGGCATTTGAAAAAAATATATATGTATGTGTGCAGGCATGTGCACAAGAAATGCTAGATGGAATTTTACCCCATTATCACAGACCCTGACAGTTTTTCTATTCAGTGACTTTTTCATGTAAACTTGCTTAGACATTTGTGCATTTGATCCTTTTTTAAATTTCAGCTGTAGAGACTTTATCTTTTCCCTTTTAAATATCATTTTATATTCCATTTTTATACAATTTCAGGATCTTTTTTAGTTTCTGATTCTGTTATTCAATGTATTACCTCTGCTTCATGTCAACCACATGATAAACATGTCATCTGTATTTTCAGCCAAGATTGTGAAAACCATTGAATAAAAGGTAGGGCTAGAGACAGACCATGGGGGTATCCTATTAGAGACTTCCCTCTATGTTGACATTTTTCTCTTTTGAAACTGTAAAGATAGTCTTGAGTGCTGTCTGTAGTTTACATTTTCTGTGATAGTCATATTTAGCCATGTTCTTAGTCAGGAGCAGGGTGGTCTTTTCTTTTCTCAGAGGACTTGAAATTTAAAATTTCAAGGAAATAGTATTTTAAAAGTTGAAGTGCAGGGTGTTTTTCCTTCTGTCAAGGAACATTTAGAGTTTTCTCTGGCTCTCTCATGCTTTTATGAAGCGACTTCTGTGCATTGTAGGATATCTTTAATATTTCCATTGATTTTCCTTTATTGTCACATCTTGTATTAACCATGTATTATTAGATGATTGTTTTTTTATAGCATATGGTTTAAAAAGAAAGCATTTGAATGTTCTGAAAATTCTTGAAGCTTAAATGTTACATTGAACACATTTTATCTTATAAAGAAACCACCATAATCAGACTCATTTATGTGGAAATAACTGAAATTTTTCTGCAATAAACCTATGAAATACTCTTATGTAATGTGGTACTAGTTCAAAAAAGAAAGTAAAATGTTAACTATAACTGTGCTTTGTGTCTTGCAAAACAATGGAATTGTCTTAAAATTGAAATCATTTTTGGAAGTTGCCTTTGAATATTGTAGTTTAAATGTTTCTTAGTGATAATTTTAAAGCTGAATAATTATTTGTTGCATTTATCAGTTAAGTATCTTTTTTCAAGTACGAATATATTTTTAAAAAACCTTTTTTGTTGTGGAACTTTTAAAAAAAGACAGTATCAGTCCTAAAATTCACATGTATTATTTTTTACTATGTTAAACGGGGAAATGAAGCATGATATAAATTTACAATGCATAAATTTAGAGTAATTCAGTTTTTAACAGAAATGGCAATTTGATTACTGTTTACAAAATTGGTGGCACCATAATAGATTGATAATATTTATTGACTTTGACCTGTTAATTTTTCTAAAATTTTGGAATTTTGCAGACCTAAAAAACACTATCCTTTCTATAGGACTTGACCAATTTGGCTTATTCTTCTTATAAACTAATGACTAATATGAATATATATGCGTATATATACACTTATATCTCATATAAGTAGCAACTTGTGGTATATTTGACAAATTAAGCTTGTAGATGCTTAATATTGATGGGAGAAGAGAAAACGATTGCTTTTCTAAAATAACATACTTAAAATTTCATTAGTTTAGCATGACTTCAAAGAAATCATTCCCTTCATAGTAAAAATTAAGTTTTTCAAGAAATGAAAATATGAGGAAAATATTTAGTAAGAACTTTTATAGATAATTAGGATTTAGAACTTGAACCTTAACATGACATCCAGAAATAATAGAGTTGTTTTATCATGTCAGTGACTTTAGAATTGGAAAAAAAACACCTTCAAAGTGGTGGTGTTTAATCAGATGCTATTTTTCTTTAGTGAGGTGTGCAGAATAGAATTAATTATCTTTGCCAAAAAGTATTGAATTTTTATTTCATCTAAGAAAGGGTGTTACATCTTATCTGCCTTGCCAAAGAATATAATTTAGAAGGGAAAAAAATATTTTGGACACTATTTGCTTGCTGCACATAGTAAATCTACAACTGATAAATTATAAGTTCCTGCTTCTTTCTGTAGGTTATTTTCGGTTAAAAATACTATTTTTGATTGCCAACAATCTGCCAGTTCAGTTGACTTGAATTTCCACTTCTAGAAAGTAGCAAGTATGGTGATCACACAAAATCTCATTGGACATCTCTGATATAGCCTTTAAAGAATTCTATTAAAAGTACCTTATTGTAAATGGAAACACTGATTTAGAGTACTTTCATGTAAGATTATTCACTTATTTAGTTATGATTTTTTTAACCTGGGAGGGGTTTGCTACTTTTTTTTTTTTAAGGGAGAACAATTTGTGACACAGAAGTATCCTACAACATCCACTAGGAAGGAACTCGTGTTGCTCATGTTTTGTTCATGTATAAATTTATCTAAGTATGTTGGAAATATATGTTCAAAGTTCTTGTGCTTGCTGGATGGATGATCGCTTACTCAAGTAGGTAGATGAAAAAGGTAGAATAACTAAAAGGAAATAGTTTTTCATGTGAAATATATGACTATATGACAAAAAAACATATTTTAGTAACTCCCTCCTGAGGAAATGTTCAATCTGCGCTGCTAGTAATGTCAGATTCTTGTAGCAAACTAGTTCTAATGATAAAAGCAAGAATATGGAATGTTATCTTACCTGAAGAAAAATGTTTGTTAAGAACTAATTATTTAGATATAGGAAATCAGAAATGAGTGGAAAATAATTGAGTACTATTTTTAAAATAGCCTTATTTGAAAATATATTATAGTGCTATATTTTCTCCTCCTGATTTCCCAGGTAGCATTTTCTCCTTCTGAGGATTCATTTTGCCCAGGCAAATGTTATTCTGTGGCTTTAACTTGGCATTTTATTTTCCCACTTCCTAAAGAAGCAGTTGAAATTCCTGGTGTGTGTTTTTAGTAGCCAAACCCTGCTGGCATAGATGTTTGGCTCATTAAAAGATGTGTAACTCATGTCAACTACATAATCATTTTTAAGCATTGAAGGAATTTTCCATGATCCTTGCATGATCCAAGAAGTACTGTGCAATTATTCACCAAAATATAAGAAATCCTTTATTTTATATTCTCCTTATGTGACTTTGTGAGTCATTTCTGAATAAAAGGAAATATATTTATACTTTTATTTTCCTCTTGTTTTTGATTCTGTTTTTTCATTTTGTTTTTTCTTGGTCGGGAGACATGCTTAAAGCTGTAAAAACCTTAAGAAGATGTTTGCTAAGTGAAATCTATAAAAGAGTTTCTTTTTCTGTAAAATGAAGAGATTCTCGACAGAGTGATCTCTAAAGTTCTTTGTAGCTCTGCATTTCTGTGGCTCTTAGAATTGGTTTCACAGCAAGGCTCTATGATTCTGTTAATTCTCACCTTTGTTAGTTGAGAAACCTGATAATTCTTTTCCCAACCTCACTCATCCTATGAGAGACACATAGAGAAAGGTTCTTCAATTCACTTTTCACATAATATTAAGCAGAGTACCATAGTGGAAACTCATATTACTGAGACTAATATTCACTAGGTATATAGTAGGGCACTTAACTTGTTTTCCCTGGAATACATAGCTAAAGCAGTTCTCAAATGGATAACCAAGGAGCATTTTATGATATGGTATCTTTAGTATTTATCATTTTTCCCTTATCCTTTTAAGCTTCTTATCTAAAAGTGATTTCAGAAGTTTTACAAATTAGGGTGATTTGACTTAACTATATTTTTATTTAAAACTCTAATTAAGCATAAATATCACTTAAGTATTTGTATACTCTCCAAAGTGCAACTTTTAAGGGAAATCATTTCAAGACACCATTATTAACTGGCATTTTAATCTTTTTTTTATTTGTTTCCTCTTTAGTAACGTCAAACATTGCAGTTCATTCTAATATGCTGGCTGGGTTTCCTCATACCTGCTATAATTTTTAGGGTGGAGGAGGATCTTTCAAATTCTCATGGTTATTAGTAAGGTGGGTTTTTACAAAATTTTGAACTTGGCAGCCACCAAATGAAATAAGCAGCCTATACATTCTAGAATAAAACTTATTTTCCAGCATACAATGAACTTAACATGTAACTTTCCAAGTTATCTGCTTGTCAATGATTCTCTTTGACCTTTCGTTCTCTTTTCATTTTTATTGAGGAGTAATCCTATCCTGAATGCCCTTCCTTATCCTCCTCTCCCATCCATGGAAAAAGAAAAAGATAAGGGAAATATTTGTAACAAATATGCATAATCAAAAGTAGCAGATTTTCACATTGTCTTGGTCCAAAAGTGTATTCCTCATTCTGCACCTTGAATACGTTGCCTTTCCTTTAGGAGGTGGATAGCATACTTCACGGTTCGTCCCCTGGAATCATGGATGATTGTTGTGTGGTTAGAGTTCTTAAGTCTTTCAAAGCTGTTTTTCTTTGCATTGTTGTTGTTATAGAAATTATTCTCCTAACTTTGCTCTGTATTAGTTCATGTGTGTCTTCTCAGGTTTCTCTAAAACTGGCCCTTTTGTCATTTTTTATGGGGTAATAATATTCTGTTACATTCCCAGTCTGTAGTTTGTTCAGTCATTCTACAGTAGATATTCACTTTGCTTCTAGTTCTTTGCACTACAAAAAATTTCCATAACTGTTTTTATAACATATAGGTCCTGTTTATCTTTTTGTTATTGTTTTTATATTTGACTTATTGGCAAAAGGTATTTCTTAATTGTTGCTTTTAAAAAAATAAGGAAGTATTTTCTCAGAAATAATAGGGTAAAATAAGTACATTTTATATGAAGATAAATTCTCCTTTCGTATTCTGGACCAGTCTTCCACCCCTAGGTAACCAAGAACTTCAAGGACCAAAGTTTAAAGAATTTTGGTTTGTAAAGGTGTATAATTAACTATTTCCTATGCCAAATCAGTGCATTTTCTGGTGAATAACTACTCTTCTTGATGGTTTTTAAGTCTATCAATTCTGATTTCTAATATTTCAAATCCAGTGGTTATGATCCTGAAAGGGAAAATTAATCTTGAATAAATTAATTTCACTGAGCTTTTTAGGTAAACTCAGTTTAAAAGATTTCTCATGCTTTTTGTGATGTTGGTTTCTGTTTTACTTTGTTCCAAATGCTACGTAATACACTTATACATGTAGCACGTTTACCAATAAATTTGCTTAAGTGCTCACCTTATTTTCATCTATTTGACTTCTGTTTCTGGGGGGAAACCTAGATCAGAAAGGTTATGGTAATCAGTAACTTAGTGGGGAGAATGCTGGCTTCATTTGACAGCTGTCATCTGAAAACCACAGACCTCAAGACCCTTTTAGGTTATAAGTCTGTAATTCTGGCATTGTATTGAGATGCTGTTTACATTTTATATAAAGTAAATCATTGTCTTGTTAGGTATGTTAGAATAGAGCAACACGAGTCTACAAGTTTTGGTCCGACTAGGGTTTCTTGCTGTGGACTTCTGGTCATTTAAGTTTCCATATGATAATTACTATCTATAATTTAGACTCGCCTAGTAAATCATCTTTTAAATTCCTTGAGAATTAATTGTTTTCAAGAGAGTCAATATGATGTAATTTTTTATGTCCTTATAAAGGAGAAAAAGTATAAACTTGAAAGATACATAAGATATTAGTCATTTTTCAAAACTTAATTAGAACCTCTATACAGATTCCATTAATGAAAATTTAGAAAAAAAATATTAATTAACCACTTTACAGATCCCTCTTATTTGAGGAATCATTGTATAATAGAAAGAATGTTAGTCTTGGTATTAGAATACCTGGTTTGATTTTTGACTTTGACAGTAACCACGTAACTAAGATGAAATTACTCAGTTTCTCTAAATTCTCATCTGCAGAATGGAGACGATAACAGTCTTAGTACCCGTTGTAAGGAAAGAAATTAGTGAATTTTAAATTTTAAACATGATAAGGAGTTTGCTGGCATACTGCAAGAGTATGATTTGAAGCCAAATGTTCCTTTGAAGTAATTTGAATAAAATGTTAGCTATTGGAGACTACCTGCAAACTATGTGCTATAGACAAGGTGGTGCTGACTATGTGACATAGTTTTAGACTTTGTTCCATGGAAGTTATTTTCAGTATTGCCTAATTTTATCTAATAAAAGTTTTATGTTCTTACAAATGAGAATAATCTTGTAGAAAATCTGTAGCTGGGGTTTTTTGTTTTGTTTTGTTTTTTGTACCGTCATTGATGGGATCCTGTTACGTCATTAGTAACCACTGTGCCTTTGAGTGAATAATGCATCCAGTGACTGAACTTTCTTTGTTATCAACACAGAATTTTGACATAGATCTTCTTCTGTTCAGTGGACATTGAGCCATATTTATTAGTCTGAATATGGTATTTAGAAATTTGTCTTGACAAATGAAAACTACCCTTTTAAGTTTTATTCTGAAGCTTGTATATTTATATTGTTAACCATTATACAATTATGAATGTAATTTACTGTCTTCCAAGCTTGTTTTTCATCTCAGCTTTAGAAAATGACAGGTGGATGCCTGTGACATAGTGTGTTACCTGCGCATTTGTAGGTTGACTGTAGTGCTCTAATTTCAGATGTAATGACTTCCTTTGATGTTTATAAGAGACTTTCATAAATTTAACGAACTTTAGCTTATCACAGCCCCAGATGATGACGCTTGCTTATCTGATTACACTGCTCAGGGGAATAAGGTTAAGGACATGGCTGTTGGTAACTAGAGCGTTTTCAGGGTTTTAGTTCAGCAGATGGGCTGCTGGGCTAGATTCATGCATCTGCCTGCCTGCTGTGGCAGCTGCTGCTGCTGCTGCTGCATGTTGTATATTCTTTTGTTCTGTTTCATCCAAGAATGGAATACTAGGAAGTGGAGTGAATGGATTAATTTAAGTTTAAGGTTAGTGTTTTGCTTCTGATGGAAACTAATGAGTTTCTATAGTTCAGTCAGTGGGATAAATTAATATTGTTTAAATTAACCTAAATTCAAATGTGTAAAGTCCTGACAGTTTTCAATGTTTATTTCTAATTTTGTGTCTGTTTTGTCTCCCTTCTCTTATTTTTCCAGGACTTATAATCAGACTTTGTTTGATACTGCATGGTTCAAGAGAATTAAGGAAATATGGAATGACATGAAGAAGAATAGTTAAGGACTAAAGGCCTTGTTGACAAGCACCTCAGTGAAGTGGTGAAGCACAGACTAGCTCTCTCCAGTTGTAGCTCAGAGGAGCCGTGCGTGTGTTGGAAGAAGATGGCAGATCCAGGAATGATGAGTCTTTTTGGAGAGGATGGAAATATTTTCAGTGAAGGGCTGGAAGGCCTTGGAGAATGTGGTTACCCTGAAAATCCAGTCAATCCTATGGGTCAACAAATGCCTCTAGACCAAGGTTTTGCCTCTTTGCAGTCCTCTCTCCATCATCCCCCTACTAATCAAAATCAAGCAAAGTTGACCCATTTTGATCACTATAATCAGTATGAACAGCAAAAGATGCATCTGATGGATCAGCCTAACAGAATGATGAGTAATGCCCCTGGGAATGGTATAGCCTCTCCTCACTCACAGTATCACAACCCTCCAGTTCCTCAGGTTCCTCATGGTGGCAGTAGTGGTGGTCAGATGGGAGTTTATCCTGGCATGCAGAATGAAAGACATGGACAGCCTTTTGTGGACGGTGGCTCTATGTGGGGACCACGGGCTGTTCAAGTGCCAGACCAGATAAGAGCCCCTTACCAGCAACAACAGCAACCGCCCCAGCCACCACAGAATCCATCTGCACCCCCTGGACAGGGCCATCCTCCACACATGCCACAGATGGGGAGCTACATGGCCCGTGGTGACTTTTCAATGCAGCAGCATGGTCAGCCACAACAGAGAATGAGCCAGTTTTCTCAAGGTCAAGAAGGCCTCAATCAGGGAAATCCCTTCATTGCCACCTCAGGACCTGGCCACTTGTCTCACGTGCCCCAGCAGAATGCCAACATGGCACCTTCTCTACGTCACTCCGTCCAGCAGTTTCATCACCACCCCCCCACTGCTCTCCATGGAGAATCAGTCGCTCACAGTCCCCGATTCTCCCCGAATCCTCCTCAGCAAGGGGCTGTTAGGCCACAGACCCTTAATTTCAGTTCTCGGAGCCAGACAGCACCCTCACCTACTATGAACAACTCAGGGCAGTATTCGCGATATCCTTACAGTAACCTAAATCAGGGATTAGTTAACAATACAGGGATGAATCAAAATTTAGGCCTTACCAATAACACGCCAATGAATCCGTCTGTACCAAGATACCCAAATGCTGTAGGATTTCCATCAAACAGTGGTCAAGGACTAATGCACCAGCAGCCCATTCACCCCAGTGGCTCACTTAACCAAATGAACACGCAAACTATGCATCCTTCACAGCCTCAGGGAACTTATGCCTCTCCACCTCCCATGTCACCCATGAAAGCAATGAGTAATCCAGCAGGTACCCCTCCTCCACAAGTAAGGCCTGGTAGTGCTGGAATACCCATGGAAGTTGGCAATTATCCAAATATTCCCCACCCTCAGCCATCACACCAGCCCCCTGGTACCATGGGAATTGGACAGAGGAATATGGGCCCCAGAAACATGCAACAGTCTCGTCCATTTATGAGCATGTCCTCAACACCACGGGAAATTAGCGGGCACATGAGACCAAATGGTTGTCCTGGTGTTGGCCTGTCAGATCCCCAAGCAATACAAGATCGATTGCTACCTGGCCAACAACATCCTGGGCAGCCTCCATCTTTTCAACAGTTGCCAACCTGTCCTCCAATGCAGCCCCACCCAGGGATGCATCATCAGTCTTCACCACCACCACATCCACATCACCAGCCTTGGGCACAGCTTCACCAGTCACCCCAGAACACCCCTCAGAAAGTGCCTGTCCATCAAGTAAGTAACTTCTCAACATGTATTTATTGAAATAGGCAATTAAGCACACCTTCCATCTTGTCTCATGTCTTCTTGTCCAATGTAACTCTCCCTGAAATGAGCAGAGGGCTTTGCCTTTCCAGTGCTTTGCACAGTGCATGGCACATAGTAGGCACTTAGTAAGGGTTTATTGATTTCAGTTGTAGCTTCCTTGGTTTATGTTTGCAATCTGTTTGCTCAATAAATCAAAATAGTTTCTCAGGTTTAAATAGTAAATTAAGTTTTGTAAGGTAGTTTCCTCACAATAACTCTATGATGTTGCTGATAAGAGGTATTATTTATTACATCATTGAGGAAACTGAGGCTCAGAGCAGTCAAGTAATTAACCTATTGCCACTCAACTGGAATTTTAATCTATTAGTTCCTCTTCTCCAACAGGGAGGCAACAAGGGAGATGGACAAGTATGGACAGGTGTAAATCAAAGAGAAGAAGAAACAGAAGTAAAAAGAATTGCAGTTTGTATTTAGAACATGCTTGTTGATTGACTGTGATTCATTTAAACAGAGTTTTGCTAGGTTTAATTTTACTTAGTCATCCTTTTTCTTTATGATGATGCATTTTTTCAGAAATTGCGGAATACATGTCCTTGCTTTTTATAGATGATTACACCATGTCCTTTATGTTTGTGTGCACTTAAATTACAAATATCAGAAGGTCAAAATAAACTATACACTGCTGCAGTGTTTTAGTTCATGTAGATTTGGTTCCTAAGCTTTTAAAAAAAAGTCTTTCTTAGTAAAATTGTCTTCCAACTGTGGATTTTTTTTATGCATTGTATTTTATGAAAGTTGCTAACCAGATAATGCATTCAGTAAAAGGATAGATCTGGATCTCAAGTTTTGTAAATAAACAAAAACTTCTTCCCATTCTAAATTGTGTACCTATATTTTAACAAATATTAAAACATCTAAGTGAACAGAGTTCTCCCGCAGTATTGTTAGGTAATGGTTTTTAGAAATACCCATACTTGCTACCTATACCACTCATTTGGCACTTAATCATAAATTGGTCTGTGTAGAGGCAGGTTGGATGATAGGGCTTGGAGGATGGGATTCAGTGTTAGGATAGATGATAATGCTTAATGGGTCTCTCTTTCACCAGAAGGAATGGAGTTGGTGACCTCCACCTTGTTCTGAGTATTTAGGGAATGATGGATCTTCCTACCTCCCTGGAAGTAATAAAGTGTATAGGTTCTTTGGTTTTTCTTAATTTTCAGGGATGTCCATGATCCAGAAGTTGCTGTATCTTGACTTGTAAAATCAGTGGATGTTGTAGTGGAAGGACCACTTGACTTGGGACACATTAGCGATGGAAGAAAGTCCTTTAACTTTTCTGAGTCTCAGCTTCCTCTTCCTTACAGTGGAGATAACAATATCTGTACTATCTGTCTTTCACTGGGTTGTTAGAAGGTTGAAATCGTGTGTGTGTGTGTGTGTGTGTGTGTGTGTGTGTGTGTGTGTGTGTGTGTGTATACATATCTTAAAGTTCATAAAATATCAGCTATTATTATTATTCTATTTGATGTATTATTTCTACTACTCTTTTTCAAATTCAGAAATTATTTTTAAGTTTGTTTTTCCACTTCTGTATTGTCTGATATTTTAATTTTTATTGTAGCAATATTGTCATTGATAGCAACTATAAATTTTCTTCAGGTTTCCTATTATATTCTCCCAGTAGGCCTTTTTAATTTCATTTTAAAAATCATTTAATAACTCTAGCTTTAGTTCCTGGATAGACTCTTTGAATTGCTCTCATGATATGTGTACCAGTAGTTAATTCTTGAATTCTTTAAATGTCAGTTATCCATTTCACTTTGAACTCTCTTTCATTGCTTCTTTTTCCCATTTGCATTACTACTTTTACTCTAGGTATTGTATTTACTATGTATATTTTAAAAATATTTGTCTATGTGCATACCTATCTATCCCTCTATCTAACTATCTATGTTTCTTGGCCCTAGTTTTCATTCTGCTTTTTGGGGGGAGGGTTGGGGAGAAGAGGAAGGTGAGTATACTCATTATCTTGTGGCTTTTTTTGCAGTGTTTTTTTCCTTTAGTATTTTTCTTGTAGCTTTATGAGAAGGGTATTGAGGAACCTACTTCCACTAGAAAGTCTTGTTCTGCCATACTGACTGAGAAGATGGCAGAGGCTGTGCTGTTTGCATCTCCAGTACCTAGCGCATAGTAAATGATTAATAAATGCTATCTTATTAACTGAATTGAAGGCAGACTAGACAAAGTAATGAATGGAGAGATATGAATGGAGAGTGCAAGGGATAAATGGAGGTGCTAGATATTGGAGGAAACACCTCCAAAGCTTCTGAATTTCTTGGACAATCAATGTGTGGTTGATAGAAGTAGGGGAAAATTAATTTGGGGCTGAAAAATTCCTTTTTAGACATGAACTTGTTGCTTTTCAGGTTACATTTTAGTGAAAATGTCATGTTGCTATCTGAAATTAGAGGAATGGGGAGCCTAGGAATAGATTTTGGAATTATTTGCATAGAGGGGACAAAGGGATGAATTTTCTAAAGGACAAAGTATGGTCAAAGATTAGAGGGCTCTCCTTAGCCCTGCAAGCCTGAATCTTGCAGCTGACTCACAATTAGAGGGTAAGAGGATAAAGAATTGGTGGAGACAGTAGTTAGGTAAAAGAATATTTTTATATTGCCACAGAGAATAAGTGCAAAGATGTTAAAAATGAATAGATAGTCAATCATTAGAGTTTTCCAAAAAGTCATTGATTTGCCTTGTAGAAGTAGTGATTTTCTTGTCACTAGAGGTTTCCATACAGATTTACAGATATTGTTAAGTTGGGGTGTTGGATGACTGTTTTCATTTCTTCCAAATTTCCCTATTAACTGCTATGATTCTAAAGGAGCAGTACCAAGTAAATGTCATTGAATTAGATCATAGGATGCAAAGCAAATGTGGCTATTTTTATTGATTTTACCTTGAATTTAGATTTTAGGTCTGATTTTCTTTCCTGACAGAAAATAGACAAACTCCACTAAAGGCCAACAAATTTGTTTTCATGTCATATAGGGGAGATCTTAGGTTTTTTTTAAGAAGACTTTATTTCCAGACATCTTTCCTATCTAACTCTCTGCCATTTATAGTGAAAAATACCAAGTGAACCTGCCTTTTTTAGTGGTATAGGTAAGTCAACTAGTCAATAAACATTTATTAAGCCCCTGCTGTATGCCAGGCAGGCAGCTAGGTGGTCCATTGGATAGAGTGTTGGACCTGAAGTCAGGAAGACTCATCTTCCTGAGTTCAAATCTGGCCTCAGGTACTTAATAGCTGTACAACCTTGGGCAAATCATTTAACTTTGTTTGCCTCAGTTTCCTCATCTATAAAATGATTTGGAGAAGGAAATGGCAAACCACTCCAGTATCTTTGCCAATAAAGTGCTGAATGGGGTCACAAAGCATCAGACACTACTGAAATAACTAAGCACCAAAACATGTGCCATGCATTTTGCTAAGCTCTAAGGATACAAAAAGAGAGAAAAGATAGCCCTTATCTTCAAGCATCTCACAATCTGGGTGCAGATTTATGGAGAATCATAAAAGTGTTAAAAGTTGGAAGGGACTTTAGAGATCATTTAGTCCAATCCCCTTTTCTTGTAGATGATAAAATAGAAGCTCAGGGAGATTAAAAAAACTACTTTCCCATGGTCCTATGGTTAGATAAGTGATAGACTGACTGTATTTACTTGAACTGACTTCCTGATTTTTCTTACTCTACCACCAGACGTTTCAAACTCACTATGATTTGTGATTCAGTCAATGCATGATTGTATCTATGAGGGATAGAAATGATTGTTGTCCTTTGTTCTCAAGAGGACCAAAATGACATCACCATGATAACGTGAAGTTTCAGTGTGTCCAACTGTGACTGATCAGACCAATAAAACCTGGGAATGCTCTATCACAGATTGGGCACAGATAGTCTGTGTGAACGTTTGGGATGGTTACTTCAAATCTGCACATCCTATGTTTCCTTTGTGCTATCTCAATTCTGCTTTGCTCATAGAGACACTGTGCCAATGTCTTCCATGTCCCAGAATCAAATCCAAAATTCTTGAGAAGAGACCTTGAAAGTGTCCTTATATTGTTTCTTCTGACCATCATGTGATCACCTCCCCCATGCAAGTTCTCCATAAAAAAGTCCTTTTAGCAAGTGTACATTTTGCATTTGAACAATGTGGCCAGCCTATAAGAATTGTGCTCTCTGAAGCATAGTTTGAATGCTTGGCAGATTAGTTCAGGCAAGGACTTCAGTGTCTGGTACCTTATCCTGCCAGGTAATCTTCAGAATCTTCCTAAGACAGCTCAAATGGAAGTGATTCGGTTTCTTGGCATAGCGTTGGTAGACTGTCCATGTTTCACAAGCATGCATCAATGAGGTCAGCACAGTGGTTCTGTAGACCTTCAGTTTGGTAGTCAGTCTAATACCTCTTCTCTCTCAAACTTTTCTTTGGAGCCCAAACATTGACCTATGCCTGGCAATAGGCAGTGCGGTGTGTCAACCTCATTGTCAATGTGTACATCCCTGGAAAGTACACTACCAAGATAAGTGAAATTATTCACAGAATTCAAAACTTCTCCATTTGTTGTAACCAATGGTTCCACATTTGGATGGTGTGGTGGTGGCTGATGGAGCACCTGTGTTTTCTTGGTGTTAATTATTAGGCCAAAATTAGCATAGGCAGCAGAGAATTGATCCATACTTCATTGCATCTCAGCTTCAGAGGCTGCATTGAGTGCACAATCATCTGCAAACAGAAAATCATGCGCCAACACTCCCTCCACTTTGGTCTTAGCTTGTAACCCTTTCAAATGAAAGAACTTACCATTAGTATGGTAGTTGACCTTGTTCATTCTCACTGACAGCATTTGACAATGTGGCTGAAAACATCATGCTAAAAAGCATGGACACAAACACACAACTCTGTTTCACTCCATTGGTGACTGGGAAGGCACAAGAGCTTTGTCCATTATACAGAACCTGGGCAAACATGCCATCATGAAATGGACGTACAATGCTGATGAACTTCTGTGGGCAACCAAATTTTGACATAATTTTCCATAAGCCCTTATGACTCACAGTGTCAAAGACCTTGGTCAGATCCACAAACGCGGTATACAGATCTCTGTTCTGCTCCTGGCATTTCTCCTGGAGTTGTGGGGCAACAAACACCATATTGACTGTTCCTTGCCCCTTTCTGAAGCTACACTGGCTCTCAGGTATATGACCATCTTCCAGGTGAAGGATCAACCTATTAAGGAGGACTCTAGCAAGAATCTTGCCAACAGTGACTAAGAGAGACCCCCCCTGTGATTGTTGCAGGACAGTCTATTCCCTTTACAGAGATGGACAATGCAGGCATCCTTGAGATAGAAATAAGAAGATATTGCACATGCATAATAGAAATAAGTATGTTGAAATGGAGTGGCCAAAACATGTAAAAAATGCAAAGGTAAAATTTTTTTTACTATTGAATTTTATTGTTTTTACTATTGCTTTTAAAAGCTACCTCTAGGAAAAATACTTTATAGTTTAATTGGGAAAGAGTTAAATCATGTACACTTCATGGAGTACCTAGTATCCTTTACATGATTTGTATTGTAAAGCGGTGGATTCTCTGATGGTCTAATAGAAATATTTTCTGTCCACTGTTGGCATTGGAGGCCCTTCAGGAGCAGTTATTTTCACCTTTAGCACTATTTTGTGGAGTAATCCCACAGGCACATAAATTATTTAGTTCAAATTAATATCACTGTCCTACAGTACATTTACTAATATTTTCATTGTGTTGCAAAGGAAAAAAAGCATGAAAAAATGTGTTTACAGTTCTTTTCCAACTATCAAGAGCCTAAGAATCTGTATTTAATATTAAATGCATTTCATACTAATTATATGTTGTCATCTGTTACAATTTATTCTAACAAAAAACTTTTAGTTTTGATTGTTGAGTTTAGAAGTTCACAGGTGAGCATTTCATGTTCAAAGATAGATACTAGGAAAATAATATTGTATTCAAGGGAATTACAAATTCTGAGCTTTCAGAGCTCTATAAAACACCAATTTTCATTTAGCAACAAAGAAGCTCTTTTAAAAACCTAACAAAACACTCAAAGTATCATACGCATTTTACCCATTTGCTAAATACTGACTGAAAAAAATGAATGAATGTATCAGTGAGAACATACTTTACCTCTTCAAGTTTTCACTCAAAACAAATGAAAGGGGAGGAAGGTAAACCTAGGGCTAAATCATCCATGTATTAATTCTGGAAACAGTTTAAGTGCTTGCTACAAAGGTGCCTGCAAACTAAATGAGAAACATACCTTAATGTTGACTAGGTTTATTTCTCATTTTATGATTCGTTGATTATTGCTTGGTGCTGTAGTAGGCACTGGGCATGCAAATACTTTGGCTGAAACAGTTCCCTATTTCTAAGGTGCTAATATTTTAACAAGAGAGATAATAAGGATATATAGAATATATAGAATAAATGTAAAGAAAATTCTGTGTAGAGTAAATGTAAAGACAATAAATACAAAATAGTTAAATATAAGATAGTTTGAGAGGGAGGACACAAACAGTTGGAGGAATTAGAAAAGGCTTTATGTAGAATAAGTTTGTGGGTTTTTTCTTTTTTTTTTTTAAAGTATGATTCAGTCAGCATTCAGAGTTCATCAGTTCTCTTTCTGGAAGTATATAGCATTATTCATCACAGATCCTTTGTAATTGTCTTGGATCTGTGTGTTGATCAGAGTAACCAAGTCTTTCACAGTTGATCATCCTTATTATATTGCTATAGAAAAGATACTTTTAACCACTTTTTTTTGTGGTCATGGGCCCCTTTAGCAGTCTGGGGAAACCTATGGATACCTTCTCAGAATAATGTTTTTAAATGCATAAAATAAAACACAGGATTATGAAGTAAGCAAATTATATTGAGATAGTCATATATTTCTATAACTAATATATATGTATACATATACACACATGCATACGTGTGTGTGTGCACTTTAAGCTGAGATGTAAGAGACCTAGATGTAGAAGGTGGTACTTGAGCTAAGTTGGCCTTGGAACAAAAAAGAGATTCTGAGAGATGGAAGTAAAGAGAAGATCCATTCTAGGCATGGGGAACAAGCCAGTGCAAAGCCACAGAAGATGGAAAATGATGAGTCACGTGAGGAACAGAGAGGAGGCCAGTTTGGCTGAGTGACATAATTAAGAGGGAGAGTAATGTGAAGGTTGGAAAGATTAAGTTGGGAGGCTGTGAAGGGATTTTAAAACTTAATAGGAATTTTTATTTTCTAGTAGCAGTAGGAAAACACAAGTTTTTTGATTGGGGGATTGTCATAATCAGATCTGCACTTAAGGAAAATATCTTTGGCAGTGTAGTAATGGGGAGAGACCTATGGCATGGACACTAATAAAGACATCATTGCAATTATCTAGGTGAGAAGTAATGAGGGCTTGAAACAAGAGGGTAGCTGTGTGAGTAGAGAGAATGGGTCAGATGTGGTAAGTGTCAGGGTAGAAACAATGAGATTTAGCAACTGATGAGATATTTGGGGCAAACAGTCAAGGATGATGACAAGATTATCAAAGTGGGAGAATAGAAGAAGAGTGGACAGGAATATGGAAGTTTGGAAAAGGATCAGATTTGGAGTGAAAGATAACTATGGCATGTGAGCTTGAGATGTCTCAGAGAGTCAGCTTGAAATGCTGATTTTGGCTATTGTTGATGCTGGATTAAAGTTTAATGGAGAGACTAGGACTGTATATATAGATCTGTGACAGGGAGAAGAGTTAGGGGGTCTAGGTCAGAACCCTGGATACTGCCGTGGAGGGGCATGTGGTATG
Organism: Potorous gilbertii; assembly: GCA_028658325.1. NCBI lineage: Eukaryota > Metazoa > Chordata > Mammalia > Diprotodontia > Potoroidae > Potorous > Potorous gilbertii. The sequence continues at coordinate 25,428,177 of CM053773.1, read as the reverse complement.
GATGATAAAGCTGTAGAAGCTTCTCAAATTTTCATATTCCTTATGTAATATTCCATTGTAATTATGTACTATAGTTTCAGTTCCCTAAGTGATGTCTCTTTGCCCCCACTTTTGACTTTTTTTCTTAAGCAAGTACTTTCTATGTGCTATGCCACTGTGCTAGGTACCACATAGGTTATAAAAGATATATAAGACATTGTCCTTTTCTCTTGGACACTTTCACTGGAGAATAGACAACTTCTATACAGGAAACCGTTCAGTTGCAATACAGTCTATCAGTGAACATTAAATACCTTCTATGTGTTAGATTCTCTTTTATTTAAAGGGCAACAAGGAGGCCAGTGTCACTAGATTGCAGAGTATGTGGGGGAGAGATAGTAAGATATAGGAGGACTAGAATGGCGAGAGGTGGAAGGTTTTGAAAGGCTGTGAATGGCAAGAGAAATATATATTTGATCCTGGAGGTGATAGAGCACCACTGGATTTTACTGAGTAGGAGGATGACATGATCAGACCTACACTTTATGACAGCTGAGTGGAGGATGGATTAGAGTAGGTGGAGACTTAAAGCAGGGAGATCAACCAGTTGGTTATTGATATAGTCCAGTGGTGATGTGGTAAGTGCTTTACCAGGCTATTTGCAGTTGCAGAGCGGAGATGTAGTGAAAGAAATGATAGGACTTGGCAACAGATTGGATATGGCAGAGACTAATAGAGAGTAAGGAGTCAAGGATGATAACTGGTGGTTGAGAACTAGGAAGATGATGGTATCCTTCACAGTAATAAGAATATTTGGAAGTGGGGGAGATTTAGGGGAAATGATCATGAGGTCGGTTTTGGATATATTGAGTTTAAGTTGTCTCCAGGACATCCATTTTGAGATGTCCAGTAGGCAGTTGGAGATGTATGTCTGGAGGTCAACAGAGAGAAGTTAGGTCTGGATAAGTAGATTTGAGAATCATCAGCATAGAGATGAAAATTGAATCCTTTGGAGCTGGTACGATCGCGAAGAGAACTAGTAATAGGAAAAGAGAGGATTTCCTAGGACAGAGAGTCCTCTGGGACACCCATGGTTAGGAGAAACTGGCTGAAGATCCAAGAAAGGAAACTGAGTGGTGGTGTCACAAAAACCTAAAGAGAAGAGGTTGATCACAGGGTTGATAAAGGAGAAGAGGTTGATCACAATGTCCATGACCATATAAAGGTCAAGAAGGATGAGAATTGAGAAAAGGCAAAAGATTTGGCAAATAAGAGCAATGTTGGTTGAATGATGAAGCTTCAAGTCGGACTGAAGAGAGTTAAGAAGAGAAAAGGAAGTGTGATTGAGTGCTAAAATGAGAGGGGCAGATGAAGGTTTTAAAAGTTCAGGGAAGGGGATAAATCAAGGTTGGAATTGTGGAGGAATCTCTTAGACCTGGGAGAGACTAAATCTGAGCTAGTTTCAGAATGATGAATTGGATTTAGCCTCATAGGTAGAAAGAGGAACAGCATTCCAGATAGGGAAGTAGGTGTGGAGCAAATGTTTATACTTGATATCAAATTTTTTAGTGTTCAGAAATGGTGTAGCGGAATGTAAAAGCAGTAGATTCATGGGACAGAAAATCAGATTAGTAAAGTGAAGGCAGATTGTTAACTAGCTAGTTGATTTTGGTGTTGAAGAACCATTAAAGGCTAAATTAATGTTTTCACTATGGATTAAATCAGAACTTTTAGAGAGAAGTAACTGTATTTTAGACATTTACTTTATCTTCTGAGTCCTATCTTTTTATTCTATTCCTATTGTGCCCTTACTCTAAAATACTCTTCTGATTTGTAAGTCCATATTTTTACCTCATTTTAGAAAGTATTTTACAAGTTTGCTCAAACTGATTTTTCTATAATAGGCATGTTGGTTCCTAAACCAAGCTAATGCATATGTCTAATGCGAAATGTTAACTTAATTTTTGGAGAAGGAAAATAAAGGAAATGTAAATTAACATGTTTAGTAGAAAATAAATTAATGAAATGTGTGAAATTATTTTCTTTTGAATTTTTTTTTGCAATTTCACAATACATTCAACTTTCTACTTTCTGTACTAATTAAGGGGAATAAAGATAATTCAAAAGAAATAAACTAAGAATTTTTATTTTTCTTTGAAACAAATTCATTATGTTTTCAGCAATTATGCTCACCTTTTTACCTTATTGCTATTAAAATTGTTATTCCTTGATGGCTTACTATAAAGTATCTCCAATTCATGCCCTTTCTAAATAGGCAAAAAAAACCCCAAACAAACCCAATCACGTAAATGGTATATTTCAGTCTTTTTAAGAAATTTTAAGTGGAATTTTAGTTTTCATTGTTCAAAATTTACATTAAAGCTATGTTCAAAATACATCAATAGGAATTAAGAACATGGAGGGATTTTCAGGTTGCCTTGTTGCCTTAGTCAGACAACATCTAACACTGTGTCTGATTCTGGGTGCCATATTTTAGTAGTGTCATTGACTAAATGCAACATAAATGAGGATAAGGGTTGGAATGGTAAGACGATTAAACCAAACCATTTAAGGATCACTTGAAAGACCTAGAGAAGATATAGATATAAGGGCTAAATGATTGCTTTCTCCAAGTACTTGAAATTTTGTCATATGGCAGGGGGTAGATTTGATTTGGAATCAGTGTGTTACAGTGGAAGGAGTACTGGACTAAGAGTCAGAATGTTTGGGTTTGATTCATGATTTTTCCACAAATTAGTTATGTAACTATGAGCAACACACTTGATTTCTTTGAGTCCCAGTTTCCTTAACTGTAAAATGGGAATATAATACTGGATCTACCTGTGCAAAGAAGGCCCTCGATAACCAGGAAAAGCCTCTATAAATGTGAACTGCTAGAGCTTCCAGCAATGGACAGAAGTTAGAGGGTACAGATGTTAGCTCAGGGTTAAGGGGAAAAATTTCCCATTAATTAGAGCTGTTGGAAAATGAAAGAGACTATTTCAGTAGGAATTTCCGCCTCCATTTCAGTCTTTAAGAAGAGGCTTGATTAGGAATATTGGGAGGAGACTTAAAGTTTCAAATAGTTTGGAATGGGATGTGAGATTATTTTCAGCTCTAACACGCTGATTCTAGTTTTACAGATGGGTAAACAGATCTTCAGAGACTTTTACTTGCTCACAGTTACAGAAGAGCAATGACTGTTTCTGTTGTGTTGGAAAATTTATCCTTCAAATTTTTTAAGACACTGCAAATTTGGGAGAATTGTGAGTGGAAGCAGGCTCTCCCTATCACTGTTTTTTAATGATAATTTATACCAATATATCGTGTATGGATTCTTTGATATTCAAAATAGCCTATTGCCATATAAGACAATGTGAAAAAATATTTTTATACATAAGTACTTGTGATTTAATCTGTGTAGATCTTTCCTCTTACTGATAATGTTCACAGGCCCTGTGTACTTTAGCAGACAGACTTCATGATGATTTCTTGTGACTAGAAAAAATTATTTCCTTGTTTCCATCCGTTACAAAATTATCAAGGTTTGTGCTTAGTTGGAAAACCATATATAGGTCATCATGACAGTTTTGTGAGTGTGTCTCAATTTGGTGAGCATATTTAAAAGGCATGTTACAAAGATTTCAGAGTTCAAAGTTATACTTCATGTGTAAAGAATCATGAAGGAAAGACAAAATCATGTTCTGGTCATGTGCAGGGCATATTTCTGGGTCATAAGGATACAAAGATAAAATACCCACATATGATGCAATGATGAATTAAGCCCCTATCACATAGCTGAAATTTCAGTGGTATGTATATTGGTACTTTTTGTATATAGTATTAATATTAAATAACCATATTTAGACTCATTTCTTATACCTGCATTTCTGTTTTGTCTTGGAATATTTCCTGCTGCTAAGTAGAAATTTTGTTAATGATAGCAACTACAGAATTTATTTTTAAAAATGGAGAGATTGTTGAGATAGAGATTGTTGTCTGCTTCTTCATGTTTTTGGTAAGCATTAAGACTTTTACTTTTCATTAGGAAAGTGACCCTTATTATCCATATCCTACCACTGACATTCTGTGAATATTGAGTTTATTTATTTACAAATTTGAGTGCCATTAACTATTCCTTACCTTCCTGAAGTTCTCTATTTGTTTACTTCAGTAATGTATTAAAGTCTAGACACATACAATAATTACCAATAGGCAGATCTACTAGCACATGATGTTGAGTATTGCCAGATTGTAATGTAATAATGTAAACCTGGTTATGTCCCTTGCTCCCTAATGAACATTATGGACAATGTGATTTTATTTCTAACCTTCTTAAAGATCTTAAAGATACAAAGTGTGAAAAGTCAATCAGTCAGTCAAATAAACATTAAGTGCCGGGCACAACATATAAAGAAACAAAACGCTTCTAATGTCTTTACTACCTCTATTTTCCAATGCCCCTTTTGAGTGTTTCCAGATTAAGATAGCAGAGATCACATTTTCATTTGTTTAAAGAGGCTTCAGATGATTGTATAGATTCATTTGTTGTAGTGGGTGACCAAAGTTTCACAGTATACTTAAAGTTTGCTAGTTGACAACACTTTACTCTTTGAGGATCTGTAGATTGTTTGTGGTCATGTTTCTCTTTCTAATAGATTTCACCACATCTCTTATTTACAATAAACCTTAATTGTTGTTGTCTTTCAGGGCCCTTTTTTGGTTTTTGTTTCTCAGTCTTGATTCTTCAGGCTATTTTTATTGAATTTTTTTTCTGCCCTCTGTTAACCTGTCTCCTGTAATCTTCAAATATACATTATTATTCTACCACCAGAACACAATGGCAGAGAGTAGAGTTCCATTTAATACTGCCTCCAGTGGACAGTATAATTAAGTATGGTGTTGCTAGCAAAAGAGAAATTTTGCAATATCTGATTTTCACTGATATTAGCTAAGTTGAGAATGACCCAGACACATTATATGTCTTTTTTTTTTTTTGCAACAGGCTTTTATTTCTGATGGTACCTTAGCAACATATTTGCCTAAGAAATATTTGCGAGAATAGAATTTCATATGCCCCCAGGAAGTCCAGGACACTACCAAAATGTCCAAATAGACTTAAAACTTACATTCATTTAAAGACCTATTCAACTGCTGCTTCTTCCATGGAACTTTCTTTGCACCCCTAAAAGTAACCTTCAAGGTTCCCCTTTGAGTCAAAAACAGTACTTAATGCTGCTCTTACCATGTATTATTTTGTGTTATAGCTACTTGTTTATATCTCTTTCAAGGATCATTTCTTGTACCTGTTGTGTACAAAGCTCTGTGCAAGTGATGGAACAGATCTAAAGTTTAGATAAGTTCATTGCCCTTTATTCACTTTCTTCTACTTTATTGTAAACTTAATGAGAGCCAGGATTATATCTCCTGGTGCCTAGCAAAGTGTTCTGTAAACAGGTGTTAGAAAATGTTTATAATTTAAACAGCATGATCACACATCTTGGGGTGGTGTGTTTTTTTTTTCTTTTTTGAATGGAGAAGGGAGAGGATGAAACAGTAGATATATATTTTTATTATAATAGCCTATTTGAGTATAGAACTGTAGTATTTAGCAGGTGTGTGTATGTATTTTAGGTAATATGTGAGAATACGTGATCTTTGAAGTGAGGTCTTTACCATTTGTTTTGATATTAAGAGCTTACTGAATTAATACCATTCTCTTTTATATATGTGGGTCAGCTAGGTGGCATAGTAGGTAGTGCACTGGGCCTGGAGTCATGAAGATTCATCTTTGTGAGTTCAAATCCAGTTGCTATATGACCCTGGGCAAGTACTCAATCCTGTCTTCCTCAGTTTCCCCAGTTGCAAAATGAGCTGGAGAAAGAAATGCAAATGACAACTCACTATATCTGCTAAGGTACTCCCAGAAGTGGGTTGAGAAGAGTTAGACACAACTGGAAAAGGACTGAACAACAGCATTGTACGTGTGTATATATTTCTCCAAAAAGTGGCTTCTATCAGTTTACATATTCCTATTTCAAATATTTTTTGTTTATCGCTTTTTTGCTAAGTCAAACTGAAACCCTTAGTTTATACCACTTCATTAATAAGAACCTCTTGTAGCTTGGTGAGCTAGAATTTGGAGTGAAATTTACATTTAGACTCAGTGTAAGGAAAAGTATTCCTATCAATAGATTTATCAAAAAAAAAATCTGAGCTGTCTGTAGAGGTACTAGATTCTCTGCCTGAGTAGACGTTTAAGAGGAGGATCATAGGGTCACAGATTAAGGGCTAGAGGGAGTCTTAAAGGACATTAAGTATAACGTTCTCATTTTACTTTTAAAGGAACTGAGGCCAGGAGAAATGAAGTCACTTGTCCTGGGGCACACAGCTAGTAAGTTATCTGAAACTGGATGGGGAAATCACTTCTTGGGAAAGTCATGAAGGAGATTCCTGTTCAAGTATGAGTTGACTAGATGACTTCTGAAGTCCCTTCTCACTAGTAAATTCTGTGATTCTCTTGTAGTGAAGGCATGAGCCTTTCTTGTTAGCCTCTTTTATTCTTTTCTTTTCTTTTTCTTTCTCAGCTTCTACCTTCCTTTTACTTGGACTCAGAAGCTGGCCAGTTCTGAAAAGAGGACAGTTTGATACAGTGGGGAAAATGGGCAATTAGGAAGAAAAATTTCTGTACATGTTAAAGGCTCAGATGGGGGAAAAGACAGTTTTAGAGTAGAGGCAGTGGAGAGAAAGTAATTGACTTCTAGGGAATTTATTAAAACATTGACATCTCAAGATCATTCATAGTTTCTATATCCAGGCTAGTTGTAAATAAATTGCCAAAAAATGGCCCTTTTCCTCTTCCATAATTTTTTATGGAAAAATTTTTTTTCATAAGGGGGAAATTAAGATTCAGTAGGAGCCCTTGCTTCATGTTTGATGTTTCATCATTATAAGAATTTTTTCCCCCTTAAGATGTCAGTTTAGGAAATCTTATTAAAAGAAGTTAAAGGAAGTGAGAGAAAGAAGATAAAATTGTTAGCATTTATAATGTTCCTGTTCTAGAGAATGTTTAAGGCCCCTTCTTTAATCTCCTTTTTTATTCTCGTTTTTCAGTTACTTGTGGTTTTTCTTTTCTCTTTTTGCATTTGTTATCTTTCTCTCCTCTTAATTGGAAAATAAAATAAAATAACTCTTATAAAAATACACATAATTCAACAAAACAAATTCTCACACTGGCCTTTTCCAGAAATGTGTATATCAGTCTCCATTTTAAATTTATTTATCACCTCATTGACAGAAGGTAAGTAGTGTGATTCATCTTTAGCATGCTAGGTTTATGATTTATCATTGCATTAATCATAATTCCAAGGTATTCCAAAGTTGTTTTTCTCTGTAGTATTGACATTGCATAGATTATCCTCCTAGTTCTGCTTACTTTACCCTGAATCAGTTCTTTTAGTTCTTCTCAGTTTCTCTGAAACTGTCCATTTCATCATTTCTTGTAGCATAGTAATATTCAATTATATTCCTACCACAATTTATTTAAGCATTCTTTAACAATTGGATATTTCTTTTCCATCTTTTCACTACTGAGAAAAGAGCTGCCATAAATATTTTTTTGTGTGTCAGAATTCTTTTCCTCTTTAACCTCTTTGGGAAGTGGGGTAGAGACCTTATAGTTGTGTAGCTGGGTCATGAAGGATGAACAATCTAGCTCAACCCAATTCCAGAACAACACTTTAATAATAACTTGGACGTAGTTCCAAAACCAATTCACATTTCAATCAGCAGTGCATAAGTGTGCTTGTTTTCCCAAAGCCCCTTCCGACTTATTTTATTTTCTAAACAACTTACTCATTTCTGAAGATATCCAGGGAAGAGAGCCCTGATGACTGTTGTACTCAGGAAACTAGGAAGTCAGATTGAGAGCCTGAGCCTTTAGTTCCCTGAGTCAATCAAATCTCAAGGATGGTTTCAATGTCTTTTAAGAATAAATTAGCCTAACTTGCATAGAACAAGGGATTAGGATATTATTTCCACTGCTCCTAAGTCTTTTTTTTTAAAATAGTTTTGGCTTTTTTTTCTTAATTCTGGGCTTAATTCTAATACCATAAAAATAACTGCCATTTAATATCCTTTCTACAAATACACAAAGAAATTCCTGTGCTATGAAAATTTAAATATTTTATTAACAACAAGACAGACCTGGAGTCAGAAGGACCTGAGTTCAAATTCAGCCTCAGACACTTATTATCTGTGTGACCCTGGGCAAGTCACTTAACCCTATTCACCTCAATTCCTCATCTGTAAAATGAGCTGGAGAAGAAAATGGCAAACCACTCCAATATCTCTGCCAAGAAAACCTCAGATGGGGTCACAGAGAGTTGGATATGACTGAAATGACTGAACAACATGACACATTTACAACCCCAAATTATTTAAGGTTTTAATTCAGTTCTAAAAATTGAATTTTTTAAAAAGGAACTGATTAACTTCATTTTGTTCTTATGCTTTCCTTTTTTCATTCCTGGAGAACAGAGGGTCCATATATGTTTTTTATAAATAAGAGAAGAGGGGTACTGGCTCTTATGCAAGTGTGTTGCAAGTGTATGTTTGAGAGGAAAAAGGACATTTAGAAAAAGTAGATTTGAGGAAAGTATACCTAATATGGATAGGAAATTCTGGCTAAGAATTACCTGTCCCCTTCAGGTGCTATAAATTGACTAGAAGAAAGCAATTTGTGGCATTTATTATTCTTGGAGCTGGCTAAAGCCAACTTTCAAATTAGCATAAAAATACAACCCACTACCTAGAGGTTTTGGTAGGCTACGGAGTTATCTGACCTGTTCCTAGAGGTTACTGGGTTCAGTGTGGGTAGTCTGGAAAACTATACTGGGTTTATCCTCACTGTGCAGTTTCAGATTAATAGCTCCAGAGTTGATAATTGGATAAATGTCTGTCGGTGTGACCAGCACAGTCTTTGTTCAAGTGCCTCTACAGTGTTTGTTTCCTGGGACTTCAGTGCTTGTTTCACAGTAGTTGTCATCTGACGCACAGAGCAAAGAACTGTGTACTACAACATTTTAGAAGTTTTCTGATAAATTTCTTTCAGGGCTTCATGTTGGAATCCTCCCCTCCCCCTCCCCTCCCCCTCCCCTCCCCCTCCCCTCCCCCTTTCCTTCCCCCTTCCCCTCCCCTTCTCTTCCCTTTCCCTCCCCTCCCCTTCCTTTCCCTTTCCTTCCCTTCCCTTCCTTTCCTTTCTCATTCCCATGTATGAACTCAATTAATGTCATTGTGAGTTACATGAACCAGCTATTCATCAATGAACGCATATGAAAGTAAATTGGAGACTGCAGAATGGGATGAGAAAAGGAATATGTAGTATCCTTTTACTTTGACTCAGTGTATACCTGAGGTAGTTCATTAAACACACACACACACACACACACACACACACACGCACGCACAAATATAAACAAAGGTTGATATTTCTCTCAGGGTTACACAGCTAGTAAGTTTCTGAGACAGGATTGGTCTTGTGGTGCTCCTGACGCTGAGCTCCGTGGCTCTTATCCACTAGGCATGCTACTTAGCTTTTTTTCTTTTATTTCACCTGTGGTGTAATTACTGAATTTAGATAATAATTGGTTTTGTAAGCACTTCAGCTCTCTCTTTTTTTAAATGTAGGACCCAGCTGCAGGATATTTCTTCCTACCCTTTAAGCACCTACAAAGTTGAATGACTATTTCACATAGAGTGTTAAAAAATACATTTCATTTCTTCAACCTAACCCTCTAGTTGTGAGACCAAGTATAAGGCAAACAGTTTACTATATTTTTAATTCATGGGATTGAATTTCTATTGCATAATTTTCTTTCTCTTGGGATATGTAGAAAAACAGTAGAAATCCAACCTAGCTACTTACCCACTAATTCTGAAAATGAAATAAAAAAGTTCCAAAATTTAGTCGCCAGAATTTAATGATTTATAGCTAAGGTATTAAAAATTATCACTGAAGATTTTGATCTTCAAGGAACCATAGAGGTCACTGAGTTCAATTTCCTCAGCTCCTTTGCTTGTAGAAAACATTTATAAATATACACTAAGTCCTAGTTTTGTAGGGGTAGGGAGTCATTTAGTGAAAATATTGGTGAAACGAGGAAATGCATATTTGAAAAGTCAGTGGAACTAACAATAGGATCTTTTTTGATTTGATACCCATCAGTCATGGTAGTATTTTTTCCAACAATATGGATAATACTTTATCCAATTTTGGATTTGAGAATTAGATAAATTCAGTCAATTCTCTAATATATTTTGATAATTGTATAATTTACAAAAGGACTTTTTGTTTAAGTGGTTTAGTGATGTAAACAGTTCTTAAAATAAGATTTTCAAGGCTATCATGATTTCTCTGGATTCTTACTCTGTCATCTCTCACAAGATATCTCTGTTAGCTTTGTGTCACTTATAAATTTGGTAAGCATGACATCTGCGTCTTTATCCGAGTCATAGATATTGGAAAATACTGAACGGCAAATGACCAAGGAGAGATCTCATGGCTACTCTACCAGAGACCTCTCTTCATTATGACACCGATCTTTAGTTATCATCTGCAAATCTGAAGATTTTTTAAAAAAATTGTACTGTTATTTAATCCACATTTCATTCATATTCTCCATAAGGACAGCATGTAAAACTTTGAAAAATTAATTGTTCTAAAATATATAGTACATCTGTGATATCCTCCTGATATACCAGTTTAGTAACTTTATTAAAAAAAAAAAGGAAATTAGATGAGTCTGGCATGATTTGTTACATAATAATGCTTTAGTGATTGCTTCTTCCCTTTCTAAATTCTTACAAACCATCCTATTAATGTGTCTTAGCAATTTTCAAATAATTGGACTCAATATATCACCGGTCTATGGTTTGTAGACTCCATCTTCTTTTTTATTTAAAAAATTGGTATATTTGTTTTTCTCGAGTGCTGTGGTATCTTCCATAATCATTTCAATAATCATTAATAACAGTTCAGTGATTTGTATTTGGTAGTGATTTTTGCCACTTAATATGCAATTTTTACAGGCCTAGTGACTTGACTTCATTGAAGGCAATTAGATATGTTCTTATAATCTAATTTATCTTGGATTTCAAGTTCCAGATAACCATTTTTCTTTCTCTTCTTATTCTGGAGACTATTCTTTTGTCAAAGAAAGCAGAAGCAAAAGTAAGATTTCATTATTTTTGTTTCTTCTCAGAAAATAAAGCAAATAGGGGCAGCTAAGTGACTCAGTGGATAGAACACTGACCCCAGAGTGAGGAGGATCTGAGTTCCAATCTGGCCTCAGACACTTGACACTTACTGGTTGTGTGACCCTGAGCAAGTGACTTAACTCCTGATTGCCTCCCTACCTCCCTCCCCCAATAAAGCGAATACCTGTTGTTTTTCTCATTTACATTTATTTGGAAAATATACCATGGATTCTGATGATGGGATTTATGAATGTAGGGATTGGTAATGGAGAGGTATATATGGAGGAAGTACATAATTTAGGGCAAGGGTAACTTGTGGTAGTACAGATAAGTTTCAGGGATAAATGTATGTTATTCCTTGCCATATCTCTAATTTAAGATTCTGGCTTATAAATACAGAATTATTTAAAAAACAATCACCAAACCAAATAGCTTAAGTTTTTAGCATTTTCTACTTTTGGATTTGAAGAAGTGTGCCACTAAATTTTTCAGACCAGTTAAAAGAAGGGTCTAGTTTCTATGCATGTCTTTTGGAGTCGTGATTTTTGACTAACAGAAGTAAAAGTACAAATGAAATTTTAAAAGGGAATTATGTTTTGCTGCCAACATTTCCACTTTCTTCTGCTTCTCACCAGATGGCCCTGAGTCTACTTCCAACAGGGGTATTCAATGTTTTTTGGTCCTGCTAGATTGAGATAATACTGTAATGTTACATATATAGTATGACTAGCTGATATGTCACACTTTTTTTTTTTTAAGAAATTGTTTGGATGTAACCACCCAATTGTTGCTGTTTATGGTTTATAAATATTAGTAGAATTTCAGGTTCTATGTTCAAATAGATACTAGTAGGAAAATAGCTGTGTTTATTTTTTCCAAAAGTGGCTAAATTACAAATGCTTCATAAAAATAAGACATACTTTTTGGTAGTCAGTTTTCAAATTGAATATAACATTGTGTTGCCTAAAAGTAAAAGAATTTCTTTTAAATTTCTGGGAAAAAAATGGCTTTTCTGCTTAACATCTCTTTTAGCCTTCCTACTTTCCAAAACTATGCTCAGTATTTTCCCCAAGTGCTTATGGATGGCAGATGCACTCCATGTTTTTGGCCTCACGGACTATACTTTCTGTGTTCTTGGTCAGTAAGTCTGCCACCTGTCTTGGTCTGCTTTGAGCAGTAGGCACTAACAGACGCTTTTGGCAACTATTTAATTCAGTTCAAAGAGAGAATCGCTGTATGTAAAGAATTGGCTTGCAGAAGACATGTGATGAGGACTTATGTTAAAATTGACTTTTTTGCCCTGGAATTTCACAGGATCAATGATTAAGAATAAAAGCAATAAAAACAGATTTAAATAGTCACCCTCAAATTAATATTTATATCAGTCTCTCCAGCTACTTAAGTTCATGTTACAGCATAGAGTTATAATCTGTATTACGGGGAAAAAATCTAAAGGGAAAATAGTCATTACTAAGTAGTTTTTTTATATTAGTTTTCATATTTATTCAAACAAGGATAACAGTTGATATTAAAAAAAAATCTGTCAGTAGCTTCTTAGTGATTAATTTTTTTTTCTCTGACAATCTCCCTCCCTTCTTTTTTTGGATAACCAGGTCCCAGCTTTCTGAGTGACTTCCAGGTCTTTAGATAATTTTTTGCTTAAATAAAACAGAATTCATGCTATTGATAAAACACAAAAACTTTACATCTTGGGTTTGCAAAACTGGAAACCATTTCACTGCTTATCATCATCATCAAAAAGATCTTCAATATCATTTAAGAAATCTACATCAACTGTTTTTTCATTGGCTGCCAAATCCATCCTGGGTTCCTGGCTGCCTCCTGCCTTGTCCAAATAGGGTCTTCCCCTTTGGGAACATCGTATCTACAGGCAGTTTCATGTTTCCATCATCAGCTTAGCCATCCATCTCATCTTGGCCTGGCTCGTCCTGGCATGTCCCTGTGTGGCTCACTCTGTGCTTCTGTGAAGCCTATAAATTAAAAGCCCGTACTGAACGGCTGGAAGTTTGGAAGAGGTAGAATGGCCTGTTGAAAAATGAACAAGATGGTTTTGAGAGGATTAAATATTTGTAACAATACACTATAAATAATTTCACCATTTTCTTGTATTTTATGTTCATTTCAGCTTAAATGAATACATTTTATTCATTTTTATCATTATTGCTCTTTTAATTAGGTTTGGTTATTTTCTCAGCACAGTTAGAGGGTACTCGTGAATTATTCTATAAACTCCTATATTTTGTCTGAGGTTATTTAAAAGTTGTCTAAAGTGAACTTACATATATTCATGTATGTATTATGTATATGTGCATATGTATATAAATATATGTAATATATTTATACTTACGACCCTATTTTCAACATTTAACTCTATTCTAAAATTGAAAGTCAGTTTCTTTAGGAGGAAAAAATAGGAGAGAAGGGTTTAGAAGTGCATCCTGGACAGTGGAATTCCTCTGGGGTCTGTCCTGACCTTGGAGGTGGGACAGAGGTAAAGAAATAGCTATTTGTGCCACTGATAAAGATGACTTCTTCCTTCTCTCACAGCAAAGCAGGCTGACAAGATGTAGAGGTTTCTACTTATTACCTAGATATAAGGGCAGTATGATAAAGTGGATAGTGAGCTATGCTCATTAAGGTTAGGAAGAATTAAGTCATAGATTAGTTGCCAGCATGAAGGGGATTACACACCTTTAATATGACTGGTTCAGATTTGAGCTTTTTACTTGCAAGTAACTTTGTAATTGAACAAACCATTCGTGATCTGTTTCTTTTCCCCTTATCTGCAAAAATGATACTTACTTTCTTTTAAAAAAGTTTTATTGATATCTTTTGTTTTTATATAGTAGTCATTTCTAGATGTGTACCTTATTTGCCTCTACTCCAGCCTTGATCTCTCTCATAACAAAGACATTAAGTAAAAACCACTGGGGATGCATGGCCAGTGTATTTTCTCCCCTTGTGCTTTTGATATTCTGCAGAAAGGAGCCAGGCTTTCTGAACCAAGATGAGTCATTGCCGTTACTTAGACTTAGACTTCATCATCCTTTTAGTACTCTTTTCTTTACATCATCACATTGTCTATTTTGTCTTCTTGGTTCAGCTTACTTTACTCTGCATTAGTTACTACATATTCTCGTATTTGTTTCTGAATTGTGTATATTTGTCATTTCTTAGGCAACTAGGAGGTTTAGTAGTAGGCAGCTAGATAGTACAGTAGTTGGAGAGTTGGACCTGGAATCAGGAAGACGAGTTCCGATTTGCCCTTGAACGCTACCTGAGTGGACTTAGGCAAGTTACTCTATGCCTCGGTTTTCTGGATTGTAAAATGAGGGTAACCTACTTCCCAGGGTTGTTGTGAAAATCAAATGATATCTTATTTGTAACATGCTTAGCACGGTGCCTCGTACATAGTAGAAATTTAATGAATATCTGTTCCCTTCATCTCCCTTTCCACTTCTTAGTACACAGTAATACTCTCTTATATTCTTATACTTCTGTTTGCTCAGTTGATCCCCCAGTTGAGCAATCTACCTTATTTAGAGTAATTCTTTGCTGCTATAAAAAAAGTGCTATTTTACATATATATGTATATATTGATGTTTATGTAGCAAAAATATTTGTTTGGCATAAAGTTGGAGAATTGGAAGGCTCATAGATTTTAGAGCTGGCAGGAACCTTAGAGTTAATTTATTACAACCTCCTCCATTTTAAAAATTAGGAAAATGAAGAGGTTGAGTAGCCCACTCAAACTTAAACAGAGTTAAGTGACAAAGCTGCTTTTGACCCCCCAAACCAGCATTCTTTCCACTGCATTTCTGGTGTAATTAGGCAGCAGTTTCCCCATGATTTGGAAAAGAGGGAGTAATGGTGACTTGGATTCTCCCAGGGAATGAAGGGATCATTTAACTCATTACCAGATGTTCCTGAGATTTAGAAGTCTAGAAATGAATTCAAAGTAACATGCCAAATTAATTTCTTTGTTATATTTTTTGTTTTAGCGTAATTCTAAATTTTTGTTTATAATGTTTCACTGGGTATCAGTAATGCTTTAGGATTACAGGAAGACATTGCCATATAGTACAAAGAGCTTTGAATTTGAAGTTGGAATTCAGGACATATTAGTTATTCAGAGACATTCACTAAATATTTATTAGCCTACTGTATGTAGGCATAGTGCCAAATATTGGGGATACAAAGAAAGACATAAAACAGTTCCTGCCCTCAGGGAGCTCACAGTTAAATGGAGAAAGACTACAAAGAAAGAAACTGAAAGGGGAGGGAGGGAGGAGGGATCGATGGAGCGTGAGGAAGTTCAGCAGCTGGGCAAGGAGATGATCTGACGAGGTGAGAATTTCAGAGTTGATTTCATCTTGCAGAAGGATGAGTTTCTGGAGCTCATCAAGTCAGGAAAGCAGGCTGACAAGATATAGAGGTTTCTACTTATTACCCAGATATAAGTGCAGTATGACAAAATGTATAGTGAAGTATACTCATTGAGGTTAGGAAGAATTAACTTAAGTCATAAATTAGTTGCCAACATTATACATCTTTAATGTTACGACTTTGGTTCAAATTTGAGCTTTTTACTTACAAGTAGCTTTGTAACTTTGAACAAATCATTCTTGATCTGTTTCCTTTCCCCTTTCAAATGATATACATGAGCTAGGATGATTGGTAGGTCCCTTTCAACCCCAAAACTATGATTCCTTGACCTTTGTTACTCCCCCATGCAGACAAAACTGACAAATGAAAGATTATAAATATTTTTTGCATTTCTTGACTGATGTTTTAAATAAATACTACCAGCAATCAGTGATGCATTCACCCTGTCAGGAATGGGATGAGGGTGGGGAGGGAGGAGGTGTACACTTGAGCTTAGGTGACCCAGTCAGATACATATTTATGGGTTGAGGCAGCATGGGATGGTAGAAATAGTCCTGAACTTGGAGCAGTCAAAAGATCTGGGTTTAAAGCCTTGTTCTGAAATTTAGAATAACTCTTGTCTGTGGATAAGTGTCTTCTCTTCCCTTCCTCTCCCCTACTCCCCATCATCTGTGAAACAGGGATGAAGATGTTCACACCATGTACCTCACAGGGTTGTTGTGAGAAAAAGTTCTTTGTAAATGGCAAGTGCTGTATAAATGTGGGTTTATTTACATTCTAATGGATTCATGACTTCGTCAATGTGGATCTTACCTTCACTGGTGCAGATTGTATATATATTCTATACACGGCTTCTCATCCTCTGCAATTCTTACCTGTTTTTCCATAGAGCTTCCATAGGAGTTCTATCTACTTTGAAACTTAGTTCTGGTTGTTTAAATATTTGCGTGTGACATTCAATTGGTTATCTATTAAATCTGTTGCTCCTACTACTTTAGTAGCACTCCTTTTCTAGTCATACGTGTTTTTCAGGAGCCACTTTTCATTCAAGTCATCTTGGTTACATGGACTCCACTATGTGTATCCTTCCTTTTGGCTCACCTGAAATTTTGATCTTTCTGAATTAGTAGTGTAGTGGAATTATTCTCATGTAGTATCACTGGAGTAGTATGATTTTTAAAAATGTGCTCTTGTAGCAATAAGCAGCTTTACATCATTTAAAGGGTCACCCAATTCCCCCAAATTAGAGCTATCTCATTCTCGTTTCAATTCTCAAACTACCTCATTCTTTTATCTTAATGCCTGTTTAATACACACAAACACACCACACCACACCGTAATGCTCTAGTTCTATGGACTGCCCATCTAAATGCATGCCAATGTACTATGCCTTCTTTGCTGGGTTTAATAAAAACCTACTGTGTACTTAATGCAAAAGGAGCAAAACTGAAAACGACAGACTCAACACTCAAGAAACTTGCATTCTAGTTGTGTGGGGAAAGCATGAACATAGAAGACTGATAAAAATCAAATACCTGGGAATTAAGGGGGTGTCCATCAGTTGGAGAATGGCTGAACAAATTATGGCACGTGAGAAACGACGAAAGGAGCTGTTTGAGAGTCCTATAAGAATGACAGACCTATGTGAGCTGATGCAGAGTGAAGTGAGTAGAAGCTACAGAATAATTTACACGAAAAAACAACATTAGAAAGACAACTGATCAATGCAATAGTCAACTATGATTTGAGAACCAGTTAAGAGGCATGCTTTCCACTTCTTGACCAGGAGGTAATGGACTTAAAATGCAGACTAAGGCAAGTAATTGAGTTGTCAAAAATGAAAAAAAAAATAGAGGGTCATTGAAGCATTTTCAAAAAATGATCAAGAAAGTCCCAAAGGAATCACAGATGAGTGGGACTACTTTGAAAATTGCATGTTAAATTTATTATATACTTAGAAGAAAAAAGATAAACTCCATGTAATAGAGATTTTTGGTTTATAAACAGTTCTCATTTTCTGTGTTTTGTGTGTAGAAATACTAATTTGTTAAGTTCACAGCAAAAATAAACAAAAGCATTTTAAAAAAGGTATATATGAGGTAGAATGTGAGTTGGAACAAAGACAAAAGTATGCTGGGAAAATTTGAGGAAGAAGAGAAGACGTTTAGTAGGGAGATAGGAAAGGCTTCCGTGAGGAGATAGTACTTAAATTGGAGAAAGAACTTTAGCTGGCCAGATGTGAGGAAGGAGTCCATTCTAGGTATGAGAGGCGCTGCCAGTGAGACTGTATGGAAACTATAAATTTGTGGGAGGTTTCAGAGTCCTCTTGAATTAGAATGTTGTGTGTATGAAGGGAAATGTCTGGAAAGGTAAACTGGAGCCATATTTTGAAAGGCTTTAAATTCTAGTCTAAATTTATTTTATTCATGACAATATGAAACAACTGTTAGTTCTTGAATGAGAGCGTAACAGTGGCAGCCCTGTGGCAGGGGTGTGAAGGATGGATTAAGAGGGCAGATTCAAGATGGGAGACCAGTTTGTGTGTTAGAATACTACATCTGCTGAGGTGTGATGAGGGTCTGAGCTAGGATAGTGGCAGCTTATGGGTATATCAACTGTGGATCAGCACCCTCAGCCCATTTCTATGCATATCTGTGTGTGTCAGTGGAGGTAGGAAGAGGTTGTAGAGGTAGGATCAGTAGGACATGGCAAATAATTATATGTGGGAGCATGAGACAGAAAAGTTAACACTGCTTCCCAGTTTTGAGTTCAGTTTTGGACGTCACATTTGAGGTATTGGTGTAGCAATCTAAGGTGAGATATCTGGTAAGACAGATAGATTTAGGAATCATTTGATTAATCAAACCAAGAGGTAATGGAACAGAGTATTACTGAGATGGGAAGACAGTGCCTTGGTAGGGACACCCACACTTAGTGTATGAAAATAAAATGATGAAGGAGACTGAGAACACAACTCATCCTGTCCTGATCTCTTTCTTTAGGTTGGGACATTTAACTTTAGGAGAGAAGATATAGGGGTTTGGGGACATGATAGCTTTTTTTGAGCATTTAAAACTATAGCATGGAAAACTGGTTAGACTTGTTCTGCTTGTTCCAGAGAGCAGAATTAGAAATGTGTGAAAGTTTCAGAAATTTCAATTTAGATTTACTTTAAGGAAAAACTTCCTAACAATTAGAGCTATCCAAAAGTGGAATGGAGTGCCTCAAGGATGTACTTCGTGGGCTCCTCTTCACTAACATTTTCAAACACGGCTGGATGACAGTTTGTCAGTTGTGTTGTAGAAGAGATTCTTATTGAGGCCTTGATGGATTCAGAGGTACCTTCCAAAGCTTGTCAGGACTCTGAAACAGCGCAGCATTAGCATGCAGCTAACTCTGTGGATAAACACATTCCCTTTAGCTTATGCTTGCCTTTCTCAGAGGACAACCAGCTAGCAACCCGTGCTGATGCAGAAAAAAAAGACAAGAGCATCTGTAAACACCTGTATTTGCCCCAGTACAACTTTGTGCAAGATGTTATGTATGGACCAGTGGTTACTGGACTTAATTTTTTTGCTTGACATACCTCTAGCAGCAGTTTCTCTCTGTCATCCATAGGATTTAGAACTGGAAGGGAGGAAGAATGTGTATAGTCAGAAGTGGCTTGCCAGAATAATATGAGGACTCTAAGACTATGCCATATGAGCATCAGTTGAAAAAACTGATGGTGTTTACCTTGGAGAAGAAAAGATTTGAGAGAGACATGATAACTTGCTTCAGATATTTGATGGGCTGTCATATGGTAGAAAAGAGCAGGGCTAGAAATAATGGGATGGAAGTTGCAAGAGAGAGAGAGATATTAACCCTGTAACTAATGAAGAACTTAACATTTAGAGAATTATAGAAATAGAATGAATGACCTCAGGAGGTAAAGAGGTTCAGCCTCTCTGGAGTCCTTCAAACAGAGCCTAGATTCTCAATGCTCAGGGTGATAATATAGAAGAGTTTCTTGTCCTTCCACTTAGTAGGTGCCTAATAAATGTTTGTTGACATTACATGTAGTACATGCCATATGCTTTCAGACTTCTCTGATGTGAAGTGACAGGTTGCTCAGTTTTGCCAAACTACCTTTTCTCTCTTTATTCTTGTAAGAGAGCTTTCTGGGAAAGGAGAGGCATGAGGCATATATTCTGAAATAAAGGTAATGTAAAAACAAGGTATCAACTAAAAAATTTTTAAATGTTAATTAATTCAGATCTTTGAGGGCTGATTCTGAGACGTTGTGACCTTAGAGTTCATCTAGTCCAAGCCCCTCATCAATCAGCAAATCAACAAGCTCCTATTAGGCATCTGCTGTTTGCCAGGCACTATACTAAGCTGGGTATACAGAGAAAAAGGTGAAATAGTTCTTTCCTTTAAGGAGTTTACATTCAAATGGGGAATACAGTACAAATACATCAAATATGCATGAAATAAAAACCAAGTAGTTTTGGGAGGGAGTGTGCTAACTGTGGAGGGAATCCGGAAAGGCTATTTCCTGAAGGTGGTTTTTGAGCTGAATCTTGAAGGAAGTAAGAGATTGAGGAGGAAGGGCATTTCAAGTAAGTCAATGCAAAGGCCCAGAGATGGAAGCAGGCCTGTGTAACTGAGTTATATAGTGTGTTGAGGGCATTACTATATTAAAAAACTCAAGGTAGAACAGTGCCAGGTTGTGAGGAAGTTTAAATGCCATTTTACAAATAAGAAAACTGTGCCCCAGAGAAGTCAAGTGGCTTACCCAAAGTCACATTGTAATTTCTGGGAGATTTTCTTCCTTTCAAAAGCACAACTCTACTGCTTTCTCAGTCTGGAACTTTCTTCAGCCCTTGGAGCTGATACTGGAATATTCAACCACTTTTTTATATTGCTTACCAGGACATATCCTTGTGGGAGGCCCAGTCTCTCCTCCTGCCCAGGCTAGCCAGCCTTCATTTTGTTCTTGCAGTTGTTCTGACTTTCTGTACTGCAAAATCATGTCCATGTTTTAGCTACCTTTCCTACCCTGCTTCACTTTCATCTCCTCTTTGTGTTCTTCTATTAGAGTTCTTCTATTAGCTCTTTGAAGTACTGGACTGTCTTTTTGCCCACATTTGTATTTCCATTGCTTAGCATATATTACGTGCTTAATAAATGCCGGTGTTCTTCCTTCCTTTCTTTGCAATGTTACACCTGGGCTTTCCAGCCTCTGCACCCTACTGTTTCCTTTTCCTTTTGACAGCCCTGATGAATGACAACAATAGTAAAGATATTTTGCCATGGTTGGAGTAGGCCTGGAACTGGAAATTTGTTTTTATTTGCATCTGGTCCAGGTAAACTCAATTATCTGCAGTGACCTTTATTCCATGTTCCCTGGGCTAGCTGTGACCAGTTTCTTTCGTCCCGAGTGGTTACCTGGCTCCTGAGATCTGCAGATTAGTCACTAGAATCATATATATTAAACGTATTTTAAAGAGTTAAAAAGCACTATTAAAAAACCTAAGGTATCATTAGAGGGAGTCCAAGAGTCCAAAAAAGATAACAGCAGTCTGCTTGGCTCCTGACCATGACTTGGACCGAAGTTTCTGAATCTTGCTATGAAACTTTAATGGATTGTCTTCTGAATTAGAAGCCAAATCAATCATCAGATGCCTACTATGGGCAAGGCACTATCATTTGTATTATCACTGGGCTATAATCATTACAAATGAGAAGAGTAAGATAGGCTCCCTCCCTCAAGAAACTTACGTAGCAGTTCCTTCTTTGTCCATCACTTTCCTCAGAAAGGGATCATGTCGACTGACAGGAAAGCCAGACCAGACTCTGACATCTTGATAAGGATGCTGAGTGTGGAAGCTTGCACTAGTCAATCACCAAGTCTCATGGGAAGCAGCCAAGGCAGAAATCACTATAACTGAGGCAAAGACCACATCTTCAGACCAGAAAGTTGGATGGGGAGTCCAGGGTAATAATCAATCTGGGTCAAGGACCAGACATGGCCCTTGTAATTTAAAATAGTGTACATTTGTAAAGTCGTGGGATCAAAGGATTTAAAGTTGAAAGAGATCATAGACATCATTAGTCCAACTCCTTCACTTTATGGATGAGGAAACTAATGCCTGGGGAAATGAAGCAACTTGCCCAAGGTATTAGAGAGTTGGGATTTGAACCCAAGCCTGCCGATGTAGAGTACGGCACTCTCTCCACTCCGTTATGCTGTCATTTATATTAATCTTTAGAATATCCATATGCTTCATTAAAATGAATTTATCTTCTTATATTTTGCTAAGTCTGACGTTGACATTAGTCAACATTTTTCAGTCAGATAGCAACTTAAAGAGTAGCTATCAACAGCTAAGAAGAATTCTGGGCAGTAAGAGAAAACCAATTTGATATGAAAAATCTAATGCAGATAACCCAAAGGATGGACAAGCTTTATATAAATGATTGTGAATTGTATTTCTCTGTATTCTTTAGGTGGAACCTTTAATTCATGTAAAATTGAAATTCATCCTGCATGTGGTTTTTCACTAAAGTTATCAACTTACCAGAAATTTTACTCATCTCTCACATTTACGTATATGATCTCTGGAAAATAACATATGGTAATAGTGATTTTGTTCATTGTTGTTCAGTTTCAGTTTTATCTGATTCTTCATGACCCATTCGGGGTTTTCTTGGAGTGGTTTGCCATTTCCTTCTCTAGCTCATTTTACAGAGGAGGAAACTTAGGCAATGGGGTTAAGTGACTTGCCTAGGGTCATGTAGTGTCTGAGGTCAGATTGGAACTCAGGAAAATGGGTCTTTCTGACTCCAGGCCTATCCATTGCACCACCTAGCTGCCTGGTGCTAATGTGGTGATTTTAGTTTTTATTAAACATTTCCCCTAAACGTTAGAATTCTTTAAGGCCCAGGTTAAATTGTTCTTTAGACTTAGCTTCTGTCTTGGAACCCATGTCAATTTCCATGCCTAGGTGCAAATAACTCATTGTTGATGGTTGTGGTTTGGTGATGCTGTCACCAAAATGTATACTTGTGGCCACATCAGTAGGCCAAGTGAGTGATGAACAGAGGGAGAAGTCTTGAGCATGTAAAGGTGGGATTGGATTGCCATTGCAGTTCCTATGTCCATTTCCCTTAAACATTGCTGACATTTCTTGGCATTTACTTGGAATATTGAGATTTCTAAATTGGTTCCTATAGTGCACAAAAGAGTTACCCATTTCAGGTGATGAGATTTTCTAAACTTTTACATCCCTTGAAAATGAACTGAGATCCTTCAAACCCAGCATGAAAATATTTTTAACCTTCTTTTAAGTTTAAGTAGCCCAATGCTGTGTGGAATAGAGCACTACATGTTTTCCTCTGGTTTTTTTATTAGTTATCAGTGCACTAAGACCATCTAGTTTTTCTTCTCTCTGATTTATGTTTCCATATATGGGGCCCTAATGGGGTTATCTGTTTTCTATTGGTGAGTGGAGGTGTGGGTGGTAGAAGGAATCAGAAAAATCTTTGAAAGGTGAAGTATTTTATTTTTTATATATGTTAAAAAACATGTACACCTGCCTTAGAAATCTTTTCTTCTGAGATAAAAAATATTCCACAATTTGTTGGTTATATTTGATTGAAAATGTGTGAACAATACCTTGGACCAGACACAAAAAATATTTGTATATAACCTTTTTACTTTTGAAAGTTGAATTATGAATTGCTATCAGCATTATAGGTGTCTTCTCTTATGGGAAGTTTTGTTTGTGAGGGTCTCACTGGGAATGAAATAAGAGACCAAAACTTCCTTATTAGCATTTGGCTGCTATTTACCTTACTTTAAGATCATGTAAGTACTTTTAAGTACCTGTGTTTAAAATCTGGTTCTCTAAATTTTCTTTTCATGGATTCTTTTGTAACTTTTTCATCACTTAAAAAATGAATGAATTATTTCATGAGTGTCTTAACTGTTATCTGAAGGAATCACTGGTATCACTGTCAGACTCAAAGAAAAGGCAGAAGAAAAAGCTGATAGTAGGAGGGAGAGATCAAAAATGGAAAACGATGTATCTGAGCATCATAATATGCCACCAGCACTTGTCTCAGATCAAGCAATATTTTAGTTTAGTGAATGTAAGCTATGTTTATTCAACAAATATTTGATTGCCTACTCTGTGAATATCTATTTGGATAGACATTGTAAAGCATCCCAAGGTATATATACCACTGCCCTTGTCTTTAAGGTTTAATGAATTAGAAAGGCAGACATATAATTACATATAGCTACCACATGAGGCAGGGTCAGTGTACATGGGTGGCTTACACAAGGTTGTGCAGGAATTTAGAAGAGGGAGCTATCCCTTCATACTGGAGTGACCAAAGAAGGTTTAATGGAGGAGGCATGTTTGAACTGACTTTTGCAGGATGGGTAAGCTTTTTGACCATTGGAAGTGTGTGTAGAGTGATGGTGGTTGGAGATAAGAGAGAGACCGTGGTATAAGCAAAGGTGTGGAAGTGAGAAGGCAGAAGATGTCTTTTATGGGAGGGCAAACAGACCAGTTTGTCAGAAGGATAGGGTGTGTAAATATGCCACAGATTCCCTATTCAAGTTACCTGTAAACAGAATTTTCAAGGTAGCAACTGAGGTATCTTCACAGTGTAATAAGGGCCCATGAAACCAAATTTTCCTTGGTGCTTATAATTTCTAAACTGAGTACCATGGTAGCCAGTCTACTCCCATGGCTACAGTCCAGGGGAATAGTTCTGTTGTGAGAATAAGCCTATTTCTTAAGATCTTTTGCTTTGTTATTTCACCCAAGAAGACAATGCTTTGTCTTACCTCCTTTCTGTCTGTTGGATGTTTCAGACTTTTTCAAAACACTTCATTCTTTATCCCAAAATAGGTAGCATCAGTGACCTAGCTGCCTGTGTATAGTATTAATATGTGATTTCTCATAGATCAGCAGTTTCAAACTGTACCAGTAGACACCCAAGGCAGACATTCCACTCTAGGTAAAGTCAGCGTCCCTCAGAGGAACTATTGGCTAATCTTTCTCTCCATCATTCCTCCTTTTTTCTTTCCTTTCCCCCATTTTACCTTCTTCATCGCCCCTCTTGTCTTTTCCTTCTATTTCTTCCTTTATCTCTTGAAGTGTACCCTTTCTTTTTCTCTCCCATTTCCCTTTCCTCTCCCATTTTTCTCATTTCCCTTTCCTCATTCACTTCCTCTCCTTTCTTTTTTCCTCTTTATCCTTCTTTTTTTCCTCCCCCCTTTCCTTGATTAATCTAGTATAGCAAGAACCATTGCGTCACAAGCCTGAATGAACTTTCTACGTCTACATAGTGTTATGCCATTTATGTTACTTAATAAATATTGATGGTATAATATTGAGTAGCAACCAAAATTTCTATTACTAAAAATTGTGGGATGCAAGTATCATTTTTTTCCTCTTAAGAAAATTCATTTAAGGATATAGAATGAAACTCTTGACTCTTGGGCTTTAGGAACCCTAATTGTGGTTAATTTTTATTCCAAATGCAGAGCAAAACACCCTAAGTTGTCTGTATACCTTCATCAGCTTCCTGAACTTTTTTCTTTTTTGATTAGGGATATTTCCTAAATATTATCTTCTGAAGTTGGGCTTGACAGCAGAAATTCAAAATCCCTGTAACCAGAGAAGCTGAGCCTAGTGTCGCTCTTGAGCTTAGAAGTTCAGTGCTACTGTGGACTAAGTCAGCCAGGCATTTGCATTAAGTCTGTCATCAATATGCAGAGTCCCCCAGGAGCATGTCAAAACTCCCATGCTAGTTAGCAACGGGAAGGATCCTGTGAATACCACTACACTTTCTGCCTGAGTGAGCTAGGAGAGCCAGTCATGATGATGATGATGGTGATGGTGATGGTGATGATGATGATGGTGATGGTGATGATGATGATGAAATTACTCCTACCTATTCTTTATAGGATAGTTAATTCCAATAAACATAAGTAATTAAAAAGCTCCCCTATAATCCTTCTAAGTGAGATTTATTGTGGGATGAACTTTAAATCATCAATAAGCAAAGTGTCTACTATGGATTAGGCACTGGGGGGATACAAAGACAAAAAAAATAGACTCTGCCTTGAATGAACTTATATTGCTTAAAATAACATGTACACATGTAGTTACATACAAAATATATACTACATATTTTTAAGGGGTTTGGAAGAGAGTCATTAGTAACTGTGGGAATTAAGAAAAAGCCTCTTGGAGGAGCTAGCATTTACACTGAGCTGTGAAGGAACTGAGAGAGCTTCTTCAAGGAGGAGCAAGTAAAGAAAATGTGTTCCATCTCTTAGGGTCATCTTATGCAAAGGTAGGGAGATAGTTTATCTCAAATACAGGGTAATAGTTTGGAGTAACATATAGTATGGTTACACAGGTAGGCTAGATCTGTATTTTCAAGGTCTTTATGTGTAAAAAAAAAAAGAGGTGGTATTTTTTGTTTGTTTGTTTGTAACAATAGAAAGCCACAGAAGCTTATTTAGCAGGGAAGTTAGGTTGTCCTGTGCTTTAGAAATATTACTTTGGTGGCTGGCTATGTGGAGGATTTATTTGAAAAGGGGGGATCTAGAGGCAAGGAATCCAATTAAGAAGTTATGACAATAATCCAAATGAGAAGTGGTGATAAGAAACTAAAACTAGCATGGTGGCCATGTGAGTGAGTGAATTTTTTTGGATGTAGAATCAACCAAATACGACAGTTTGATTTTGGGAGATGAGGGAGAGTGAAGAGTGGGGATTTCTAAGAAACTGAGTTGTATAAGCCTAGAGCACTTAAGAATTGAGGAAGCCTGGGTGATTTGGGAAGATGGTGGAAATAGGGAAGTTAGGAAAATAGGAGTGAGTTTTGGGAAAAGATAATGAGTTCTGGATTAGACCTACTGAGTTTGAGATGCCTTGCGTGCATCTATTTGAAAATGTCCAATAGACAGATGTAGGGATAAATATATAAATCTAGGAGATATCTGCATAGAGAAAATGGAAACCATGATTAATAAGGAGATCACAAAAACAATCATGTCTAACAGGGAGGGTTCTGGACAGAGGCACATAAGTAGTACACGCACAGTTAAGAGGAAGAGCTTGAAAGAAAGATAACTAAGCAGTATCCAGTAGGAGAGTAGAAAGATGTTATGAAAACTCAATTTTGAGAGAATGTCAAGGAGAGAGAAGGTAAAGTTAAGAGTGAGATCTGACAAGAGGATTTAAAATTTTCAAGTTCATTGGTTTCTGGAAGGGGAAAAGACATTTGAAAATGAATGTGATATAAAAATAAGAGCAATAAAAATATGAGGTTTAAAAGGGATACTTTTCAGGAGAGCAGTTTCAGGGGGGCAATGAGTTTGAAAGTCTGATTGTGAAGGGTTAATAAGTGAATGAGAGCGGAGGAAGTGGAGCCAAAGGAATGCAGATACCTTTTTTTTTTAGGAATTTGGCTATGAAAAGGAGGAGGCATATACCTTGAGGCAATGACTAGTTCTAGTTAAAAATTTTTAAGGATAGGAAGAACTATACGTTTTTTGTAGGCAGCAGCAGAGAGGGAGTCCGTAGAAAGAAAGAGATGGCAGATTAGGGAGATAGAGGATGTTTTTGCCGGGGCAGTCTACTAGACCAGACAGGAGGTTACCTTGAACTGGTGAAGACTCTGCCAGTTGACAGCAAACTCTGGCAGGTCTTACGGAGTTGTAGATGCTGAATGATCACTTGTTAGGTGTGTCATAGTGGGGACTACTTATAGCTTTATGGATTAGTCCTATACAAACTAGCGTATACAAACCACAAAGTCTTCAGCCTGAAGAAGGTGTACCACAGTAAACTTCACTGCCTTTCTCATGTAGATTGGTATACTTCTGGCCTAGTCTTAATGAAATTTACTTTTGTTCTGCTGTGGCACCAGTTGGTTTCACCTAGACCTAGTCATCCTGAGGGGCTAATAGTCAAGCAACCTGACCCACCGAAATTCTTTTCTTTGTAAGTTGTTTCTCAGGCTTTGCTTGAAACCTCTCTGACAGAACATCTGTGTGACTACCGCAATTTACTTCAGTTTAATTTTAAAAAATGTACTAGATTATTTCTAACATGCCTCCTAGTTTTAAAATTATGTAGCTGTGAGATTGCCCCCAATTAACTTATATTTCTGAAATAACCAATGTGTAGTCCCTTGTACACCGTAGCACTTAATGGAAAGAGAGGCATGTAATTGAGCTGTAGTGAAAACTAAGAGAGTATTTAATTATTTGAATTACAAGCCAACACATTTTAGAATGTCAATTTCAATATAAATATACATTTCTACAACAAAAGCCTGGGAGGTTGTGTAGCCACATCTCCCTGTGTATCCTTTCCTTTAGAGAGCCCCCTCTCATAACAAAAAATGAAAAAGGGAAGATCCGTGATGTAAAGCTGACAGTCACAAAACATCTAAGGCGTGTAGTGTCCCACACCCACCGCCCTCTGCCTCTTCAAAGTGGGGAGGGGCGTGGCTTCTCACGCTTCGTCCCTGAGTCCAAAATTGGTCACAACCTCACAACATCCCGTTGCAGTTGTTTGGTTGGAGTTTTTCCTTTTACATTGTTGTAATCATTATGTATATTATTGTTCTGGTTCTTTCTATTTCCTTGTGTATCAATTCATGTGTCTTTCCATAATCTCGTTATTGATCACATTCACTGCTTTTCACAGCACAGTAATAGTCTGTTTGTGTAGTCCATCAAGTACCACTCATTGTGTGCCAGGGACTGTGCTCTACTCTGGAGATTCAAAGAAAGGCAAGGAACAGGCCCTGTTCTCAAAGAGCTAAGTGTCTAATTGGGGAAAGTAACAATGTGTCCACAAGATACATACAGGATGAAATTGGGTAGATAAACTGAGGGAAAGCACTAATATTAGGAGACCTGGGAAGAGGAGACTTTCAGCTGAGACGTAAAAAAAAGCAGGGACTTGAGAAGGGGGAGAAAAATTTCAGGCACGGAAAACAGAGAATATGCTCAGAGTTGGGAGACAGACTATCTTGTGAGAGGCTGCTGTCACTGGATTGCAGAATACATTTGGGAGGGATGGGGTAGCAAAGCATAAGAGGACTGGATAGGCAGGAAAGGGCTAGGCTATGAAAGGCTTTAAAAATCAAATAGAGGATTTTCTGTTTGACTCTGGAAGTGATAGAGAGCCACAGGGAATATACTGAATAGAGGGACAATGTGGTCAGAACCTGTGTTTTAGAAAGATCAGTTTGATGGCTGAGTAGAGGACGAATGAGAGTGGAGTGAGACCTGAGGCATGCAGACCAACTAGTAGGATATTGTAATAGTCTGCGCAGGATGTGATGAGTTGACAAATCCCACACCTGGGTGGCAGAGAAGGGTGCATATATGAGAGATGTTATGAAGGTTGTGTATGACAGTTTGTTTCTCCATTCTCCAGAAATTGTGGATCTCCTTTGTTTCTAGTTCTCTAATAGCAAACTAGAAATGATAATATATCTCATAGGATCTTAGAATTGATAGGGATGTTGACTTTTATCTAGTCCAACTTATTCTTCAACCAGAATTTCCACTCCAGTATCTCAAGTGGTTCACCTACTGAAGTGACACCTTGTTGTGATAGAGAAATCACTCTTTCCCATGCAGCCCATTTTGCTTTTGGATTGCTGTAATTGTGAGGAAGACTTTCCTAATCAAATTCTGCCTCTCTGTAATGTCTGCCCATTGCTTCTGGGGTAAATCAAAACATGTCTATTCCTTTTTCTACATGAGATCTCTTCAAATACTTCAGCTTTCCTCTCCAATTTCTTTTAATTTTTGTCTATATGGCCTGTCTCTACAATAAGTATTTTTTTTTTGTAATTCATGATATTCTTTCCCTCTTCAAAAAAAAAAACACAACCTCTTGACATGATTGTCTTATAGGGATCATGTCAACATATTTCCTTTTATGTATTTTCACTGTCGATATTTTAGCATGTCTTATGGTAAGATGTGCTCTCTGTATTATTCAGCATTCCTAAATCCAAAGGCAGCTTTAAAATCATCCTTTAGGAGGATCACTGAAGCAATGTACCTTTAGAACAGACAAAAACAATTTCCTTAAACTAGCCACTCAAGGGATAATATACTATTTCTATAAAAATCACTAGCAAAATATAGGTAGTATCTTCATATTCTCTAATTGTCTAATTGTAGTCACTTTAAAAAAAAGTCTATTGAGTGGATGTTGAAGTTGAGATGGAAAATAAATCATACAGCAGTTTGTGTTGAAATGGCACAATTACACAGTTCATAGAATACTACCATTTTATAACCATATTTAAAAGTCTTTTCCTCTTCCACCCCCTCAAACTGAGATCAGGGCTATATAATGGATTCCATTACAGGTAAAAAGGTCTATGACTCAACTATTGAGCCACTCAAACTCTTGGCTTTTTTTAATTGTGACCATTAAAGCTTTAGTACTTTTATCTCATAAAATTGATATCATTGATGTAAAATGTGTGCTTATTGAAGATACATGTGTATTTCTGTCATTATGTTTAAAGGAGCAAATCAACCAATTTTTGCTGGAAGTTAGGCTTTATATAGATCAAGGCATAACATAGAATACATTGTATTAACTTTTAATCATTTAGGGAAAAAAAAAACTTATGCTCCATTATCATTGTAAGGACCATTTTCCAGAATAAGTATCTTCTGAGAAAGATGATTTCTTTTGGTTAGCACTTTTATCTTGGTTAATTGAAAAGAGTGGTGGTGATGGTAGTGGTGGTGATTGGTGGTGGTGGTGGTGGTTTTCATTAGATTTAATCTTTTTTTTAAGATCTTCCTTGAACTCTAGGGAAGTAGTCCTTTGATTCTAATATTGTGATTATAAAAAGTCTCGGAAAACTTGAAGAACCATTCATTTATCTCTTCTTAGCACATAGTTCTATAAGTGTAAATTAGGGTAATTGATGGATCCCATCCCTATCATCTGGTCTGAATGGCACAAAGGAAAGAAAGAAAAACAATTGCAACCATTGCAAAGGGGAAACATATCAAAGTATAAAGAAAACTCCAAGAGCAGAGTGAAGGTTAAATGTGCAAATGTTGAAAGCTACTTTGTTCTCCTGTTTTTCCCCCTCTCAATACACTAGTGTGTCACACTCATTAATTATTCATATTGCTGTGAACAAACAAGGTAAAATGTCTCTAGAAGAGATGTATAATGAGGACATCTCAAGAAAGTGTAACTGCTTAACCATTCTGTGCACAGCTTTCTCTATAGTAAAAATAGATTAGAACATAATTGCTAGGGCTGTTTCATTTCCTATTTTCTGTACTAATACCTATAGGATTATTGGATGATATTCAGATAGAAACAAAAATATGATTTTAAAAGCATTTAAATACAACTTGTTATAATCCAACAGTTCTCAAACTCTATTAAAATCTACCCACACAAAGCATTTGTGATCTAATATACATAAGTAGGCTTCTATTCTTGCCCAGCTGTGTAGATTCAATTATAATAATTTTCTCAGTTGCATAACATTGCTGTTTGTTTATTACTGCGTTATTAGTCAGTGAATGAACCTCCCTCTTTTTGACCCCTTAACAGTGTTTATAAAATAGTTAATTGCTTTAGGATCTTCTGTTTCATGCGCAGTTCCAGCTGGAGAGAGTCATAGGGATACAATCCTCTTTAAATCTTAAAATGACTGCTTCTGATGTACAGTAAATTCAACCCTACCCCAAGTGAATCCATGCCATTTTACTTTTGGTTATATTTTTGTATTTTGAAAAAAATTATTTTCTTTTTTCTTATACTTTAAAAAAAGCATCCAACTCTTGGGTATGGATTTGACTCTAGTGCTTTGTGCATTGTACACTGTAATTTAGTAAAAAAAATAATAATAATTTTTTTTTGCATTGAATCGAATCCTTAAATATTTTTGATATGAAAATTACCCATAATCTTTTATTTATGATGAGCTAGTTTCCCTCAAGATCTTTTGTATTTTCTTTGATGCAAAAACTTGGTGATTTATTAGTGTTATATAAAGGCATCAATTCCTATTTCATAGAGTCCTGGAGCTAGAGTCAGAAAGTCTTGGAGTCAGATCCTGCCTCAAAAACTACCTAGCTTTGTGGCCTTTGCTAAGTCACATTATCCTTCTGGGTCTTAGTTTTGAATTCTATACTTTCTAACTCTGTTTTCTTATGAATATTGTGTGATTCATAGGGAAAAGATGAATGGGACAAGCATTTATTGAGTGCCTGTTGTGTGCCAGCCACTGTGAAACATTCTCTAAATACATTATCTTACTTAAGGCACTTAGGTGGTACAAGGAGTGGAGCACTGTGCTTGGGATCAGAAAGACATCTTTATGAGTTCAAATCTGGCCTCAGACATTTACTGGCTGTGTGACCCTGGGCAAGTCACTTAATCTTGTCAGCCTCAGTTTCCTCATCTGTAAAAGGAGCTGGAGAAGAAAATGGCAAACTACTCCAGTATCTCTGCCAAGAGAATCCCAAATGGGGTCATAAAGCATCAGACACAAGTGAAACAACTAAATACCAACATCCTATGTTTCTCCTCTGCTTAAAAATCAAAATGAAGTAAAATGAAGGAGATGGATTCAATAATCTTTAAAATTTTTCGGAATTTTATGATCCTCTTGAAATAAGAAAAAAATTGTCTAATACTTAACAATCAGGAATCAATGAATATGCACTCATATACTGACATCTTCTCACTGAAGGGTTAGTAGTCTGTTAGTTAGTAGTCTGCCTTCAAAGACTTTTCAAAGAAAAACAAAGCCTTACTCCTAAATCTAGAGATCTCTTGAAAGCCATTAAGACTATTAAATTTGTCTTGAAATGTGAGACCTAAATCTGTTTTTCTACTAAATTTCAAAATGTTCAGAACAAGGTTATCAGAGCCAGAATTTCTTATAAGAAATGCCTGACAGACTCCATGTTGTTCTACTTATCACAGGTGAGAGACAGCTTGCCATTTGCATTGTTTTAAAATAGGGATCCCCTCCACCCAGTGTTGACATTTTATTAATTTTTATTGGTTTTGAATGCCTCTCTGTTAGGGAAACACTTGAGATAATCATGCATTTCTTCAGATAGGCATGTTTTTGCAAATCACCTCATAAGATTATCAAAGGTACTGGCTTACTAATAGTAGGACACATTTTGAATGGTTTTTAAATTTTTCATAAATAGGGATGTTATGCTAACCTAGCAACACTTTCTCATTTGGGCCCCATTTTGATAAAAGATTTCTACAAGAAAGTCAGATATAATTTGATCATAGTAATTAAATTTTCTTTTTTTTTTTTGAAGCTAGTTACTATAACATTATGTACTAACCAACTAAGGAGTCAAAACTGTCCTTTTGTCACTCAGTGTGACAGATCGACGTGGAAGTCTATAGATCTGAGGAAGTGGAAGTCTATAGACCTGAGTTCTAGTCCTATTTCTACAACTAGTAAGTGTCAAGTATTTAAATCAGGATTTGAACTCATTTCATCCTGATTCCAAGACTGGTGCTCCACTCTGCCACCTCATTCCCCTAGATTTAATACTTTTAAGGTCTCTTGCCACTCTAAGAATGTTATGATAAGAAGCTTCTCAATTATTAGGTAAGATAGTCAGAGACAGAGCCTGTTGTTACAGGGATCCCCCCTTGAAGTCTTTCCAGGGTAATAGAACCTATACTTCGATGGGATAGGATAAACCAGAGGTAGGGAACCTGTGGCTGTGATGTCACGCATGTCCTTCTAGGTCCTTAGGTGTAGTCTTTTGTCAGAGTCCAAATTTTACAGAATAAATCCTTGTTTTTAAGGAGATTTGTTCTGTGAAGACTGGATTCAGCCAAAGTCTTGCTATTTAGGACCTAGAGAGCAACATGTGGCCTCTTGGCTGCAGGTTCTCCACCCCTGGAAGCTGTCAAGTTCATTAAGCAGTATGGTCTTCAGCTATTAGCCAAATTTAAGGTTGTTATTTGTAGATTAATTTATACCTAAGGAATGAAGTTCAGCTTTTTCATTCTCGAAGTGAAATCATCAGGAAACATAGGAGCAAAGAATGTCAGATTTGAAAGGACCTTAAATACCATTTAGTCTCAACTTCACCTGAGTGAGTACCCCCCTCTATAACATGTACAAGGATCTGGTCTTTGCTTGAAGACCTCTAGCAAGGGGAAGCAGTCTATTGCACTTATGGATCACTCTTTTGGTCAGTTTTCCCTTACCTTGTCTATATCTGCCTCTTGGTTCTGCCCAGTGAGACCAGGTTTGATCCCTCTTCCAAAGGACAGACCTTTAAACAATCAAAGAGCTCTTCTCTCTCTCTCTTCTCTTCTAAGCTGTTTTACCACCATAGCTGCCTTCCTCTGATTACCCAGCTTATTAATGCCTTTCTAAAATGTGACATCCAGGACTGTTTGCTCCAGATTTGAACTTATCAAGAAAGAGTATAATGAAACTATTGCCTCCCTTGTAGTGGGCATTACATCTGTTTTAATGAAGCCTT
Source organism: Potorous gilbertii (assembly GCA_028658325.1). NCBI lineage: Eukaryota > Metazoa > Chordata > Mammalia > Diprotodontia > Potoroidae > Potorous > Potorous gilbertii. The sequence goes on along the minus strand of CM053773.1, from coordinate 25,393,973 downwards.
CGATAGCATTAGGTTATTTTTTTTGATTGTCATATTTTACTGTAACTTCATTGAGTTTATAGTTTACAAAATTCCCAGATATTTTTTGAGGAACTCCCTAAGGCATGCTTATTTCTAGCTTCTGTTTGTGAGGTTAATTTTCTTTTAAACCCGAGTTAAGATTTCACATTTATTCTTTTTAAAGTTTGTGATTCTTAGATTCTGTTCGGTGGTCTCACCTGTCAAGATCTTAACCTGTTCACTGTCCCTCCCAGCTTTGTGTAATTTAGAAATTTGATGTGCACCCCACCTCTTCCTTTAAAACAGATGGAGCCAAGTGCAGAGCCCTGGAGTACTTAATTAGGGATTTCCTTCCAAGTTGACATCATACTATTAATGACTATTCTTTGAATCTGGTCATTCAATCTGTTTAGAGTTCAATTGACTTATTTTTTAAGCCTATATATATATTTAATAAGAGTACTTAGGAGGTTTTATCAAAAGTTCTGCTAACATCTAAGCAATTAATTTAGCTTTTACTAACTGTCTATCATGTCCAGGTCACTGTGCTAGGCAGTCAAAATTGAGAAACAAACATTAAACAGTGCCTTTCCTTAGGGAACTTTTTGTGTCATTGGGGAAAATATCATAAGTGAATACAAATTATATACAAGGTTAATACAAAAGTAATTTTGAGGAGTGTTTCAGCATTAACTACTGGAGAAAATCAGAAATGGCCTCATGTGGGTAGGTAGCACTCTAGTTAAACCATAGCATTCCAACCCTGGGGTGAGAGTATGAGGGGAAATGGGGAAGTGAGGTAGCTCATGTCAAGAGAGGCAGCAGGTACAATATTGTGTACAGGGAACAGTTAGTAGGACAGTTTGATTCAAATATAGAATGGATGAGCAGAAACCACTTGAAATTATTCTGGAGAAACAGATTAGAGCTAGATTCTGATTTTTTAAAAAAAAATCAATTTTATATCTTCTGGTTTTATTCCTCCTATATCTTAAAATATTCTCTCCTAAACTCTACAACTCAGAAATCCATTTCCCATAAAAAAAAGAAAGAGGAAAAAAAAGCAATTCTGCAAATCTAGTCTACTCATTAACTACTATGTGCCATGGTCATTGGGAGATTATTCTCCCCACCTCTCCCGTGAAAGAAGGGGAAAGTGTTTTGCTCATCTTTTCTTGGTATTTAAGGTTTATTGCTTTTAGATTTTTTTCTTTTCATACTTTCTTGTGAAGAGATTTAAATGCCAGAAAAGTCTGCATTTTATTTTAGAGGGTATAAGGAGCCATGGAAGCTTCTTAAGCAGGGGAATGGCAAGGTTCAACCAGTGCTATAGGATTTGTCAATTTGGCAGCTCCGGAGATTTGGGGTTGTAGAGTGTATGGACTGGCGGCAGTGAGACCAACTAAAAGGCTGTTGCAGTAGTCTAGGTGAGAAGTGATGAAGACTTGAGCTAGGAAGGTGGCCATAAACATGGAGGGAGAGAAGGAGATAAATATGAGAGATGTTGCAGAGGTAGAAATGATGAGACTTGGCAATGGATTAGATATGGTGGTGAGAGATTGTGGGGAGTTGGAGATAATTCTATAGTTGAGAATTGGGGTGGTTGGAAGGAAGGTGGTATTTTTTTTCCATAGAAGTTAGGAAGAGAGGTAGATTTTGGATAGGAACCTGAAGTGACCTTTAGCATGTTAGTATCCCCAGCCTCCAAACTCTTCTGACTTTAAGTGTCTTAAGGATAATGTAGTGTGCTTTTATTTTGAAACAGAGATGAATCATACTTTTAGCCCTTTGTGCACCTACTATTAGACTCCGTGTGTGTGTGTGTGTGTGTGTGTGTGTGTGTGTGTGTGAGTGAGTGTGTGATCTTTTTCCATTCTTTTGGTAAGTCCTATGGGGCAACAGATGAAAGCTGCAGAAAGGAGATTAAGCTCAAAGACAAACTTTCTAAAAGTACAGCTGAGGTTCTTAACCTGGGGTCCATAAAGTTAAAAAAAATTATAACTGGATTTTTAATATAATTGGTTTGCTTTGCAATTTTACATGTATTTTATGCATTTTAAAATATTCTGAGAAATGGGTCTGGCTTCAATAGACACAACACAAAAAAGATCAAGAATTCTTCAATTAGAAGTTTCTATAAGTGGAATTGACTGCTCTGAAGTAGTGAGTCCTCTTTCATTGAAGGTCTTCTTACAGAAGCTAGATAGATGACCATTTGTCTGGTATATTATAGAAGAGATTCATGTTCAAGTAAAATCTTATTAGTTGGGTGCGTGTGGGGAATACTAATGCAAGAGGAAGTCCCTGTTTTCAAGGAGCTTGTAGTCTATGAAAGGATACAAGATGATAAGTAGCACAAGATATATACAAAATAGTGTAGAGTGATGGGGGCACAAACTGGGGGTGTCAGGATTAACCTTTTGAAGAAGATAGCACTTTAGCTGAGCATGGGAGGGGAGCTAAGGATTATCGAAGGTGTAGATGAGGAGAGAATGCATCCCAGATTGGGAGTGGGAAGGTGGGAGGATAACTTGTGCAAAGTCAAGGAGACAAGGAATAGGAATGTTGTGGACACGTAAAGTGTTGAGTGTGGGAGTCTTGCATTAATGGGCTCATGCTTCCTGCAGTTATAATATATGAAAAATTAAAAAAAAAACACTTTAGAAAGAGCTTAGAAGTTTCTAAAATCTAGGGATATGTAAGGTCTGTTCTGGTTAGCCAGACAGGAACAAGGAAAACTCCTGTTTTAAAATAACCTGGTAATAGGCAGTGGAGAGGAAAGTTGATGATCATCTCCAGGGCCTGATGAAGATAAATAAGGACAAGGTTTGGGGGTAAATTTAAGTTATCTATATCTTTGTAGGTTCTGAGAAAGAAACCCTATTTCTGTGATGCCTTAATACTTACCTCCCCTATCAATAGCTCACCTTTCAACTAACCCTCCCCATCTACTGCTTAACACTTTAGCCTCCAGCCACAGGTTAAATTCCCTGCTAATGAATAAAAATTTATTTTCTGTAATCCAGCTCTGAACATAATGTACCATAGCAATATTTTTATGTGCTATGCTCAGGTTCTATAGTACTCTTAGGACAATACTGTATCTTCTGGATACATTATGGATTAAATAGGTTTTGGTGGATTAGCCTCAGGACTTAACCATCATATATAACATTGTTGTTTTACAGAAAGATATAGTTGGGATATTTTGTGACACAATCCATTTGTATATTGTGAATAACCTGCTTTTATCATTTATAGCTCCCTTTTCCTTTCCTCTTCCCTGCTTTTTGAAAGTCATGTGCTAGCCAGGTTTGTGCATATGGCTTATATCCTAGTATTATGCAATAAAATAAAAGGTGGTTTAAAAATTTTGCTTCTAGATGGAAGAGTATATATTCAACAGAACTGCATTAGTTTGAAAAGATTGGGAACATATGAGCCATTAGAAACTGATCATTTGACATTACCTGTCATGTTATCCAGCAGTTAACAGATTGAGGTTCCAGAAGTATAATTAGGTTAAAACATGATTAAAGGAGATTTCTGTTTAACCAAGTCTGAAAGTGCTGTTGAAACCTGGAAGAGTAGCACACCTGACTTAATTTCTTAAGAATCAGTGTCTGAAGCTGCAAAAATATATGGAATTTTTCTTGATGCTGACTTTTAGTTAGGATGATAAAATTTTAGTGCTGGAAGGAGGAGTTTAGGGATAATCTAGTTTAGTGCCTTAATTTTCCAGAATAGGAACTCAGGCCCAGAGAGGCTGTGACTTGCCCAAGATATTATAAATACTAGGGCTAGATCTAGGATAGGAGCTCAGATCAGGTAAAAAGTTATCTGAGTCACTTCACATACTTTCCTCTTTTTAACTACGATGAACTAAAGAGCTGAATATTGTCTCAGGATGCTTCTTTCCCAGTGGTGTGATTTTCATCTGTTATTAGGAATTAAGTTTTGGGTTGTTAGTTCAGTCTCCGGTAAAGCAACAGTAAGATTGCCTTCTTCCTTTTCTGTACTTCTTCCTCTGACATTCGTTCTTGATCGATTAATTCAACATTCTGCTACTTCACATAACACACCTTATTTGTTGATTCTGTCCATTTTAATAAGACATGAGCTTGGAATTTTGAATGCAGATATTTAGTATTTTCTAGCATAGTTTTCTCTTAAAATCTTTTAAAGTGCATTGACTTGTTTTACCTTGCAATTTGAATATTGGACACGATGTTTTTCGTCCCAAAAATTTAGATACTCTCTAATTTTGAAATTCTTGAAAATATTTTAAAAAGCTAGAATTGGTTTTTAAAGTATTGAGTTATAAACCCCTTGTCAAGCTTATTTTTAAATACTTCTAGTGCTAAGCATCATGCATGCTTCTTTTAATGAATGAGAGATTTTAGGAATGTCTTGTGTGATAATACCAAATGCTAATGGCATTGATTAACTGTCAAGCAGTGGGAAATGATGAGAAAATGTCTACTGTAAAACTAAATAGCATTGGGGAAGGCTCTACCATGCCTTCGGTCAGGGAGGTGTGCCTAGTCCTTGTAAGCTGCTGTAGGGGTATTAATATGAGCTCCAGGTTTTTTTTTTCACATGATTAAAGCAGGCCATCTGTTCTTTGTTAAATGTTTACAAAAACAGCTTTTCTCTAAAAGATTTAAGGAGATGTAGGTTTAGTAAACACTGTAATATTTCTGAGCACCTTTTTCACCTTATTTCAAATACTACCAAAACATAATTGTGTTGCATCTCAAATAGGATTAATAAACATTTTGTATTTAATTTTTATTTTGTGGAAGATTAAATTGGGTAACAAGACATTGTGTTATACTCTCATTTATTTGAAAGCAAATAAAATGCCTTGTATGTTTAAATAAACAGATAATTTTTAGATTTTTTGTTTTAATCCATAGCATGCTCCCCTTTCTTATTTATAAATGGAAACCTGAATATATCATTTAAGAACTAAGATCCTGTAACCTGAGGTGATGCTCTACAGCTTAATGAAAGGTACAAATACCTGTAAATAAATCACTGTTCTAGATTTTCATTAGTATATGTTGATAGGCTTCCTTCTTGCTCTTTTCAGTTATGTAACTTTTCTTAATTTTCCTCAAAAGAAGTGTATCCACAGTAACCTTAGTGTCTGTGTGTGTCTCTGTGTATGAGTGCGTGCATACACACACACACTTCTGTTTACCTTTGTCACCTAGGGTAAATTGCCTAACCTTGTGAGTGTGCCTCCATTTCTTCATAAGTAAAATGAGGAGGTTGGATTAAATGATCATTAAGGACCCTTCCCGATATCTGATTTCATGCTGATTCAGACATATTGTTATACTCTGCTCTCTCCACTTCCTCCACTGTTCTGAATTCTTGACCATTTCACTGGTGGCAGTGTGGAAGTTTATCTTCACACTATTAATAGCATGAATAAGAATGTTCAATCTGCTTAAGAGATAGCACTATTTTAAAGCACTTCAGTAACAGGCTCCAGGAGGTGTGTTAATAACAAAATAATCTTATCTATTCTTTAGAACAGAGTTTAAAAAATTGTTTCATTAAATTATTTTAGGTAGCTTAAATTAATACATTGCATTTCTTTAAATATATTTAAAATGAAATTCTGATTTTTCAGCAGCTGAGACTTACCTTTTCAACAATTAGGAATAGTAAGATTACAGATTTTTTAAGAAAGAAAATTATATAATTAAAGTAATAGTAAAGAATTACCTGCAGTATTTAAGTCACTGGGTTGGAAATATAAAAAAAAATCTCAGTTCTCAAGGAGCTTTTATTTGCTGAGGGATATGACTAGTACACAGATAAGTCCCTAAATAACTGAGGGAATCAAAGAAGGCTTCATAGAGTAGATGGTACCTGAGCTGATTCTTGAAGCAACACAGAGTTTTAAAAATCTGGGATAAAAAGAAAGTGCTTTGTAGGTATAGATAATTCTGGGAGGTATCTAGTTGGGCAAGAATGTATATTGTATAGAAGAGAATGAACCTAAAAACCTAGTCAGAAGCCAGAATCTTGAGAGTATTAAGTTGAAGGCTGAGGAATTTGTATTTCAGCCTAAAAGCAACAACAGATGGCTATTGAAGGAAGGCTTTTGATTAGAAGAGTGTCCTGGTCAAATCTCAACCTTTATAAGATTGTTTTTAGAAATTGTGAAGAATGAATTGGAGAGGAGGAGAAAATGGCAGACTCAGCACACTGGGTGATTAATTAGGTATGAGGGATGAATTAAGGAGAGGAGATGAATAAAGGATGGTTCCAATGTTATAAACCTGGTTATCTGGGATATTGATGGTGCCCAGAACTAGAGAACTTTGGAGGAGAAATATGAGGAGGTATGTTTTGGCCCTCCTCAACTAAATACCTCCAAAGAAGAAATCAACTCAAATAGTATGAGTCAAATCTCATATCTTTCTATTCTCTGTCATTTTGGGGTTTCCTTCTTGTTTCCCATTATTCAGTGCAATATCTTTCAGTTACAACTAAACATGAAGAAGGGAGATTTATGAATTGAAAACCTTAATCTTAGGATTTGGGGAATCTGAATAAACATATTTTACAGGTTTGGAAACAGAGAAACCAAGAGGTTATGGTGACACAGGGAGTTTTTCTGGCAATTAGAAACTGATTTACTCATTCCCACCCAGGTTAATTATTGCTTTTTCCACTACATCAACTGTATTTGTAATAGTAGAATCTTAACCAAAAGCAAACTTTTTGAGGCATCACCTTTTGAAGATCTAATTTCAGTGATTCTCTGTTTTCAAATTTGGCCTGCCTAATTAAAATCACCAACCTTTCTGTAAATAAGCCAGTAAACCTGGTATCTACCGACAACTTTTCCTTTATTTTTAAGTGTGTAGGGAAAGTGTTAAAATTGGGATTAAAAGTTGGAAGAGCTGGATTCATATTGAGGAACAGACCAACTCACCCAATCTCACTAGCTTCATCTGTAAAGTGAGAGGGTTGAACTAGATGATTTGTCTAACTCTAAATCTAAGATCCTATATTATGAAAAAGACAGAAAATGATTTCTGTGTCTCACAGGAATCCTCTGTTGGATTTGATTCTCTCTTAGGTAAGTTTTCACAAGGTAAGTGGTAAGAAAGAAGAAAGAATTCAATGTGACTTTAAAAAAAAAACAAATCCCAACAAATACTTGAACTTTAGCCCATTGTTGTTAAGTGTAGGTATATTATTTTAGTGATGATTAATTGAGTTGTCAGAAAAATGATCTGTACTATGGTAAGAATGGTTTGTTGTTGGGATCCAGTGTTTGAAGTGATCAGAATATTGCATTATTGTATTACCAACTCTTGAATGGGGTGGGGTAGGGGTAAGAAGATGACAAATCCTTGCCCTGAGATCCTTGACTTTATAAAATCAGTGGACCCTACTGTGAATTTATAATTTTTGGTCAAACGTAAGGATAAGCAAAGATTTCATCATTTCTTATAAAAGTTGTTTGTAAGTAAATATGATTAAATGTCAATATAAAATAGCACCTTTATTTTTTGGCATCTGTTTTTATTGACTGCATAATAATTTTGTTTTTAGGTGTATAGAATTATCATTAATCAAATGAACTTTCTTATATTAATTACTTAATTTTACTATGTGGTTGTTAATTTCCTCTCTATTTTCTCAGTTAAGCAAAGTACTACCATGTATGTTATCATCATGGAAGACAATTTTTGAATGGGAGAAATATTAAATCCAAAATTATTTTTGATGGAATATCATTATAGTAGAGGCTAGCTTGAATAGATAATTGATTGAGAAGCTTTGCCAATTTGTTTTAGTTTCTTCTACTCTTTATCACCTTTCAAGGTTATCATGAACTAATTTCTATCCTTGTTTGTCCCTTTCAGCATTCTCCATCGGAACCCTTTCTAGAGAAACCGGTGCCGGAGATGACTCAGGTTAGCGGACCGAAGGCCCAACTAGTGAAGAGTGATGATTATCTGCCATCTGTGGAGCAACAGCCGCAACAAAAGAAGAAGAAAAAGAAAAACAATCACATTGTTGTAGAGGATCCCAGTAAAAGTTTTGGTCAAGATGACTTCCCTGGTGGTAATGACAGCCAGGAAATAGCCAGGAACTCCGTAGATGGGTCCCAGGAAGAGAAAAAGAAAAAGAAAAAACCGAAGGCAAAAAGAGATCCGAAGGAGTCTAAGGAGCCCAAGGAGAAAAAGGAGCCTAAGGAACCCAAGACCCCGAAAACCCCTAAGATCCCCAAAGAGCCAAAGGAAAAGAAAGCAAAAAATACCACACCAAAACCCAAGTCTAACAAAAAGACAAGGTAAGTTGAACGGGAGAATATCACTGTGAATCAGTAATATGTTTCTAGAAGAAACGAAAACAATGTCACTTTAAAAATCAGAGTATGTGAAGTGGAAGACCAATATTTTGATATGTTTTTATCCTGCCTCTCATTCTTAAAATGAGAATACTTACATGGATGATGGTAGTTTAACACTATCTACTTCACAGGCTTGTTGGGAAGGAAAGCCCCTTGAAAACCTTAAATGAGAGCTGTCCTTGGTTTTCTTGTCAGTAGTAATAACTTGTAGTGCTTAATTCTGTTGGTGCTAATAAGTGCTTAGGAGAGCCCCATGAGTCAGAAATGCTGTTTTGGAACATTTTTAAGGACTAGAAACCCCTTTGTATTTCAAGGTTAAGCTTTTTATTTACCTTCTGAGTGGTTATAGCAGGGAATATGTATGCTATAAAAAAAATGCAACCAGGTTAGTAGTATTATTTTTTTTTTTGCAGTCAGAGACTAGAAACCTTATTTTTGGTAATCATGCAAGTTTGTAGTGGGAAAGAGGAGAATTGAAGAAGAAAGGTCACTACATTTCACTAAGCCTTTCAGCCCTGTTTCCTAGTAGTTGGAACAGGAGAATTAATTATCTCCACTTGGCAGAGTAAGCCTTTCGGGGGCAAAGTTGAAATCCTAGTGGGCGATGTGGGAGAAATCAAATAGCAGTTATCTATACTGTATGTGCTTAAGAATAGCATACATTGAAGGTTCTAAAGACCACCATCCCAGGTCCTGCCTTAAATTTTTTTGGGTATAAATATTCACTCAATAAGGAAAGCTGAGAGGAAAGGACATTGAAGACTAATTTTTTCATTTGTACTGAACATTTCTTACAACTGTTCTGAACCTGTTCCAAACATCTGAATCTATTTTTCAGGATGTGGCTAGTGTTAGAAAATATAGCTTCCAGATGGAAATATGGTCAGTCTTTGTTAATCTGGATCTGGTTGCAAACTCCACTTTAAAAAAGTTGATATTAACAAATCAGCTTTGCATACTTCCCCGGTTTTTCCCTCCCCCACCCTCCCTAAAAGGCTTTCATTTCTGGATTGTTTGGGAGTTTAGGTACAGATACACAAAATGAGTCCCCTTTTTAACAATTCTTGGTAAATAGTATAAATTGACTACTTATAAAGCATGACCAAATAATTGTGTGAAATATCTGAAATGTTTCTCAGCTAAAAAGCAAGCCTCAAGTGTACAATTATGGAAAGGGTTTTGACACTTGAGTGCATCTCATCAGTAAGGGTAGCTCTTCCACTGTTATAGTTTGAAATAAACTTAAAACTAAACCACTTTTTAAAAAAAAATTTCTCATGGCAAACTTCTGTTTTGCCAATATGAATGAATTGCATTTAACAAATTGTTCATTCAAGTAGATAATATTTGTCTTTGTTTCTATATCCTGTGACATTAAAATGTTCAGTCTGTATTTTAGAATAGCCATACCTCATTTGAGAAACAGCACTGCATAGTAGAAAAAGAACTGATTTCAGAGACAGAAAGACCTGGATTCAAGACCCATTTCTGACACATATTGACTGTGTGGCCCTGGGCAAGTCACTTAGCCTTGCAGTGGTCTTAGGCCTCTAGTGTCAAATTCAAATGGAAATTGGTCCCTGCTGGCTACACAGTGACTTACAAAACCACATATTAGCATTATCTATGTTGTATTATATTTTTATTTGTTATGTTAAACATTTCTCAATTACATTTTTTTTATTTATTTTTTATTTTTTTTATTTTTTAAATTTATTTAACTTTTTACATTCATTTTCACAAGATTTTGGGTTCCAAAATTTTCTCCCCATTAGTCCCCTCCCCCCTCCCCCCCCCCTTTTAATCTGGTTTCTGGAGTGAGAGTTTGACACCTGCCATAGGTAACTTTCTAGGGCTACATTTCTAGGAAGATTGTAGCCTGTGTTGGTAAGAGAGTTTCCTCACCTGGAAGTTCCCTATAATCACAGGTCTAATCTTTGGCCTTTCCATCTGATATTTAGAAAATGCATTACCAAATAGCTAAGACTTCTGTCAAGATAACTTACAAGTGTTCAACTAGTCAGGGCAACAAATCCCTGCATATTTCATCATTTCCTCTGAAACTATTCAACACTCCTACTTTCTGCCTATTTCATGTCCTTTGTTTTAAGAAGTGAGGTTATACTAACTTTCTGTGCTCTATGATCTGAAGAACAGTTTGGTGGCAGATATTAATGGTTACTATAGAAAATAATCTTGGTTTGCTAGGATTGTTTTGGGGGTTTTGGAATCAAGTTTCAGTCACTGAGGCGATACTCCTCAATCCCTTGATCCAGTATATAACAGACCTAATATTTAGGGATTTTTGCCAAGTATATAACTTGTTCTTTTCCCATTCAAAAGGCATGAAATCCACTGTAAATTCTAAGAAAAGTTAATACCAATGTGAAAATTAAATGTTGATGGCTAGTAATCATTGGAAATATAATTTGTATGTAGTTCTGGAGTTGTTATGTCAGGAAGGATAGGACATGTTTGGTTCATTCTAGGTAATATTGATACTTTTCTGATGGATTATAATGGCTTTTTTTGTCTCATAGTCAGTAATTGTAATAAGTGGTAGATATTCTTTTGCCCTAAAAAGTGAATGAGTAACTGATTGAAATACCAATCAGGAAATCTCCAGGCTTTTTCATTGTTAAGTGAAATGAGCTACTGTGGCCCAATAGGACTGACCTTTGTAAATCAAGTGTGGGCACAGAGTCAGGTTTTTTTTGTTCCTTTGTTTGTTTTCTTTTTTTCAGTACACACTTACCTGAGTTGGCTCTGGTGGTCATAGACTTTTAGAAACACCTGCTGACTTAATGATGAAAGTATGTTGGTAGAGAATAATTCCTGGGAGACTTGCTTGTCCTTAGTAATGCTGCAGATGGGAAGAACCATCCAGTAACATTGTAACTAATGAAGATTTTAAGTGAATCAACAAACTAAACCACTCATCTGTTGAGTGGTGTTTCTGCTGGTCAGATGAATTGAATCTGTTGCGGTATGGTCTTGCTACTGTGTTATTATATCTAGGAAGGAAATAACATCCCCAAAGAAGGGATAACCAGAATGTGTACAACCAAATGTGAATTCTGAAGAGCATAGCAGAATAATTATGTAAATTGAATATGCAGTGATGAAGGTAATAGGGGGTTTGGGCTATGTTAGTACTCATGTTGCATTGTCATTGTAGTTTGCTTTTAAGCATTGAATTAGAGCAGTGGCAATTTTGTTTTTCAAAATGCTATGTGATACCAGCTATTTCCATTCGTGAATAAGTGAACTTAATGAATTTGTTTGTACAGAAAATAATTTTCCTGCAGATGCCTAGAATAAAGGGACTATAAAGACATAAAATGGTAAATGCTTTATGAATACTTACATCTTTCTCTTAAGAAATTCTTTATTTCAAAGTGTCATTTTTGAGATTTCCTAAATTAGTGGTCTTCAATTAGAACATGAGATAGATAGTGGTGATATCTATACACACTCATCTCGTCTCTGTCATTATCAAAGGAATGGCTATGATGTGACTAGATTGAGCCTGATTATGTGTAGTTTCTGTGGAGAAATACCTATTTAGAGTTAGGAGGGTACATTTTTTTCTCAGTAATTATATCTAAGCCCATGTTCTCAGTTCCTTGAATTTTTTACTTTAAGCTAAGCTGCCCAGATTCTGTAGGAAAGGCTGCAGAAAGCAAGCAAGGTCTTTGAATTTTTTTTTTTTTACCACTTTAAAGTGAGAAGAATGTGAAAAGTTCCATATTTGATTGGAATTATACTACCTTAAGATCCTGTAATCATGCCATTAGTTTGAATACACCTTCCATTGACAGATGAAATCCTCTCTGATTTAGTAGATAGTCTTAGAGAGGTGCTATGGCCAAAAAAAGAAAACAAAATCATCAGCCTGTAGGATACCTGATTATGAGCCTCTCTGAACTTAGTTAGAATGATCATTAGTCAGCATATAGTCTATTCAGTTCCTTTCCCACCTGCTAGAACTTGTCAGAGCTTTTGCTCTGTTAATATGATCTTTGATAAGTCAGAATCACCACCATGCTCTTATAGAGGCAGTGGAGTAGGATTTTTATGGAGGCACATTTTTAAATTGTAGAGATCAGAATAGGCTTCATCAAGGTGGTTGAGTTGCTGAGCTTTTTGTTTGTTTTCTTTTTTCTTTTTTTCCCCATGTAATAGAATTTAACTTTTTTACAAATACATGTAAAGATAATTTTCAACATTCACTTTTATAAGATTTTGAGTTCCACATTTTTCCCCACCTTCCCCTGCCCCCTCCCCAAGAAGGCAAGCAATCTGATATAGGCTATACATGTACAATCATATTAAATGTATTTCCACATCAGTCATATTGTGAAAGAACACTCAGAACAAAAGGGAAAAAACCATGAGAAAGAGAGAAAATAATATTCTTTGATCTGCGTTCAGACTCCATATTTTTTTCTCTGAATATGGATAGCATTTTCAATCATGAGTCTTTTGGAATTGTCTTAGATCATTGTATTGCTGAGAAGAGCTAAGTCTTTCCAAGTTGGTCATCACACGTTGCTATTCTTGTGACAGTGTTCTCCTAGTTCTGCTCGCTTCACTCAGCATCAGTTCATGTAAGTCTTTTCTTCAGGTTTTTCAGAAGGCCACCTATTGAGCTGGGTTTTAAAGGAGTTGGGGAATTTGAAAAGAAAGAATTGAAGAAGGGAGTGAATTTCAAGTTGGGAGATGGTAACGATGGTGGTATGGTGGTATAGAGGACTGCCTTTGTCTATAGTATAGAGACTGAAGATAGAATGCCATGTAAGGAACAGCAAGAAGGTTTCTTTGGCTGGACCAAAGAGTGAATGTAGAAAGGGAAATATCCTGGAAAATTAAGTTAGAGTTAGATTGTGAAGGGATTTAAATGCCAATGAGAAGAATTCACATTTGATCTTAGAGGAATAGGGAGTCATTGGAATTTGTTGAAGAAGGGAGTGACATGATCAGACCTGTACTTTAAGAATGTCACTTTTGACAGATGTGTGGAAGATGGATTGGAGAGGGGAGAATCTCAAAGCAGAGAGACCTAGTAAGTATAGTAAGAGGCTATTTCAGTAGTCTAAGAAAGAAGTTATGAGTGCCTGAGCTAGGGTGAAGGTCTTTTAAGTAGAGAAAAGGGGATGGATTCAAGAATCATGAAGGTAGAAAGAACAAGATTTGGCAGCTAATTTAATACATATTTGGGTGAAGGAGAGTGAAATATGACCCCCAAGATTTGCAAACTTGTGTAATGAGGACTGGTGATGTATTCTTTATTTTTAGTGCACATACTATTAAATAAATGTGCATATTCCTTTAAATTATAAGAAAAAATTCAAAGTATTTTCTTCAATTCTTGAAGTAATTTGTGCATTTTATAGCTAGATAGATTTAATAAGTATTTTATATATAGTTTTCTAATGGATTGGAAATGGAAAACTGATGAACGATTTTGATTTGCCTACTGAAACTTTGGAAAATGTTTTCACTTTAATTAGTTGCCAAAGCCTCCCTCCAACCTGGTCTTTCCTACCAAAAACCAAACTCAAAATATCATTTGTGGTTAAGATGAGAAAGATATAATATAAAAAAACTTTATGATTCTGGGAAAAAAAGCCTGTAAATAACACTTTACCCAATTTATACTACTCTTAGCACTATTAAATGAAATACTTAGTTTTTATGTAGTCCTTCTCTAGTGCCTCTTATTGATGTGGAAGTAATCTTGGATTCACAAAGGCTGTACTGGTAAAATATGTGTTCTGAAAGTTTCCACCAAGCTGGAAAGGCAGCTAAGTGAACAGAAGTGGTTCCATTCACTGTTTAAGGGCCAAGCTTATTATATTTTGAGAGTGTCATTATATTATCAAGTTGGTAGTGATAGTGTGTTGATTTCCATTTTTTAAAAATTACAGCAACTTTTGAAGATCATCTCCAAAGTCATAGGGGGATTATGATCTATGTTGGTGGAGGAATTACCTTGACTGGCAAACCTATAGATCTTTGAAAAACTCAAGGATTTATATAGCATTTTTCTTCTAAGGATGTCCAAATTCTCTATAAATATTTGCTAATTTGTAATCTGTCCATATATTCACCTGAGTGTATTATATTCTGCCACTAAGCTCAAAGATGATCTGTGGTGGCACATTAATACATACTCCAGAGTGTGCTACTATATTTTGATGTCACTTAGTAGAGATGAGATATAAAATCAAACCGGTTTGTAAATTTATTTGTAAGCTTTACAAATAAGTATAGAAAATCTAGCTTTTCAGCCCCTCTTAACTGTAAGCTAATAAGCCAATTTTGTTTTGTTTTGTTTTGTTTTTAGAAAACTACTCACATGCTAGAAGTTGTTATTGTTATTCACCTAGGGCAGCAGGCAGTTTGCCAGGCTGCATTATATAAGTAAATGTTCTAGGTGCATCCATCAAGGAGTGAGTTCTATAGAAAGTGTGGTTGAGAAAGAAAACTTTAGGTTTAAGCAGCCCTGTATGACAAGTAATAGGGAAGAAAAAGCCAGTGAAGGAAAGCATCCCTTGACTCTCCACATTCTTTTATGTTGACCTTATGTTGCTTGGTCTCTTATTTGTCATGAGATCCAAACTGAAAATTGGGTTTGGGAGCAAGTTGCCTTCGCCTGTTGATCTTGGCAAGCTCTCAACAGGAAGGATCTTATGACCATGTCCACATGGAAGCTCTCCATCCCAACTTGTCTTTTCCAACAGGATAATCATGGGTCCTTTCCATAGTCAATGAGATGCTTGAGGTAAGTATCTACTTAATAATTTTGGGTGTGTGTATATGTATATATATCTACATGCATATATATATATATATATATATATATACATGCATATGTATAGATGTGTGTGTGTATGTGTGTGTGTATGTGTATATATATATATATATATATATATATATATATATATATATAGTACATGCGTATTTATACATATACACACATATGAATATACTTTGAACTTTTTAAATTTTACCCCTTTCCTACCTGATACATTTAAAATCAGCCAAGCAAAGAAGAGAAAAAAGGCAGGTTGTTTTGTTGTCATCGTTGTTGTTGTTTTAAGTCTAAATCATAGCATCTCCCATACCACATGGTTCAGTTTGTAGTGGTCAGAGGAAGCAGACAACAATTCTGTAACTTAAAAGCAAGCCTTACTGCCTCTCATTCTGCTAGCCTCAGTTGATTGGGGGGCAGTGGACCTATTTTTGTGTTCAGTTTCTGCCAATCTATTGAGCTATAGTAGAATTTCAAAGTTGTGGCCTATGGCCCCTTGGGTTATATAAAGGAAAAGGTACAAGTGGATCTTAATTTCAAGTTCTTCCACCACCTACAATAAGACTTGAGAGATGAGTCTGGTAGTAACTTTACAATGAAATAGAAAAGAATGGCGGTGGGAGAAACATTGTTTTTGAAGTTTTACTCAAGTGGGATTATAGGACAGAGTATATGAATTGTTATAATGGGTTGGAATGTACCATTAGAAAGAAGTAAAATGAAGATTTTTTCACATAGCTATATAGAAATATGAATGAAGGTCTTTTGAAAGGTATAAAGCTCTGCATAGATCCAAAGGTGTTTTTGTTTGTTTTTAACATTTACCGTGTAAAAGCTTTTTAAAAAATTCTTGAAATGTTATTGGAAGATATTTAAATGGACCCTGTATAGTATACAAGCATGTCAGCCATTATTTTTAGTTATTCTTATGTCAAAACCCATATAGTTTGGATCCTTTCCCTTCCCTAAGACTGGCAATGTGAACTAACAAAGCATGCACCCTTGTCAGACTAAAAGGGAGAGTGGACTTTCCATCAGAACACTGTTTCTGTGTGTGGTCCTGTCTTCTGTGGGAACTAATCTAATTTCATGGGAGTTCAGCCCCTCCTGTTGGAGTAGGTGGTGGTCTTTTCTCTTTCTTAGGTTTAACCATATGCTCAGTACTCTATTCCCTCTGCTTAAAGCACCCAGCCAAAGTTTGTAGTATGGCTTGACTAATTTGTAGTTCTACCTAGCCAGACTAAGAACAGTAGCTTATTTCTATGATGAGTATTCAGTTTAACTGGGATATAGGTTGCAGGGTTTGGAATTGCCCAAGTTAGCTTTGGTTGTTTCATTTGATGGGTCAAGACCTGTGGTGCGCATAGATGGGAGCATATTAAGTTAGTATTGTTTTGGTTGTGTACCCAGAAGGAATGTGAACATGATTAGTCAAATAGTTACCTCACAGTGTAGCATTTGTTGAAGTGCACTATAAAAGTGTTATTGAAAGGTGTTGCTAAAAGGTACAGTTTGAACAATCTATGATCCTTATAGTGTTCGTCACTACTATATGGACAGATGCGCTGATATGTTAATGAGAGTTGTGTGTTGAATTGATCTGATTGTATCATTTTGTCAGATATTTTACCCCCTTTTCTTATTATTTGTGGCAACTCTTAATATGATTCATTGAATTTATTGAATTTGGATTTTCAATTTCAATTTTTGACCATAACAAGAGGGACAATTTCTGGTGCAGAGAGTTTAGTGTTAAACAAGAGAATGATTAGACTTTTCCATCAGCTTCCTATTATAACTTCTTTTTCTATGATTTGCCAGTATTCCCTTTAAATAACTGGTCTCAGAATCACACAAAAGTTTAAACTCAAATCTGTGGATAATAAAAAACTAAAAAGCTAAATACAGAGGTAGATTTCTTGGACATTAAAACAAATTTCAGTGGGTTGGGGTATGTGTAGGGGTATATTAAAAAAGTATCAAAGTATCATATAGCTATTCCTGATCTACTATATTCTAGCACTCAGGCCCTCCCACCCTTTCTTCATATCCACAAACTATCCTTTCAACCTAGAGGCTAAGGTGAAGGCTGTCACAGCTCTCAACCTGAACATTGCAGATAATCTCTTAACACCTCTGCCCAGCCTTGTGATTTTCTTCCTCCCTTCCTCTCTTCCTCCCTTCCTCCCTTCTTCCCTCCCTTCCTCCCTCCCTCCCTCCCTCCCTCCCTCCCTTCCTTCCTCCCTTCCTTCCTTCCTTCCTTCCTTCCTTCCTTCTTTCTTTCTTTCCTTCTTTCCTTCCTTCCTTCTATACAGGTCCCTAAAATGCCTATATTGGCTGGGAATGGTATTCTTCAAGATAATTTGTTCTGAGAAAGATTGTTTCATTGTATCCTAATAAGTGTGTGGAAAAATGGGGCTAAAACAGCAGACTGTCAATGTCCAAACAAAGAGGAACAATTAAATTAAGCAGAGGTTGTTGAAATTATTTGTTCTATGTTTTAAGCAAATTTCACAATTCTACTCATAATACTTGTCTGGCTTCCAAAATGAAATTGTGTGTGGTGGTAAGGAGTCATGTGACACATTTTAAAAATTATCTACAATAATGTTAGAGACCAACTAAGTGAAAAGTCTAATTTCATTCTAATTATATTTTTCAATAGATATAAATCATAATGAAGTTTCAGGAGGTTTCATGGTAAGAAGCAAAACCATGTAGAAGCTAATATGGTAACATAGGTTAATTCCAACCAATGTTCAAGTGTACATTTCATTTCTTGAAGAGGAAGACTAAAATGACCCTAAGTACGAATGAATCTTTAAATAGAAATATACAATTATGAACAGAGATATACAATTATGAAATGCACCATCTACATGTTTCTTATAAAATACAGATATTTTAACAAAATGGATTTCCCATGTGTCTTCCTTAAAATTGAGTATTTGTTGTTCACTAAGGAGTCTACAGGAGCAATGTAGGTTAGCATCTTAGATACTGTTATAAGAGATGGAGTAACACCTGCCACTTGTTCACAGCTAAGCGTTGCTATCTCCCAGACAAATAACTTTAAAGTAGATTACTAATTTGTCAGTAGACTAGGAAATTAATCCTAAGATAAAATTTATGGTTTCATTTGAATTATTGTTGTGTTCTCATATCTCTATACATACATGTACACATATGTGTGTGTATTTGTGTTTGAAATGGACTATGTGAGTTGGGTAGTAAAAATTGGTTTTGAATGTGGAGTTCAGGCTAAAGGAAGTAAAGGGATTCCAAAAGGATAATACTTAAAATATGTATGCTTTGCTCACTTTTTGAGGATGTGAACTATAAAAATTGGAGGGTTACTCTCTTATTAGGGACCTGAATTATCACCCATTTTGGCTTTATATTCTCTCCCATCCAATTTATCCACAAATATTTAAAAAGTTTATACTAGTGTGTAAAAGATGTTTTCTTTTAGTATTCAAGTAAATCATGTTGTTTTTCACTTTATACATAAGAAATCAGTAGGACTCAAAACCTATAATGAGTACTTTGAAAATATTTTTTTTCAGAGGTAAAACAAGCTCATCTCTTCCAAACCAAGAGTAACAGGAGATAAAGGGATGGATGAAGCATGGGGGTGTGTGTTTGGGACAGGGGGAGAGAGAGAGAGAGAGAGAGAGAGAGAGAGAGAGAGAGAGAGAGAGAGAGAGAGGTTTATAGGTGAGATTTATTCTATTTTAGAATTGCACCATTCTTTCTAGATCTCAATTACATATGTCATTGTAAATCTATATATTTTTATGTGGTGTTTTCTTACTATTCCGTAGCAATTTTAATACCATTGAGAAGGACTAGAGCAAACTAACTTTTCTTGAAGTGGAAACACTTATTTCAGTCATACTTGCAGACTCTCATCCAGGTAAATAGACAGTTATTAAAGAATTAGCGGTGATCACTGATGTAGTTAGAAGTGAGAGTATCAACCACTGTGTGTATAACATTGAACACCTCAGTATAGTTTTTTTAGAGTATATGCTACAACTTCTCTGAACTCATTGCAAACATATTTGGAAAAGTTTTCTTCTTTGTAGTCATACTTATTTTAATCTTGACATAATAAAGATAATGGAATAACCTGAATGTTAGAACCTTAAAACTACAAACACTGAACCTAACAAGTTGTCATCCAAATGTGTAAAATTTTGGTAAAAAAATTTGGACTATTTCAGTCTTGAATGTGGATTTGGAAATGTGTACATTTTCTAGTGTGTGGTTTTGGTTGGTTATATAAGCTTATAAAGAATTTGCTTTGTAGTTCTAATGCTTAAATTTAAGGAGTTGAGTAGAACTAGTTGACTGAGTATGATTGCTGATGACAAAGCTATGAAATTCGTTCCCCAAGCCATCAAATGCAGTCTTGTTACTGTTAGAAATTTTATTTGTGTAAGTACTTGTAAAAAGTAAGAAAGTAAAAACTTGAACTAACAAATGTGAAACCTAAACTATAGAGGATTGCTAATTATTATATGTGAGTGTAAAACATTTTTCTCTACATTACTCTGCCAAGAATTTGGATGCTCATGATCTTGAATGTGAAACGTATTTTCTAGAATGTGTGGTTTTAGTTGGTTTGTCATACATTTGGAGCTAGAAAGAGACCTCAGTCATGATTTAGTCTAATTCCTTCATTTTACAAATAAGGATATCAAGACCCAGAGACATAAGGTGATCTGCTTTATATCATATCAAGGATTGAGCTTGAAACCCTGATTTGCTCACTATAACTGAGCTCTGGGTGTGTGTACATGCGCCTACTCATGAGCGTGTATATCACATATACTCCTAGTGAAAAGCCCTAGCATCTGCAGGATGACTTGTGTTCTGACTAATGTTATGAGAACATGCAAGGATGAACGTGTTGAGATCAGTCTCTGTACAACATCAATAAGGCAAGGGCTAATGAGTTTAGAAATTTTTCGGTAGTCAGATCCAGTATCAGTACCCCACTTTGGCTGCATGCTCTTTGTCTGAATTTTCTTATGTGATAAGCACTTGGAGAGAGGTTACATGACTTGAACAGTCATGGAGGTTCCATGGAGCATTTTCAGGAAGATGAAGAATCATTAGCACTTTTCTGCCTTCAGCAAATGGATATTTTATCAGACTTGGTCTGTGCTATTCTTCAAGACATTAAGCCTGTTACTCATATGTGATAGTGCACCAGGGCGCAGTAACTACTACTAAATTAAATTGTGTGCTTTGCTCTGCTTTATAGAGGTCACCAGTGAAAAGCACTAGGCTGTCAACTTACTTTACCTGGCAGTGGTTCAACTCTTTGACAGGCTTACCTTTGATTTAAACAAATTTGAGAAATATGTAAAGTTTTGGAAGCAGTTTTGCACTGATTTGATAAAAGAAACCACAAAACACTGCAGCGCAGGTGTTGAGAATGTTTGAAAGCTGATTGAGGGAAGCAGATGGCTTTAGTCAGTGGCATCCAGCCAAAAGAGCAGGTGCTGATCATGTGACCACTGGTTACCAGGGTAATCTGATTGCTCTTGGCGTGCAGATGAAAGGAAAGGGGCCCAGTGTTCAGCTGTAGTATTGTATAATTTGTGGCAGTTAGAGCGGAAATAAATGCTGGAAATGGAGCCTCATAGTAGGGGAGACTTCTGTCCATGTGTAGCGTAAACACTAGGACAGTTGGAAGAGGAACTGTTGTATGGATTTTCTTATTTTTTTAAAAAAAATATTATGCTTTATGTGGATCTTTCAGAGAATTAAACTTTTTAAAGAATTGTCATGATTTGAAAGATCTTTTTGGAGCTAAACTGTCTTTTGCTGTGCCCCTGAGTTTTAAGTTAGAGCGCCATTATTTCCTTATGCTTGAAGGTTTATTAGTGGTTTTTTAGGGGAGAAAAAAAACTTGGAACCATTGTTTTTCAAATAATTACTTTTATGAGTTTACAGCATTTACTGTAGCAGTCCAAAAGATAGCAAACCATATATATTACTATATATGATGGTATATGTAGTTCTATTAGCAATGATTTGAGAAATCAAATTTTATTTGATAAGAGCTTAACTTTAAAAAAATTCAGAGAACTCTGCCTTCTTTTAAGGGCCATGAGGTTGAAAATTTGCAGTTTAGTACATTCAGTCAGCATCCTTTTCTGTGAAACTACAAATTTCAGTGAATAGAAACTTTTCGAGGGTGACTGAAAGGAGAATTTTTCATTTTCAAAACCATTCTGATTCCTGGGCAGTATAGTAATGATGTAAAAGAATTGCTACTCAGTATAGATTCTTGTAAATATTTTCTCACAAATGATAGCTGATGTTAGGAAGCCCTGGTGCCAGACTGGAAACTGAAGTTGAATGATAGAACCAAATTTACCTTAAAAAAGAGTTAGCAAGTAGGGCAGACGGAATGGTTGCTCTAGTGGCTGATAAATTTTATCTCGTTCTTTTTTCTTAAAATCCATTCCTATGTTTGATGATCTATATAATATTTAAATCCTGTTAGCCTTTAAGCTAAGCATACAGTAGGACCTCTACTTAACAGTTATGTTTGTTTTGCTGCATATCTTGTCAGTAACCTGACTTTTAAAAATAATATGCTACCTTAAAGATAATATATGCCAATGAATAGGCATACTGTTTTAGCATTTAGAAAAAATAAAACCAAAAAAAAACCTTGGTACAAACAAAAACAATTGGTAAAATTATTTCAAAAGTTGAAATTTCTGGTAAAAAAGTAATAAAACCGGTAGCAGTTCTTACATTTTAATGTTATGCCATTTGACAAATCAAATAATATACCATAAATATATTTCAAAGCATTGATCAAATGGAGTATCTAAATAATAGCAGTATTTAAAGCCAACTGCAAAAGGCTAGGGAAGAAGATAATCACATTCCATTTTCTTCCTCACCATTAAAAAAAAAAGGTGTTCTAACACCTTAAAAACTTGATAGTAAAATTACTTCTTAATGAATGACTCCATGCCACAATGTATCGAGCATATATAGCCAGGATAACACAGAGATGTTTTATATGATTTCTCAGAATGAGTTAGAGTTTTGGCCTGTATTTTGCTTTGTCTTGGTGAGCAAATGTAAAGGATATGCATTGTGTAGAGGTTTTTTATTTCTTTTTTGTGTGTGTGTATGACTCCTTTTCTTTAAAATTAGGGCAAATATTTACAATGTTCATCAATTTTGTCACAAGAACTTAATCCTGTGATACCTCCTTACAAAAAAAAATAATGCATTATTTTATTATGGTTCATAGTTTGGGAGATATTAATCTGGGAAAGATGAGGCATGTATCCATGGGAGAAACTTAAAAAAAAAAACCAAAAAACAAAACCAACACTGACTAGGCAACTGTACTTTGAATTCTAGTAATAAGAAACCAGATTCTGAAGCAAGTGCTTTGAAGAAAAAGGTCAACAAGGGAAAAACAGAAGGTTCTGAAAACTCAGACTTAGAAAGAACGCCACCACCATCACCTCCTCCTGAAGAAGAGGACGATCCAGGTATCCAGGTAAGACTATTATTCTGATCCCTAAGTGCTGATTAATCTTCAGATAGCTCTAAGGCACAGCACAAACTCTCCTTCCATCTTTGTTAAAGAGATGCTTTTAAGATGTCTCTATTTTTAGCTGGGACATTATTTCCAGAGAGGTGAAAGTCAGAGAGACCAAGGATGAATGGAGTGTATCACTCACTC
This sequence comes from Potorous gilbertii, assembly GCA_028658325.1. NCBI lineage: Eukaryota > Metazoa > Chordata > Mammalia > Diprotodontia > Potoroidae > Potorous > Potorous gilbertii. Next base: position 25,371,035 of record CM053773.1, on the reverse strand, counting down.
CTGACTTTTGCTGTAGAATCACAGGACTTAAGCCTAGAAAAGAGACCTCAGGGATCATGTATAGAATCCCAGCCCTGATTTTTTTTATGACCTAGACAGTTGTAAAAAGCTTTTTTTTTAAAAAAACACTGGAATAAATTCAGAAGTTCCTTTTGAGAGTTTCTGAGTGCTTTCCCTGCTTATGCTTAACATTAAAATTTGATCCAAAGGTTTAGAAAAATTGCTTGTATTTTATGGCAAAAGTTCTTTTAAAAACTACAGTGTACCATATTAGTTAACTTTCCTAAAGTTTTGTGAAATATTCTTTTCACAGTATGAAAATTTTAAGTGTAGAGCCATTTATGCTTGACTTAGGAGCTTCTGTTCACTTCCCTGGATCAGAGGGAAGCATCTTTGTGTGATAGCAAGCCTTCCATGAACTAGTGGACTTCTCTTTTCTAGACAGTTGGTTTAGCATATTTTTTTCAAGTTATATTCATTTATTTCTTGGGAAATAATGTACATATCACTTGCAAAACTGTCCTTGAAATAAATATGAGGAACTGTAGTTCTCTCAAACAGGGTACATCACCTTCACTGATGAGGCTAAGCGAGATACTCAGTTCAGTACATAACAGCTAGAAATCATTTCCTTTTTAGGTTCCTTGGAATCATGCCAATATGCTCTACCGGGATGCCCTGGAATGTATCTTGTGTGACATCATGGTTATCAAGGAGTAGTTATCAGGGAGCACTACTGCAATAGGAAACCTACTACCCCCAAAGGCTTGAGTGACTTTTCATTATCACATAATAGATTCTCAATGAATATTCGCTTTCATTTTTGGTTTTGTTTTTTTCTCTTAGAGGTTTGAAATAAAATACTTGAAAGATACAGATGCATTCCAGAGTTGTAGATACTTTTTTCCTTTAGCAAAGCTTCCCGTTATCCGTGACCTTACAAAATTATATTCTTTAAAGTGATCTGAAAAAACTAGTGTGTTTTTTTCCTCTCTTTTTAAATATAGCTGGCCTAGTGATGGTATTATTCGTTTAGGATAATTATATGCTTTCTTTTTATTGTTATGCACAACAACAGTAAGGATGTTGACAAAGTTAGTAGATTAATGAAATTTACTAGAGAAATTGTGATAAAAGGATGATTCTGAATTTTATGTATTTGGCTGTTTTCTGAATCATGCTCACTTTATAATTAGGACTTTTAAGATAACATGTTATAAAACAGTAAGAAGATTTCTTTAAAATTCATGGCTAACTTTCTGAATTTTCTCACAAATATCCGTTTACTAAGAAGAATCATCATTAAATTTTATAGAATTTTTGTTTGTAGGTTATAAGTTTTTTTTAAATGCTTTTTATACCATTGAGTTGGTATTTTAATCAGTTATAGAATATATAACAATAAAAAAAAACTATACAAGGACAGCTCTATTTTCAAGGAAGTACTTTTTCTTCATATATGCTGTTCAGGAAGTGATGCTACAAAGTTGTTTACCATGGTTCTTCCTGTAACGTATGCATGAAGGGTAGAAGTTAAACTTCTTGAATTCTGGGACTGTGATTTTTAGATGTTTCTAAATTGCATATAGTGCTATCTAGTTCAGAAGAAAGTACCACAGAAAGGTACAGTAGTGAGATAATGGAAACCAATTAGTTATTTCCTTCAGCAGGACCATTGTACCTACTAACCTTTTAAAAGCATTTAAAACACCGTTCTACCAGAGTGAGCCTTCTGTTGCTAATAAAACTAAAGCATTTCACTGTGGTGTGGTTGTCAAAAATAAACAGATTCTTATATTTCATTCTAACCTACAAAATCAGTTTGTGATAGGGACAGAACAAAAAATTAGTTGAGTGCAGACATGTCACAAATTTTAATTGATAAAGAATCAATTCATATTGGGAATCTGATAAAAGTAAACTTGGTACCTCAGATAAATGCCTTGAGGATCAATACATAACTAAAAATTACAGAAACATTATACCATGCTACAATGTGTGGAAGCTCTGGGACTTGAGTTCTACTTCTCTCTTCATGATTAATCTTCTGATTGGCTTTGGATAAGTTACTGTTCATTTGAGAATTTATGAGGGTAAATATAATTCACACACAAAAGGAGCAATTTTTACTTAACAAGTGATCCTAAACTACAAACTTCTTAGAAAAAAAAGATTTCTTAATTTCCCTGAGGAGTTACAATAATGTTATGAAGTTTAATTCAGTATAAACCAATTCTGGAACCCCATTACAGAAGATTTAGATACTGTAGTAAAAAATATACAGTTGATACAGGTCACATAGTATGGAACCCCAGCAAGGCTCCAGTGTGTTGTTAGCATCCAGCTCTCTACATCTGAGTCTTATAATCAACCTATCTCTGACTATAAAAATGCAGCTTAATCTTGTTTGGATGTATGTAAACTATAATACAATAAATTAGATCTAGAGGTTCTGCTCCATTATATCCAGATCTAGAGTTTGTTCCATTCTTAAAGTGCTGTGTTGAAGAATTGTCATTCCAATGAAAAAACAGCCTGTGAATTTAATGGATATGAAGTCAGAGATATAGTTACTCACTATATGAATATGGATGAGATTTAGTATCTGTTTCAGTATCATTCCTTTTTAAATGTGAGCTAGCCAATATTTTTCCCTACCAATTTTCAGGGTTATTTTAAGAGGTGTGAATATGTAACACATTTAAACTCCCTTTGACTCTTGTATAGAATGTACTAAATTATTAATGACAATTTTCTTATTATGTTCTTTCCACTTTCTGTATTCTTTACAAGTTCTTAGAAGTATATTGTTGAGGAAGAATATGGCAACAATTCAAAACTCTGTGCAATTATTTCTAGTCCAAGTTTTCTCAGATGATTTTCTTCATCACACGCCTTGCAAACTCTTTTATTTTTTCTCACGTATGCTAGATTGGACATTGAAAAGAAGTGTTAGACTTAAAGTCAGAAAAACCTGGGTTTAAATCCCTGCTACAGGTACTTATAAGGTGTTTGATGCTGAGCAATACACTGAACAACTCTCAAGCTGTTTTCTTGTCTTTAAAATGGAGAGAATACATGAATTATTTATCCTATGGGCTTCTGTGAAACTCAAATTAGATTTTATATATAAGTATAAATATATACATATATGTGTGTGTGTGTGTGTATGTGTGTGTGTGTGTGCTTTGGAACCTTAAAGTCCATGTAAATTTCAACTGTTATCACAAAAGTAATATGTGTTCATATGTAAAGTTTCCAACTATTTAAATTCCAACTATTAAAGAATTTTGAATTTTTAAGTCATGATTGGTCAAAAGCACTCGCAGCATGTGCCATCCCTCTCCTTGCTTTCCACACATATGAAGAATGTCAGTAATTTTTAGTTTTTTATTCTTTTTTTCTTTTAGAAGAGACGTTCTAGCAGGCAGGTTAAGAGAAAGCGTTATACAGAAGACCTGGAGTTCAAGATTTCTGATGAGGAGGCAGATGATGCAGATGCTGCTGGGAGAGACTCCCCTTCAAATACTTCACAGTCCGAGCAGCAGGTCAGCTTGCTGTTTTGAATAAATAAATGACGATGAACTGTGAATTCCTTACCTGGAAGCTGAATAGTTCAGTAGAGTGATTGGACTTATAGCTTCGGGGTTTTCATCCAGTGTTAGTATAATGTGCTAAGAGAAACAAGTTGTTTTGCTCTTTCCTTTAAAAAGCTATATTCGCTCAAATTTATTTTTCTACAAGCCTGTGATATGTAATTTGACACAATTCTGGAGAATTAATGGTCTCTGCTGAGGAAAAAAATCAGAACTAGGCTACAAGGAGACTGAATTTACCTCTGAGAATTCAGTGCTATAGCTTCTATGACTTTAATAAACCACTCAAGCTTGTCTCCTGCTGTTAGGCACCATAAGAACTTCTTTATGAAATTACAGCCTTGTAGTACCCAGCAGGGTCTACTTTATTCTCTGTGCAATGTAAATGATGGATAAAATAGTTTGTATAAAATGAGAGGTAGTAATATAAGAATGATTACTGTAAAGTTGGGTTTGGGTTTTTTTTTCTTTTTATAGTGCTCTTTTCTTAGCACTGCTGTACTTTAGTTAACAAACTAGTAACCCATTGAAAAATGTGTAAAATTCATGTTAGTGCTTTATTTGGCAATTTGGCCAGTGTTAAGCTGTTATATAATGTTTTATGTGATCCATATAGATAAAAGATGCTTACAATAATAGAGTGATGACTATATTTACCCCATGGGTATAGATGAAGAAAAGTTATATTTTTCATTGCTGCCATGTGGAGAGTATTCTGTATTGGCAATTGGAGTTTCTGAATACTTACTAGCTTTAGGGACTTTTGAGAATCTACATAATTAAACCACATACCTATGAAATAATAAACAAGTATGTCTCACCTTCTCTGTAGAGTTAATTTTCTTCATATCTTCAGAAATTCTTGCTTGAGTAATAACCGGACTCATCATACTTCAGTGTCTAGCAAGTACTGAATTTGAAGGGGTGAATTAGAAAGTGGCATAGAATGATCACCTTTATTGCAAATGGCATAAAATCTTCTTGTAAAAAAAAGATTCCAATTGACTAATATACTTTATTTTACAGGAATCTGTTGATGCAGAGGGTCCTGTAGTAGAGAAGATCATGAGTAGTCGATCAGTCAAAAAGCAGGTAAAGTCAATTCTTTGATGACCAAAATCGTATTCCTAAAATAGACTCTTGTTGATACTCATTCTCCCCCTTTTATTCAAATCCATTTTAGAGTTTAAAGAAATCTTGATTGCCAGCCAAGTGAACCTATTGCTCCTTCTTCCCAAAAGAACTTCTTTTGTTGCTTACACTTTTCTCTTATTTTGTTGCCTCCTTGTGTTATAGAGGATGACCTTGGATTCTCAAAGGCTATTCCACTGGAGCACAAGTTCTTTTAGGTCCTACTAGGTATAGACTGTATGTCTGTTATCTGAGATGTTAACTCAGCTGTCCAGGACCAATCTAATCAAAATTGGAGAGGCTCATTATGAGAAGAGATACTACCAAGGGATGACTTATATTGGCCATATCAATTTAAGAAGACTCTATACTAGTAACTAGAGGGGTTATAATCCACTTAAATTGAGGAAATGTCCAATTTAATTGCTAAAATAGTCCTTTGTAATATCTAGTTCAATCATTTCTTATTCATTCACCTTTCCCCATACCCCAATCCCTGAACAATGAAGGTGGGGTATGACTAAGGATGAGGACATTATCTCTTTGGGAAATTGGTATGTTTTTTGTATGATATTTGTATTGCACATGTATATTTTTGATAGATTATAAACCTCTGTAGGAAGATCTAGAATTAGATTGCTTTCATTCAAATGTTATCTTGCTTTTCAATTTGTATATTCCAGTCTATTTATCAAAGCTGATATGAGGTGATTATCTTCCCACGTTGTTTTGGATTTTGATGGGGGAGGAGATGAAGTGGGAAGTTCTGTCTATTATACTTTCAATCAACAAAATTTTTTCCTCTGACGATCTTCCCTTCCCTCCTTTTTGTAAGTCTTTTTTTTATACCAATGTAATTTTCATTACTTTCTCTACTGTTACTGTGGAGGTGGAATATGGAATTATTTCTAAAATAATTTCAAATGACAATATGACTCATTCTGAAGCATTTAGAGTTGCACAAAGTTCATGTCCATATGATAGAGTGAGCTGGGTGCATTTATAAAACTACCCCTGATAACAGTGTTGGAAAAGGATTTTTATACCTTTAGTGCCAAGCACCCCATTTCTGATGATTTTTTGTTCAAACAAGAGAAAACAGTTTGAATAAATGCTCTACTCATCTTAAATCATTACATACCTTTGAGAAATCCCTCAGACCTACTCAGCATCTAACTCTTCTGCTTCTTTTGAGGTTGTTTCCATCTTCCCTATTACTGAGGTTGATAACCTTGAAATTGTGCTTAACTTTCCCTCCTTTCTCATCTTCCGTAACCAAACATTTGACAAGTTTGTCAATTCTATATTTCGTTAATCTGTCCCTTTGATTCCACTCACATGGCTACTATCTTTGGTCAGGCCTTCCTCACCTCTCCTCTACCATTGTTAGATTCTCCTCTTTGGCTTCCCTGCTTCTAGTTTTTCCCTTCTCCAAAATCTTACGTAACAGCTGTCAAAGTAACCTTCGTAAGCTACAGTTTTGATTGTCTCTTTCCTGCCCTAAAGCATTCATTCTCTCTGCATTGTCTTTAAGATAAGGTAAAAACTCTGTAGCCTGGCATGTAAAATCTTCCACAACTTGCCTCCTATTTACCAACTTTGTTTCATCTTTTTCCTTATTATCAACTCTGCATGTCAGTCAATCCATAAACATTTATTAATGACCTGCTGTGTGCCGGACACTGTTCTGAGCACTGGGACCAAACAGAACTATTCACTCTTTTCTGAACTCAGAACTCAATCGCCTGTTTATATGCATTTGCACGGATTGCCCCCTCCTGCCTGGATGTACGATATAGATCTTGTAGCTTCTACATCTCAGAATCTTTGTCTCCCTTCCTGATCCCTGCAGTTGTTAATATCACCTCCTCAAGTTATCTGGTCTCATCCTTCATAATTTCTGCATGCAAGAGCAGTTTTGGTTTTTAATCCTCTTTGCTCAAATCTAGTTCAGTGTCTTATATGTAATAGGTACTTACTTGATTGAATTGCTTGTAGATATTCCATCATTCAGTTTTCTGTTTTTCTGGAAAGCACATGTGCACACGTACCTGTCCATGTCCATATTTGTCTGTGGGTGTGGCTTTTAGACAGAGTCACTCTCAATTTTGATTTTCATCTTTCTTTAGGGTAAGTATGGCTCCTACTATTCTACATGCTAAGGAAGCATATTTTAATTTGCTAGCAAATTAATACAATGTAGTAACTTCCTAATGAGAGAGATGAGAGATGCAAGGAGATACTTGTTTCTTCCATGGGCTATGCTCTAGAATAACAGTTCTTAAACTTCTTTGGTGTCATAGACCCTTTGACGGTCTGATGAAACCTATGGATCTCTTCCTAGAAGAATTTTTTTTTAATATACAAAATAAAACACATAGGATTACAAAGGAAACTAATTATATTGTGATACTGTTAACAAAATATTAAAAAACATCCTCAGAGCCCAGTTCAAGAACCTCTGCTGTAGAAGGGAATATGAAAGTCCGTGAATACTGTGTTGTATAATTAAGATTTTTCCCTTCTCCCTTCTCTCATTTGTTGTACCTATTACTTGCTATTCTTTAAACTTATAACAATTCAGGGTATGAATTAAATGTAAAACTGTCACAGAAAGCAATAATAAAAGATCTCTGAGTGGAGAGAAAAATATATACTCTGAAATTGGTTAAAAAGAACTCCAAACATGAATGTCTGAATTTTGATCTCCTCCTGCAAGTGTTAAATCTGAGTAAAAAAAAATTGTAATGAAAAATTAGCATTATTTAACTTACAAAGCCTAAATTTCTGTTACATTGAGGACTTTAGGGGCAATTCACTTAAGAATTGTAGAGGTTTGGGAAAATATTGCATACTTGACATAGCTTTAAAGAATAATCTCCTTGAAAGAGTCAAGTGACTTATTTGCCTAAATGACATCTTGTTTGGATAGAACAAATCAATTTTGATTTAGTTGATAGTGCTTCAGTAGACATACTCAGCAGGTTTGGTGTTTCAGATTATAATTAGGCCACAATTATTCAGCAGCTAATTATTCATACTCAGATTATGCAGGACATTGTTCCTCTTTCCTCCTATTTTGCCTATAGTTTTGTCATTTAATTGTTCATTAGCAGCCCTAGTAAAGGATAAGTGGGCTTTAGAGGTAGTGGTGGTGGTAGAGTTTAAGAATAGGAATATCCTCTTTTCACAAAGCTTGCAATTTAATAGAGATAATAAAATCAACATCAGTATGTATGTGTGTAGAAGAAACTGGAGGCATAGCGCTGTAGTAGCAAGCTGAAGGATCGGTGGGGTTGAAGAAATCTATCTTAAAGGACTTCAGTTGGTAAACATTTATCAAGTGCCTACTCTGTGCTTACAAAGAACCCAGGGATTACAAAATACCTACAAATACAAAGAATGAAGCAGTTCCTGTTTATAAGGATCTAAGATTTGAATTGTGGAGACAAGAAGTAAAAATACAAGTATATACTCCATAAACAGAAAGTTAATAAATTCATACACACACACACACACACACACACACACACACAGGAGTTAAATATAAGGTAGTTTGGGAGAGAAGTAACTAGCTAGCATTTGGGGTGATCAGGAAAGAAAATATTCAGAAGATGGTGCTTGAGCTACATCTTAAAGGAAAAGAGATACCTTGTCAGGCAAGGTCAGACATGAGAGATGTCCAGTACATAGTCCAGAGGCACATAGATCAGAAAGGGAATGTTATTTATGTGAAACAAAGAAAGCCAGCTTGGATGGATGACAGCATGTGAGAAGGAGAGTGATACCCATTGAGACTTGCAAGGAAGGACTTTAAAAGCTAAACAAAGGCATTTATATTAGAGGCAGTGGAGAGCAACTGCAGTTGATTGAGTAGAGGAATTGCATAGTCAGACCTACCCTTAAGAAAAAAATGACTTTTAAAAGCAATGTGTAGGATTGACTGGAGAGACAAGAGACTTGAGGCAAAGAAATCAGTTAGGAGGCTTTGCCGTCATCTGGGTGAGGGTTATGAGGGCCTGAACTAAGATGGGAGCAGAGGAATCAATTGACATAGAGCTGGAAGGAAAGGACTTTGTAGGGCATCCTCTCCATTTATAAAGGAGTAAGCTGAGGACAAAGAGATTAAGTGATTTGCCACATAGTAAATGACAAAGCTAGAATTCAGATCTGGTATTTCGACTCCAAATTCAGAATTTTTCTTTTTACCTAGTTTCCCCCCAATAAGCTATAACCTAAAGGGATATAGGATAGAGATATTATTTGAGGTCTGTAAGACAGCGAAATCCAGAGAGTACAAACCAAATAGAGATTCAGAAAGACCCTGGACCTGTGATTTTATTGGTATGGGAGAACTTCCAGCTAAGGAAAATCCATTTACTAGTGCAAGTCAGCCTTTTGTCCACAATGTAGAGAATTTCTTAGAACCCCAAGAGGTTAGCCCAAAGTCAGACAAGTAGTAGATTAACAGATGGGACTTGAGCTCAGGTCTTCTGATTCAATGGTGAGAAGTGCTGAGAACTTTGAGTAATCCCTTCTAAAATGTAAGCTGCTTTAGGCAAAGATAAGGTGTTATTTATTCTTTCTGCTCTTAATACAGTCTCTTTCATATAGGCTTTCACTAGATCTAGCTTTTTGAGTGATTGATGAGATCGTTACATTGTAACCAGTGTGTAAGCTTCTTGTTGACAGGACTATTTCATACAGCTCCTGTACCTGATAGTGTCTGTCACTGTGCTGAGACTGATAGCACACCCTTAGTAAAATGACTTGTCATCTGATCATATTTGGAGAAGACTAGAAATTACTATTAGGTTATAAATTCTGTTACTAGGGGACAATTTTGTCTGCTCACTAACCCTAGAATCTTTTGCTTTCCTGACTTCTGTGTTTCCTTACCTGCAAATCCTCATCCCTGTGGAATGTCCAGCATTTGATTTCTCTTCTACTTCAGGGCTCCTGGGCATCACTGAAAGAAGTCTGTCTAATGAACAAAATCAGACTGACTTTCTGTACTTTATAAGCTCAGTTGGGTTCTTGCTAAAGCTTGGTAGTCCTTTTTACTCATTGCCTATTGATTCCCTATTTCATTCTCCACGGTGACTATTTCAAACTTCCTTTCCTTTTCCTTGCTTGAGGTGATTTGGCAGGGGGTCACCCTCCTTCACTCTTCAGATCTTCAAATCATGAGATACTTTTCCTTTATTAGAAAAGATATTTTTTCCTTCTTACAAAAATACATCCCTATTTGTGGCTTTGATCCCATTTACTCATGCCTCCACAAGGACCCATCTCTAATAAATATTGCTTCTTTATCATGCGTCTTCAGTCTCTCACCATTTTGCCTTACAGATATATTCAGCTGTCTCAAATCCTTAAAACAAAAAGTGTCCCTACTGAAATATTTAGTGTATCCAATGACCTTTCCTTTAGTGTTGAAAGTCTTACAGTCTACACCTAATGCCTTCACTTCTAGAGTACCCATTCTCAGTTTATAATCTGGTGTGCCCCTGCCATTTGAATGAAACTGCTCTCCTAAAAGTCAACAGTGCTTTAAGTCCTAACTATCAAATCTAGTGTTTTCTTCTTCTTTTTTTCTTTTCATTCTTCATCCTTTATGATATATTTGAAGGGCACTGAGAAGATATTGAAAATTACCATTGTGAATTCTTTATTTTTGTGAATTTTTATTCATGTTTTCTTTTCACATCACCAAATTTTTTTCCATTATTCCTTGCCATTCTCCCCCAGAGAGCCATTTTGCGTAGTAATATTTTTAAAGAAATAAAAAAGAAAAAAATTAGCAAACCTTATCAATATATCAAAAAAGCCTGAAAATGTATACTATATGCCATACTACCACTCTGCAAAGGAGTGGTGTTGGAGATTTCTTACGTTTCTTCTTTAAAGCCATGCTTGTTCTTTGTAATTTTGCAATATTGAATTTATTTTTTGTTATCTACTACTCTGACTTCAGAGACACCATAGAATCATACATAGATTGACAACCAAAAAGGACTTTAGAAGCCATCAAATTCAACCCTTTTAAATTTAGATGAAGCAACCAAGACAGAGTGGTTATGTAACTTACCAAGGCCCACACTGAGGCTGGATTGGAATTCTGTTCTTACTGATTTCTGAGTCCAGCACTCCATCCATTATACCACCTAGCTTCCAATACTCTATTGCTTCTTCTTCTAAGTCCTTTAACTACTCCTGGCTTCCATACTGACTTCTTTTAATCTGTTTTACCCCTTAGGATGTGGATGTTGCTCAAAAGTCTTCTTTCTCTTCCTTCTCTCTCTTTTGGTTAACTTCATTCTCATGGCTCTAACTAACCATTCCTGTGCACTAGTAAGTCTTCTGCACTCAGGATCCACATCTCCGATTGCCCAGCGGGCCTTCACCCTCATTACTACTGTTACTCAGTAGTCTAACACTTGGGATATCTTTCCCTCAAAGCTAGTCTTCCTTCTGACTTCAGTATTTCTTTCTGAGGTACCCCTATAATGATTGTAACCCTGGACTTCTCCTTGGCTTTTCCTTCACCTCACATAATTAATGGTCAGATCCTATCAGTTACATCTCTGCAACAGCTCTCCTACCTTTTCCTTTCCTTCTGTCATCCCCCTACTCCAGGCATCATCCCCACTCATCTTGATGATTGTAACAGCCTCCTAAAGATTCTTCTTGTCCCTATTCTCCTCTCCAATTTGTCCCTCATAACACCTCCAGAATAACTTATTTGGGGGAGAGGCAGCATAAACTCTTATGCTCAAATCTTTGTAGCTCCATAATGCCTACTAGGTAATACTCAGATTCTGCTGCCTGGCTTTCGAAGCTCTCTATAATCTGGCATCAATCTACTTTACCAGCATGATCTCCTCTTATTCCCTCAATGTACTTTATATCCCAGCCAAACTGATATCCTCCCTATCTCATGAACACTTAACTGTGATCTCCTGTCTCAGTGCCTTTTATCACACTATGCTAGTAATGCCATCCCTCCCCCTCTTCATCTATCAAGGCCAAATCAATTAGCAAGCATTTGTCAGGTGCCTACTATATGCCAGGCACTGTTCTAGATGCTAGGAATAAGAAATATAATAATTGAAACAACCCCTACTCTCCAGGTGTTTACATTCTGTTGGGGGAGAAAACATATGTATGTGTACGTACATGTAGAGAATACACATAACAAATAAATACAAATAAATATAAGATGGCTAAATAAATGTTAGTTTGACAGGGAGGGTACTGTTATTTGGGTAATCAGGAAGGACTTCATGTGGAAAGTGGTACTTGATTTGTGATCCTATGAGGCAGATATGATGAGAAACTGAATTCCAGACATATAATTGGGGGCAAGGGGAGGGGCAGGGAGGGATGACAGGAAGTCCAGTGCAAAGGCAGAGGAAGAAAGGAAATGAAGTGACATGGGGAAGAGAGAGAAATCTAGCTTGGCTGGGACATCTATCCTTTAGAACTGAACTAGAATGCAGTCTTCTCCGTGAGTTTTTTCTTGATTTTTATGAAGAAGTCAATTTAAAAAGAGCCTTGCCTCAGATCCCTCACTCCATTTATTCTTAGCAGCTCTTTGATGCACTTATAATGTAATATTATACAGTATGGTTAGCTGTCATGACTTTCTACTGGAATTTAAACTTTATGGGGACAAATTGTCTTTTATTAAAACATTGCCTGTCCCTGGTGTCTAACACAGTGTCCTGGACACAGTAGACCTGGACTCTGCTGAGTGCTTTGTGGTTGTCGTTGTTCATTTCAGTCATGTCCAACTTTTCATGACTCTCTTTGGAGGTTTTTTTGGCAGAGGTACTGCAGTGCTTTGCCATTTCCTTCTCCAGCTCATTTTACAGATGAGGAAACTGAGGGAAGCAGGGTGAAGTGATTTGCCCACAGTCACACAGCCAATAAGTGTTTGAGGCCAGATTTGAACTCAAGAAAATGAGTCTTCCTGACTTTGGTCTGGGACCCTGTCTGATGGACCTGTCCCTCTGTTGAATGATTGAACAGTTTTTATTAGCACTTTTGGTTAGGTTTGCTGGAAGAGAGGATTGCAGCTTCATATTAGAGGAACATTTGAAGCCTCTGTTTATATTTTAATTATCAGTACTATTATCTTTTCTCTTACTGTGGATAATTGCTTTTTAAAAAGTCAATTAAAACCTTTCAGAAGTTTCATTTTCTGCTGGTCGCACTCCTATAACTATAGCAGGCAATACTACAGTTGTAGTAAGGAGAATAGTACTATATCTTTATTAATACAATGATAAAAGATCACAGAGGTGAGGGGCTATGTTTTATCTTTCTTTTATGCAAGGCCTTAGCCAGAACTTCAAACCATGGGCAAAAGTTAAATATAAAGGATTATACAACATGCTAATCAGGGGTGGCTCAAGTAGTGATGATACTTCTGAAGCCAAAGCAGTTCACATAAACTTTAGCACAAGGGATATGTTTGGTTCTTGTGACTGAAGTGGAATCCTTTATATGAGCATAAAGAGCTTTTGATGAATTAATTGTCAGTTTTTCCAAATTCAGGTCATCATATGAATTTTGCTAAGCCCTGTTCTTTGGGATTAAGGGGTGGAAATAATGACTTAAATTCACTTTATGTCAGAATAGAATTGTCTTCCTTTTTAGTGTCAACTATCTAGACTTCCTATTAATATTTGTAAGCTTAATAGACATTTTTTTTAAACGGATCTTATTTTTTTGTCACTTTTAAGATTCTTTAACTGAATCCAGTAATAATTATGATGTTCAGATAATCTGTCATGAGAGGAAAGACTTAGTTCTTTTTGCATTAACATCCCTACTAGTATTCTTATTTCCTCACACAGTTAAAAATGTTTCGATTTCTTTGGAAGTGATTTTTCTGAAGAGTTAACGCTTTCGTGTCTCTTTTAATAATACATTTGTGTTATTTAGCAGTTCACTTCATTGGCATTTATTAACCACCTACTCTGTACCAAGTGCCACATGTGTTAGGCTCTGATGAAGAAAAAAAATGAAAGCAGTTCCTGCGCTCAAGCAGGTGACTTGGGTTCTACTGAATAAAAAATAAGAACTATACAGATAAGTCAATACAAAATACATAAGAGTTTCTGGGGTTTGGGGGAGAGGGAAAAGGGGATCAGGAAAGGCTTTGGCTTCCAAGAAGTGAAGGTGATGAGAGGGAGCATTGCAAGTATGGAGGTACTTTTCAGAGGTGTGAAAATTGGGAGTGGAATATACCCTGTGAGAAGTAGCAAGTAGTCCTGTTTGGCAGGAATGTAGACTATATGAGGGGAATAATATAAAATCAGTCTGGGAAGATAGTTTTTTTTATTTAATTCATTCTAGTACTAGTGTGATCATCTAACTTGGTAATAAGTTGAGTGCTTAAGAAAGGCTGATGGGTTTTTGGCTGTGTTTTAGGACTTTAGTATCAAAAGGGGTTGATTTGTTTATTTGGGTAACTTCAAAAGTAATGACAGTTTGCTTTACTATGTTTGGAACTTTTCAATTTGTAAAACATGTGGCTCTCAAAGTGCCCCTAATAAACTGAGCAGAGCATCAGTATAGAGTGTCCATTTTTACACTAAGAATACAAGTATCAGTTGCTAATGAAAGTGAGTAGATTTTTTGCCAGAAACAGTACCTTAGAACACTTAATTTTTTTGTTTGTAGGGATTACCTCAAATATACACAGTAGCTGTTCAGTAACATAATTTTTAGTAGTTCTTGTGTTTTGAAATTTTAGACACTTGCACAGTAGATGTCCTGGCCTATTCCTAAGTATTAATTGGAAACACTTATAACATAAAATGCTTTCTTTGAGCTGTGTGGGTAGCTTTGGTTGAAAGAGCATTGGACTTGGAATGACATGGGTTTATATCCAGCTCTGCCATTTCGAGCAATGTGACTGGGTAAATCATGTCATTCCTCTGAGCTCATTTCCTTCTCTATAAAATGAGAATAACACCCACCATTCCCTCTCTCTCAATTTAATTCAACTAACATTTACTGAGCACCTATATTGTACACTATGCTATGTTTGATACAAAAGCAAAAGCAGTCCCTGTCCTAAAGGACCTTATGTGGTATTTATCTATAGGTTATTTATGATGACCAAATGAGATCAGGTATCCTGGTCATTGAGATAATTGTGTCAGCTGCCTATCCTGCTTAAAATAGAGCTCAAGTCTATCTGTGTGAGATGTACCCGTGCTTTTTAAGCATTTTAGGACCTTGGTGCTTCACATAGTTCATTCAACAGTAAGATCCAAAATATAGTAACCAGTGGAGGCAGGAAAATAAATACTCATGACAGAGTTAGGAAATGGTGGTCATGTGTTCATCAATTCATAGATCTAGGGATTTTATGGGAAATTTTCTCTGAGCTCCATTCAGCACTTCTGGGAAGGTAAGAACACCCAGCAGACTATAGAGTGCCTAGCATATAGTAGTTGCTAACAAATGCTAATTTATTGAAGAAGTTAGTAGGAGAGAACATTATAAAAGAAATTCAAAGGAAGAAAATCTAACTTCAACTAACTTAATTGAACTTTGTGACATACTTTGAGGGGTCCAAAAGGCAGCCAGGTGGCATGGTGGATAGAATGTTGGCCCTCAGGAAGACTGAGTTCAAAATTGGCCTTAGGTACCTACTAACTGTGTGACCCTGGGCAAGTCACTTATCCTCTAATGGGGATGATAACAGCACCTATCACACAGGATTATTCTGAAGCTCAAATGAGGTAATATTTGTAAAGCACTTAGCACAGAGCATGGTGGATGTTTAATAAATGCTCTTTCCTTTCTCCCAGTAAGATGACTTCCAACTGACTTTTCCAGTTTCATATTGGAACTAGATAAATGAACAAATATTAAAGCACAGGGCACAGCAGAAGAAAAGTAGGGAAGATGAAAAGTGAAATGAGTTTGGGAGAAATCTTATCCCAGTGGATAAGACTTTTGCTTTTATTTCTAAGATTCTACGTTCCTTCTGCTAGGTTACCAAGTGTGCAGGGAACAGATTCCTTTTTGTTTATTTCAGCAAAGACTAGCAGTCTGGAACAAAGATGACCTGCCTCCTTTTATATCCATTGTAGAATAGTCTCCATCATGGGTGTAGGACACAGTAATAACACTGTGACATTTTCTAGACTGTCCCTTCTGGTAGTCATTCACCGTCCCATGGGGTCACTAATAGTTGTTGACTATACTGTGGACCTTCATTCCCTTCTTGGTCAGATGTTCCATGCAGGTGAGCAATTCCAAACTATTAAACTTTGTAGAAGCCAGCTGTATGTCTGCAGCAATTAGATCGTTTGATTATAGTAACTGATGATTAGAAGTTCACAGAGTTTGAGGAGAGATCAGTTTTTCTGAACAGATTCTGTAACTTATTCTCTAATTGATTTGAACTTTCTGACTTTGTGGTCTCCACCCTGTTTATACTTGCGTTTATTTTCTTTACAAGTTACTCTAAAGTTACCCAGAAGTCACATATTCCCCTTAAAGGATAATATAAAGACTATTTCCTATCTCACCAACTTTTCTAAAGGAAAGTGAGCAACAATGAAACCAAATTGCAGGGGTAGGGGAGAACCTCAGAGGGTGAGACACAAACCTAAAATAACAAAATATTGTTATCTTCCATAAATATACTGTAGAACTTTGGAATAAGAGATGTTACAAACAGTCTTAAGTTTAAATGCCCTCATTTTTAATGGTATATATCATAATGCCAGCCTTACTTGAATGTAGTATTTTGGGTGTTAATTTAATTTGACTGTTATGTATGTGTGACATCTTGCTAGAGAGAATTTAATTGTACTATTGAGTAAAACTAAAGCCATGCATAGTGATGCACTAAAATTAAAGCACAAGAACAGGCTTTAGTTTTATATGGTTTTTTTGTTTAGAGTTATTAACTATATGGAGGACTAAACTTGTTTTAAACTATTTTAAAACATTACAAAACCCAAAATGTAAAGTTGCCATGAGCCAGCCAAAAATAATACATATGGCATTCAGGAGTACAGTTGCTAATTGGCTACTGCCTGAGAAAATGGTACACTTGGCGTCTACTTAACGCTGTGGGTTTGGCAGAAAGCCAGATTTGGGGTCAGGTTGTTGTGAATGAAACTGCATGTGGTTAGGGAGGAGTTAAAATGATTCATGTGTTAGAAGTTAGAGTAAGCAGAGGGTAAGCTGTTGTAGGAAACGCTTTACACATACAGGCATGCCATCTTACTAGCCCTCCACTGAGCTACAACATACTTTTATCCCTGAAAGGGGCACACATTCTATGCTTTGGGGGGGAGGGAATAATTAAGCTGCTGAATGTCCCGGTAGATGATTTTGAGCATATTGCTGAAAATTTCTTTTGTTGCAGAAGGAGTCTGGAGAGGAGGTGGAAGTAGAGGAATTCTATGTGAAATACAAAAACTTGTAAGTAAATTGTGATTCTGGGGGTGGGGGCAGTCATTTTTGGAAAGCATACTTGAAAATTTCAGTCATTTTATTAAAATAATGTTTTGACTATTGATCACATACATTTATTTTTATTTGACTAAATAATTCTTTGATGACGTAAACTTCTGTATGAAGCAAAACACATGAGATTTTTTAAACATCTCTTATGAATTGTTTTCTTTGAAAAGTCTCTAATTGGTGTATAGTGAATGTTAATTTCCTTGCCTAATAAACAAGAAGAATTTATAGGAAAAAGAAGTCAGTTTTAATAAAAAGGAATGAAAGAAGCTGTGTTCTGCAATTTCTTCCCAGCCTCACTAATAATAAGCATGTTGAAAGATAGACTTTCCAAATGAACTTCAATATTAATGGAAGATATGCGAAAGGAATTGTAGCATTGCAGGTATTGAATACAATGGACCAAATTTTATAGCTACTAATTTGGGCAAAAATCTATAGGGAATGTGTAGGAAACAAAGATAATATTAAGTTAATCTGATTTTAAAAATATTCTCATTTTTGATCTCTAAGAGAAATGGTAGAAATGCTCTTTCAAGGCAGCAGCTGAAAGAACTGGTTATTCTTTTTACTGACTAAATTCTACAAAGGGATCATTTTGGTCAAGATTAATTTATCTTGATATGGATAGTCAGAAATAATTTCAGTGCAGTTTTTGGCAGTTTTAGGTAGACATTACAGTAAGTTTGGGAAAACATGAGAAAATTTTATCATGATCTGATAATGTTAGTAAAGAAGACAGTGTAAATATCTTAATAAATGTATGAGATTATGACTACTAATAACTACATTAGTCTTTTAAGCATTGAAGATTTTTCC
Organism: Potorous gilbertii; assembly: GCA_028658325.1. Classification (NCBI taxonomy): domain Eukaryota; kingdom Metazoa; phylum Chordata; class Mammalia; order Diprotodontia; family Potoroidae; genus Potorous; species Potorous gilbertii. The sequence goes on along the minus strand of CM053773.1, from coordinate 25,352,985 downwards.
ATAATGTTATAGCTTGGTGTTATCAAATTGAATGTTAGAGTCAGGATCTAAAATAATCTCAACAGGCTAGAATTATGACAAACTTAATAAGATAAAATTTAATAAATGTAAGGACATTAATTTGCATTTTTAAGAAACAGCTTCTCAGATGTGATATTGAAGAGATATGACAAAACAACAATTTCTATGAAGGAGATGGCTATTTTCGTATACAGAAAACTTAATATGAATCAATAATGTGACATGACAACTCAAAAAGCTCATGCAATTTTTGAAGGCATCAATGTGCCCAGAACAAGAGAAGTGATCATTTTACTGTGCTTTACCTTGTCAGAGCACATCTAGAGTATTGTATTCAGTTCTGTGCCACATTTTATAATTGACATTAAGGTAGAAGGAAGAACTAGCAGAATGGTAATGGGACTGGAGACCATATCATGCAAAAACCCCCAAAATGCGAATTGGAGGTGTTTATAACATAGTGAGAAAAGCCTTAAAAGGAGACATAGTAGCTATCTTCAGGTGTGTGAAGGGCAAACACTTAGAAAAAAGAATTAGGTTTGTTCTTCCTTGCCCTAGATAGAAACAATGCATAGAAGTTACAGAGAAGTAATTTTGGTATCAATGTAGGGGGAAAATAAAACCCTGCCTATCAAACAGTTGTCCAGAATTACAAAGGACATGACTTAAGAGAAACTAAATTCCTCTTTGCTCATTGACCACTTATGGTGTTGTAAAAGTAATTTCTGCCCAGGTACAGGTTGTACTAGATGATCTCTGAAGTCTTCCAACTGTGAGATTATTTGATTAGCCATCATGGTTTCTTGGATTATTTTATATCAACAAGGAAGGCATGAATGATGAAACATAGTTTTAAAAAAAAAGAACAACTTGAGTTCTGGTCCTAGACTTGCCACCATCTTTTTAGGCAAGTCACAACTTGGCTGGGTCTCAGTGTCCTCATATTTAAAATAATGAGGTTAGCTAAGATGTTCTCTTAATATTTTTCAGTTCTAAGCTTCCTTGATTTTACCAGAATAAATGGGAAAATAAATATATTCTGTCTTATTCAGTTTATTCTGTAAAATCTTTCAAGAGCATGCAAAAAGAACCATGGAAACTGGTATTAAGATAGGATTCCTAACCTTTAGAAGCATTTCTGTTTCAGCACATCTTTAATGTTCAGAAGAAACTATTTTAATTTAATTAAAAATTCTTTAGAAATTGATGACTATAAACAATAAAACACAAACAAATTGGGATTATTTTGTAAAGTCATATTAGTGCTACAGAGTAGCAGTTAAAAGATTTGGGTTGTATATTCAAGGAAACATGCAACAAGAACCATGGAAACTGATATTAATACAGGATTCCTAACCTTTAGAAGCATTTCTATTTCAGTACATCTTTAATGGTCAGGAGCTTGAATCCAGGGGAGACTTATGTGGCCATGATGTTGCAAATAGATCTGAAATTTTCTTTAGTCATACTTCTGTCCAGCCTACAATGTAGAGTTGGATTGACAGATGCACTAGGAATCATCACTCCCCTAGTGTGATGTATAGATTGCTCTACTTAGTAATTCAATCTACACATAGTAGAAACTTCCCAAATATTTTATGAACAAAAAGAGTAATTAACACCTGTGCCAGGTTCATTAGCAAAATCTCATATTCCCAAATAAAAACACCAAGAACTATTATAGTGGATATTAAGAGTATAATCAGTTTATTGATCCTGAAGGCAACAAAATAAATAAACCAAGGTAAAGCTTGGACAACAAACTCAAACATGGGGCCTAGATATTGATTGTGGAAAGGAGCACTGCAGGATAGGTTGACTATACTGACATGGAATGGCTTAGTTTGAATAAGAGACTTATCTAGCCTATGAAGAAGACAAAGATATCTTTAAATAGTCCTACTAATTCACTTATAGACTGAATGGAATGATGGCAACTCATCATTGTGGGGTTTTCTTCATTAATATTATCATCAGATAACCAAATAAATTTCATATAACTATAGAAGGATAGAAGCTTTGAAAAATAATTTCATTGCGGTGTATTTTATGCAATTTATGCAATAAAGGGACAAAATTCATATGGCAAAATGGTAAAGAAAACTTCATTACCAGAAAGAGATCATGATTCCCCACCCCACCCCTTTTGATGGGATTTCCATGTGATCTGAATATATAATATTTAGGCTTTGCAAACTGTAGGTACTATTTCAGACATTTTGTTTATCTCATTCTCTTTATGTCTAATACTAATCTTGAATTCATACATGCCCCTTTCCCTCCCTTTAATTATCTGTTATGGGGAAACAGCACAGCTTTAATCATCAGCTCTGATTCAGCTTTCCAGTTCTTTCTTCCCAAAGTTGGTTATTATCAGGACTTAAAATATAAGTCATCAACTGACTAGGAATTTCATTCTGGTTTATAGGAAGTGAACTGAGGCCAGACACATTTTCCTAAATATCTGTCTCTATTTTATTGCAACATTTTAGGCACAACCTCCAAACTAGAACTGGAAGTTGTTTGCACATATGCCTGTTTCCAGTGGTGTAGCTGTACTGTAATTGACTTTTAAGTATAGTGTTCTGTTGACCAAGAGTGTATGTCTCAATGACGGAGCTTCCTTGTCAGAAACTTTATCACCAGAAGTAGAAATATCCTAGGAGCCATAGGGATGTGTTCTAGGAAATGTAAAATGTGGGCAGAGAGGGGAGGGCAGGTTATGAGTTGAGATTAGGGAAGGGAGAAGAGAGGACTCAACCATTTCTACTTAGGTAGCGTATGGGTTGAGATTGAAGGAGGGAGCCTTTCAGCAGGCAGACCTATGCTTACAGAATGGTTGGTTGGAAAAGCAGGTGACACAGGGAACATGGACTATGTTCTTCCACCCATCTTTACCTCCAAAGACTTCTCTGTGGGTTCTTCTAGCAATTTCCAGAGGCTATTTTTAATCTTTGTTGGAAAATCAGGGGCTTTCTGTCATCATCACTGTAATCTTGCCTCACCCTTTAAAATAGTGTGTGTGGGGGGGAGGGGGGGCATTGTTATAAAATGATCAAAGCTTACATTTAAAATTGAGGAGACTTAGTATGATGATAAGGCCCCTTCTGATCTTTCCATCTTTTTGTCACACATAAAAGTACTTTAAAGAGTCTTTCATTCCACAATTCAAAATAAAAGCAGATGCCTAGATAAAGTAACACTTTCGTGTAAATGAGTTTCAGTTCAAATGTAATCAGGAATTCAATCAACAAATATGAATGGTTATCAGATCTTTCAATTTTGATAGGGGGGGATGGGGTAAAGAGAAGAGGAGGCAGAAGATAAAATTTCAGATTTCCCAACTTTGCCTAGGGCAAGCCATTCTTGCCTTCAGCTGGGCTGAAGAGAAGGTGGTGCACTAAGTCATTTTTGTCTATCAGGGATAAGCCTAGACAATTCTGTTTCATAGAGTTTATTATTTTTTTAAAAGCAATACTGAGTTTATGTAAAGGGGTTCAGAGGGAGATATCATTATACATGTACCTTTAAGTTCCCAAGACAATGTTATATTCCTTAGTTATATTCCAAAAATATAACTTAAGAATAAATTAGCCCCTATAAAAGAGATTCCATTTCTCTTTTCCATGTGCCAGAGAAGAGAAAATTAGCCCTACTCATCAAGTTTTGTCCATTAGTGACTACCTTTCATCTTAGTTTTTCTTTTATTTATGGTTATTTCATGAACATTAACCCATGCCATTTTTGAAGTAGTAAGGGGGAGGGTAATAATGCTATAACTGTTAATTATTATAACTGTTAATTATTTATTTAGTCTGTTTAATTCAAAGATAAAGGAGCAAGGGTAAATTGGAGAATAGGGATTCTGTTTGTTTTTCAAGGATTATTATTTTATTTTTTAGCTCTTACCTTCACTGCCAGTGGGCATCCATAGAAGACCTGGACAAAGACAAGAGAATTCAACAAAAGATTAAGCGATTTAAGGCAAAACAGGGCCAGAACAAATTCCTTTCAGAGGTAGGAAACATGAGGTTAATTTTGCAAAGGCTTTATTATTATGTTAATGGGCTAAATTTAGAATTTAGATTCAATTAAATTATCAGGAAAAGTTGGTTTGCCTCATTTGCTGTTTCTTGCATAATACTAATTGGTTATACCTAAAAAATTTGTAAACAGAAAATTGCTTGATCCAAAGGATACCGGTCTTTTCTTACAATCTTTTGGGGTAATAATTGTGATATTCTATTTAAAATCACATCATCAGGCAAAACTCAAAACAGAATACACAAAACTCTACTAAAATAAAGTGAGAAAATCTACATAGATAAAAATGTGAATTTTAGAGTTTTATAGTCCAAAATTCTGATTTGGAGGATGTGGACTGAGTTTTTCCCACATTGTATTTTAAATAGCTATATTTTTTTCCAAAAAGGTAGTGACATTTTTAGAAATAATGTCCTGTCATGGAGATGTTATATACCTCTTCGTTCTGAGTTATTTGTGACATGAGAGAGACCACAGTACCTAGGACAGAGAAGGGAGTCTGCATTCGAAAGCAATACTGGGTCCCCCTCCACAGTAGCCAATTATGCTAGAAAAATGCCTGGCATTTTCTGTGATTTGGCTTAGTGCCCACTTGGGACTCAAGGCTTTTGATCACCAATTTAATTTCACTTAGAGCCACAAATAACATAAGAGAAGAGATCCTCCGAAAAATTAGACTTGCTGATTTACCCAGATTCTCTTTATGTAGCAAGTTAGAAAAAGATCTAGAGGATTGTGAAATTGTATGTAAAATTATCATTACTTTAACAAATAATTTTATTTTGAGAGATAGAAATACTCAGTCATTTCAGTTCATAAACATTCTCAATATTTTATGTAGAATTTTTTTTTTAAAGATTAGCATCCTAGAGGACATTTTAGGTTTATCTAGAATCCTTTTATTTTTCTACAAGTCCTGTCTGACAAATTTCAGATCTTATTTTGGAAAGGAGATCAAGTTGATATATTTTAATCTTCACTGAGAAATATGTTGGTAGATTAGCCTTTGACTTATTGAAGTGAGTGGGTTTACCTTTTACCAGCCATCTTTACTTATTTCTTGGAGAGTTCGTAAGTTGACTCATTCTCAATAAGAGCTATTTCTAGAATCCCATAAAGCTTAATTTTTGCTGTTGTTTTTCATGGGGTCCAAACAATATATGATATTTAAATATGGCAATGGGAGAGTGGAAAAATTAGGCTTCATTTTAGAGCCTACATCAGAGGCTAAAAATTACAGTAGATAGAGAGTGTCAGACAACAAAAAGGCAACTTTTTCAGGAGAGACGAGAAAGACAGGAAATAGCAATAGTGGTGTGTACGTAGTCCTACATCTGGTCCTGACCATAGTTGTAAGTGCAGCCAAGCTATATTTCACTGTTCTAGCTAGTCTTACAGTAGGGCAATTGAATTATAGTATCCTAGGGAATTTTTACTATCAACTGACTGTTGGAGCAAACCTTCAACTGAGCCTCATTTTCCTGATCTGTAAAGTCCAGGAGTCCTATTTGATCTATAGGGTCCCTTAAGTGTCTAAAGTTCTAATTTTGTAATGTTTAATTGGGTGAAGGTACATCACGGAATGTTTTTTACATGTCATCGGTAGTACATGAATTGCCTCCACTTAGCAAATGGAAATTTTTAACTCTGTCCTGATGAAAAATATTTAATAGTCAGAGAAAGTCATATTTTTGTTAAATTTTTTAAAAAAGAACCTGATTACTGTCCATCATACTTCATTCTACATGTTACCAGCACTAGACTTTAATTTTCATTTATAACTTTGTAGCAGTTGATTCCCTTTGTTTATCCAAAGTTCTTCTTTACTCTACACCTTGATAAACTGAATAAGTTGCAGGTGTTGCAGTTTATAACTGTAAAGACCACATAGAGTAGAGGTTCTTAAACCTTTTTGCATCATAGACTCCCTTTGGATATCTGGTGAAACCTCTGCACCTCTTCTCAAGATCTTCTAAAATGCATGAGATAAAATATACAGGATTACAAAAAAAGAAATATGTATTTATATGAAGATGCAGTTGTCAAAATATTTTTAAAAACAAATTTGCACTCCCCAGGTTAAAAACCCCTGAGTAGAGGACTTTTCTTATTTTTTAATTTTAATTTTTTACAGTAAGATATTTTTGTCTCTCAGGTTTGTTCACTTGATGAAATTGGGTCTAAGAAAGTGTTTCAATATAGTATTTGCTCTTAAAATATTTTGGTTTCAGTGATGAGTATAAATACTCATTTATATTTATATGCATTTATATTTTGCATGCGAATCCAGAAGGTATATAGTACTACACACATTTTGAATAAGGAAATATATATTCAGTGTTGTAGGGAACTCCAAAGTGAGAACACTCCACTGTGGTCAACACTTTCTCTGCCAGTTATGCCCTTTGAGAGCATCCTTGGGTACTAAAAAGTTAAGTGGTTTATGTTGGAGGTGGAACTTGAATCTAGGTCTTTCTGGATCTGAGGTCAGGTTTCTATCAGCTTCACCACCTCACCCCTCCCTTTTTAATAAATCAAATAAAACATTTGCATTTTAAATAAGTTAAACATTTTGCCAAAGCCTTGTCTTTGATTAAAATTCTCCTTCTAAAACCTTAAAATAGCTTACAGTTTTGCTTATTTAATACTTGATTTGTAGTGAAAAGTACCAAAACAGGGATACACACACAGGCACACACATACACTCCTCAGACCTCTTAACCTTGGCCTTATGTAATAGAATTCCATTTTTGTTAACCATGAAACTATCTTTTCAGCTGACATACCAAAGTCTAAGGATCAAAGATCAATGGTTTGTAACATGTTTAAAAATTCTTGAAGAAATCATAATAAATTATGGCAGCATGTGCCTGATTATCTATAAGCATGCATAAAAATGACTATTTTAATTAAACTGTTATTATTTGTTTTCTGGCCAAAACTTTAGTAACTAATTTGTTTTGTCTCAAAAAAGTAACATAAGTACTCTTCTTTTTAAAGTTGATCTTTCTTTGTTTCATAACTTAGCAAATAAACTATACTTCTTAGTAGTTATTTTTTGAAATGGAAATTTTATGATGTTAGCCAAAGTTTAAAATCCATTTCATTGTTCTTTTTCTTAATGTCTTGCTCCTACACACTATCAATATAGACAGATCACAAAAGAATTTAGAGCAATGAAGAAGAAATTTTTTTGTAAGTGGTGTATCAATATTGATCACTAAAGAAGGAAGCAACAATTGATGAGCTCTTTGTATGGAAAAATTATGAAACAGCTAATAGTAATTTAGTGCTTTCAGTTTTTAAATAATATTCTGTAAATGGTACTTTTAAAGCAGATAGACAAGTGCAGTAGTTATGATAACCTGATATCACTTAGTGTACATGGCTCTAATTTCTTTATTGCAAGCTGTAGTTTCAAGAATGTTAAATGCATTGCATGCTGTAAGCCTTTTGGATTGCTCATTAGTGAATTGTAATTTCACACTTCATTTAAAATATTCTTAAACATTCTCTCACAGTAAAAGGTTTCACACAGTAATTAAGAGGCCCAGTTAACAAAGTCTGAGAAGTCTGATTTCCTCACGGGGAATGATCCTGCTGAATTGTAGCTTTTCAATTAACATATTGAAGTTTGCCAAATATAAATTTTGTTTTGCCATGACTCAAAATATTATTGCCAGGTGAAGGGTATGATATTGAAAATAAAATAAATTTTGTTGTTTTTATAGATTGAAGATGAACTTTTTAATCCAGATTATGTGGAAGTTGATCGGATACTGGATTTTGCACGAAGCACAGATGATAGTGGAGAGGTAAAAGATGACAGTGAACTGAAATGAAAAAGTAGCTGGGGCTGATTCTTAGTGGAGTTTGTATGTTGATTGTTTAAAATACAATTTTGATAGCATGTATGCTTGTATACAAAATATAGTATGTAAGCATAAAAAGGAATTTCACACTTCCCCAAGAGTAACAAATTATTGTTCTATTTTCAGTACACTAATTAAATAAATTGTTGACAGAGAGAAGAAAAGGCAGGGATCTAGACTATAATAAGCAATATAATGTAGTGGAAAGAGAATTGGACTTCGGTATATTTGGGTTTCAATGCTGTCTCTAATGCTAGTTATGTGATCACAAGCAAGTCACTTAATATCTCAGAGCTTTAGTTTCTTCATCTTTAAAGTGGAGATAATTATATTTGTACTGCCTACCTCACAGTATTGTTGTGAGGTAAGGCTTGATAAAACTTAGTATGATATATACATATGCTGTTGTTTAACACACTTAACCCAAGTTTAAAGTTTATTTCTTCATTTATGGTAGGATGAACTTGTTGCTTTATAATCCATTTAGTTTGAAAAGTTGTTTATAAAATAATTCTTCTATATGAAACCAAACTGCCAAATATGTTCAGTGAAGAAGAATTGGTGAAATTCATTTAAATACATAGTAGGGTCCCTATTTACTTCATTTTGGTTATCTGTTCATCTTTAATGATAATGACAAGAATAATTCACATTTCAGTAGTGAGTAAAGGCTTACAAAATACTTTCCTAACAATAGCTCTAATACTTTTATTTAGCTTCACCAGGTTTAATGACTTTTGGTATGAGAGACCCTTAATTCATCACCCAAATGCAAGTCTGGTCTGCAGTGGATGATGTGGGGTACTGATTTTCATGAAGCATCAGTTAGAGCACTGCAACCTTGCTATGTGCAAGCAGGTCTTTTGCTGTTTGGGGCACTGGACTGTGCCAGCAGTCGTCCCTTCTTTGCTTATTCATTTTGCTTAGATTTCACATCAAAACTTTGGGTCAAATGGCAGTTATCATCATGATCCTTATGCAGTGTTTGAAAGTTATTGTGGAATACCTTTTCCAGTTTTTCTTAAGTGTACTGACATGGTTTCTGAGCACTTGTACAAAGATGGAGATGCAAACTAGCAAGATATCAATTTAGAGGTCTCATAGGCTGTATTACCAAATAGCCAGAATGTCTGAGAATCTGTAGCAGGACATGAAGGTCAACAAACCAGAGTTTTTTCTTGAGGGGAAAGAGGAAGGAAATTCCATAGATGAATGACTTACGCTTAATGATTTGCTTCAGTTCTTGCAGAGCTCAGAGTTAGAAATGTGCGATTGTTTTAAAACTCAGTCTCTTACCCAAGATTGTACAAATAGCAATTAAGTGGCAGAGTTTGGATTTAAATCCAAGGTATCTAATTTTGTTATTATCTCTGTAGATGTATGGAGATATAGATAATTTTTGAAAGCAGAGGACAAGGAAGAAGGAAGCAGAGAGAAAGAGAGAAAGAAACAAAAACAGACAGAGAGCATACAAATACACTTTCCTCCTAGAAAGGCAGTGTGATACAGTTGAAAAAGTGCTCTGAACTTGGAGTCAGAGGCCAAATTCAAATCTTAGCTTTAGCAGTCACTATCTATGACTGTATCCAAGTTACTTAGCCTTACTAAGCTTCAGTTCCTTTGTCTGTAAAGTGAAGATGACTTCTAAGGTCTAAGGCTATAATTCTCATTCTTCTTTTCTCTTTTCTTCTTTTTCCCTCATCTCTTTCCCTTTTACCTTCCCTCTCATTCCTTCCCTTCTTTACTCCTCTTTATTCACATTCTTCCCCTTTCTTTCTTCTCAAACCTTACCTTCTTCTCTCCTCTCTCCCCCCTCTGTCTTTTCATTCCCTCCCTTCTACTTGCCTTCTCACCTGCTCCATTCCCCTTTTCCTTGTTTCCCCTTCCCCTTGTATTTCTTCTTAGCATCCTTCCTTTCCCCTTCCTTCCCCTCCATCTTTTTCTTTTTTCCCTTCCTGCCTCCTCCATTCCCCTTGTATTTCTTCTTTCCTCTAGTATCCTTCCCTTTCCCTTCTTTTTCCTCTCATTCCCTAGCATACCTCTCCTTTCTTTCCCTCTTCTCTCCCTCCTCCTTTTCCTTTTCCTACTCCCACTTTCCTTTTCTTCCCTTCCTTTTCTCTTCCTCTACTCTCACTCTCTTTGTATATGTATCTCTGTATGTATGTATGGCAGGGGAGTAATATCAGCTGTCTTGATAAACTAAGACCTTCGTGTTTCATTTTTTTCTAAAGTGTGATTAAATATCAATAAAACACATGGACAGACAGTGTGATGTGGCAGATGGTGTTGGGGTTGGCATTAGAGAGACCTACCCTGCCTATGATATTAGGTCTGTGACCCTAAGAAAATTACTTCATCTCTCAATGTACTTCAAGTAAAACTGTAGCCTAATCTACTAAATTAAGAATGGTTTTCTTTTGGAGGAGATTCATAGATTCATAGAAACATAGATTTAGAACTCATAGGGGCCTTAGAATTCATCTAGTCCAGCTTCCTCACTTTATAGATAAGCATACTGAGGTCTAATGGCTAAGTGATTTATCCAGGTTCATACAAGTAGTAATTAAGTAGCAGAGCCTGGATTTGAACCCAAGTCATCTAACTTCTGATCTAGCACTGTTTCCATTATATCAGCACCAGTACCACTACTTCTCCATCTTCCTTCCCAAACCAAGAAATTGCAGGTCTTTTCCGTAGGTGCATAATAAAATATATACATATGTTTAGCATTAAGATCAGATTTGAATTTCTACTTGTGACTTTTCTAAATGGGGAAAGAATATTTGTGAAAGTGTGTAGTATCTGTATGGACAAGATTTTGTCAAGGTGTCAGAATAAAAACTAAATTTACAATCTTGCAGCAATCAAACATGATTTTCTGTTTAGGAATAGAACATAATGATTATTAGACTTATTAGCAGGAGTATTTTCTTTTCTCTAGCACTATATTATAATTTCCTCTGAAAATAGTTGTGATCTCCATAAGGACTGAAATGAACAGCATAACAAAATACTTAGTATGGCATTTGGTTTCAAGTCACTGTTGTCTTAGAAGATGATGCTTGGTTCTTTTTGATGTAAGAGAGCATTGTGAAATATTTTAACTACTTTTTCAAACTTGGTTATCATATATTTCTAAAATGAGTAGCATATAGAAATTGTAAAGCAGCAGATTTTCTTCCAGTTTTTTTTTTTTTAATAATCTAATTCTGATTTATTTATACTACTAATCACAAAGCCTGTGACTCATTATCTGGTGAAGTGGTGTTCACTTCCATATGAAGACAGCACTTGGGAGTTAAAGCAGGACATAGACCAAGCTAAAATTGAAGAATTTGAGAAACTGATGTCCCGGGAGCCAGAAACAGAACGTGTGGTAAGAATTGACTCAAAACAGAGGATTTTGTAGCAAAGTAGTGTGGTCTTTGAAAAACCACTAATGGGATTTGATGTGTTTAAAATAGGAACGGCCTCCTGCTGATGATTGGAAGAAATCAGAGAGTTCCAGGGAGTATAGAAACAATAACAAACTCAGGGAATACCAGTTGGAGGGAGTAAACTGGCTACTTTTCAATTGGTACAACACGTAAGTAGAGGCTTCTTTCTCTTTTTTTTAAATTTAAAGTTACACTTATATTTTATTTAAAATAATTTCTATTTTTAAAAAATCTTTAAAACAAAATTATTGTTAGAAATGAAATAGAAAACCAGTGTCTAATATTCAGAGATACATATGCTGATATTTTATTTATTAGAATTTTTCTTATTTCTTGGAGATTTTTCTGGTGAAGCTTAATTTTATTAAAACTCAAAGAGGACATGTAAGCCAGTATCCCTGTACTCATGCATTTAATATTGTAGTCATTCGTGTGTTTTGAAAGGATGACAACAGTGTATACCTATTAATTTTTTTTTTTTGTTCCCCCAGGCGAAACTGCATTTTAGCAGATGAGATGGGTTTGGGAAAAACTATCCAGTCCATTACATTTCTCTATGAGATATATTTGAAAGGAATACATGGCCCTTTTCTAGTAATTGCCCCATTGTCCACAATCCCCAACTGGGAAAGGGAATTCCGTACCTGGACAGAGTTGAATGTGGTTGTGTACCATGGGAGTCAAGCTAGTCGCCGGACCATTCAGTTGTATGAAATGTACTTCAAAGATCCACAGGTAAAGTTGTATGTCTTTTTTACAGTTTCAAGAATTAAGCTTTGGACTTACTCATTTGTGTTGGTGTAGATCCTATTGGGCTGAGAAATTTGCTTTAAACTCTTGCCCCAGTTATTTTATTGTATTTTCCTATCATAGAAACACAACTCTATTTAAATTCTCTCTTTCCTTTTTAGAGCAGAATTGAATTGAATAACCAATAAATTGTGGACAAAAGAAAAGTTTCCATTTCTCTTCCATGCTGCTCTTTACTCCTCTTGGCTTTGCCTTTCTTTCTCCTTCCCTTCCATCTCTTTACCTCTTTTAGAAAGTTCAGCTTCAGAAGTCTGAGTCCAGATACTACCACTGATGATTATTTCTTGTGCAGACTTGAGAAAATCGCTTCACCTCTCTGGGTCTCAGTTTCCCCTTCTGTAAAATGAGACTGTTCAACTAGATGACCTCTGAGGTCCTTGCCACATTTTGACTTATAATCCTGTAATATTTCCTCCACTCCTTTCCCATCCTTCCTTCCTGGTCAGTTTGGAAGGAGTTCTCTAGTGGAGGGGCTGAGGGATTCATTCTCAACTTTGTACTATTTAACATTTTTATTTGTGACTTAGATTATAGCCTACATGACACAGTTATCAAATTTGTAGGTAACATAAAATTGGAAAACGCTGTTAATGTAATAGCTATCCAGAAATATATGGACAAGCTAGAATATTGGACTGGGGAGACAGTGTGGTACAGTGGAAAGAGCCATAGCTCCGGATTCAGAGGTCCTGAGTTCAAATTCCACTTTTATAGTTAGTAGCTTTGTGACCATGGGCCTAAATGGACCTCATTTTCTTTGTCTGTAAAGTGAAGGAATTAGGCTAAATGGCTTCTAAGATCCCTTTGCTCTGATGGCCGAATGTGAAAAGGAATTGAGAAGCCTCTTGATGAGGGTGAAAGAGGAGAGTTTCAAAAAAGCTGGCTTGAAGTTTAACATAAAAAAGAAAACAAACAACAACCCAAAAACTAAGATCTTGGCAACTGGTTCCATCACTTCCTGGCAAGTACAGAGAGAAGAAATGGAAGAAGTGTCAGATTTTTATACCTTAAATTCAAAGATCATTGTAGGTGGCAACTGTAGTCAGGAAATTAAAAGATGCTTGCTCATTAGAAAGAAAGGAATTGCAAATCTGAACATTATGCTAAAAAACAGAGACATCACCTTGCCATATAGTGAAAACTATGTTTTTTCCGGCAGCAATGTATGTCTGTGAGAGTTGAAGTATAAGGAAAACTGAGCTCCACAGAGTCAAATTGTGGTTCTGGAGAAGACTTTAGAGAGTCTTTTGGACAGCAAGGAGATCAAATCAGTCAATACTTAAAGAAATTAATTCAAGCTATTCACTGGAAGGTCAAATGTTGAAGTTGAAGCTTAGATATTTTGGCCACATAATGAGAAGATGAGACACATTGGAAGAGACCCTGTTATTGGGAAAGATTGAAGGTAAAAGGGAAAGGTAATGTCAGAGTATGAGATAGATAGTATGAAAACAATGAATATGAACTTGGACAGACTTGGAGAGGTAGTGGAAGATAAAGGGGCCTGGTAGGCTATGATCCAGAGTGTCACAGAGTTGAACACAACTGAACAAATAAGAAGATCCCTTCCAGTTCTTAATCTGTGATTATGTTAGATGAAAAGTAAGGGGAAGAATACATTCAGAGTTGAATTTGGGTTAAAAAAACAACTTAAGAAGTACAAGGTGTTGGAGGTGTAGCTAAAGTGCAATTTCTCTGAAAAAGAAATGGGATTTTGATAACAAGATCGATGTGAGTCCAATAGTGTAGCATGGGAAGCAAGAAAGCTAATATGATCTTAGATGGCATAGTGTATTGGACTAGGAATAGAATAATTTATCTGTACTCTGGCAGATACTCTTTAAGTATTTGAAAAACTTAATTTGTGGAAGAAAAGGGATTAATTCTGTTGTTTTCATCCCTGGAGGGCAAAGATTAGGAACTATGGGTATAGGTTTTAAGAAGGAAATTAGGCTCAATATAAGGAAAAACTTTATCACTATTATAACTGCATCAAAGTAAAATGGGTTGCCCTAGGAGGTAGTGAGTTTCTTCTCACTGAAGGTCTTTCGTTAAAGGCTTGATGATTTATCATTCATCTGGTTTGTTGTAGAAGGAATTCCTATTTAGGATAGATTGGATTAGATAGTCCCAACTCGGAGACCTCCTTTCTTCCCTCTCTTTTTTCTTCCCTCTATCCCCTCTTCTCTTCCTCTGTTCTTCTCACCATCTTTTCTGTCCCTCTCTATACTCTTTCTTCCTATCCCTTCCCCCATTTTAGTGCATTTGTCCCCCTGATTATCAGAGAATTGTTCTTAGTTTGTCTGACTGCTAAAATAGTAAATATATTTTATTATAGTGATTACTTTTGAATGCCTAAGGGATCACTAAATGAAAAAAACTTAATTGGGAATAGAAAGATGATAATTTATTACTTGAAGTGAAAAAAGATTAAGATGTGCAAATTCCACAAAATTTTATGTAGTATTGAATCTCTTCCCAAAAGGGTGTATATGTAACAGTATGAATGGGTGGGGTATTGATGACAAGGCATTGTATGTAAAAAGGAAAGAAAATAGTGGATTATAGAAGTAGTTTTAGATTTGAAGTTATTTGACAGTAAGTTTTTTTTGTATTAATAAGCCGAGAATCTCAGATTTGTTTTAAAAGAACCTAGAAATGAAAGAGGTTAATAAAAAGTAACTTGTTTCTATTATTGTATAAATTTTCTTATTGTTTAAAAATTCAATCTTAAGAGGAAAATTTAACTGTTTGATTTTGGTTTTTATCAGAAACAGCCCAAAGTTAGGCAACTCAATAGGCATTCTTTTCAGCTCAGTAGTTTGGTGTGAATCTACCTTACATGCTGCTTTCCTCATTTTATATAACCTGTAAGAAAATAGGGCCCAAAACTACACTGCCACTTCATTTTGAAATGAGAATGCTATAGTTTTATAGCACTTATAGAAAAGCTATAGTTTTCTACAAAAGCTTAAAATCTGTTAAAAGGCAAATCATCTTGAGTGTTTCAAAATAAATGTTAGGGTATACTGATAAGTGATAAGATATGTCTTACACCATCTTCCTAGACAGATATGGTGGGGTGTTTGTATAGTAGCTAGGTGGTCAGCATGGGTTCATACTGCACCTCTGTTTTGGGACCATAGAGAGTCACTTAGTCTTTCAATGCCCTGGGCAACTTTCTAAGACTATTAAAGATGAATTTCTGATCTCTTTCACTCCATGAAATTTCCATAGTTGGAGATCTTTACACTAATGAAATAACAATGCCAAATTATAAAAAAAATGCAACATAGACAAGACCACATCTTTATCACAGCTACTTGAACTTGATAAGCACTGTGTTCTTGAGCAGGTGATATAACTTCATTGGGTCACAATTTCCTCTTCTGTGATAGACAGGAGTTGTACTAGGTGATCTCTGGTATCCCTTACAGAACTAAATCTATGACCCTATTAACCTTCACATGACTTTGTCTTTCTATACTTGACCTAAATGGGAAACAGTTATGTGTGGGGGAGGGGGAGCTAGATAGTCCAGAAACAACCTTCTTTTCTTAGAAAATGTTATGTGAGATCAAGACTTTTCTATTCAGCAGTAGAACAATATAGTGTCTTAGAATTAGAAAGGATCTCATGGCTAGACAGCAAAAAATGAAGCAGTTGAGCTAATCCCTGAATATGGGGAAGCAATATAAGCAGGATGTACCTGTTTTCTTTTTCATCTTCTATCTGCTCTACAAGCTACTGTCTAAATCTTACTAACTTCTCCCATTTCTCAGTATGTTGACCTAAGTTTTTGGGGAATGTTATAATTCCCCAAAGGAGGAAGTGTGGGCATAAGAGAGTGAGGAGAGGTAAATCTTTGTTATTCTCATACCACCCCATATTCTACTATCTTTTCTATGGAATATTGGTTTTTCTCTTAAACTTAACATTGAACACATGGTATAGTGGAAAGAGACCTGAATTTGGAATCAGGGGATATGGTTTTGAGTCCCAGTTGCCAACAAGGTCTGTGTATGACCAAGATTTTTCTGTTCAGCAGTAAAATGATATAGTCTTTTTAAAATTGTCATTTATTTTAAACATTCTTTTCTTTTTAAATTTTGAGTTCCAAATTCTTTCTTTCCACTTTCCTTTCTCACCCATTGAAAAGGCAAACAAAATATCATTTATACATGTGAAATCATTCAAAACATATTTCCATATTAGTCATATCACAAAAAAAAGAAAGGGAGAAAATTATACCTCAGTTTGCAGTCAGAGTTCATCAGTTCTCTTTGCAGTTGGATAGCATTTTTCTTGGATCATTGTATTGATCAGAGTAGCCAGTTCTTTCACAGTTGATCATCATTGCAATATTGCTGTCACTGTGCACAAGGATCTCCTGGTTCTTCTCACTTCCTTTTGCATCAGTTCATACAGGTCATGCCATGGTTTTTTGTTTGTTGTGTTTTCTTGAAACATCCCTTCAGTTTCCAATTCTTTGCCATCACAAAAAGTCGCTATGAATGTTTTTGGACACGTAGGTCTTTTTTCCTGTTGAAGTACAGATCTGTTGGATCAAAAGGTTTACACATTTTCATAGCCCTTTGGGCATAGTTCCAAGTTGTTCTCTAGAATGCCTGGACCGGTTTACAACTCCACCAACAATTTATTGGTGCACCTATTTTCCCTCATCTCCTCCAACATTTGCTATTTCTGATAGATGTGGAGTGTTACCTCAGAGTTTTTTGATTTGCATTTCTCTTATCAATAGTGATTTAGAGCATTTTTTTTATATGACTATAGATAGCTTTGGTTTCTTCCTTTGAAAATTGCCTACTCATATCCTTTGGCCATTTATCAATTGGGGAATGACTCTATTATAAATTTGACTCAATTCCCTATATGTTTTAGAAATGGAGTCTTTACCAGAGAAAATTACTGTGAAATTTTTTAATATTGCTTCATTTTGTCTATGGCGTCTTTTAGCAAAATGTAGTTTCCCTGTAGTTTCCATCTTTAATTAAGTCTGTTTTTGCTTTTGCTCTGTCTGAGATCACTATTGCTACTCTTGCCTTTCTTACTTCAACTGAAGCACAATAGATTCTGCTTCAGCCCTTATTTTAACCCTGTGTGTCTTCTGTTTCATGTGTGTCTCTTGTAGTCAGCATTTTGTCACCTTCTCATTTCTAATCCATTTTGCTGCCTGCTTCCATTTTATGGGTAAGCTCGTCCCATTCATATTTACTGTAACTAATTGAATATTTCCCTTCGTTGTAGTTTCTTCTGTTTATCCTTCTCTTTTTCTTTTTGTCTTGTTCCTCCTCAATAGTCTCTTAATCGTTTTTGTCTAGTGCATTTTAATCCACCCTTATTTTTATCCTTTTCTTCCCCCATATCTCTTGTACCCTTCTCCTCCCACTTCCTTATTGGGTAATGTAGATTTTTATACTCATTTGACAGAGAGAGAGAGAGAGAGAGAGAGAGAGAGAGAGAGAGAGAGAGAGAGAGAGAGAGAGAGTATTCCCTCTTGCAACCAATTCTGATGAGAGTCATGTTAAGCATTGCCTGTCACCCTCCCTTTTGCCCTCCACTATAATAACTCTTCCTTGCATATCTTTTATGTCAGTGAAGTTTTCTTCTTCTACCTCTTCCCTCTTTTTCTCAGTTCATCCCTCTTTCTCATTCCTTCATTTTTTGGAGATCATCCCAACATAATCAACTCACCCTCATGCCCTCTGTATATGTAGACTTCTAACTGCCCTAATAATGACACAGTTCTTAGGAATCATATGTATCATCTTTCCATGTAGGAATGTAAACAGTTTAACTTTATTATGTCTCTCATGATGACTCTTTCATGTTTTTCTTTTTATGTTTCTCTTGAGTCTTACGTTTGAATGTCAGATTTTCTATTTAGCTGTGGTCTTTTCATCAGGAATGCTTCAAAATCCTCTATTTCATTAAATATCCATTTTTTCCTGTGAAGGATTAAACTCAGCTTTGCTGAGTAAGTTATTCTTGATTATAATCCCAGCTCCTTTGCCTTCTGGAATACCATATTCCAAGCCCTCTGCTCCTTTAACATGGAAGCTGCTATCTTGCGTGATCCTGACTGTGACTCCACAATTTTTAAATTGTTTCTTTCTGGCTGCTTGAAATAACTTCTTCTTAACATGGGAGCTTTGAAATTTGACTATACTATTTGTTGGGATTTTCATTTGGGGATCTCTTTCAGAAGGTGATCATGGATTCAGTGGCTTCTTTCAATTTCTGTTTTACCTTCTGATCTAAAATATTGGGGCAGTTTACCTTTATATTTTCTTTAAATTTGATGTCTAGGCTCTTTTTTGATCATGACTTTCAGGTAGTCTAATAATTCTTAGATTCTCCTTCTTCAATTTATTTTCCGGGTCAGTTGTTTTTCCGATGAAATTGTTCACATTTTCTTCTTTTTTTCATTCTTTTTAGCTTCCACTTGCCCAATTCTCATTTTTAAGGAATTCTTTTCTTCAGTGAATTTTTATACCTCCTTTTCCATTTGGTGTATTCTGCTTTTTAACTTGATTTCATCAGTATATTTTGTGCCCCTTTTACCAACCTCTTAGTTCCCTTTTCATTATTTTGTTGCATTGCTCTGATTTTTTTCCCCAATTTTCCCTCTAGCACTCTATCACACCTTCTTTAACTCTTCTAAAAATTGTTATTGCACTTAGGTCTAATTACCATTTTTCTTTGAAGCTTTGACTGTAGTTTTTTTTCATGGTGTTGTCTTCTGGGATCATGTCTTAGTTTTCCTGCCACCATAATAGCTTTTTATGGTAGAATTCTTTCTTGTTGTTTGCTCATTTTTCAATCTATTTCATGATTTCAAATTTTAAGTTAAAGTATGGCATTCTCATCTAAAGGTGGGGAGGCATTGTTTCAAGCTTCAGGTTTTCTTGTGCTACTGTCTTCAGACTTAGTTCTCAGTATATGCAAGTTTTTAGTTTGTTGAAGAAATCATGATCCAGGGAGAGATGTATTAAATTTTCTCATGGTCTACACTCTGGTCTTCCCAGGAAAGGATGCTCCCCTGTAGCCATAAACAGTAGCACTCCTCTTGGCTTTGGAACTGGGACCAAATCCCCTGCTCTTCTGCAGCCACAAGTTCTAGTATGCCTCTCTGCCTTGGAACTGAAACTGAGGCTCCTGCTCTCTGCCTTGAAAGTGCAGTTCAGAACTATGTATGGCAAAAGAGTTGCCAATTAGCACCAGCTGCTGCCAGGGCCAGCAAATGGTCTCTAATAATCTTTTTCTGACCAATTGGCCAACCATCTTACTGTCTCAGGATTACGAACTCTCAAAGCTGCTGCTCCTGCTGCTACTTGCCTCTGTTGCAGCAGCTCCAGTGTCACAGATTTGTCCTGCTAATCTCCTAAGTTGTGTTAGTCTAGAAAAATGCCTCACCTTGACCTTTTGTTGGTTCTGCCACTCCAAAATTTGACTGAAGAAATTATTTTAACATTGTTTGGAAGGTAATGTTGGGAGAGAATTCATTTGCTTGCTGCTTGTACTAAGCCATCTTGGCTCCCCTCCAATATAGAGTCTTGAAATTGGAAAAGAGCTATGGTTCACAGTGAAAAGGGAAGGGAAGTGAAAAGTGTTAATCCCTGGAAATGAAGAAGTGAAAAAAAAATTGACTGGGAGTTTGTTGGGACGAAGAGGTGTCTCTGGGGTTTATTCTAGCAGAAAGACCCAGAGCCTATTGTTTCTTGTCCCTAACCTCCTGAAGTTCTGATTTTTGCCCATGTCCTTTGAAACCTTTGTTCTTGACCTTCACTATGGGAATCATCTCTGATGCCTTGGAACTGGAAGAAACTCCAATCTTACTATACAATAGCTGTACTCATAGATGTACTAGTAGCATCTGAAATATGTACTCTCAATGGATTTTTCTTCTAGAAATATTGTTATGCACAATGTCAATATAGTCCTTTTTTAAAAATACATTGAGACATATAAACTTCTGTGATTGAGTTTGGGAAACCTTGTTATGCACAATGTCAATATAGTCCTTTTTTAAAAATACATTGAGACATATAAACTTCTGTGATTGAGTTTGGGAAACCTTATCACCATGCATAGCATTGTTCCATCAAGGAAATTAGTTACAAGGAAATGAGACAGTGAAGTTTTAGAACATAACCCATTCATAAATGGGGACTACTTATTCTTAAAACACTATATTTAATCTGTTTCATTAAGCTGCATGTTAATATATTAAATCAGTACTCTCTTATTAACAGGGTCGAGTTATAAAGGGGTCATACAAGTTTCATGCCATCATCACTACATTTGAGATGATCTTGACTGATTGTCCTGAGCTGCGGAACATTCCATGGCGCTGTGTAGTCATTGATGAAGCTCATAGGCTGAAGAATAGGAATTGTAAACTGTTGGAGGGACTCAAAATGATGGACCTGGTAAGTGTTCAGATAGTGTCACCATCTTTTTATATATGAAAAAATATTGTTTTTATTGGGGATTACTGCACATGTATATAACTCTAAAAACTACTGACATCATGAATAGAAATCAGGAGATTCAGGTTAAGGCTGTGATTTTGGTTTGTGGTTACTCTATTTACAGAATCTGCTGATGGTTGTGATTAAACCACTTACTGTTGCAGTGAATTTGATCTATTAAAAAAAAATTCCTTGTTCTTCCTGGTTGTATGATTTGACATTAGCAGCTATAATTTCCCAAGAAGCCAGGCAGTGTGACAACATAGAAGGGGGGTAGTGGTTCTGTAGCTAGAGGACCTGTTGCTCATGAGACTTTGGGCAAACATTTAATCTCCCTAGGCTTCGGTTTCTGAACCTGTAGAAGGAAGGAGTTGGACTCGTTTGCTTATGAGGTTTTGTCCAGCTCTAGCTGTATGATTATGTGAACTTACGTTGCACAGAAACTAATATTTAATATTTATTTCCCTAAATTAACTTTTTAAAAAAATGATTTTAAAAGACTTGGGGAGCAGTTGTCTACATTTCCTTAGTTTTACGTTCTTCACTATAGATAAATGTTGATAAAGGGGAATATTCTACAAATCTCCTAAATTCCCTCCTGAAAACTGACTCTCTTAAGACCTAAATGGAGGGGGATAGAAAATCTATCCTACTTTCTATATATATTGGAGTGAGGAGGGGAAAATATTTGTGTCTAATTTACCCTTCTTTTTTTCTGTTTTATTTCCTTTACTTTATCCTTTTACCCTTTAAAACTCAGATGATCTTTTCCTTTTCCAGGTTAATAGCTCTAACTTGAATTCCTTGATTTCTGTGCAGTGATATCACTTTCAAACTGTTGCTCGGTTTTAACTAAGCAGTTTTTTCTGTTATAACATCTGTTCCTTCGCAACCTCATCTCTTTCCTCACCTTCCATGACTGTATACACAAGCCCAGGTAGACACAAACAAGGTTGTTGCTTAGCCTCATTCCTTTTTATAGAAATACAATTATGCTTAAAAGACAAATAAGTATATACATGCTAGACTTTTCTTAGTATGTAGTGTTACTAATAATTAGAACTCAAGTATGTATTTTTCATGCCTTTTAGTTAGCTCAGCCCAGATATAGCCTGCTAGATTGGGTAGCCCTGTTCCATATGACACTGTTTATTGTATCTTGAAAAAATATATCTTTGCAGGATGTTGCTGTAGTTTGTTAAATTAGATTGGTGGCTAATCCAAGGTTTTGGTTGCTTTGAAAAAGGAAAGTAGTTGTGCCTACTGAAGGAATAATATTTCTGGCCAAATATGAATTGGGTATAGGAGGAAACAGATTTAGAATGAATTTAGCATCAGAAGCCCTGGTTTGAAATCTCTGTATTCTATCACTTACTACTTATGCAACCTTGGGGAAGTCATTTAACCTCTGGGCTACATTTTACTCTTCTATAAAATAAGGGGATTAAACTAGAGGCCCTCTTAGGTTCCTTCCATGGAGTCCTATGATCTTTTGTATTATGGTGAAACTATACAGACTGATATATTAGAACAGATACCTATATCTTTTTCAAAGGTATTGGTTTTCATAAGGATGTCTATTGATGTTAAATTTGTTGTCAGACTGGTACTTCTCAAACATATATCCATTCAGCTATGTTTAGTAAATTGTTTCTTTCTAAAATTAGTTTATTCATGTTCAACATGATTAATTTTGCTGCTAAATTTTCTTTTATCCCTGTTTAATTATATACAGGTTGTGTTTACTGATTTCTAGAAACTGATCTATTGCCACAAGGTACATGAAGAAGTTTGCACGCAGTGAGACTCAAATTCACAGAAGTCATTGGATTAGAAACTGTAGCTGAAATGATTTTAATATTAATTAATATACTGAATATAATCCTGTAATAGTAAATAGTCATCATGTCTTTCCCTTAAGAAAGATGTATTTGAGATTAGGGAGGAAATGACATCTTAAGTAATCTCATTGTGTGAAGTTAGGCTATGAAAATTTCAGTGACTGCAGAAGAACACACCTGCAGTTCTGAAATGATCATTGCCAAATGGCACAAAATCCTCACTTAAAAGCAGCTTAAAACAACTTTAAATCTATGCTTTATGACCATTCTTCCAACAGCAGGTCACAGTATAAACAGTATGTGGTGGTTTTGAGAGGACATCTCCCTGATTGCTATTTGCATTTATAGTAGGTATAGTGAACTGTTGTCACCAAGACTGGTTTGACTAGAATGATACCAAAATGAAGCAATTGCTCAAACAAAACACAGACCACGAGTGTCCTTCACCTCTTCTCCTCTCCCATCCAAAACCCCTCCACTGGCATAGATACAAACACCATGCCACCACCCAAGCAATATTATCTACTAGTGTCCTATTTTTTAGAAAGAAGAAAAAAAAATCACATCGACTTTGAAAAGCAATGATTTCTCCTTGTCACTGACAAGAAGGGGATGTGGCAGAGATGGTAGTAGTTCAATGATCCTATTGTCTCACCTTTCATTATCGGGAGGCCCTACACAAGTAAAAGACCGCTGGAATGCAATGATATGGACGTCATTCGAGTTAGACCTATAAAGAATGATAAAGTTCATGAGCCTGCTGCCATACCTGCTGGCATAGTTGAGCTTAGAAGTGATAAGCCATATATACAACCTATATCTATTCCATGACATGTATATGATCCTGTGTTAATAGTAAGTTATTTGATCTTTCCCATCATCAATTTAATGCCCCTCCTTATTCACCTCATGTAGCTCTTAGGCTCAAAGAACCCTTGTGGAGAGAGAAGGTAAGGGGACGGAGGGAGGAAAGGAAGGGATGAAAAGGAGCTCTTCTCCCTAAACATATTTATTTTGTAGCAACAAAAAAAAAAGATATTAGGTTCTTTTCTGAAATTGTGAATTGTCACCTCAAAATTTTATATCATGCCACCCAAGAAGTTGCAGTAATTATCTTAGAAGCAGCCCTAAAGTTTTTATCTCTCAGCAGTCTGTGATCTTACTAAAAAAATCCTGAGGATCTTATAGATGGTCTTTGAGGAAAAGCTAGATGAACACTTGTCAAAAGCATTGTCTTGAGGATTCTTTTGAAAGTAGAAATCAGGTCTTTTCCAGCTCTAAAATCTGACAATTCTTTGAAAAATTATTCAGGAACTGAGTACAGCAATGATTTTGCCCCACACAGTCTGTATCTAAAGTTCTGCAAAAAGAAATTGGATCTGTTTGCAGATGTAATCCATAAGCAATTGATTCATTAAGTCTGAAGATGAGAAAATAACATATTTTTAGTCATAGGAGTCCTATACACTGTGGGGAAAACAATCGTAGGCACATAATCCGTAAGTCTGGAACCACATTATCAGACGGATTTATTAAGAGATAAAGAATAAACTAGATTCTAGGTAAGCTAACATGCCACTTGGTATATACACTCCAGTTCAGTCTGTGTTTATTGAGCAGCTAGAGTTACTTAGTATCCAAACATTGTTGGGTTTCAGGCTGCAAAATGATCACTGTGAATATTCTGCACCAATTTTTTTATTAGCATTGTCTAACAGCAACGCTAGTATGAAATGGTGAAATTAAATTAAGACTAATGAGGCTCCTAAGTCTGATTGTACCAGCATTATTGCAATTCTGATCATTGCAGCACAACTCTTTCGTCTTGGATGGGTCAAGGAATGGGTGATAATGGGATGATAAAGGGTTTCTATGAAGTAAGCTTAAGAAATCCCTACAAAAAAGGAAGTTGAAAGAATACCGAGCCATCAGTGAAGCTCAGCTGTAAGCCATAGACACTTCCAACTTGATGGTCTGCATGAACATCAAGTATCGTTTTGATTTTTATTTAGCTTTGATACAATATGACTTTTTACTAAACTTATGAAAAAATACCTGCCAGAGACCAAATCAGCATGTCTCATAAACATGTACTGCTTTTTTTCAAATGTACAGAAATGATTGATGAATTACAGATTCTCTTACATTTTACAGAATTTGTGCTATCTTTTTATCCTTATGTATTTTTATTCCCATTTTTTCTTCATGTATTTTCTCAGTACATGAATGTTTACTACAAGTATAAATTTTTTGACATTAAAAAGGGATCCTCATGCTAGATAAGCTAGGAAATTGTTGAGTGATAAGGAACAATTGTCAAAGAGTTAAAAAAAAATAAAGGAGACTCAATTTTAATAAAAATATAACTTTCCCTCATATGTAAAGTTATAAGCTAATGCTTGTATAATAAATAGAAGCCAGAGAATTTGGGACAAGGTTGATCTCTTTGCTGGCTAAGTAAATTTTCAAGCTCAATCCTTCACATGCTGTAGCATGTAGAAGAACATCTTTTGTCTCTACAAGTTACGCAGGAAAGAGATGGAGAAATGACCAGAGAGGCAAACACTGTTTGAAGCTAGGGCTGTTAGTGAGACATTTGAATTCGAAAGAGATCATTGAGCCTTATTAGACCTAAAGTGTCATGGCCCTAAGATATTGACCCAATAATTCTCCTTAAGGCATTTATGTTGTCATTTATGAAATTCTGGATAAGCTTTATGTGTACTTGTTTCCAGTCTGTTTTCTTACGGAAGGTGTGTGTCTTTTCTTCTCTTTTATGCTTCCTACAGCATTTTCCTCTACTAATGGCAGGTACTCAGATGTTGGCTGACTGACTGACTGTAAAGAGTTAAGGTGGAGAAATTTAGCTCCGATCTTAAGAAATAAGGTTACGATTACTTTAATCAACTATCCCTTTTGCTTTCTAATAGGAGCACAAGGTGCTGCTGACTGGTACTCCACTACAGAATACAGTGGAAGAGCTCTTTAGCTTGCTTCACTTCTTAGAACCAACGCGCTTTCCATCAGAAACCACTTTCATGCAAGAATTTGGCGATCTCAAAACAGAAGAGCAGGTATTTATCGTGTACATATTATATGTTGAAAGATTATGCCATACTAATATGGAAATAAGTTTTGCATGATTTCACATGTATACATGTATAATTAATGTCCTTCCTATTGCTTGCATTCTCAATGGATGGAGAGGAGAGAATTTAGAATTCAAAATTTTTTTGAAATAAGTCTTAAAAATAATGATGTTTAAAAAGGGAATGAAAGAAAGAAAGGTTCTACTCTGACTGCACTTGTGTAATGGGTCATTGATTGCTTTTCTTCTCGGTGAATGTGAGAAAGGGTGAACGGAGGGAGAAAAAACAAGAAATTGGAGAAAAAAATCTCCAATAAATAAATGGATGAATAAAAGTGTATGCTGGATCTCACTTTCTTTTGGGGGGTGGGGCAGAGAAAAGGCACTCTGAATTTGGTACATTCAGTTTATATTTGGTTAGCTTACCTGAACTTCTTTTTTCCCCCTACTTTTCTTTTTTTAATCTTTTTTTTCCATGGACAGCTTTTTGGGTAGGTTTATATTCATGAATTATAATTTAAAAATAAAAAGTATTGGACAATTTAAAAAATAATTAGAAAGTCTATACCAGGAATAGTAATATGGGATGAAAAGGGTACTGCTTATGTCAATAAATTTCTTAAAGAATTGAAGTTTTTGAAATGCCAGAAAACAATCATTTTTACCATGTAAAATGGAAAATTTTTTCTTTTACACTCCCAGGTACTTTATTCTTATGTTGATTGATAAAGGTTGTCGTCATAAATATTATTTAGTGCACTTTGCTGTTAGACAGTGACATCCCAAGGTGTGGAAAGTTATCTCCTTGAAAGCCTATCTCCTAGCTCTTTTCTGTGCTACAAACCACACCCAATCATGAATAAGGTCTATTGATGAGATCTCATTCTCATCTAGTTCCCTGGTGAGGAAGAGGCAACCTAACAATTTTCTGCAAGATAAAACACTTACTTACACTTTACATCTGGCTGACCATGAGGAAATACCATCTGCATTTAGCTGTCAGTTTACCAGAAAGCTCTTAGGGCCCTGAATTTTATTTCTACCACTTGTTAGTAAAAAATCCTGCTAACTATAGGTATCTTTTTCTGTATTTGGGTATACACTAATAGGGTGACTTTGACCTCTCTAAAAGCTCTAAGGAGATTTTTCATTTTTTTGGATTAAACACCTCTGCAGTACTTTGAAAAAAGAAAAAAAGGGGTTCCTGGCTCCTGAACTCTCTGAGTTTGCATTAATTCATAGATCCCTTTTCTCTCCTCTTCAGTGATGATCTCAAGGGTTATTGAGGTTTTTGAGAACTATTTGCTCCTATGCTAAATAGTCCCAGACTACTCCTTGCTATTTGCTGTATATGCATGGCATATAAATACATGTTTCTTTATAACATGAGATGTTTATACCTACACTAGGTTTTTGCCAACTCTTCTAACACTCTCTGCCTCATCTTCTCATTTCTTTGGTCTCTTTTCGCTCCATCTCCTTTCTTTTCTCCTCCTTTTCAGTTTATACTGTTCAGCTCCCTATTCATCATATAGTCCAAGGTAGAACTGAAGGTTTTGCAAAAGAAACAATGTAACAAATTAAAAGGCATGGACTTTTTTGCTTCTTTCAAGATTTGCAGTTACTCCAGAAGTTAGGGATTTTTAAGTCCAACTGCTTGACAAGTCTAATATTACTATACTTGCATTCTTTAAAATTCTTTAAAATGATGAGACTACACACTATTTGCAGAGTTACTGTATAAGCTATATTGCAAGCTCAAGTTCTGTTTGAGCTGAAATATTGTGTCGGTCTTTAGGTTTTTTTCTAGTGCCAGTTCCAACTTTTTGTCTTTGTCTGGGTACCAAAGTTTTTGAGTAATAGTTAAAATTTATGCGGCTCAGTGTACAGAATATTTTTTCATCATCAATCAAATGGAAGGAAGAAAGTAGGAGTTTGGAGGTCACATGATCCTCCTCCTAGGTGCCTTTTACTTTAACATTTACTCAGAAACAGAAGAGAGTTATGACATGTGTCATTTTTTTCCTGTGTAGGTGCTCAATTCCCCACTTGTAATCTCTGAGTGATGTTGGGTTATTTTTTCTTAAGTTTTTGATATTATTTAGGATTCAATTCAGTTCAATTCAGTAAACACTTATTAATCATTTACTGTGTACCAGGCAGTATACTAAACACTGGAGATATAAATAAGAAAAAGAAAGTCTCTGCCCTTAAGGAATTCCCAATGTAATGGGAGAAGACAAACACACAAAAAGAAGCTGAAAAGGAGGAGGTACCTACCAAAGAGTACCTGATGTGGGGGCCTTATAGAGTCTACAAGTATTTTGTAAGCACTAACTATACTAGCCACTGTGTTAATTGCTGGAGATATCAAAAAAAAAAAAAGGTTAAAATATGGTCCTTCCCTTCAAAGAACTTACATTCTAATGGGGGATACAATATGCAAGTAACTGCATACAAAATATATACAGAATAAATGGAAGAATTCTCAAGGGATGAAATGTGGGGGCGGGGAAGGCGGAGGGGAGATGGAGGAGGAATTGAACCATTCATTTTTTATGGGTTTCAATTAGGAAAGGGACAATAGAAACTATTCCCTCAGCAGAACAATTAGAAAGCGTTGGGGAAGAAAAATTGATTTCTAATTATTGGAAGACACATTGTGCGCTCCTCGGTGTTTCTTGTTGGCTTTGGTGGTTTTAATATGTGAGTTAAGTCATCATGCATTTATTTACCAAAAGTACCTTGTGTTTGGGGGTTCTTTTAGGTGCAAAAGCTTCAAGCTATTCTGAAACCGATGATGTTGAGACGCCTCAAGGAGGATGTAGAGAAGAATTTGGCCCCCAAAGAAGAAACCATTATTGAAGTTGAATTAACCAACATTCAAAAGAAATATTACCGCGCCATCCTGGAGAAGAATTTCACATTTCTCTCCAAAGGAGGTGGTCAGGCTAATGTCCCTAACCTTTTAAACACTATGATGGAATTGAGAAAATGCTGCAATCATCCATACCTTATTAATGGTAAGCCTACCTATTTAATTTCTTTTAATTATAGTTTATTTAATTTCTAGCGAAAGTGTATTATACCTGTTGAATAGTCATTGCATTATGTAGTACGTGCTAAATTTTAAACTACCTTTGAATGGTGACTGGCCCCCCAACCCCAGCCTTGCCCTGCCAATGGCCAGCTGCTCGTGATTGCTGCAGACATAGCTGAGACTATTCAAAAGGAGATTATCAACTCTTCTAGGCTGAGTATAATAGGAAACAAAGCTGGTAAAGGGAGATCAGCACTTAATTGAGGTATTTGTCCTGATGAAGTAAAAAGAACTGGAAAAACATTGCAAAGAAGGCATTGGAGAGAATGGGCAGCTCTCTGTCCCCACGCATTTTGTATTTGGAATGCACGCTTGAGGCTTTCCTGTTGATAAGGGGGCCCAGAGAAGAGAAGGACCTCTAGGACCTCTAGGACATCTCCGCCCTGTGAATGAAAAGAACATCTTGTAACTTGGATGTGACACTATTTTATGTCACCTATGAATGACTTGATGATAATGTTCCTCACCCAGTTTTTTAGCTATATAGGTGATCATTATATAAGTTTTTTTTACGTACCATATTGACTACCTACCATGTGCAGTGTGTTCAACCATGTTTCCTTCTTGGTGACTCTTCTTCACCCAACTGGGATTTTATTGGCAAAGATAATGGAATGATTTGACTTTTCCTTCTCCAGCTCATTTTATAGATGACAAAACTGAGGCAAACAAGGTTAAATGACTTGCCCAGGGTCACATAGGGCTCATGTGTCTAAGGCCAGATTTGAACCTGCAAAGAGGAGACGCGTTCTTCTAGCCACTGCACCACCTCGATGCCTAGATGTGTGCTGTGTACTGAGAGATAAAAGACAAAGAGGATGCAGTTCCCACCCTCAGGGAATTGGCCATCTGGGGAATTAGAGTACCATGGATTTAGAATTGGGAAAGACTTTAGAAGTTACCTAACTCAACCTCTTATGTTAAAGCTGAAGAAATTGAGGCCTAGAGAGGTTACAGGACTTCGCCAATTTCAGACAGGCAGTAAAAGGAAGACCCAGGACTCAATCTCAGGTCATCTGACTTCATATCTACCATCTTTCCCCCTGTACCATCCTGTTTCCACCAACAGTGTATTGAAATAATTCTATTAAAAGGTAATATGGATCATATATTAAAAGAAATCAAGGTAAACGGTGAGAGAGAAATGGAGTGGGAGGAGAGAGGGTGAAATGGAATGGGATAAATTATCTCTCATAGAAGAGGCACGCAGGAATCTTCTTAATGGAGGGAAAAAGAGAGCTGAGAGAGAGAAAAAAAACATGACGCTTACTCTCATCACATTTGACTAAAGGAAGGAATAAAATCCACA